>CM062220.1:10935845-11654768 GCA_031216235.1 Syzygium jambos
TCATTCTCCTCTTTTTGTCATTATCAAAAGATAGCTTCATTCATTTATCGGTAGCATACATTAGCAGATATCAACAAGACATCAACAGAACAAATGATAAAAGTAGTCTTTGCGGGCTCTCTTTTTCTGCCGAGAGGAGGGGTATATTTGGTAGCAAAAAAACTATCACTGCCAATCGCAGCTTTGCATAAAACAAGAATTCTTTTTTTAAAATTCCATTGAAATTTCATTCACTTTGTATTGACAAAAATTAACACATCGTTCATGGAACGAAAAAATATCAAGATGTCTCAATGTGCATAACTTATTCACATTGATTTTTTAGTGTATTTCTAAATACTCCTAAATATCTTACATGCTTGATGTAAAATTATCTCACCAATAGTTAGGACAAAACACAAATTCTTTGATATAATAAGTGAAGAGACTTGATATTTTTCTAGACTACTGAAATTAAAAAAACAAATCATTCACGAGGAAAAAGAGCTTTTGAGGTAGGAGGGATGAATAACCAATATATTTTTATAAAAATAATGACGAAAAAGAAACCGGTTTTTATTTTCTTAATAGCTATAAGCTTAAATTTGACGGAAAATCATAAAGGAAACATAACTAAGTTAAAAGAAACTGTCAAAATATGGAAATTATTAAGGCCAATTTTGTTTATTTAGTAAAAAAGGAATGGATTCAGTTATATGAAGGTTGGAAATAGCGCCACCCAAAGTTTATGTTGACACGCCCGTTTTTCAATTAATGGATATTTTTCTAGACTACTGAAATTAATAAAAAAAAACAAATCATTCACCAGCCCAAATAGACTTGAAAGGGTTTTGTCATGATATATATTTCAGAACGGAATTTCCTTCTTTTTCGTATTTTATTTCGTATATTCGTGGTTTTTAATACTTTTACTCTAGATGAAAAAAATGAAATTTTACTAGTGAAAAAATTAATTTATCATACTATTGAAATAAAGAAAATTATTTGTAAAATTGAAAATTTACGATACTTTACAAGTGAACATTTATTTACAATTTTTAAAAAGTTTTTAGCCTACATTGCCTCGAACCTGAAAGCCCCAAATAAAAATGGGAAAAACAAAATAATCCATTTTGGATTTGGACTTTTTCCAAGCTCGAAAATTCCAAGGTCGAAAGTTCAGGCCAGGTAAATAATTGGCTAGAAGTCGAGCTCACCCTACCCATTTAAACCCCTACTAACTTGGGAAGGGAAAATTATCCAAATAGTCATAAATTTATTGCATTTTTATCAATTCAATATTAAATCTTTTAATTATGCCAATTCAGCCCATTCGACCAATTTTGGCCGACTGACGACACAAATTTTTTTTATATTTAAATATCTTAATTAATTTTTTTGTTTGATTTCTTTTTCTTTTTTTTTTCTGCCCTTCTCCCCTTTGGCAACCAACCAAAGGCGAGGACCAAAGCTCGCCCTTGTTAGCCACCAGCCACTGGTAAGGGCAAGCTTCGCCCGCCTATAGCTGGGTGAGGTCAACCTCACTGTTGATGGGTCACATTGACGGCAAGGCCGACCTCATTGTCATTGGGTTCTCCCTTGCCCAACGACAGCAAGGTCGGCCTTGCCTTGGCTAGGCAAGGCTCAACCATCCAAGGGCGGGCGGGCGGGAGCGAGGCCAGAGGGAAGAAGTGTAGAAAAAAGAAAAAGAAAGAAACGAAAAAAAAAGAAAAAACAAAGAAAGAAATTAATTAAAAAAATCGAAAAGATATCATATATTAAAAAATTAACACGTCAACGTTGGTTAGACGGTAGTGCCGGCTGGCCAAAATTGATCGGATGGACTGAATTGGTATAAATGCAAAAGGTTTATGATTAAATTGGTAAAATTGAAAGATTTAAAACTCAATTGTCAAAAATGCAATAGTTCTAAGACTTTTTGGATAATTTTCGCTCTTGGGAAAGTATGGGTCTCTACTACAAAAAAGCAAGTTTGTAGCTACATCTAACATATGAAATGTTCGATTGACATTTATGATTGGTGCATGCATGTACTCTGTCTTGCTCAATATGTGGAAATTGATTCAAATAAAGTTCTAGAAAAAATTATTGAAATATATTTTCTCCTATATTAACCCATACATTTTTGTTGTAATTGTGCCTTTTTCAGGTATATAGCGAAGATTATTCGAATCTGAATGAGCTGTTAAGTCTAAAGAGATTAATCGAACTAATTGTATGTATTTTGAGATTTTGTGAGACCATTATCACCTGTTCTAAAAATTTAAAACCGTGATTTAATATTTAAGTATTATATCACTCTCCCTCCTACTCAGTCTGGTGTTTTTGCCTACATATTTAATTGAGCAGGTAAATAGGGCTTAAATATATTTGAACTTGGAATTTTTTGCTATGACACTATGTGAAATTTTGCAGAATCACTACTAATTTATCTAAAAACTAAATTGTTAGATGAAAGCGTGATTTAATATTTAAGTATTCGATCATGTTTTGTTATTGCTATAGGTCTTTTGGGTAATTCATGAACCAAAACTTTCCGCAACGAGAGAGAGATGAGTTGACGGTGCGCTTGACATGCATGATGGGCTCTTTGATTCTGTAGTGGGTTGTACTGTGGATAAGTGGCTAAGACAACTGGTACTGAAAGCAGCCCATGCACAATATTTCAAATTCCTTTTATCCACATCTGTCAAACAAGTACCTTGAATCTGGAATATACATTGCATGTTCGAGACGTGAGGAATCTCGTACTCCGAGATGTCGACAGTTCCTCTTGTTTTTAGTCGAAGCTTCAATGTAACAAGCAAATGAACCTATTGGGAGTCTTTGCACGAACCGGTCCAAGTCACGTGTGAAAAGAGTGAACTCAAAGATTTTGATGGGAACAATTCGAAAATTATGGGGAACACTTTCCATGTTATGTGACCGCACCCCCTTTTGTATTCTATTTCTTTTCTTCTGGCGAGGTAAGCTCTAAATGGCTGCACATACAATCCTTTTTCAATTGGATACATATGTTTCATTCGATGCCCATCATTGAAGAGACACATGAGTGCATTCAACGTGGTGAAACCAATATCACATGTACTATTAGATTTGATGGGGCTCACGTGGATCTCACAGCATCCAATCATTCATGTGTCTATATGTCGATTACCTAATTTTCTCATGGACACTTGCTACATAGGGTTAGTAATTCCTATTTGTGTGTCATGTCATGTCATGTCATTATGAAAATATTACAAAGTAGTTGCATGGTTTTTTTTATTAAAAACAAAAAAAATGTGTTATTTTATATCAGTTTTGAGTTATATCTTGTTGGATTTAGATTTTTCTTAAAAAATCGGTGTTACAGTCGAGTCGTGTTCTCATTTCATATCAGGAATTGCAATCCCTACTTCTTAGAAAGTGCAAATTCACAATACATTGGAAATAGGACAATAATTGAAAATAATGCCAACTTGGATATTTGCAAATACAAAATTTTCTTCAGATTTTGATTTTGTTTTTGTTTTCGGTGTTTTGTCTTCAAGCTTCTCTTGTATCTTGCCAATTATTTTGGAATTTGAACGTTGAGCTCGTTTCTCAAAACTTGGTGAGAGAGAGAGAGATCACCATCATATTTGTTTTTCGTTCATTTTAGAATGTAAGTTGTCCATGCATTTTGTTGCCTAGCTGATATCATGCATTAATATGTCGTAGGTATATGTGTCCACATTTGACTCTTGGTCAAAATCAAAATGATTGATAAGCTTGTTGTCTTGTTTACTTATCTTATTACAGTGTTTTTTCTTGGAGTTCGAACTCGAGATTGTTGTTGATCGCCGGCAGAAACAAAAGCAAGGTCCCATAAATGACCAGGAAAATTTTGAATAGTAGATCGGATATGCATCCAAAAGAAAGGCTTATTTTTCAAACCGTGGCTGCGTAGTAGAAATTTGAGTCTTGATGAGGAAACCCAATTTCGGAATGTACAGTATTTTCACTAGTTTGGTTGACCAAGACAACGGGGAAAACTTAGTGACCAAAAGACGAAACGGATTTGTTACTTGGGAGTTGGGGCATCGGACATTTGCTGTGCTCATAATTCAAGAAAATTGCTCCATAAATCCTAAATCTTATGTACGGAATACCATAAAGTTCTAAACATTTTAATTGCTACAATCAAGTTGTACAACTTTACAAAAAAAATCGCAATAGAGACAGAAATCTTTCAATTGATTCAATTATGCTTAAACCTTTACTGGAAAGTATAATTAAGTCCATCAAAAACTATGTTGAAAAGTGCAATTTAAAGATACTACATAAGTGATATTTTAAGCGACATGTAGAGAATTTTAGGCACACTTCATTGAAAACACTTGATTGCACTTTTTAAAAAAGATTTAAGGATTTATTTGAATTAATTGAATTTTTTTTAAATTGATTACATTTCGTGTTTGAGGTTGAAGACTTTTAGTGCACTTTTATGCCACCTAATTCGCATAGAAACCACCACATCAATCATGTGCGAGTACTTTAGTTGTCCCAACTATCACAAAGCGGCGGAAATTTCGACAGTACGAATAGCACGAGCAAAACTGAAACGTGATCAACATAGGCTAGAGCAACAAATGCAGTTATTTCCATCATCACAGTATCTTTGTTCAATGTCTACCATATTCCAGAAAATATATGCATCGCTATAACATAGGCAAAAACTTCAGAGATGTACTCATTTCTATTAGGAAAAATGACACAAATAATTCTTAGACTTTAACCCAATGTACAATGTAGTCTATAAACTTTTAATTTATCCAGTGTGAACCCTGAATTGTAGCAAATATGTAGTGTAATTTCTAAACTTTTAATTTATTCAATGTAATCCAGAAACTTTGGTATATGTTGAATTTAGTTGTCGTACTAGAAGAAAATGTAAACAAATTAAAAGTTCATGGACTACATTACATTTGAGCTAAACTTCAAAAAACACATTTAATAAATTAAAAGTTCAGGGATCACATTACATGCCAAGTTTAGAGACCATTTATGTCATTACCTATTTATGTTATTTCTATATCTCTGACAACCAATTATAGGTATTACTCTCCTATGGTCTGAATTGACTAGTCCCGAATAGGGGAGGTGCGCCCTGTCTCTTGGATTCTCCTGTCAATAACAAGGGTATCGGTAAACATTTAAGTCGAAAGGAAAATCTTTCTAGAACTTGCGGAATGAAATACTCCCATCGTGAAGATGCCCCAGCAACTGATGATTTTCTTTCCGATGATCCTTTCTTGGTTCCGGAGTCGCACAAGCTGATCGTTCCCATGTTGCCACCACGCTTTCTAAGGAGACGTCAATCACCGTGGACGATTCCTCCTCCTTTCATTCACCTTCTGCCCATGAAAAGAAGCGAACAAGAATCGTTTTTATGTCTAAGGTATCATTTTTTGAAGAACGAATCCTTGAAAGGACATCCAATCGATTCGTCGTTTACTTCATCGTGGGGGGGATGGCCACAGCCACGGTCGGCGCTGGCGGTGGTGGAAATGGATGACACCGCGATGACTTGTGGTGGTCAATGTGAGATAGACTTTGTACTTGTATCATTATAAATAAGGAGTAAACATTAGAAAGCCAGTGCATACACCGGCTGAGAAATCTCACTTTAAAACTAAGCCCATGGGCTGATCACATGACTCACTTCCCAAAAATTGTGGTCTCTGCTAAAAAGTATTGGCCCGCAGGTGTTCATTCGCCAATCAACCTGCACGATCCACATTGAACTGAGAGACAATTCAAAAGTGGGTTCCTGCCGTGCAAGTATATAATGCTTCACTGCCAATGTCTACGAGGAAAACCATCTGACTCAGTTCCGTTGGACTGAGATGCATCGATTAGAGGTCAGTGACGATTGATCAATAAATAGGTTGATTAGATTTTCGTAGTGCCATATTCAAATGGGTAGTAAAGAGCAAGTTTTCTTCAGAAAAGTTTGCTGAAGTAATACTTGTTTCTACATAAACAAAATTTTCACCTCCATAATTCCAGGACTTATGGCTGATTGTAAGTCGTATAGCCTGTAACGATATGTAGATGTTAAAAATCGGATGTAACTTCAATTTGTGATTGCACAAAAGGTTATGCCTCGTCACGGAACTGAAAAGTACAATTTACATCATCCTATCACCTTTTTTCATTGCCAAGCATAAAAAATTTTAAGTAAAAAATCTCTCTATAGGACCAATCACTTGTTTGCTGCCAGGTTAATGGTGTTTATATTCCAGTTGCTCAAAGGATGGCTCTGAATTCCTTCTCAAGCTCATCAAATTCCCAGTCGCCAATTTCATCAGTTAAATGGTCTCTGTCAGCCTTTCCATAATCTACTTCCAACTTTTCAGATTCACTCGTCATGTTCGAGGTCATCTCCACCTTGATAGAAGAACCATCCGTTACTTCATCTTCTCTAAAGTTTTGCGAGGCCACAGCCAAAACAGAAGATGAACTAATCGGATGGCCATTTGTCAGTGGATTTTGTGATTTTTGTGTAGGAGTCTCAATTTCCAAACCTGGTCTCTGTATAGAATCAAATTCATCTTTTATCTTTTCGAGAGAAGCAAATAGCTTTTCAACCTTTTCATGGTCTTTCCTGCATGAAAGATAGATGCCCTTTTCAAAAGAATTTCTCTATTGACCAGAAACACTGAGAACCAAAATGCACACTATTTTGTACCTGAAAGTGTCTTCAGATTGGATGAAGAACTGCTTTTTAATTGCTTCCACTGTGCTTAAGGTCGTCAAAAACTGAAATATCAAAAAGAATCTCTTGAGTAGATATGATATGATATAATAGTTGCACTTCATATAAGATCTATCAAATTAACTTGGTGATTCAGTATCCCTAGAAGTTAAGACCAACTAGAGAAATATGATGCAACAGTGAGGGCATTTGACTTCCAAAAAAGGTAACTGATTTGACCGATCAACTAAAACTTATTTGCTGTGGGCAGAAGTGGGGGAAAAAGCTAAAAGGATATGCTAGCTTACCTTGGATTCAAAATCCAGATATTCTTCCTCGTATCTTCTCTTTGATTTATTCTCTTTGGTATTTTGCTCGTTCATACTAGGTCTCTTTTCAGATCTGACATCCAAAAACATCTATAGATCAGTTTCAACCATGTGATAAACATCCCGAATATAGCACGAGTTGATACCTTGGACTTTGGTCCAGGTATTCCACAGTTTCTTTGATGGAAGCAAGTGACAAACCCAACCCTTCCTAGTAAAAAATGTATAATAAGATGAATGAAAAGATGAACCAAAGAACATGTAAAACCAGATGGCAAATGAAGCTGAACATCGTGAATGCTGGAGCAAGGTTCTAGCAGAATAAGATAAATAATACCTTGTAAGCTGAGAGAAGCTGAACGACCAAATTCACAAAATAATCTCCATATCTCTCCAGTTCACCACTTGAATATGCACATTAGCAATAATCATTAGATAGGGGGAGCCACGAGAATACTCGAAAGTTGTAGAAGATATGCTAAAAAGAAAGAAAAGACTTATATCTATGCCTCTGCTTTTAAAACATACTAACGGAAAAATTCAAGAAAAGAAGGGAAAATCACAACCAAGACTGGTTTTCATATCTTGAGATGATTATTTAATGCACATCACCTCATACATCTAATCCCTGCACTCATTCTCCTTTACATGGATCCTTGTGACTTTTAGCATTTCTCTTTTCTTTTAGCGACAGTTTTAAGTATTTATACACAGCATTTTGCAGCCTAATTTTGTTGGTTCTTCACATAGACCTTGCACAATATAATTGATGTTCGAAAAGGAAATGAAAGCCCACTAAATTACTTGAGTTTAAAAAGATTAAAAAAGAAGTTTGCTTATGTCATTGTCATCACTTGCCCTTGAGAAACAATAGGCTAGAGCAGATTACTTAAAGTTCCATTTTGCTCGTGCCTTTATGAGAAAAGCTGTAAAGAACGGCTGAGCTTATTGCCTGCATCTGAAAGGATGCTAGCTGATTGGGGAAAGTAGATAGATCACATACTTAACTTGTTTTTCTTTGTCCTCTATATACGAAGTTTGCAGAGTCCACGTATTTTCAAGAAAATCAATCCACGTATTGACAACATCTGCTTCCATTCTATATGCGAGAACTGATCTTGATAGCTCATCTTCCTATTAGAAGACCATGATAGGCAATTAAACAGCCATTCAGTGCCAAACCATAAAACACAATGCAAACCTCAAAGCCAATGCGTTATTCATGAAATAAAATGATATACCTTAGACTTCAGGTGCACAAGAATCTGGTTACTGGCTTCATCAAACTGCTCTCTCTCCTCTCTGGCATTCTGAAGGTGTAAACGAGCACCAGAAAGTGAACCATTGACCTACACCCAATATAAAGGCCACCACGGAACTCAAATGCAGGTTCAATGCTTGCAAATCAAGATTTTTGCGGTGATTGTGCAGGCAATTTTCATATCAAACAATAAGAATCTAAATCATACGAAATTATCACTTTACTCTTCAGAATTTTAGTGTTCAATTAGCTAGGAGAAGACAGAAATTATAAAAGATTAATTTCTCCCAAAATTACTTGCAAATCAGAATTTTCGAACAAGCCAAACCTTTTTTAGTTCTTTTTCAAGTGTTTCCTTTTGTTTCTCAAGTTCTTCGATCTCCACCTCCAGTTCCTGAATAGTGTAAAAAAAAAGTGTCAGAATCATGTGCTAACACACCAATCCTCTATGAGGTTCTTCCAGTATGGCCTGCTAACCTAGCAATGTGATAGATTTACATATAAATATAACATTTAGAGGTATTATTCATAAGAGAGAGACAAAGAGGGAAATCATGAACTAGGCACAGTAACAATTGACTCATTGACCTTGTACTCAATTGGTAAACCATAAGTGATGACCGGATGATGCAACAAGGGGAGTGAGGAAGATTGTCATGGATACAGCACAGAACAGATGAAGCTATCCCTCATGAGGACTCTCATAACTGGATTGAGCTAATAAGAGATTGATATATATGCCACGTGTATCATGAACTTCTCTCTTTATGGCTGAAAGTACTAAAAAAATGGTTGCCTCTCTTTAGACAAACTACCTTCTCAAGTTGGCTCATTTCTGTTGTTTTAGCCACACGAAAATTGACAGCTTCTTCTTTGTGAGATCTGCTTGGACCATGAAAGAAGAGAAAAATGACCAGATGAATATCAAAGCAAATAAGCTGTACTAAAAATACGATTAGGGAAAAAATTTGCAGCACAAGCAAATTTTAGAGTTAAAGAATAACCAGATTGGGAAAAATACGATTAGGATTCTGACTAAAACACCTTCCACTTCCCACCAATAAAATGGTCCTGGCTGTTGAAGAAGCACAATTTATCTCTCATTCTTCAACAACTAATCAATGTACTGGACAATAGCTTCCTAATCTAGATAAGGGCTTGTGACTATTCAGTTAGCAGCTTCCTCTTTGCCAAGATTTCAACCATCAAAGAATAGGGTCACCAAGTCCCAAAACGATACAAATTTCCAACCCTAAAACATAATGATTTGTTTGATAGCTGTCTTCCCCTAAACAAGCCTTTGGATACTATGTTTACATTTGTTAGGACTCAAACAAAGCTAATGCATGCTTAAAGTGCAAAATATCATCCTTCTCATAAAACAACCTGCACATAGGCGCTAATGTTGCACAGTGCATTACTCTTCATGAGTACTGCACCAGCAGCTATCTCAGCATTCTTTCAAATTAGGTGTAAGCTCATACGTTCTATGGCAGGATATGAATACCGAATTTGGTGTTCAAGGCTAGTTAATGCTTTTTTCCTATAAGAGACTAGGCTTGAAACTATAACTAATAAAGCTAGCCTTCAGCGTACCTTGACAACTGTGATTTTGCTTCATCTTATATGTTTATAACCATGAGTTTCGTACATAAGAGCAAAAAGTAAAACCTAGATTCTCCAATGTACTATCCATGTTTCTTAAGGTAAATTTCATTGGTGGTCACTAGACTTTAGCTGTTTTCCAATTTGGTCACTGAACTTTGATTTTATTCACAAATAGCACAAGATTTTCAATTAACTTTTCAAGTAATGCAATTCGACCGGAATCTGATCAATTTTCATGCGAAACACCAATGTGGTGCCTAGGTGCCAATGACTGGGCCTCCAATTTGCCATATGACTGCCAAGTCATCATTTCGAATGAAAAATTGGTCAGATTCCATTCAAAGTGCATCAACTACAAATGTTTCAAAGTTTTGTGCATTGGGTGATGGAAATCAAATTTCACTGACCTGATTGCAAAATACTGTACTTCAGTGGACTTGGATAAAATTTTCCCAATTTTAACATTTAACGGGCCATCCCAAGATTGAACATGACACACAACACATATGAACAAAGAAACTTCTGGCTTTAGCCACCAACATGAAAAGAGAGTGATGCTTAAATGCCAGTACTCTGGATGAAAATAAATAAATAAAAATATATATATAAATGATGTGTATTTCTAGAAGAAAGTGGGATTTCATGAGCCCAAACTAATACCAGAATATATTGTCACCTACACTATAAATATATCAAGGTTTTCGTACTCTTTCTTGCATTTCTAAACATGAAGTGAAGAGGCTAGCTTAGATCACCATAGCAACGATTTTTTCAAGAGATCAACCCTCCTTGACTCCACCAGAAACTGTACATGTTAATTGAGATGTGTTAGATCTGTTTTAGCAAAACAAAAGGACTACTTGGTATTATTAAATGGAAGCAAAAATACCACTTCTCATGTGGTTTGATATCTATGTAGGAACATTACAACAATTTTTTTATAGAAGGAAAATTGAACACCTCATCATGTATCCAATTCCATTTTAGGCGGCGCCCAATTCGAGCTTTAGCTTTACCACTGCACATGCTAACAGGCTAGGGCCTTCTACAATTATTTTACAGCCAAGAAAAGCTTCATCAGTCAGTTCACCTAATAACTAGTACCCTAAGAGCCAAGGCCCATTTGGATAAGAAATTGGAATGGACATCTAGTTGCTGTTCAGTACAATGGATAGCAACAATATATTTGGGTATTACCGTTGATTACAATAGTCATTGATTGAAGAGGGTTTATTAAGGTATGAGTGAAAACTAGAGTAAAATTCCTACAATATTGTAGGGGAAAGAGATAAATCTCTTCTAGCATCACTTCCATAGATCCACACCCAAGGTTCCTTTGCCATTACATTTGAGACGAACTCCATGCAATCCAAAATCTGACAATTCATTTATATACTACATAAAAGATCAAAATCTCTCATCTTCAGCCACTATACTAGTCTCAACTGTCATAGTCTCACTTGCTGAAGTTTCTACAGGTTACATGCCTAGAAGGAAAAACTTAACAGTCATTCAAAAATAGAACATGTTAACTGCAATGATCCTTCCAACGGAAGAACCTTCAGCATCTTTTTTTCACATGCAACCAAGTTCCAGAACTGTCTAGAAGTGCTTTAAGTTTAACGAATGTATTAAGAAGAAATGCACAAAAAGAACATCCAAATGCTTCTAAACCTGTGGTCTGAGATGCGCTTCTCAGCTTTTGAGGAAGAATTAGAAAGGGATTCTGATAACACTTTCAATTTATCAACCTGCAGAGAAATGCTCACATGTGAAGTGTATGAAAGGATGGTTTTACCTGCAAAAGACTAACCAGATGAAGAATGAGATATAGAGGTTGGGACGTGACAGATCACAACAGTAACTTAGAACCATTGAGAGTGGAACTCATGTACCATAACCCAGTAAAGAAGGTGAAGTAAAGACAAAGGAGCAACAAGAGGGCTCATAGCAAGAATAAGAGCGAGCAGAAGTTCATCAGTAGTATTATTGTCCCATCAGCTATTCCATGGTATAAAAATTTTAAGAATATAAGCTGCAAAGCCAAGAAAACATTAAAAAGCAAAGCAAAGGTACCATGACAATATATGGAATGTGCAAGTGTAGTTGCCTTGTTTCCTTAAAAATGTTGAGCTGAAAAGTTGGGTGAAACCTGAGTACCATCTTTCTCGTTGTTTACATCATATGTTCCAAAAAAATATTGCCCACGTGATGAAGCTTCGCATTCAACGTTAGACACCTCTGACAAGATAATCTTGAGTCTTGGAACTCATCATTGGTGTACTTGCTATTTCAGGTGGCCAACTAGAACACATCAAAGTCATGATCTTGGCACAAAAGACTGATATGAGATAAATACATAGACTAGGCAGTCGTAACAGCACTCCAAGGAGCAAAACTTGGAAAAGGTAAATTCCATCAATGTATTGGGTCATCTCATCTGCCTGAGTCACATTACACGACTATGGATATGCCCCAGCAATGAGGTCTAATTTGACGATGCTGAAGCTTAGAACGATATCTCTGGTTGTTACCTCCTTAATGGCCAATTCAACCTCCTGTATCACATCCTAACTAGATATGGAAATATTTCTTCGCCACCAACATCAATTCAATTACAATTCATGGATGTACTCAATATCGTGGTGGTGATCATCATCTCAAGATTCTTCTCGTTCATGCTCAACCCAAAAGCCACTTGAATGCATATATGAAGTGATTCTTGTGCTTTCTAGGATGTGAAGCTCATGTCCTAGGGAGGACATGTTCATAATAGTGCACATCCTAAACACCTCAATGCTGTACATATCTCGCAGTTAGTGTAACAAGACACTTGACAGGAACTGCCAAGATGACGATCATATGCATCATTGCTTATTCATACCAACGGTATCAGTGAATAGTGACATAATTAGGAGCTAAAGGATAGATGGATTGACAGTTTATACTCACAAAAATCTTTACTACCTCCATCTCACGTTAATTAATATCTGTTAATTAGTGAATAATAATGATGATGATGATGATGATAATGATTGAGGGCATTTTGGACATTTTATCCATTTCCATGATGGAACTTCCATTTATGTTATACTGTCAAATTAAGCAAAGTAATAGTTATTTCAATACTTAACCAGACACTGTAATAACTAGTCAACTCTGTTCCAACACCATCGTAATTTCTATTACATAACGGCCTTAACCACTACTTCCAAACATGCAGTTCTAGTAGCCTCACATCTTTTATGTGACCTCCCTAAGAGCCCATCATATGTTTACAGAACCCTGTGAATGGCTAAAAGTTAGTATGCCACTGCCACAAGATCATTCGATATAAATTCCATATTTTACTTGTCATTTGTAGTGTGAAGGCTCTTACTCCTCATTTTAGACTGTTGGAAAATGCACATATGGTTAAGAAAACTTGGTCTAACGTGGTTAATGCCACGTGCAAGAAGTCATATAACCGGTACAGGCAGCAAAAAGTTAAATAATAACAAGACTTTCATAAACACTAACCAAAGGTCTCAAATTCAGTAGAAAATTTATGTAAATAGTTTGAAGATGCAGGACAATTATGGGAAACAACAGTGATCAACATAGTCAAACTTTCTTTTTCAGCTAAATTAGGTGAGGTCCCCATAAAATCGGATTGTAACATTGAATCGAAAAGCCGAAAAATTTTAGAAACTTAGTAAAATAACTTCTGAAAAATTTATGAGTGCCAGTCAAATTGATCATAAGAGTCTACATTATTAGACTAAACAAGAACCAAGTAAATGGTTCATGTCTTATACATCAGCACCACCAATTAGGTCTCAACTCACATAAGCAAATCTACTTAATAGTACCTGAAATTGGTTTATTAGATATAGCTAAATAAAAACAGTCATAGTACCTAAAAAATTTAGATCCATTTATAGATAAATCTAGGTTGTAGTCTCAAATTATGACTTCAGCCAAAGAAACTGGATAACATCTTAATGGAAACTCAGAAAAAACAGTATACCAATAGCAACACTTCCATAAAGAGAAAATTCTTTTTGAAAAAGAAAAAATTGTATCAGCTTTTCCAAGATACTTCTTTTCTTTCCTTTTGCTGAAATAATTTATTAGACATAATAACAATATAACTCACATAAATAAATAAAAAATTTCCTTCAGCCAGTTCTAAATAGCTGGTGGTCCATTTACGAACAAAAAGAAATTAAAGCAAGAACTGAGCTGTATGAACAGGAAGACCCTATTTGTTTGCAGCAACAAGAGAAGAGAAGGCCCTTTTCTTTTCCTTTTCTTTCAAATTTATTCAATTAAGCATCAGTTAAACGCTGTTTCCCCAATGCCAATGAGTCAGGTTTGAATTCAAGAGCGCAAATCCCCAACAAAGCGCAACTGGAAAAAAGAAAAACAGCCATCGCAATTCACCATCTCAACAATTTCATTGAATTAAAGGCAATATCACCGATGTCACCCCACGATTTTTTAAATGACTTAACACGATTCTCATGATATGGCTTGTAAAATTGCATGATTTTTCAAGTTAGATCGCGATTTTAACTAAAATGACATCGGTGCACAAAGGATGAAAATCCCAATAAAGCAATCGGCAATATATATTGGATAATGGTGAAAGACTAAATCTTTCACATTTTTTTGGCAAGAAATTGACCAACAACATGAGGACGCAACTACACTTTGGTGGCACACAAGGACACATAATGAAAGAAGAATTCATGAAACTCTTCTACTTTTTTGAGAACCTTTCCATTTTGCAGGGCAAATAATGAAACTAAATTATATATCTATCAGAGTTCATAATATTCAAAATGCAAGTCAAAGTACAAGTTCTCACAATGAAACTTGGATTTCTTTTAAGGAATGAGATTCACTTATTAGTAAAACCTGACCTTTTCAGCATGAAGATGGGGAGTATCCCCATTTCTCAAAGATTTCTTTCTAAGTAGCAGTGACTCCATCATGGAAAATAGTTGAATTTGCAACTGTGCCTCTTCCATATCCTGCATGACAAGAGCATTTGGCTCTAATAGCTTGTATTTTTACCATGGTGATCAGAATCAAATCTACTCTGTTTTAAGAATTTGAGCTTATTTCTAGGACCCACTGATTATTGGAAACAAAGGACAGAAATTAACTAGTTAATGAATCCAAACTCTCAATGGTGATGTTTTTCATTATGTGGAGTTTAATTTCCATGAGATTTTGTCTATCTAAATCTTTGTTAGGAGTAAATAAGAAAAGCTAGTCAAAATGGCCCGTAAAGAAATTTAAAGGGTCCAACCTCTCACATAACCAGCAATAAGCATTCAATAACTCTGAATACATGGTTAAACTAATGCCACATTTAATGCACTAAGCCTGGTGTGATGAAACTAATACTGCTAGAAGCATTTCGCATAGTGACAAATTGAAGGAGTAGCCCAAAAAGGCCTAGGCAGCAAATATTAACTTGAGTGTCCAAATAATGCCTACAGATGCCATCAATTCTGAAAACAACACCAAGTACTAAGTGAATTCAACCGGCATATAAGGTAGGGAAAAAGTTCCATGCTGTAGTGCCTGCATCGGATTACAATCAGATTTTCTTTTAACCATAGTTCTCTGGATATAGGCGACAGTTCGTAAAGATATTAGAAAGAATGTCCTCTGCTAATAGAGACCAAAAGACATTCATATGATATCTAAATGTGCTTTGAATGCATATTTCATGAATCTCTCAAGATCAGTCTTACCTGTTTTGTCACAACAACTGTTTCTTGAGACAATTTTTCATGATCTTTATCCAAAGGCTGCTGCAGTGAGCTCGTTTTATTGAGTTTTTCCTTTAGGCTGAAGGTTTTGGAATCTATTCTGAGGCAAGAAAAAAACAGCTCATAAAAGCAAGTTAAGGAGACTGAAGAATTGGCAAAGGACCGCAAAATAACACGATTAGCTTTTAGGTGATCCATCACCAAGAATATTGTGAAAGAACAGACTTACAAATAAGAAGAAAATTAAATGAGTGGAAAATTAAATCGATGGTTCCACCACAGTGATGTGGTACCAGCATGACCTATCATTACTGACTTCAAAAAATCAATTTAAATGAAGACGGCATACACAGGATTACCACATACTACCAGAAGAGTTTGCGACTAAAATAACGAATAAAGGAATCATTCAGTTTCATGTTACTTAGCTCTCAGCTTCTCATCCAATGATAAAAGTACCAAAGTAAACAATGTATGACTAAAAGTATCACCTCCTCTCACATGCAAAGCAGATGAATTATGACAATGGGAGATCACATGGAATACGAAACACAAGAACCACATGCCAAACAAACTATTAATGGGATATGAACAATGGAAAATTGATTTTGATGCCAAAGATTAACCATTTAGGTGAAATAATTCATCTATTGAAACAGTATGGTGATGCATTCTTGTGGGTAAGGAAGTCCTATATTGATAAAGGTGCGGAGGACTTAGCTTGACAGATAAGGAATTGTGGAATCCTGTCCTAATTATGAAGACCCTATGGCATCAACTTTGCAATTTGGACCTATTTAGATGACATGGGCTCATGCTTATCTCAATTGAGGCAGGAGCTTTGGTGCCTTATAATTCCAGATGATTGTTCATGGAGGAAACTACTCCGGATGAGAGACTTCCTTCAACCACACTTCTACTGGAAAATTGGCAATGGTGAGAAGGTATCTCTGCGGCATGATTACTGGCATCCTGCAGGGGTTCCGGTTCAAACATTGGGCCATCGAATCATCTACGATTCTCATTTGGAAAGGCATTCTAAAAGTAGCTTCTGTAACAAAGAAAGGTGATTGGGATTGGGGTGCAGCAAGTTCTGATGAATTGTTGCACATTCAAATGTCTCTTTGTAGTGCTCTTTGTATGTCCCTAGAGAAGATGATGGCTATTTGGGCCACAAAAGACAGTAGAATTCACAGAAGCACCTGCTTTTGCTACCCTGCAGCCTTCATTAAGATCAGTTGGCATAATTTGTTTGGTTTTACCTAAATATCCTAAGCTGGGAGCAGTTTTATTTCATGACTTGCTTTTCTTGATTAATTGCCTTTGAAAAACAGATTAATCAAGTGGGGAATGCAACATCATTCTTTTTGTGTCTTTTGTGAGCATGATGATGAAACTAGATCTCATTTGTTCTTTGAATGCTATCCATCCAAGTATATTTTCAAATCATATGCTGATGCCTGATTCTATCTAGGCTAAGTAGTACCGACACGCGACACGACACGACACGCAACACATCATTTCTCTAAAACTAGAGAATTCCAACACATTGGGACACGTACATTAAACGTATATTTTTATATATACATGATAAATTATCATTTTTATGATTATTTCAATCAAATTAATTTGATTCAAATCCACAAATAAATAAGTAATAAAAAAAATATGTCCGACACCAACATGGAGGCCCCCAGAGAGTGTCCATGCTTCCTAGATCTCGGGTCCATCAACAAGATCTGTAATGGGATGAAGTAGCATGGTTACTGGAATTTTTTAAGGGGAAAAATTTCCTTACTGCTTTCGTCAGGATTCTGTCGAGTGAATCAGGAATGATATTGTACATGGGAAAAATTTTGATACTATTTTGAAAGTATTATGCACTTGTTGTATGAGCTAGAGTAGAAAGTGATGAATATAGACTGCGGAAAGTTCTAACAGATATTTATAACAGAATGCTTGATCATTCTTTATTCAATAGCCTTTGAAATTTTACAGCTGATTTTTGGTGACATAATTTTGTTGCAGAACTTGTCATAGGGATTAACTCCGCTACATCTTGATAAGTAAAAAAACGAGATAACTGCCTTGTAGATAAAATAGTGTTACCATCATCAAATTTCAACTGATGAGAGGATAAAGTATCCCCATTTACATATCTTGAAAAGATGAATCAGGCAGATAGCCATATTAGAAAGCAAACTCAACTTTAGAAAATTATATTGGTAAAAGGCAGTGAATAAACAGATGGTTCCATAATAAGATGCATGTGAACTAATGCAACATACAAAGACAGGTCAAAAGTCCTATCATGATTTAGCTTTTCAAGAACAGGGTTAAAGCAACGGCGACTTATGCTTCAGGCTCACGGGAGGAATTGATATGAATTAGGAGCATCAATTAGAAATGAAGAAATAAAAATTAAGTGTCAATGCAGATGAAGAACTTGAGAAAGAGATCCTGGACTATGAGATGGAGGACGACGAGGAGGGGAAGTCCACAACTTCATGACAATTGAAGGAGAGGCCACAATTCCTATTATATTACAGTATACTAGGCGATAATAACTTAGAGAAAGAATTCAACAACTTACAAATGCCATGAGCAATATGGTGAAGTAAATTAAATGATTAAGGACAACAGAACCTCAGAAGAAAAAACAGTGAATGGAGCAAGTCACAACATAAGTTAGCATTAGTTGCAATACATCATACATTAACTATGGCTACATGAGCAAAGCATGGTCCTGACACATCCTGAAGCAATATGACACAGCCAGGAGATGATTTCAAAATAACCAAATGCAAATAAATAAAAAAAGAGTATTTCATGCAGAATTCCTCAGCGTCAACAGATGTATATAACATGTACCTTATAACGTCAGCATTTAACTTGAGCCCTGAAATCGCCACCTGAGCATATTGTAGCAACTCTTCTCGCTTCACCTGAAGTGACATGTTTCCTTCAAACTACAATTCTGAAGAATGATTGTATTCTTACTAGGCGTATACATATCCCAAACTCTTTCTGCTTGGTATGTATGTCTTCTTTCTAGCTTAGATTAATAGCACATTTCTATCCTTAAAAAGAATCCAGATTGAATTCAAATGTTCATCTCTGACCAAAAAAACAAAGGAATTCAAATGTTTATCAACATAAAGATGTATGAGAGGTAACATCTGAGACATGATTTACAAAAAGTAGAAAGAAAGAAATTAGAGGTAAGGCAATAAACATTGAGAGGTTTTTTCCGCATCCCCAAACTTCTCTCTTATCTACTTTGTAGTTACAAATCTATAAGTTAAACCATGTGCTGAATATGGGGCATATTATGACGTAAGGAGTTTCAAGAGACTAAAGGAGGTCAAAATAAAGCAGTTTACAAAGCATGGTCAACTGAAATGCGGAAAGTTACAATTTTTAACATTTTTTTACCAAGTGGAGTGACAAAGTTAACAAGCACTTAGATATAGGTGCAACTCAAATGGTATCGTAGTTTGAATAACAGTGTTAACATATGAGGACATTCCATCAATTATGAGCATCTTGAACTGAGATTTCAGTCAATTATGTTCTACATTCAATCATCTTTTGTGAATAACGTGGAAAAAAGATGCAGGTGGACTCTGACTGTCCATGATATATTTCCTGCTGGTCACATTTTTAATGAAGATGCATACATGATAGGATAATGTTAAGTCCTCACAAGTACTTCTTCTAGGTAGCCAGAAAATGCATTAGCCAAATCTTGAATGCTGCTCAATACCGCCTTATGCACTTCCACTCCTCCTGTAAGACATAGCCTGAACGAGAGCAAACAAAGTGTATGCTTACGTGGAAATCATATTATGTTATACCGAGTGCGGCTGACAAAAAGCAATATGTAGGCCTTAGAAGTGCCTAATCAGAGAAGGACAATCTAGCATCAAATCAAGTAAATGAAGAGCAACGTAAAAAAGTTTAAATCACCCGAAAATTTCCAGGAGTAATGAAACTTCTTCCTGTGTAGGTGCTTCCAGAATCTGAACCAACAAAACAGTTAACCTGCGGTTAAACTCTGTCTATCAGCAAATTCCGGACCAGAGGTGCACATTCAATTAAATTATTACCAACTAATCTATGCGCACTGGCTGCAGTTGGTTGAGTTACAACAGGATGTGCATTGCATCGACATTAATAATTCGACACTGTTGAATAGGAAGAAATAAGTACCTAGACTGGCAGATCTAACAAGATTTCTTGCCATCTAGAATTCAAAAGTTTCAAATCGTTCAAAAGTAGTCATCATGACTCTGGTTGTGACTTTACTACATATTCATAACATGCCTAACCAGTTAAGAGAAAGGACACACCACAAAGTAAATAAAAAGGTACATTTGCCTCACTCTTGATGACAGCATAAAAGGCAATTTACTTTAAATACAGAGAAATCTGTTGGGTACTTTGCCAGATAGATTCACGCAGCAATAAATCACGAAAGTTAATAAGCTGCATATAAGAATGCAAATGATATGCTTCCTTAGCGATACGATAACTGTCTTAGAGTAACGCAATCAAAGACAACCTTTGCAACTATCAGCAAACAATAGACAATTCTGATCGTACAGCTGACGATGCACCACTTACCATGGACATGATTATGCCTTCAAGTGCCTGACTATGAAGAAAGACATGATGGAAATTCAGAGGTTCTCCTCCAAGGTCAGGATCATGGTAATAAACCTAACCACAATCAAGTAATAATATTAAAATTCAATTACAGAAGCATAGTAGATATAAAGACCAGATAGCCATATTGATTTAACATTCTAAAATAAACATTTTTTTCGCCAATTTTCAACTTCAGCACTAATAGAAAAATATGTGATGCAGCATGCACTGTAGGAATAAGTAAATGACCAGAATAACTAAACAGAAACAAGTATCACCACTCACCTGTCAGCTCACACTACTCCCCTTACATCCTATACATTAGCTTGGAAAATTTAATATGAAATAGGTGCATGCTGCTGAAGAAATGGCGATGAAGAACCGGGTCGACTCACCACTGTTTGTCTCCTAGGCGAGTCCTTAAACTCATCAATGCTATTTTCGGTCACTTGATGGTCATTTCCAGACGAACCCACAGAATCTCTCTCAGTTTCTTTGAGCGCCACCAACCACCTCCGTAATAGCAGAATTCTTTCTAATCCTCTGCAGGAAACAGACATCTCCTCCAATGTTTTCGCAGCCTGCTTAAAGCTTTGCAAACTCCGTCCCCCCTGCTTTGATAAATTCGAATGTCTAAATACTCGATGTAAAGGAGCGATAACTAAACGCCAGTGCTAATTCAGCTGTATGAACTACAGTGACGAGAGCGACGACACGGTTAAACAATTGGTTATTAATCTAAACCAAGCGCATTGCAGCAAGCTCAATTACGACCACCACTAACCCCAGCGAAGCCCGACTCAAGTCACCGACAGGATCCGATTTCATCATAATCACGAGACAATGTTCTCGTTATAGTCATGAGACCATATCATTAAGGAAGATCGGCCGGCCCTACCGGAATCCGCAAGAACAGCGAACTCTCCTAAAACCATCAATCTACGACGAAAATTCCGGGAAGCGCGCGGCATCGAAAGTCCGGCGATTTCGCCTCTTGCGATCACACCGAACACGGAAAAAACTTGGAGGGAAAAGAGAGGAGTTACGATGCGATCCTGGAGGAGCTTGGCGCCTCCGGCGACGGCGTTGCCGGCTTGATGGACCACCGAGTCGGCATAACTGCGGACGGTCCTGGTCAAGTTGTTCCGCCCCCCGACCTCCACCGCCTTGTTGACAGCCGTCCTGATCCACGACATCGCCGCGAAACCGGATCGAAACGGGCCCGAACCGCGCCGCCCGCCGGATATTTTTTCCCGACTTCCGGCCCCGAGATCGAGAGCACCGAATTCGGACGCGAATTCCGGACGATCCTTCGATTTCTTCTTCGGTTTTCCGAGGCGGTGATCGTTCGTTGGGATGGTTCTTCCGAGTGTGTGTCCAGGTCGTGCACGAGGAATTCTGGAAAACGAAGCGGTCAGCCTCTTTGCGCAGACGCGGGCGCGTGGTGTGGTTTTATGGGCGTTTTCAGTTCGGGTCTTGCGCCTTTGGTTTCGCGCCAAGGTGCCCATTTTACTAAATTGCCCCCTGGTCCAAGTGAGATAGAAACGGGGGGTGGGGGGTCTGTGTGTCTTTTTACTTTTTGGCCATCCGGTCCCTGTATTTTCTTTGGAGAGTTTCAATTTTGTTAGGAGGGGAACTCGTTTTTCCATGAAAAACGTTTTCCCGTGAGTTGGTTAGTTTTTCGTTATTTGAACACCGAAAAATCAAAAATTAATTTTCCAGAAATTAGGAATGAGTAAGACGGATCAAAACCATTCGAACCGGACCGAACCGACTGGTTGGGTCCGATTCGGTTCCCAATTCCTAAAAGTAAAACCGATGTCTAGGCAATTTAGTTCTCGATTCCAAAAAGCAACCGAACCGACCAAAAATATATATATATATATATAATTAAAAGAAAAGAGCGGCATGAATGGTCTTATTGATTTGCTTCGTTCTCATTAGTGCTAAATAAATATCTGGGAAAATTCCATTTTGGCACCCAAAGTAGAGTCAAATTCTCAATTTGGTACCTGAAGTGTCAAATAAAGGTCTGAGTGCTTAGCCAATTTCAAATAAGGGCCCGAAGTGCTCAGAAAGTCTCAAATAAGGGTCTGGGTCTCCGGCTAGCCAAAATATCCGCCGGTGGCCAAAAAACGGTACTGTTCCAGCAGTCGAACAGTACTTTTTTTTTTACATTTTTTCTCTCTTTTTTTCTATTTTTTTATTTTTCTTTTCTTTTTTTTTCTCTTCCCTCCGCCGGCCTCAGGTGAAGGTTGCCCTCGCCAGCGTTGAGCGAGGCCCGCCTCGCCTGGGCGGGCGAGGGTCACCCTCGCGCACCCAGCCCAAGCTGGCCTCACTCGACACCGGCGAGGGCGACCCTCGCCCTGGGTCACCCTCGCCAGAGTTGGGCGAGCCCCGCCCTTGCCTGGGCGGGCGAGGGTCGCCCTCACCGAGGTCGAGGCAAGGGTGACCCTCGCCAGGGTCAAGCGAGAGCAGCTCTTGCCGAATCTGGCTAGGGCCACCCTCGTCCGCCCAGCCCAGGAGGGGGCGGGCCTCGCTCTACGCCGGCGAGGGCGACCCAAGACGAGGGTCGCCCTCGCCGGCGTCGAGCGACAAGCGCCCCCGCCTGGGCTGGGCGGCCCTCGTGCGTCCTGCCCTCGCCTGGGCTAGGCGGGGGCGGGCCTCACCGGCGTCGGGTGACGAGAGCCCTCGCTTGGGCTGGGCGGCCCTCGCATGTCCCACGCCCACCTGGGCTGGGCGGGCAAGGGTCGTCCTCACCTGATGCCGGAGAGGGAGACCTTCGCCCGCCCAGCCCAGGCGGGGGCAAGCCTCGCTCAACGTCGGCGAGGGTGACCTAGGGCGAGGGTCACTCGTTGGCGTTGGGCGACGAGCGCCCCCCTCACTAGATCCGGCAAGAGCTGCTCTCGCCTGCCCAGGCGGGGGAGGTCCTCGCCCAACGCCGGTGAGGGCAGCCTCTGCCTGAGGCCAGCGACCTCCGTCGGAGGCTGTCGGAGGGAGGAGAAAAAAAAAGAAAAAGAAAAGAACAGAAAAAAAAATTTTAAAAAAAATAAAAGTACTATTCGGCCGCCGGAATAGTACCGTTTTTTTGGTCGCCGGCGGACATTTTAGCTGGCCGGAGACCCAGATCCTTATTTGAGATTTTTTGGGCACTTTGGGCCTTTATTTGAGACTGACTAAGCACTTCATATTCTTATTTGACACTTTATCCACTTTAGGTACCAAATTGAGAATTTGACCCCACTTTGAGTACCAAAATGGAATTTTCCCTAAATATCTTGCTCTCTTTCTTTTTTTTTTCATATTTTCCTTTTAGTCCACCCCTGTTGACCAACATTTCCCATTATCTTCCAAAGCGAATATCCCTCTCTGTATGTTCTTTCCCTCACAACCAGATTCTCTTGCCAATTTGTTGCCAAAATAAAATGGAGACAATCTCCTCTATTTCCCTTTTCGATCACTGCCACATTTGTTGCCCCTTTGTACGTAGTCTAGGAGAATTCATTCCTTCGATTATGCTAGCCAAAATTTGCCAGAGAAAAGCATTGAAGATTTCTTTGATTGATTGGTTGGATCTCTTTCTGTTTGCCCGAGAAAAGCCGAAATCTCTTGCCCTTTTTCTTTTTTAATTTCATCTTAATGTTAAATAACTGATCAATTCCTGGTCCCAGGACCAAAAAGACCATACCGAGAATCAATCACTGCTATCAAAAATAGTTTTCCTTAAAACGAACGAACTTTTATGTTGACATATCAGTTTGGTAATGTAGTTGGTGTGCTATTTTCGTCAACCTCTCCCTGTGCTTGTTCATGAATTTTCCTAGATTCAAGAACTGCCACCCACAAGTGAAGAAAACCTCAAAGAGGGGACCGTCCAATTTTTGATTAGTTAAGAGCACTTTCTTTGTTGTTCGGTGCGGCGGGCTTCACAAAGGTTTGTGTTTTCCGGCTAGGAAGCATATGAGGATGCTGAAACCTCTTTCTGGTATGGATAGCAGGAGTTGCTCGTAGTCCCTCACTAGTCCAGGGGCTTAAATCCATGTTTAAGTAATCGATTTGAGGAAAGAGAGCTAGATGGTTCATATAATGTTAAAACCAAATGAGATCGGAGTAGGAAGAACATGAGCGGTTCTTTTCCCAAGCCCTTCTTAGAAAGCCCTCGACAAGCTTTGTTTCGGCTGCACCGGCAGTGGGAGACAGTGGCGGGCAAGCAACCAATGAGGGGTGGCGCTGGCTGGCCGGTAGCAAGCGGTGGAAGACGAGGACGAGCGATGAGAAGAGTTTTATTTTTATTTTTATTCCAAAAATAGAAAAGTAAAAAAATTTTCCTTTTCATTTCTTTTTCAAACCTATTTCTAAACTAAAAATTTATTCCTAAAATAGCAAAATGAAATTGCGTTACCAATCGAAGTTTTGTTCCAAATCTATTCCGGAAACAAAAAAATAGAAAAATAGAATGGCTATCATTCGTGCCATAAATCTCTCACCTTCTTTCTTTTTTTTCATATTTTCCTTTTATTTCTCCCCTATTGACCTTCCTTTCCCATTATCTTCCAAAGTGAATATCCTTCTCCATATGATCTTTCCCTCACGACCAAATTCCTTTGCCAATTTGTTGCCAAAATAAATTGGAGACAATCATTTGCTTCCCTTTTCGATCTACCACATTTGTTGCCCCTTTTTATGTAGTCTGGAGGAATTAATTCCTTCGATTAGGCAGGCCGAAATTTGCCAAAGAAAAGCATGAAAGATTTCTCTAATTGATTAGTTGGACCACTCTTTTTGCCGGAGAAAAGCCGAAATCTTTCGCCCTTTTTCTTTTTATTTCATCCTCATGTTAAATAAATATGTCCAAATATGAGACTCAAACATATCAAGTTCGTCCAAAATGAATCTCTGCTTAAGCATCAAACAGTGTGTAAGAAGCATATTCCAGATTGTCCTGAACTTGCAAATGAATAAATAAATGCTTCATGAAAGGAAATATGGATCTTTGAACTTTATCGACTAGAGTGTAAAGATTGTATAGACTTCAATAGGAACAATAGTACAATACTACGAACCCCCCTACTTGTAGAAGAACATATCAACTATCGAGCTCTAGATTACATTTCCCGCTCCAACAGATGCATTAGAACATTAGGAAGCAAAGTGTTGCCAAGAATTGTCTACTTCCCATGATTGGACACGACAGCTTGAGCCACCGACAACATGAATCAGCTCTTTTACAACGTGTTTTTAAACTAACCTGCTATACGGTTTGAATAGGATCAACAGTTGTGATCGATGAAAAACTGCCAATTTCACAGTTTCAATAGGATCGGCATTTGTAACCCAGGAGCTTCCCTGCATAATTCAGTAACCTACTACAGTGTCAAGGGACAATGCGGCCGTTCTCGATACAATGGTGGGCTCTTCGCCCCAGCGAAAAAGACTCATTATCCAGGTGAGATGCAGGAGAAGAAGAATTGGTGTCAGATGGCTTCGGAGGAGACTTCTGGCCAGTGCTCTCGCTCGTGAAAAATAGCAAAAATATACACAGGCTACGAACTAACTTTCGATGTCCGGTAATGGGACTCTCCAATAATTCCATGCATTATAATCTTCCTGGAACCACATAGATTTCTATTAGAAGCGAAGAAAACCTCAAAAGCACTAATAGCTCCACGCACATGACGCACAGAGAGAGAGAGAGAGAGAGAGAGGTATTTTACCTGCTCAACTAATGAGGTTGGGGGGAACATGTCATTGACCAGGGTATGTAAGGATGTGTATGACTTGACATCGATGCGATGACTAATGGCCACCTCACCCTGCCAAGGCACGGTAACTTATCGAGTGAGAATGCAGTATGAGCAGTCAAAGTTAGGGGGATCAGAAGGATGGTTACCTTGGGGTTGATGATGAAAATTTTTCCCTTCGGGATCCCAATCTTCCTGTAACTCAATTCATCAGTATCTCTGTTCCCGAAACCCGCATAAAATGGGTTGTGATCAGAAGGGAAAAGTGCTTTTATATCCTGCAAAAGCAAGAACTTTCCACTCGTAAAGCAAATTATGCTGGGAAATGAAATTCTATAGCATAGAGTAATTATTTCTTTCGAGTAAGAGGTTGATTTGATGTTAAAAAAATAAAAAGAGGTTGATTTGATATTTACCTCCAGACATGCAATCTTGAATTCATGTGGTGCTCTTCTAATAACTGCAAACAGTTCGGAGAATGGCAAGGATCCCCGAGTCATTTCTTTTGAAAAGATGTGGATAGCATAATAGCAAAGATCCAAAAGTAGAATGCAATGACAAAAGTAAATGTTATCTGGATATCATGAACATGAATGTATCACCAAGTAAAATTTACTAGAGGCAACCAGAGAATTTCAAACATAAACATCACCTTCTCGATATAATGATGGAAATAATCCATCAGGTGATATAACAACAGGTCCATTCGGTAAAGCTTTTCCATCCTACAAATAAACCAGGTACAAGGTGGAATAACTCATCATGAATCCTAGGAAATAGAGCAAAACCAGTCTAAATTTCATATTTCTGTATGTTGAAAGACAGACATCTTAACGGCTAAAGGAATGTCAAGATATAGTGGACTTTAAAAGACAGAAATAGGTCGCAAAAGAAATGACCTTCTTGATGTGCTCTAGAAACCAGGCCCAAGAAACTAGGTCAACACAAATAGAGCTAACATACTCTCGTGAGAAAAGATGTGCAACGCTAACCCTGTAATCATTTTTGTAGTAAAACTACTAAGGCTGTACCAGACTCCCAAATAACCTCCTCTCTTGCTTTTCCCAAAACAGGAGCACAGGACCAACAAACAAAGGAAAATGAATCAGGTTAATGTTTTACCTGTTTAAGATTAAGCAGGAAACTTCGGGTTAGATAAGCCTGAACAATTGCCCTTGCACTCAAAAAGAGTAGCTGATACCCATTCTCCTGCCACAGAGACAAATTTCAAATCATTAGAGATATTATTAAAGGAAAAACACCATGTTTCACAAGTATTAATGGAACGTTGGATGTTGCAATATGATCAAATCTTAATGCACAAAACTTATCCAACATTGCAGCCAAGTGGATTATCCAACCTGAACAGCCCCATTTACTGTGATAAGCTACCCAAAGAAGTGGTCCATTCTAGCAAAGCTCGACCACTTTTTGGTGGTATGACTTTTTCGAGAATACCAAAGCAAGTGGTTGACATACTTATATTCTTTTTGAACCCTGTCTAGCGAAGAATCTTCAGAGTTCCTTCATATGCATTCTCCAAAAGAGCATTGACTCCCCCTATTCTTTCCTAACACAAGATTTACTCTTTCATGAGGGTATGCCTTACAACATGCTGAACGTTAGAAGATTTCAGTGAGTGTCATAATGTTAAGAAATCGTAGACTCATATCCTAACAATTTAAGTTTGAGAAAAACAATTGTCTAACATCAGATTAGAGCATAAGCAAAGATTGTGAATGTGGACAGCCGGATTTTTATGATTCTGCCTATAGTCTTCTTATTGGGTCCATCCTCCAATTGCTTGTTTGATTTAGTTATGTCCATGTCCTTTGTTTCACATGTAATATTCAACTTATACACAAGGAGCATTTAGATAAATCCTTTATATAAGGAAAAAGTGGACCACTCTAAGCTTTATGTACGAACTGCAACCAAGAATCGAGTTCTCAATCTTTTAACTAGTGCAGTCAAGTTTCTAATATTTACTAAAAGCTGCAGTCAAATCCTAAACACGTCAATTAGTGCAATCAGTCCTATAGCCAATTTTCAAGTGCTGCACTGGCGATTCTGGTACAATTTAACAAAAGAACTTGATCGCTCTTTCTCAAAAAAGATTCCAAAAAAGTATCCCACATTGCTTATTTATAGGATTTCAATGGGCCTTATAATTATGTAGATTTAAACTATAGGATTGGACCTTCTAACGTAGTATCATAACCAAGTTCCATCCCATCCTTATGTGCCGTGTATGAGGCTCCCTGCTCGCTAATTCCATGTCATTCTCAGTCTGATTTGCACGTGAGAGGGAGTGTTAAAGTTTCTCAATTCGCTTGTGTATGAGGTTTTAATAGGCCTTACATTCATGCAGTCCCCTCCCACTTATTAATTCAAACTTTTGGATTACACTTTCTGACAGATTGCACCAATTAAAACATTTAGGACTCAATATAAAAGATTTAGGATTTCAAATGAACTTTCATTGTAAATATACATTGTGGTGCTGTGTCCTAATACTTCGATTTTTGGGAATGGGAAACATGGTTGTAAATGCATTACTTAAATTTAAAACCTTAATACAATATCAATTACTATAACTAAAATGACCAAAAAGGCCACGAAAACATGAAGGGCCATGCCCTCCACTTCAGATGTTATTAGACAACAAAAGAATAGCTTCTTGGAAAGACAGACGAATAACATATGAGCATACCTTAATTGCAGAGAATAGTCTGGCCACTCCAGATTGTGTCCAATCTCTTCCGACTAAAGGCATGAATTGACCGAGAACATCAGACCTATGAAAGGAAACTCGTAAGTCTGTCTAAAATGTAACTGATATAAACTTGAAGTCAAACAATCAGCAATGACAATATTACAGTCAATCTTTGACAACAGCTCCAAGAAGCAAATGAGCATGTCCTTCTTATTGCATTGTTTGATCAAACCAGTCTTTACTCCAAGTATACGAGAATTCCTTTTCTAAAAGGGGAAATAAGGGATCTTTAAATAAATCATCAGATTACATAATAGGAGCACCAAAGTTAAGTATAAGGAAGAAGGCATATCTGTTGTGCACATAATATGTAATACCTAACTTACTATGTAGCCTGAACCAAAAAACCCTAACTATGTACATCTTGATGATGGAAGGAAAATTTGACAGGAAACAAGTGCAACCAAGAGACATAAGAATGACCCGTCTCATTAGAAAAACAATTTTGTAATAAAGTTACAAGAACATAACCCAGGATGAAAATAAATGGCAGTGCCCAGTAAAACTTCAAAGAGGAGCATAAATATCAACACTGAATAACAAGAGGCAGTAGAGCTACTTCAATATTCTAGCTTGTATAAAAGACCTACTTGGTAATTGTCCCATCAACATCAGAGATCACAATTTTTGCGTTCCACTTCCACAAGTAGATATGAGCATCAACCTACAAACAATAGATAGATCACCAATCGGAGAAGAAATCTACCATGAAATTAGCGGACAGAATCCAAATGCTGTGTCTTATGCATACCTGTTGTTTCCCAAGAACCCTGGTAGAGAAACCAAATGTAATCTTATTTTGACCTTCTTCTAGATTCAGAGATGCTATCTGTTCACTAGTTGGAACATTTGTCCTTAAAAGTTGCTTGTGGGGAGCTTTGACATCCTGATTTGCTATAGAAGTTGATTCTGTGGCCCCATTTTGGGAAGCAGGTTCGGAGTCGAGGAATGTTTCCTCATTTGAGGAATTACTGCTTTCATGCTGCAATGTTTTGACTCTTCTGAATGGAATAGGCCAGAGTCTCCATCCACGTCCAGAGGAAGTAGGAGTAAGTACAGAACCTTCATCAACGGGCTTCACTGCCTCTTCTGGTTCTACAGGGATTGTGTCATTCAATTCTACAGGTATGTCCAGACCAAATGTAGCTACCCCTAGAACAATAGGAGCAGCTTTTTCCCACAACAGATATCTGTCCTTGTATCTCACTACCAGATTTTCATTCTTCACAATTGATGTCATCGAAGTAAGAAATTCCTCTGCATATATGCGGTGTGCATTGAATGCTTTAGCAGCTGCATCCAAACCCATTCCAGCACGGATTTCATTTCGACAGAGTGATATCTCAAGTTCTGCAAAAGTAAAAAAGAAAATGAGCAACCTTTTAAGGATTAAACAAGAAACAATAAATTCATGATGGTGATCTGTTAAAGACACCTAACTGTTGAGTAATTCACCATCAGCTGAACTCCCTGACCCTTCACCCAAGTCCTCTGCTGGAGATTCCACAATCTCAAGTTTACTGCAACCATCTACTAGTTGAGGACCCTCTGGACTATTTCCCATAGTTTCAACTACCACTGATGCACTGCGTTTTTCGACCTCAATTTCTCGAAGGCAGAGAGAACTGTCAGCCATACTGACAGAACCCATAATATCTTTGTGTGATGTCTCATTGCTGACCGGTCCAACATCAAATATTAATTCTGTGGGTGCCCCAGTAGTCAAAGAGGGAGATGGAGATATGTCGTCATTGTTTTGGGCCTCAATATTCTGGTCATCTTCTGTTTCAGCAACTGCCGGAAGACTCTGAGAGACTTTCTCTAGCAAATTATCTGCCTCTGCTGAGGAACTAGTAATGTGAGGCTCCAAACTCTGATTTGCCAATTCTGATAGCTCTAAACAGCTTTTAAAAACATCTTCCTGCTTTATTCTTCCATATGCATCTTCTAAATCACTTAGAGTGTCTCCTTCATGATTTTTGGCATTTTGGGGCTCTTTATCCCCAGAAGCATGTTCGCCTTCTCCATCAGAAACTTCAAGATAACGGCCAGAAGCACTATCAGTCTTATTTATAACGCGGACAACTTCAATAGTTGATGTGTTCATATTCCCAATGTAGTTAGAAGCCCAAGCATTTTCACCTGAACCAAACTCCTCGCTGCCGTCCACAAAGTCAGTGCCCTCACCGGGGCCGAGATGAAACTGAGGCGTATCAAGTTCGACATCACCAGTATCCTGTTCAGATGCTGAGAGAGGTGCTGTCAGTACATGACCATCCACACTGAACAAAACCACTTCTGAATTTGCACATTGAGACTCTGCGAAATTGTCACCATCCAAACTTCCGTATCGGTTAGACCCATATTCTGATAGGTCGACCGAACCATCCTGGGAAGATTGTTCATCTTGGAAATCATAAAATTTCCCCCCATCAGATTCTGACCGATCAAGTCGTCCTGGGGAGTCAAATTCATCTCGCAACTGAATAGTGCCAGAATCAGAGACGCTGTGCCCAATTCTGCAAATTCCAACCACACTTTTGCTCCTGTCATCAAAATTCCTGTCATAATTCGATGCAATGTCCACATTACCGGATTCCTTCCCAAACCCATTGCTACTACTTTCTTTACTCGAATCAACCTCCCTCACAAAATAAGCTTCACCAGAATTATCAAGGAGCATATGAAAGTTGGCTTCGACGCCATTAACACCTATTCGAACAATCTTTTCAGCGCCTTTTAGGACTCCCTGAAATTTACCAAACCTAACGTACCAAGGGGTGCTTCTAAAACTACCATCTTGCTGCTGAACAACAATGATATCAACAGCACCACCAAAAGGATGGAATGGGGTGGCAACAGAATATACGCCTTGTGAAATGAGGCTACCAACTTTTCCCACAACATTCATTTGGTCACTCCGCAGCTAACGTCGCCAAATACCTGCGGCTTACTACACAGGCTATATCCTCGATTCCTGTTACGATTTCTTCAAGCAAGCAATCCTGTTACGACTTCTCCAAGCGAACAATCCCTCTTAAATATCATAAATTACTTCGATGAATACACAGCAGATACAAAGAAGATTCCGGGCTTACTGCCTCCGGCTAAAAGCCTGCTCCTTGAGTCCACCTGCAAGCAAATGGCAAATAGAGGAACAAATACAAGTCACACAACAGCATCGAAAGGTAAAAACCCAATGATCAACTACTGAATCCGAAGCTAAACTAAACTGCTCATGACATGAAATAGTTTCTTTGGCTGCTCAAGCGCTCATCTTGATAGCTAGAACCCCCAAAGGCCGATTCAATCAGCCCTCAAGACCAGACATAAATGTCCCGACCCGAGAATCCTCACCCGACAATGCCCAGCAGCCAAACGAAACATCAAACGGCATAACATCTACCCGAGAACGAAAGGGCGCGCGGCATAAACGAAAGGCCCCGACCCACGAAACATTGCAAGAATCGGAGCCGTGAGCGCCAAACAAGTCAATCAAAAGCTGCCACCGAACAAACAAAATCAGCGAAGGCAAGGCACAAAAATTAGGACCCATGAGGACTCACCCAACAAAGAATTCCCCCAAGATCCGACGACAACTAGCGCCTCGAACAACAAGCGAGCGCAAGGGAAAACTCACAGCTGGAAACGAAGTCAAATTTCAAGAACCTCCCCTACATGCAAAAGAGAAAGCACAGAAAAATTCGTCGATTGCGAATTCACAAGATTTTATCTACGTGGGCGAGAGTTCTTTTGTTCAATCAGTCATTGAACTTTCTCGGAGGCTTCGTGGTTCGGGGTAGGACTTGGTTGGATAAACAGGAGAGAATTCGAGGACGAAGAAGACACGGATCGCCATGGCCACGAGGCATTAAATAGGTAAGCCTGGACTGGAGTTTGTGCGCACTACGGCTTTTCCGAGGGGTATATTCGAGAGAGGGAAAATTGCACAAATCGTCTCAAACTTTCGCTAATTATAAAATGTGATCTGAAATTTTAAATTTATTTAATATGATCCTTAAATTTCGACTCAATATACAATATCATCTTGAAAGTTTTAATTTATACAATGTGATCCCCGAATTTTTTATGCATATTCAATCTAGTCCTCGAACTGTGTGAAATTATTCGATATCGTCCTTAAACTTGAATTAATGGAAGGATGATATTGAACATTTTTATATAATTCAGGGACTAACTAGAATATTTACTAAAAGTCTAAACAAATTAATAATTCGATGATTACATTGCATATTAGGCTAAAGTTCATGGATCATATTGAATTACTAAAAAATTCAGGGGTTATATTGCATATTAGTCAAAGTTCAAGGGCTATTTGCATAATTATACCCTCGATTAGAGAGAAATTAGAAAGGAAGGGGGAGGATTAGGCAAGGGTTAGTTTGGTCATTCCGGAGGGCTTACGTGTTCATGGATGCCTCCGTTTGAACCATGTGACGCACGAGAGGGCTGTTAATTCCATAATAGCGACCATTGCCTCGGAAATTGGGGAATATGCCAATGCCGAGGTGCAACATTTGAGTCTTTCGTTGGAGCCTTCCAGGGTGTTTCAGGGTTAAATTCCAAGCCTAGCCTTGAGAGGTGGATGTTCATGCGTGCGAAAACATGTCTTCGTTTCGTGAAAAAGTTTATGTTGAAAAATATTCGCTTGCCTTGAAAATCATTTTACTTGAGAGCGATCGGTATTTATTTATTTATTTATTTGGTAGTGTTTCACCCGGGAAGCGAAATGTAAAGTGTAGATCGATTAGATGACAAAGGATGTGAGGGTTCATTCGTTAATTTTGAATGGGAAAGTAAATTGCAAGAAATTAACAAGGACTAGTATTGGGAACAATTCTTGCCGGCAATGTAAGTGATACTAGATACTGAAGATTATGGAAAATGAAGAATAATAAGTGTTCTTGTGATTGATTTTAGGCGAACCTTTACAATTCGTACAGTGTGGGTTTATACGGCCCTCTATTGACGGTTATTTACAGACAATTATCGAAAAGTTATATGCGCCTAAGTGACTCTTATTATTTAGTAATACTTATCCAAAAGCAGTTACAAATCCGCAAACGTCCCCACTAACTAGCGCCTACATCTTTGTGTCGACACGCTAGCCAACCTTCGCTCTATTCACCGATCATTCCGTCACAACCCTTGGTCAATGTCGGATGCGTGGTAAGGATTAGAGGATGCTAAACATATATGATGGGTGAGTGTGTGGAAGAAGTGTTTGTTGGGAAGTTTTTTTAATGGAGTATGTATTGTGGGATTTGTACGAATGAAAATAAGGATAGGATAGATGAAATCCACCACAAGCCATAAAGGAATGATCTACCAGCCAAGAATATAGAACTCGAGGCTCACCACCAACTAATTGGATAAATAGCCAAAATGAAATTCGCTCACTTGGGAGGAATTCTCCAGTATTATCAAACTCAATTATGAATCCATACATTTGAGAATTCACCTCTTTATATAGAGAAATTAAGATATAAGAACTAGAATCGTGCGTCCCTAGCAATACTTAAGCGAGGCGTCCAATTGAAGACTAGGGCTCACCACCTCATCCATGGCTCCCTCTCTTTCTCATCTGGATATCCAGCTTTTCCACTATCACCGAATCATATTATCTAAACTTATTCAATGTCGATGTTTCTGCTTCCAAAGCAAATTATCTACGAAGTTGTGTTGATATCTAAATTTTGATCCAAAACTTAGAAAGTCCCAATGGATACAGCTTTTGGTCCAAACCTTGGGAAGTACCAATGGATGAAACTTTTGGTCCAAAACTTACAAAGTCCAAATGGACACAAATTTTGGTCCAAACCTTGCGAAGTACCAATGGACACAACTTTTGGTCAAAAACTTGTGAAGTCCAATCGGACACACATTTTGGTCCAAACCTTGTGAAGTCCGAATGGACACAAATTTTGGTCTAAGCCTTGCGAAGTACCAATGGACACAACTTTTGATCGAAAACTTGCAAAGTACAAATGGACATAAATTTTGGTCAAACCTTGCCATGTCCCAATAGACACAACTTGTGGTCCAAAATGTACGAAGTCCGAATGGACACAAATTTTGGTCCAAACCTGGCAAAATCCGAATGGACACAAATTTGATCTAAACCTTAGGTAGTCCCAATGGACACAACTTTTGGTCCAAACCCTGTGAAGCACCAAAGGACTCAAACTACATGTAATTAGCAAAACAAAATAAGCAAGTGCAGGCATCAGAAAAATAGATCAGTAACGAAATCTGATCGTCTTTTTGATGCATGCATCGCACCAATCAAACAACTTCGGAATTTTATGAAATTTATATGAGTGTAAAGCTTTAAATGTTGGATACAACTTTCGTAAAGAACATTTTTTCAAAATCTGAACACATAAAATTAGAAAAAGTTACCACCCGCCTGGGTGGCGCTGCTGGAGCGCGCACTCTTCCTCTCACAAAAGGTTGAGTGTTCGAATCCCGGGCGCCGCAGGGTGACTTAACCGGTGGCACGTGTGTGGTGGCTAGCACGTGTCGCCCCCAGGGTTTACTCCCCGACTGTCGACCGTGCGGGGGTTCCCTGGGTTACTAAAAAAAATTAGAAAAAGTTGAAGAATAGGTCAAATCACTCAATTAAGCTCACTGGCTCACTAGACTTCAAAAATATAGAACATATAAACATGCATTGATTCACTATTGATTCCTACGCATGATTTACTAAAAAATCATCAATCTAGCCTCCATTCAGCAACTCAGCAGCTCAACATCTTAATTTCAGATAATCACAATTGGCCTGCATTATCTTCTTACATGCAATCGGCCACACGAAGTTCATCCTAAGTTTTCAGGTACTGACCTTGTTTGTGGACTCCTTGATGTACGATTGAGCTAATTGGCCACCATAATCACCTCAAGTTTTGAATCAATGAAATGGAAATCGATGTAAGAATTGATTATAGTAAATTCGATTGAACAATCAACAAAAAATCAATCAAGTAAAGAAGCTCGATGAAGCTTTGGTTAAGCTTTGGTGATGTCGTCATCATGGAAAAGTTGTGGAAGTTGATCTTAAAGGCTCGGATTGCCAGGGGAAGTCGTCGGATGGCTGAGTAGCGGCTAGAACTTGTTGGACAAGATACCTGTGTGGAGATCGTCCTCTCGACCACGATGAAGATCACTGTTTTTGTGGCACTCCGGCAATCTTCAACTTGCAAGCCAACCACCACGAACTCAGGGACTCTCTGAGGTTAATGGTGCACGAGAGGATCATCGAAATACTACTGACGACCGGCCAGGAAGGGTTAAAAGTGAACCGGAGAGAATTTGGGAAAGAGAGAGAGCGAGAGCTAGAGAGAGAGTGCATTTTTTGTCGAAAATGATTTTTTTGTCAAAGAAATATTTGATTCATTTCCATGGATAAACAATAGAGATACACAGTCCAACTGCAAATCAAAACTATAAAACAAATTCTATATAAGAAGATGAATCATTATAACAAGATTATGAGTCACACGTTTAAAGATTAGATCTGGGGCTTTTTCAAATCAAAATTAGCGGCCGACCGAGCTCGTCTTCAGTAATGAGCACACATCGAGATCTCCCATTCCAAATTGACCATAGGGCACCGGTGAAGATGACTCTCGAGAATGGGTCAGCTCGGGCAAATAAGTTCTCTAAAACCCACTCGTCGATTCTCATTACTGTTGCTGGGGAAGTATCACAGTTTAGTCGAGGATTTGACTGGATGTGTTTTGTCTAGTCGCATAGGATGAGTAGGTGTGCGGGAGTTTCCGGGGCTAGACGGCAAACCGGGCAAAGCGGGTCATGAATCATTTTCCTTCTGAATAGGTTTTCCTTAGTTGATAATGCATTGTTGCTAGCACTCCAAATGAAGAACTGTATCTTTGGGTAGGTGTGGAGCTGCCATATTGTTGTCCATGATATTCTGGGAGGCTGGTATGATGGTGACGCCTAGTTGGCGTTAGGAGAATTTCCTAGGGAGCACAGGCTATTATATCCACTCTTAACCGAGTACAAACCTACCTTGTTACCTGTCCAGATCAACTTGTCTGCCGTTGGGTTAGGGCTGAGAGAGATAGATAACATCTCTTTCACTACATCCTCGTTGAAAAGTTCAACTAGCTTCAGGGTGTTACACTCTTTGGTTTCCTAGTTTATCAACTCTACAACAAGTTGGGGGACGTTATGGTTCACCGGACCCCCAATTCTACCTAGTGGTATCCATTTGTTCTCCCTACTGTTAATACTCCTTCCGTCTCCCACAAGCAAACTCATTTCGAGTTCAATCACCTCTCTACCTGCTAATAAGTTTTGCCATCCCCAGGAAGGATGGTGGCCCTTGTTAGCGTTCCAAAAATCCTTTTGTGGGAATTAAACACCTCTCATCATTTGACTCCATAAAGCGTTTGGTTCCTGTATCATGCGCCATGCTTGTCTCCTAAGCATTGCCTTGTTTTTTTTTTTTTGGTAAAGTAAGAATTTATATAACTTTCCAAAGAGCCAAATACAACCTAAGCACAAACCAGAACCAGACCCTGTTAGGACAAAATAATGTCCAAGCAAGGTCTAGAGAGGTTTAGCAGGATCTAAAAACAAGAAGCCAAGTACTAGCTAGAACAAGAACAACAGAAATCGAAAAGGAGGAGAATATCCCAAACGAAACAAGGCGAATAGCCTGGACTCCAGCATCAGCAGCAACACATCCAACTAGTGAAGCAACGCAAGGGAGAAAGGCCGAGAGCTCCTAGAGCAGCAGCAAGGCAGCAGAGCCAAAACCGGACTTCAGCAGCAACTAGTCTGACGGGGCTCCAAAGTTGTACGGGTCCTTCGGAAACAGCAGTAGTCCAATGAAGAAGAAGTCGAGGACGCCAAGGAGTCCAGAGCAGCATCCGAAAGCACAGCAGTCCGGAGGGGCAACCCCGTAAGCATTGCCTTGTTAAACATTACAAGATCTTTGAATCCTAAGCCTCCCGAGTTTTTCCTAATTTTCAACGTTTCCCATTTTCTCTAGTGGATTCCTCCTTTGGCTGCATTTTGTCTCCACCAAAGGGCTGCAGTTTTCTTCTCAATCGACTTGCATATCAAGATAGGAATTTTAAATACCGACATAGCATAATGAGGAAATGCCTGAACTACTGTTTTGACATGAGTTTCCTTACTCACTTTTGTCATTAGTTTTTCCTTCCAACCATCTAGTTTCATGTTGACCCTAGCTAGGACCCAAGCGAACATTTGTTTCTTTGATTGCCCCCAATCAAAAGGAATCCCTAAATATTTGCCTGTCTTGTCAATGATTAGGACTCTCAGCTGACTTGACATATTTCTCTTCAGTTGTTCGGGACAGCCCTTGCTAAAGAAAATTTCGAATTTGTTTAAATTGATAGCCTGCTCAAAAGCATAACAATACTGGTTTAGGATATTTGACACATTTTGGCATTCTCTAAACGTCCCATCTAGAAAGAAAATAGCATCGTCAGCAAATAATAAGTGAGATAGAGTCGGGCACTATCTATTCAGTTTAATACCTCTCACGCTACCATCCAATACCGCCTTGTTCAATAAAGAGGATAGTACATTTGCTAATATGATGAACAAGTAAGGCGATAGCGGGTCCCCTTGTCATATACCTCGAGAGGGTTGGAAATGTTGCAGAGATTCCCCATTGACTCTCACATGAAGGACATCGTGGAGATACATTGTTTAATCAATTTCACCCAGTTGTCACGAAACCCCATTTGCGGCATACATTCACATAAAAAATCTCATTCCACTCTGTCACATGCTTTCTGCATGTCCAATTTGAGGACCGCCTGAAATTTCCTTTCCCTTTTCAGAATGCATAGCTGATGAAGTACCTCCCAAACTATTAGAATATTGTCTTGAATTTGTCAGCAGCTCACAAAGGCACTTTTGTTCCGTGGCAATGAGTTCAGGAAGCCATGGTTTGAAATGATTGGCCATGACTTTCGAAATGATCTTGTAGTTAAAATTACATAGACTAATAGGCCTATATTGAGTAATACTCGGGGCTCCTCGCCCGAGAGCTTGATAGTCTACCTGATGACTTCTGGCTAACAGGACTTAGAAAAAGTCAAGCGATTAGTATGTTATGATTTCATTTCAATCCTGAATCATGTGATTATAAGGTTTCATTGACCAAAATCTTTTGACAGGTGGTTTTCATCTACCACAAACTATTTGGAAAAATTGGTTTGTAGTTGATCAAAAACTGTTTGAAATGTGGTTTTTAGATTACCACCAACTGTTTTGAAAATTTGGTTTGAAGTTAACCAAAAACTATTTGAAATGTGGTTTTTAGATTACGACCAATTTTTGAAAACTTGGTTTGATGTTAACCAAAAGCTTTTTGAAATGTGGTTTTTAGATTACCACCAACTTTTTTGAAAACCATGGTTTGAAGCTAACCAAAAACTATTTGAAATGTGGATTTTAGATTATCACAGAATTTTGAAGACTTGGTTTGAAAACATGCCTTCTTTATATCAACACATTCAGGCAATCAAATTTCCTTTTTAAGGGATTATTTGATCAAAGTGCTTGTGATTTTTTTCCAAGAAATGCTTGAATTAATTATTTAGAACACCTTCATTAGAAATGATTTTGTCTCGATCTATAAACTTGGTCTTTTCTTCTTTTGTTGACTAAAATGGGAATTATCTTGAATATCTCATCTCTCCTAACCAATCCTCAGGTATTCTGAGATATTTGCAATAAATACAATTCGATTGATCTGATAAGGTCTTTTAAAGGACTGTAATGTAAGTTTGATTAATGGCTTTTCAAAAGATATGCATCTTAAGGCCAAGAAAGGAATCTTATCTTTCAATACACTTCAGGTTTACAAGTTAAGAACATCGGGGATAAGACAAGACATTATTGCATTCACTTCTTTAAGCGATGACTTCTTGTCATGAAATCACACTTTCATTCTCAACATCCCAATCTGAAGAGACTTTTAGGGAGAGGTTGTAATATTAGTATTGAGTAGGCTCAAAAAGGCTCATTTGCTTTTGAATTCGGGGTTTTTGTGGAATTGGTGATCTTCTTGGCATCGTCACCCCTTTTTTTTGTCCACTTGGGATCTTTTATTTGTTTGAGCAAAAGAGTTCCCTAGATGCTCATTGTGATCCTTTCTTTCTCGTATTTGCTCATTGCAATTTGTGACTTCTCACAATTTTTGCTTTGCTTTGTCATTTTAAGCTTTCTTTTGAACTCTCTTTTTCTTTCTTAGGTATTTACCCTTGCTTTTACCAGGCACACTACTTTTTCATGCCCATGTTTTATTTTTCATCTTTTGACTTCTAACATTTTTTATTGAGCTCTAAGGTCTCTATGCCATACTTTTGTTTTTTCATTTATCTGGAGTGGATTATATGCTCATGCTCTAGTGTGAAGAGATGACCACGGATTTAGAGTTCTGAAATGAATTTTCAGGCTCAACTGGGCTTAACAAAAAGGGTAATGTGTTTAGGGATAATAAATGAAATATTCTTCTTCCTCTTGGGATGTTGCGAGCTTCCATACGACTTCATCTGAAGTTAACACATAAAGATTGATATAAGTGTGTGCAATAAAATCTTTCTCGATCCTTTTCTCCATGAATGATAAACCCAACCTCCTATTTTGCCCCATTGTGGGGTGGTTATTAACATGGTTGTTTTGAGAAATTTCTTCACTGTTTATGCTCAAATTTGGCTTACAAGTGATAATTGCATGTTTGGGATAATGAAACGATTGCCTTTCATCATTTCAATCAATGTGATCATTGCAAACATCCCCTATCTCCTTTGGATGGGGTTTTCTCACCTTCAAGCACTCGTTTTTTATTTCACTCTATTGACACCTGAATTTTCGTTAACCATCCAAACATCTATTTCTTTAGCAAAATTATAAAAATAGGAGTTTTCGAAAAAAAAAAATCAAAATCATTTGGGCCTAATACATTCGTTGGCCCATTCTTTTTTTTTTTTCAACTTTACTTTACAGCCCAGCCTTTCCTTCACTTTATTTCCTGTAAGCCCATTTATCTCACGGAAGCCCAACCCGTGGGGCTCTTTTCCCATCTCCTCCTTACGCTCACTTTTGTGAGCAAAGGAACAAGAAGGTGACGAAGAGAAACAGTGACGGACGCCCTTTGTGTGTGAGCGAACGAGACGTGACCGAAGCAAACCCGATGGAGATTCTAGAAGAAGAGATGAGCTGGCAAGTCTGTTGGAAATAACAAACCAAAAGAGAACGGTTTGAAGAAGGGGCGCAGGATGAAAAGGCGGTGGAAGAGATATATTTAAAGGACTGAAGAAGAAAAGAAGAGAACAAGGAGAAGTTTCGCCGGAGAAGGGTCTTTGAAGAAGAGAGCGTTCGGTTTCTCCACTTGTGTAGAGGAATTCCGGCAAATCTCTCCCCCTTCTTCCATCGTCCGTTCACCGTCGCCGGTGACCAATCCCCGTGAGTAACCGTTTCGGATGCACGAGACATCATTGTTCGTCGCTTCGGAAGCTCGAGTTATTGTTGCTCGTCGGTTCTTCGCCGTGCCGAAAGACGCCTAGTTCCGTTGCGGTCCTGTTCGTAGGCGATCGTGAGGACTTCGCGTTGCTTCCAAACCAGGCGATCGCGAGGACTTCGCGTTGCTTCCAAACCAGGTAGGACTCCTTTCTCATATATGTACTGTTTTGGCCGAGAGATGTGGATTTGATTGTCGAGTTTGTGTGAAAATCTAGTGGAATAAGGCATATTTGTTGTAGAATAACATGATTTAGGCACTCACACATCATTTCTTGATCGAGAATCGTACTTGAATCAAATCGGAATCTCATTTCTTGAGTTGCGTGCTACTTGTTTGACAATTTGCTTGAGAGAATATTAAAACTGATTTGAGAACGATCGTGTGAAAGCTTTTAGATGTAAATCTGATTCATATTTGCATCAATAATTGTTGAACTGAAACTGATGCCGAATTTTTTCTTATGACACTTGCACATCATGAATCGGCCATGAACGAAACCTTTGTGGGAGATCCATTTTCCATGCCGAAGGTGCCTACGGTTAAAGTCCGTCCGTGTTAGCTTCCTTTTGTCCCTTTCTCTGCTATGCATGGGTACATTTACTGCTACTGCTTGTGGATTATTAGTTGATGAATGAAAATGGCCGTCTGTAAAGATCTTGGATAGTCAGAACAGTGATCGGAAAAAAATAGCAGCCGGCGATCTAATAATGGCTGGGATTGATGGTCGTCGAGGGCGAGTTAGTGATGGGTTGTTTGAGTGAATAGCCGATAAACGTTGATGACTGGAGGAATCGTTGCTTCGGTTTGAAATCCTGTTGATGGAGAAAATATTCAGTGGTATGATACTGCCACGTCACTTGCCTACGTGGCATACATGTTCCATTAAAAGAGTGACATGTGTCGCTGACATGGAAATTAAAAAAAGAGGAAAATTTGTCAGCGCCCCCCTTCTCTCTCTCCTCTTTAATTACGCGCGCTCTCACTCTGTCCTTTTTGCGTCTTCATCCCCTCTCTCTCTCTCTCTTACTTCATTTCAAATTTCACAACTCTCACCTCTCTCCTCTCTCGGTCTTGAAAAATCCTCCGACCACCTCCGACGAGCACCGGCGGACGCTCCCTCTCAGCTGCGACGGAGGCTTGGTGGAATGGAGTCGGGGTCGGAGGGCTCCCTCTGAAGAACAGGTCATCGGAGAGAGATCGAGCTATGGTTCTACCCGGAGGACCCAGAAGATAGGCGAAGTTCAAGTTGAACTCCCTGTCGACGGCGTCGCCTTGCCATCCTCGTCGCCATCTCCGCATTCACTCTCCCTCCCCCATGGGTCTCCACGAAAAGCCAGGTCAGCTCGGGCGCAGATTCCAATTTTTAAATGTTCATTGAAGCAGCGCTTCCCACTTCGTATGCGACAACTCCGAGAGCGCCGCGGCAGCACCTCTTCGCCCTGCTCTGGAGCCGCAACGCCCTGAGGAGCCTCCCCCAGATCCACGCCTAGGTCGTCGTCAACGGCTGCGCCTGCAGCAGCTTCGTTCCCGCCCAGCTGCTCTCCTGCTACGTCGGCTCCGGCCTCCTCGCGGACGCCTCGAGGGCCTTCGAGGGCGCTTGGAACCTGAGCACCCCCGTGTGGAACCAGATGATCCGGGGACACAGGTGGGGCCCCGCGCCGCGAGAGTCGGCAGAGTGCTTCGCTCGGATGGTGCGCGGGGGTGCAGAGCCCCACGGCTACACGTTTTCCCATCTCCTAAGCGCTTGCGAACGGTTGGGCATGTTCGGAGAAGGATTGCAGGTGCACGGGAGGGTTGTGAGGGGTGGGTACGTTTGCCATCCGTCTGTGAACACTAATTTGGTGAATTTGTATGCGATGGGGGGAGGGGAGAGTGGGATGAAGGATGCGTGCAAGGTGTTCGATGATATGGGCGAGAGGAATCTCGTGTGTTGGAATTCATTGCTAGCTGGGTATGTTAGGCGCGGAGACATGGGTGGCGCGCGGAAACTGTTTGACGAGATGCGGGAGATGAATGTTGTCTCTTGGACGATAATGGTTGCTGGGTATGCTCAGAATGGAATGTGTAGACAAGCGCTGAGCGTGTTTGATGAGATGCGGAGACTTCGGGTGGAGTTGGACCAGGTGGCCCTGGTAGCTATGCTGTCGTCTTGTTCGGAGTTGGGAAAATTGAAACTTGGCGGGTGGATCCATTCATATGTCGTAGAGAAAATATGTGCTAGAAATCAGCAATCGTCGGTCACTCTGAACAATGCCATTATACACATGTATGCTAGCTGCGGCTCCATAGATGAAGCCTACGAGGTGTTCAGGAAGATGCCATGGAGAAGCACAGCCTCTTGGACGACCGTAATCATCGGATTTAATGGCATTCTCAACTCTAGAAATGAATAAAAAGTTTGATTCAGTTAATGAAGTCAATTTGTTACTGCTTGATTCGTTCATTGTTTTTAATCGAGTTTATTTGGTGAAGCTTTCTGCGAAGATTTCACTCTGTAAAATCACCCAGTTCTCAGATGATGTTTGTTAGCAAGTGTTAGAGCTGGTTCTTGTGAAATGCTGTTACTGACGATTCCAAGATGGAGTATGCTGATACTTTAATGTTTGGTTTCCCATTTTTCAATCTCTTTGTAGCATATAGATAATGTTTGTTTTTCCATTTTTGTATTGTTTGAACCACACAACAACGTGGATGATAATGTCCGGTTAGTTTTTTTCAGTTGCAATCATCCACGTTGGTTCTAATTTCCTCTTTTTTCAGTTCTATGAACCGTATACCAGCTTGGTTGGTAATGACCAGTTGGTTTTTTGTGTTGTAATCATACAAGTTCTAATGGAAGAGAGGTTTTTAGACGTCATTTGAAGCACTCATATTGTACCACTTCCCATGAATGTTCTTATGGAAACTGTGTTGATGCAGTTACAACCTGTAACAATTTGTATAAGAGAAAGATAAGAACTCATAAAGATGTGCAATGCGGATGAGAGGCTCCTTCAGGTGTAATTTATGATGGAGAATTCGTCTCAGGATACTGAAGCAGCTGTTGAGGTATTACCTTGAAATAGCAATGGAACTTATTGGAGGTTTGTGTAAGACATTCTAGGCCACAAGTACAAAAATTGCTCAAACTCATGCTGTTCGTCAGGGAACGAAACTTGCCCAAGCCAACAAATGGGATAAGTTTGTTATTGAATCTGATGCACAGTATCATCAACGACGTAATGGCTGATGCAAAATCAAGGAATTGGAATCCTTGGCATAGTTGAAAGTAAAGTAGACACATATAACTTGAGATATTAGATATATTCATAGAACTTTTATTGCAGAAGCTAAGGAAAAGAACATGGAAGGACTACATCCCATACAAGTTAATTACAGCATTATGTGCCACCCACACACTTTCAATGTAATGACACCACGCCCCAAAGGACAACATTACATTATAGTGTCCCACATCTACACTACCAGTATCAACAGCAAGACACTACCCAAAAAACAAGATGCAAACTCAAAACCATGCCACCAGATTACAGCAAAGTTTGTCAACATGAACTTGCCAATTTTGACGCAAACACTTACAGTCAGCAGTGTCTTAACCCAATTAATTTTTTACACAGACAGTTAACCCCTAAGTTCATCCTTCCAGTCACTTGCAGATCTAGAACATGAAAATAGCTGCAAAACTTATTCCCAAATCTGCTTTGAGAACACGCCCTTGAAGAACAAGTGCATTCGTGATTCTTCTTGTTGTCTGCATAGCACGCAAATGCTACCATGCCACACCAAGTTTTCATCCTGTCCAATGTGTGCAACCTATGATGAATCCCCAGCCAAGTTGTAAAGCCATATTTTGGCACATTAGGCCGAAACCATATGAGCTTATGCCAAGTCACTTTATTCCCACATTTCCTCACTAGCTTCCAAGCCTGCTTTACAGTAAAAGAGCCACTGGATGATCCAACAAATACCACTTCATTCACTGAGCCAAAATTTGGGGCAATCAACCCTCACAAAGCACCCTGTATTTCAAGCAGATCATTAGACCTTGCTGGAGGCCATCTCCGCTCATTTGCCTAAATAACATGTTGCAGGCTTTACATGTGATTTCAATGAATGCCTCAATCTGAGCATTTTCCTTCCATGCATATTTGTTGTCTGATCACTCCTTGGCTTGCCACAAACTAGACCCCTTCAGCGAAACATATTCTAAATTATTGAAAGATAAATTTAGAAGAACCCTATCCCCTGATTAATGCAACTCACTGCCATTGTTGCCATCACTATGGTATTCCACGACATCCCCATGCCTTGTCGACATGTTACTTCAACAAGTGCCACCGCCTTCTCTTGGGCGAAGGAAATAACAGTTGAACCAAATTAGGAAACTGACATCCATGGGATTGAAAGAGATTATAGGATTTAGGAAAATTAGGGTTTCGAGTAAACCAATTTGGAAAACTAACCTTAGCAGGAATCATGGAGGCAAAATGAAAGACAATCGTATCAATTTTTGCACTAGGAGATGAAGGTTTTGCGTGAACCGTAGGAGGAGTTATTTTTCTTCAGTTTCGTTCAAATCCCTTGCCCTTCAACCGCCATCCCTTCGACCAAAAAAAAAGTTTAAAACCGCCGCCCCCGCTGCTCGGTTGCACACCGCGAGTGCCCACAAGTCCTTGCTCATGCAACACTCCATTCATAACCTCATCCTTCGTTCATAAAGTGGGTTGGGAAGAGAAGGACCAATTTTGGGATTTTCACTTTCGGATGGCAAACGTACCCACCCCTCACAACCCTCCCGTGCACCTGCAATCCTTCTCCGAACATGCCCAACCGTTCGCAAGCGCTCAGGAGATGGGAAAACGTGTAGCCGTGGGGCTCTGCACCCCCGCGCACCATCCGAGCGAAGCACTCTGCCGACTCTCGCGGCGCGGGGCCCCACCTGTGTCCCCGGATCATCTGGTTCCACACGGGGGTGCTCGGGTTCCAAGCGCCCTCGAAGGCCCTCGAGGCGTCCGCGAGGAGGCCGGAGCCGACGTAGCAGGAGAGCAGCTGGGCGGGAACGAAGCTGCTGCAGGCGCAGCCGTTGACGACGACCTAGGCGTGGATCTGGGGGAGGCTCCTCAGGGCGTCGCGGCTCCAGAGCAGGGCGAAGAGGTGCTGCCGCGGCGCTCTCGGAGTTGTCGCATACGAAGTGGGAAGCGCTGCTTCAATGAACATTTAAAAATTGGAATCTGCGCCCGAGCTGACCTGGCTTTTCGTGGAGACCCATGGGGGAGGGAGAGTGAATGCGGAGATGGCGACGAGGATGGCAAGGCGACGCCGTCGATAGGGAGTTCAACTTGAACTTCGCCTATCTTCTGGGTCCTCCGGGTAGAACCATAGCTCGATCTCTCTCCGATGACCTGTTCTTCAGAGGGAGCCCTCCGACCCCGACTCCATTCCACCAAGCCTCCGTCGCAGCTGAGAGGGAGCGTCCGCCGGTGCTCGTCGGAGGTGGTCGGAGGATTTTTCAAGACCGAGAGAGGAGAGAGGTGAGAGTTGTGAAATTTGAAATGAAGTAAGAGAGAGAGAGAGAGGGGATGAAGACGCAAAAAGGACAGAGTGAGAGCGCGCGTAATTAAAGAGGAGAGAGAGAAGGGGGGCGCTGACAAATTTTCCTCTTTTTTTAATTTCCATGTCAGCGACACATGTCACTCTTTTAATGGAACATGTATGCCACGTAGGTAAGTGACGTGACAGTATCATACCACTGAATATTTTCTCCTGTTGATGAGCTCTCGGAGAAGGAAATCACGTAAGGAAGAAGAAGACCGAAAAGGGAATTTTAAAAAAAAAATAGAAAAAGAAAGAAACAATAAAAAAAATTGGAAATAAAAAGAGTCAAATGGAGACCGAATCACGTTCTGATTTTGGTGGAACAGAGGTGCAGTAGGCTGTAGGTCAAGCCAAATGATTGGGCTGAATTTGAAATTGGGCCAAAATGAATTAAATAAGAGAAGTTAGAAACTTGGGCATGATTTGTCATGATGGTCCATCAGAAGAGACCCGAATTAGGACCGGGCCACAAGAACCGGTTCGAATTGCGAGTTTGACCGGAGTGTTAGGGTCCGGGTCAGACCGGTTAAGCGGACCGGATGCGAAGTCCATTTTTCCATAATAAAAAAATAAAAATAAATCAGAAAAATAAATAATAAAAAAATTTCAAAAATAGAAAATAAAAAAAATTGGAATTCACCTAGTTTAGGACTTTTAATAAACACTTTAGGTTTGAATAAAATTTGCACCCAAAATTGAATAAGCCTTTAGAGCTTTACCTTAGGAATTTTCGATTGCCTTTTTCTTTTTAGAGATGATGCTAGGTCGTTATTTACGCATTTTCATTTTTGATTTCAATTGATTGTGCATTTTAAATACTTTGTTTGTTGTTTTCTTTAGAATGGTTAGGATGACGAAATTTCAAGATTCTCGATTAGTAAAAAAAAAAACTGCTTTGACACTTTAGTTAAAAATAGTCGAGTTTAGGTACCGAAAGGGTATTAGTTGAAAAACTAATGTAATCAAGTCTCCGATCCCTAAGAATCTCTGGTTGCTAAGAATCTCTGGTTGCGTATGCATCGAGACGATACTCCGATGTCTTGATTTTAGGATTTCTAGCTGACCTTTAATTGTAGCTAGTGGCGACTCCTATCAAACATATGAATTTAAACAACCAACGTCGCGCGAGGTACGGACTTAGGGAGAGTTCGATAAAGTACCTCTAGAGATGAGATTAGAAGATGATAAAGTTGTGCTTATTAGGTACTCAAAGGTTCACGGACAGCGTTAAGCCAGAAAGGAAAGCAGATTAGGTTTTCCAGCTTTGTGTCCGTGAGATGTCTCTTTCAGGGTGCTTAGGCCAGGGCTAACTAACATGTTGATGGATCAGAGAAGAAGGTCCCAACATTTGACTTTTCCCGAGCCTTGAAGCTTCCTTCTCAAATATGTCATTCTTCACGTTTTCTTTCATCATCCCCCAGAAAATGTCGACTCCCTGGATAAGATAATCAAGTAACGTAAATAGCTGAGGGTAGGGGTGTCAATAGGTCGGGTTGGGTCGGGTTTCTATGATACCCGACCCGACCTGAATCACGAGATGCACATGCTTTCTTTGACCTGATCCGACCCAAAACGCATAGAACCCGAAGCAAAAATTCGAGTCGGTCCGGGTCGGGTCGGTCCGGGTTTTCGGGTTTGCAGTTGGGGGAGCACGAGGAGGTGGAGGAGGTGGGTTTGCACATGCTCTCTTCCGAAGCTCCTCCGCCGCGCTCCGCCCGCCGGAGCCCCGGACCACTCCCCCCTCCTCCCCCCTTCCTCCGCTCTCTGCACGACCCCTTCCCCGTCCGCCGCCGAGCCCAGCGACGGCGACGGCGACCGGCTCGACCGGAGAGCGGCAGAGGGGGCAGGTGGAGTGAGAGTGGAACCACATGTCGATGCAGTCGACGTGGAACGAGTGCTTGCACTTGGGGAGCAGCCGCGCCGCCTCGCCGTCCTCGAACTCCGACAGGCACACGGCGCACTCCGCCGCCGCCCCCTCGCCGCCGCGGCCGACGGCCCCGGGGGCGGCGGCGGGGCCGGAGGAGAAGGTGAAGACGGGGAGGGACTTGAGGACGGAGGGGTCGAGGCCGCGGGAGGCGGAGGAGGAGGGGCCGGCGAAGTCGGAGTAGAGGACGATGTGGGTGCGGCGGTTGAGGCGGTTGCGGCGGAGGAAGAGGCGGCGCTGGCGGCGGCGGAGGAGGAACCAGCGGGCGTAGAGGTGGAGGGAGATCATGATGACGACGACGAAGAAGAGGACGATGATGGCGGCGAGCATGATCCTGCCGCTGAGGGCGTAGGACCTCTGCGGCCCGTAGCCTTCGCCGGCTCCGACGCCGTCTCCGCCGCGGTAGCCGGCTCCGTCGCCGTAGCCGCCGTCGGTCATGGCGTTGCAGTCACCAACCAGTCGGTTAGAGAGAGAGAGGGAGAGAGCGGAGGTTGGTCTGTGCCCGTGCGTGTGTCTGTGTCTGCACTGGGGGGAGGACGAGGATTGTAGCAGGAGGATGAGAGAGAGGAGAGAGAGATGGGGAAAGTTCGTGAAGGTTTCGGAGGTTCTAGGGTTTTTTAAGTCATGGGCCGGCTATCATAAAAGCCCGGCCCGGACCGATCCGGCCCGAAATAAAGATAATATCCAAAATTTAAAACTATTCCCGACCCAGAGGAGGCCCGCCCCGAAGAAGCCCTAAATTTCGGGGCTGGGCCGGGTCGGTCCGGGCCGGTCCGGGGCGGGCCGGGCTTTATTGACAGCCCTAGCTGAGGGGGACTTGCTTGATTAGTTAAGCCCCCAGAAATTAAAAAGATCTTGCAAGATTTGAAGGGCATCCAAGAAGCTATGGATCTAGAAGGATCATTATTAGACTTTATATTAAATCATTTTTATCGAAACAAACCGAGCCTCAATTGGGTTTTTCTTATGTCTTCACTGTTTTCATCTATTTATTCGAAATTGATTGCAGGAGGGACATCTAGATATCAGGAAAATTTTACTAAAAAAATTTTGTTTTATTTTTGGGGGTTTCAGATTGTAGAGGACATGAGACCTCATCCCACGTGATCACAGTCCTAACCAAACTGTGCAGAATCATCCCAACCTGGAAAATAATCCCGACCAAGGACATAATCGACCTCGCATTCAAACAGCCCGAGGTCAGGGAACAGGTACATATCATCTCTCCAAATTTCTTCTTTCCTTTTTCAAAAGGAAAATGGTTTTAAAAAAGGAAGAAAATTCCCTGTTATATTCCAAGAATTAAATGGTCCCGGATATTATGAAGTGATATTAATGTTCTTTAGGGAAATTTATTCTCAGATCAGAGCAAACCCGTATTGCTACAAGGGACGGCCACGCTTGATAACATGGCATGAACTAATGACGGTCAGCACGGACTTAGAGAAGCGGCTCGACGAGGTACATCTTTCTTTGCAACTTCATCGTGTACTTCTGGGATTTTTTGAGGAGAGAAAAGCGTTTTTGCTCATTGGTTCCTTCCAATGATTTATGAGCAGGTTTCATTGCCGTTCCTAGTCCGGCACAGAGGAGAGGACAGAGTGACAGACAAGGCGGTCAGCCAGCTCCTGTACGAGGTGGCTTCGAGCGAGGACAAGACGTTCAAGTTGTACTCCAGGATGTGGCACGGCCTCCTCTACGGGGAGCCGCCCAGCAACATTGACATCGTGTTCGCCGACATCATCAGCTGGCTCGACGAGCGGACCGCTCTTGGAAGCTCGAGTATAGAGACAGAGCAGAAAAGTGCCTAGGACGACAGCACCGTGAAGGCCAAATAATGGGGGAAGGGAGAGGAGAATTATTTGATTATACATGAAGAGAGAACAGAGAGCTCTTTGCTCATCCTTGTCCTCCATGATTGGGTTCAAGCGAGAGTGATATTTGAGCGATCATAGCGTGTAGTTTGCATTCCGAATTGTATTTACTTTATGTTTTATACGTAAATAGCCCGGGCAATTTGCTTACTGCACAGTTTTAGTATATACAAAGGGAAGAACAATGTCCTGGATTATAACTCTCTGGGAACATCTGCGAGATAGCCAATCGAGCAGTGGAACACGACCAAAGAAATCATAAGGAAAACAAGAGGGGGAAAATAGCAATCCTTTCACATCATCAAAGTGAAGATGAATCGCACATCTAGATTTAGCTGCTTCGTCAACAGGATTCGGATTTCATTTCTGGATCTCTTACAAAAGCTTAATAAAAGGGGCCTTGCCTGTTAAAACTTCATGTCGACTCGAGATACAAGCATCTTCTTGCGAGAAGGGAACCTAAGCCAGAGGTTAAAAATATTGCTACACACAGAACGGAGACAGCGGGAGAAGTACTACATCAGAAGCCAGATCCGCTAACCAGCCATTTAAGGACAACGAGAGATGTAAGAACAGGGAACTTTAAACTCCCCGAGCAATTTGACCATTCATACCCCCTCGTTGCTGCAGCATCCTTTACACCAAAAGCCAATTCCATACCTGTCGCGTCCAGGCGTAACATCAACGTCACACAAGCCAATCCATGTGGAAGGACCTAGAATGGTGATCTGAGCATACAACGTTGATGCTACCAATTAGTATCTTTGGTCAATGGAATCCAGCACAAGGAAAACACTTCCAAAAGAGCCGCTAGCAAAAGAAAGTCTGTTAAGGCAGGAACTCAAGGCCTGGGCAACATAATCAACAAAAAAGAGTTCTAAAATCCCAACAGCAGGGACCATGCCATAATAGCGTAAGCTTTCACAAATCCTGAAAACCGAAATCTTTGCTTCTCATATCTTAAATATACAGTCCAGAGGCAGGCAGTTGCACAAAGAAGAGGACAAAAGAAACAGGCTGGTGGCAGCAAGTTGTGCCAAACAGGATGAAGACAAACGGTTAAGAGTTGAATAAACATGTCCATGCTCGAACAATACACAGATATAGCAGGATGAGGATGCACCTTCAAGCTGACTATCTCCACTTTTCATATGATCTTGTTTATCACTTCTTCCAATTTCTTTAGGATCTCTGCCGGTGTTCTATCCAATTCATCGGCTATTTTTCTTTGCATATCCATAGGCAGGGTTGGAAACTGCTCACATAAATTGCCGTCGATCACTTCCTGAAAAAGGACTCAATCTTTAGCAGCAGTCCACATCAAATAGTAAAGCTCACAACCATAGAATCCGATCACAATATCTATACAATTCAGAAACCATCCCAATAAAATAACATCAGTCAGCACAAGTACATATCATAATCACACTAACATGACAAAGCTTCTTCATATGACATCTACACATTTAGCAGTAAACCTACAGTGTTACTTTGGATTGGGTATGAGTATTGGATAAAGACATATGTGTCTGACTTGCCTAATTTAAAAAATCAAAGACATGGAATTGCCTCAAAAGGGTCCAAAATTTGAACATGGGTATGGCATGGGGAGTCGTCTGGTAATTAGGGTCTTCTCTTTCTGAATCTTAATATAAAAACTTGACATTTTAGGCCCGAGTTTGTAAACTCACCTAACTTCGACTCAAACGCGAATACTTGGGCCACTCAGCAAGTACCACCAGATGAATCAATAAAAACAGTTTGCCATATTGATGGACAAGTTGTTCGATGATTGGCAAGATACTGGAGTTCGGTCTCATGAAGAGAGAGAGAATCGAGAAAGTTCAAAATCATAACCACAGCCACTTTCCAGATAAACCTTTCAAACGCCAAAAAGTTAAGAAGAAAATTTATATAATGTAAACTAGAACTGGGCCACGCATTGCTGCGGAAAAATTGAATTTTCAGTGTAATTCTTTTTTCAGCAAAAAGATTCTTTTAATATCATATTTTTCTGTGTAATTCTTTTTTCAGCAAAAAGATTCTTTTAATATCATATTTTTCTTTAATATTGACTGAGTTTGTTGAAATCTACTGATCAAAGATAAAAATGTAACACATGTTGCATATACAAAATACATGTCTTCTCATGTTATGCGTTCCTATTAGATTATGTGTTGATGTAGCGCGCACAAATTTTAATTTTGCCTATTCCGAAATGAAAATTTTAACCTTTTCGAGAAACTTGATAATTTAATCCCATTACTTCTATCATCATTAAGTATTACTTTTCCATATTGTATTACATGTGATAACATAAATGATCTACCTATAATTTTACATTATTACAATAAAAGATTAATGCATACAAACAAAACTAAATTAAAAATATACAGAAGGACATTTATATAAGGACCACTAATTGCAAGAACAGGCAGCAGCACTCACCTTGACAGGAAAATAAGCAGATCTGCAAGCCATGTGATCTCTGCCGCACAACAGGGGGAATTCCTGCCTCAAATGCATCTCCAAGTGCGAGAAGAAATCAACGTCATCACGGGATGTAAATGGAAGTAACGCTCCTAAGCTTCCCATTACTGTCCCGTGGATCACAGAATCTCCACCACCAGGAATCAGGGATGCCTTCTGCAAGCAAGTGACCACATCACCAACATGAAACTGCACTATCTGCTCTACTTTATTTGGCGCTCCATTCAACTTCCCCTGTTCCCATTTTATCTCCCCACCAGTTGGATCTTCTTCAATCTCATCAGAGACATCCTGGGGTAAACGGACAAAATAAACATTGCCAAATTTGTCTGCACCTGCCATAGTTTCAAAATCAATGTGGTGTGCTGCCGTAACCCATCTTGGCACGGAATCATCAGCAAATACATATAGTTGGTTCTCATCTCGTCGGTACTTGCAATAATGGAAAGACTGTGAAAATGAAGAGCCAGACATATATTCAGATGTGAGAGATGGGAAAATTCTCTAAGATGACAACCCACACCACAAAACATGTCATACGGACATTTCCAAACAATAAGACCGGCTATGAGAAGAATTTATGGACAAGATAAAATTTCAATCGCAGAAAAATCAGTCTGGAAGAAGATATTACATACATTTGCAACCTATAGGAGATTATAGTTCTTTTGAATTAAAGAAAGATTGGCATAATTTGCTGTAAGACATACCTCTTGTATATCTCCCCCGTAAATTCGATCACGGTAGGTTTGAATGGACATAATCGTGTTGGGAAACAGCTTATTCTCGCATTTTCTAAGCAATCTTCTCTTTCCCAAATCATAGAGCCTCAGGACTGGGCCTATCCCGGCAAGTAACCTTCCCTGGAATTGACATAAAGCTAGAGGAACACCTTCAACTTGCGTCTTGTGCAAAAGTTCGAGGGCTCACCCATCATCCACAAACCTATAAATATGAATGAATCCAGAAGCCAAACTTCTTTTTGGCCAGAACTGCAATCCTTTTGCCATACCAAACAGCCAACAATGTTCCATACTCTTTCTCACGGAAGTTCACAGTGCATGCACTATATGCAGCTTCATCGTCCTGAAGTTCCAAAAGACAGGTTGTGTTTGATGTCTTTGGGTCAAGCACTCTGATGCAAGAAATCCACTTGTCAGACTCTGCCTTTGGATTACCATACTGTTCATCAGACAGAGGATCATTCTTGTCCTCATCATCACCACCATTCTCCATCTCTTCACCGTCATTATTTCCATTTTCAGCAATGCCAGCAGCCTCAAAGAATTCCTTTTTCCCGGCCTCACGCTCTTCTGCAGTGAATGCCCCCGGATCGCTTTCAACGATTATCAGGGACTTCCTTTTATGAAATACAAACTTTCTAGGAGTGTACCTCAAAGGAATTGCGGTCTCATTAAATGTTTCTCCCAACCTCTCAATAGTTCCCCAGCTACCGCAACCACACCTTCAGCACATTGGTCAGATGAAAATGAAGCAGCATATTCAAGAGCCTCATAAGAAAGAGGTGTCAAAAGAAAATGTCCCTGATGAATATAACCTAGCCATGGACGACTAGACTAGCAAAGCATAGCGCGCCTGCCTCGGATGACAATAGAAAAGAGCTTTGGGGCTCTCAGTCCTAAAAATCTAGAGAGAGAGTCGGACTGCTAAACAGTCACCATGTCAACAACTGTCCTAAACAGAACTCCATTACTTAAACCAGCATTGAGGAAAAGACTGGCAGGATGATCGGCACCATCCTCCCCACCAATTGATGCCTGGACTTCAAGAAAGAGAAGAGATTCTGGAGCTGCAGAAACGCTCTGTACGCTCAAAATCTGCATTCAATCATCTGGATCCAGAGACAAGATCCAAATAGTGTTGTCATATGAACCAACTGCAAGAAAACGAGATCTTTGCCTTCCTTATGGTACAGGGGCGATGTCCAAGCAAGCCACATCTCCAGACATTTCATGCTTCTCTACCTCCATTAACCGACCAGTCATATCCACCTTAAAGTATATAAGCTTGCCTCCACTGAGAGCAATCATCACTTGTAGTCTGTGAGAACCAACCTTCACTATACTCCTCTTGCCAGGAGTTCTCCATTCAGGAACTTTGTTTAGTGCTTCCACATAATATATGGAATTGTGGGAATTGTCTTGATGGATTCTCATGTGGTGTTTTCCACTCAATACGTATTTATGGATTCTCTCGTGGTGTTTTCCACTCAATATGTATTTCACTTTGTCTTGACTCATTGTTTTTATAGTTATTGCTGTTGCAGGACTCCTGTCTCTTTCTTTTCTTGCCTTTGGACACCAAAAGGAAATACTTGGAAAGCTTATGCGATGTGAGCAAGCACCATCTCCCCCACTACAGGCAAAATTCATCACAAGGCAGGGAAGTGAAATGATATCATCAATAGCTTTTGATGTTTGGGACCATATTCTAAATCATTGATCGGAAGCTATCTTAAACATAAAATAATCAGCCTTTTGAATTTAGGATTGGCACTCGTAATCAGAAGCTGTACTGACTGATTTTGTTTAGTTAGTAGCGGACTCTGCTCACAGAAAGAAGATATTAGAAAAAAGGCTCCTGATAAAGTTAAATGTAAAGCAGAACCACCTTGCTGACCCCACATTGTTGATGCTTTTATTTTTTAATTGTCACTGTTTATTGCAAATTAATGAGGCAAACAAAGATGTCGTGATGACAGACAAAATGCAAAGAGGCTAATTTCAAATTGGTATAGAGTATCTGAGTAGGACTCAAAAAATGTGCCCCACGTCCGCAGAAAATGTCACTCTTCACTTGTAAGGAAGACCCTTCTGTACATTATATCCACCTAAACAAACAGATTATTGTTTCGAGAGCATGCTTAAGTAAATAATAGAATAGTTTCTCGGATCTTTTGCACTGTTTGAATTTAAGACAGGTACCTGTCTTGTTCCTGGTTTTCTGCTCTGCCCCCAGTATCATAACATTTGTTACTCTCTTTTCTATGAACTCTTTTAACCAATAGAGACAAATCAATTGAGGTAGGTGTTAGTGGTCTGCCCTAGGAATCAATCAATGTTGATACTCTAATATTAGTTGTGGATTAGGTTGTGTCGGAAAAATCGACCTTCACTATACTTAGGTAGTCATAATGTCTTGCTAGAGATCACTTATGACTTGTGGGCCAAAAGGGTTTTGAGCACACTGCTAATGTTTAGTGAACCTACAGGGTCGCACACAATAGCGAACGGATTTAATATTTTCTATGCGCCTCGATCTACTTAAGAAGTAGATTTTAATTTATTCTTTTATTTAAATTAAATATGCGGTCGTGCGCGTTATGAGATAACGATTAAACGTGGGCCCAAATCGCCTGGCCCACTTCTTTTAATTCCGCTGGATAATGAGGATATATAAATAGATAAAGAATCGTTCTCTGTCTAGGATTTTCGACAGAGTATCGAAAATAAAAGGCGTTCAAGAAAAAGGAACTTCAAGATCTTTCGCTAGCACGTTGATCGTTGGAGAATCCCGTTCGTGTGTGTGGATACCGGTAGAGGCGCAACACTTGGGGCGCTAATCCAGACACAATCAGTTATCGATTTATCCTCGATCTGCAAAAATGTACGTTTCGAAATTCCCTCTCGATTTCAATATACACATGGATCCTGTCTAGGGTTCTATATTCCGCTGCGTTGTTTTCGTTGATGAACCCTACAGTAGGTTGTCACTTTCCCTGGTTTAAGTACTTTTGACGGATTCCTGGGTTTGGATTTAACTCCAGGATGGGTTCTTTATTAGATTAATCATCCATGTCTTTTGACAATTGTCTTTTTGTGTAGATTGATTACAGGTTTATGTTTTCTTGTCTTTTCTCTTTGTTATTATCGGATTAATCCTCCTTATGCAGGAGCTGCACACCATTCAGATGTGTGTGTGCGTGCGCGCGCGAGAGAGAGAGAGAGAGAGAGAGAGTTGACAATGGATATCAGAGACATGTGATCAGACATTAAAGGGTGCAGTTAAGGAAATTACCGATGGACCACATGCATTGGTTGAAAGTCAAGATTGTATGTACCAAATAATATTGGATAGACTCATTAGTGGGTTAGAGAACGGCTTGTACTGTAATTGAAATGTCTATTAACATGGATGTGAGCTAAATTTATTCTTCTTTCTCCTCAAGGTTAGGGTCTTTCAGAACTCAGGCAGCAATAAGAACAAAGGCCAAACATCACTACTCAAAGCAGTCAGATCTTAAAGAACAAGAGTTTTTAACACCTATAATACAACCCTGCAGATAGAAAAGCAATGACAAAACACAGGGAAACTTTGGACAGAATTTTCGGTGCTTGCTATGTCAACGCATTTCCACCAGGCAAAAGGTAGAGGGGCAGGTTTGACAATCAGGGATGACACCTAGACTCCTCAAACCCATAGGACAAGAACATTATCAAGGAAAAAAAATATGCATATTCATCAAGTTCAGAATCTTTCTGTGCAAGTAACAGCTCTGCTCTACAGTCGGCACAACCAAAAGAGAATGTCAAGATACTATCCATTCATTACAACACCAACTTAACATCAGAAGGTTCAAAGAAATCAAAATGAGGAATCACGGAAGCAAATAAAACATGCATGGTGACCTGTGCAGTTTGTATACAAATATCGACTTGTATAGTTGACAGGGTAGTTGGAACGATTTCTCCTTCTAGGACCCCCTATCTTTTACTGGAACCAAGAGCTAAAGCTGACTAGCTTCATCATCTCTTATGAATAACATCTGACTATCTAATGAAAAATAGAACGTGAAGTCCTTTGTCCTCCAATTTAGACTCATATTGCTATAAGTCTTTAAGCTAGATCTATTGATTTGGGATGATGATAAAAGCCACCACCAAGCTCTAGCAGCTGCATTGGCATTTAGCACATATGATGGTTTGTCCTTTTTACTTTTTATTTTTCTTTTGTTGTGTGAACAGTGTACGCTCCTCTGGTTTGAGATCTTTTGCTTGACACTATCACCTCAAAACATCAAGGGAGGAAAATGAGAAGCGTACATTAGGTCTGCTGGAAGGATTGGGTCTAGTCACCTGCTCAAATTTTTCACAGATTGGTCAGTACTTTCCATATATTGAGATGACTGTAATTGGCTAGCAGTTGCCAACTTCTGAGGACAGACGCATGCAGTTTTGTGGTGTTGCTAGCTCCAAGGTATGAAGGCAAAAGATAAATACCATGACACTTAAAGAACAAGGCATGGCACAACAATCCCAAAAAAAGAAGATCTCTTTGGCGACTCAGAAGAATTCACAAAACTAGTTCAGCATGATAGAACAGACAAGGGCGAAAATACAATAAGCGAGGGAATAGAATGGAATGGGAACTCCAGTTCCCATTTGGAATAGAATAGAATTGGCATTTTATTTGGAATGACCCTTTCCTGCTCATAAGCCAAACAAGAGCAAGTTAATATGCTCATCAAATCCAGCAAAACAGAGCAATTCACAATGACCCATCACCCCCACAAAATCGGGGAGCTAGAGCATCTCTCATTGGAACAGAGACTAGCAAGTAGAGCCTCTTCAATCAGATTGAAGGTTCGACCCAAAAAAAAAAAAAAAGATTGAAGGGGGTCCATTGCCCAGAAACCCACCAGTAATGATGGATGTAAAAGATTGTAATGGCTACAAAGGAGCCAGCAACCCTTTTGACGAGTCGTCTTCAAAAGAACCTTTTGGAGATGCACATTCTTAAGAACCCAAAGAGAAAAGAAAGAAAACTGTACTATACAGTCTATTCAAGGCCAGGCACAATGCTGTTTCTCCAACCCTATAACAGATTAAACAAATCATAGGTTCAATATAACTAAGGATCACAACCCCACAATTCTGTCAGTCTCTACAAGTAGGATTATGTAGGAGAGCCTGTGGAGCTACACGGTGCAACTGACATAGTCGAGTAGGTTTTAGTGTGCATATTAGAGTTTGCAAGGTAGGTTCCACGTTTTGACAAAAAAAAAAAAAAAGGAAGGTTTCACGTTCCAAATTTTCCAAACCAGTGAGTATGGGGTAGGCTATAGAATCAGTCATAACATCCCGCATTGACCCTATGCACAGTGCCCTAGACAGGTTCAAGGCAACCTTCCGGTGCAAATTTTTTTTACTCATTCACCATTGCATGGTGTGACATTTGTGAGTGATATTTGGGTTACATGAATCGATATGTTATACTGTCACCCATCCAACAGTGGATGTGTAAAAGAAATTTATACATATAGTGGATGTAATAATTATGCAATAATTATGTGTACTTAGTTATTTATAACTTTTTTTCTTTTTGAAATTTTCACATTAATATATGTGAAAGCTCTAGTTAATCCCAATCCCCAATTCCATTAGAAGAAACAAATCTCCGACTCCTTTTCACCCTCACTCTCTGTGACGAGCTTGGATATGTCTATAACAAAACATTTTAATTCATGCTGTCAATCAAGTGAGACAAGCTTTCATGTAAACTCAGATTTAAACGACAGATAGAAATTGATTTCTTTCTTTGGTTTTTACTCTCGATGTCATTGTTGTTTTAGGAATATATTACTAATGTACAATTACTTGAATATCTTTTACATCATGTAAGCCATATAGTTTGTGTTAAATGTACAATGACTGCCACGACAATTTTGTTTCCAATAATAAAAATCTGAAAAGAAAATGCAAGGTCGAAACCTGTGGAATCGACATGTCTCAAGTTCCAAGGTAATTCCAAGAGCCTATAAGGTAGGTTTCAAGTTTCAAAAAATCCAGAAAAGGTAACAACTGGGTAGGTGCCAGGATTAAGGCAAATCCTATCCACCATGAAAGCTGCATACCCTATCAAATAAGCTAAGTTTAAAGATTTTTCCAAGCTGGAGTAACAAGCAATTCCAGCAACTCTTCACTCAAGATACAGACAGGCATTGTTGGGTCAGACAGAGATCTCACTCAAAGCTTAAATCTATCATTCGTATAAGTGCGGTAATCAGAGAGCTGCTGCGTTTTAATGCAGAGCTGATATTCTATGGAAAGTGAAAAAAATTCATAATGATGATGTCGTTATTAAAATAGATAAACGAGACAGCTTCCCAGTAGATTTTGGTGCATATATTTTGAGCATTGGATTAAGATAATGTAGAGAAGAAATGAAACTTAACGGATATGCGTCTGACTTATAAAGGCAGTTTATAATTGAATCACGATGGAGACATCATCTCTAAATTCAACTAGAAAGTTAACCAGAACCTTAGAGTTTGCTAACGTTGGCTTGTTTCCAGAAGCATTAAAATTAACTACCCAGACAGACCAATATAATTCTATCTTTTAGACTGCACTTTCGAAGATGATAATAATCCCTCTAATTTGCTATCAATACTGCATGCCTAAAATAATTTCCTTAAAAATTTTCTCTGGCTTCATGATGTAAATACTTCACCTAAGGTGTCACATAAAGAAAGTACATAATTAATCATGAATGTCTTAGTGTTTCACCCACGCACGCTTCCAGAATCAACCGCATAAAAATCAATCTTCTTCTGAATCGAGAACCAAGTCCTGCTTCCAGAAAATTTCAAAGCAGTAAAATAATAGTTAGCAAGGGTGAAAAGTTTTTAAGACAATGAGACCCTGGTCATCTGCCATTCATCATATCCAAAACTGATACAACAAAACCAATTCGAAGCTTGAATCAAGTTCACCAGTGCAAGGAGACAGATTATACATCATTGCCTTATTGCTCAACAGCATCATCTTCTCTTGTTAATCACTTCGGGATCCATCTTGTATTTTGAGAGCACATTATGGTTAATGAAAATAACCAATAACTTGGCCTCCCACGTTCCTTCTAATGGCTTCTTCATGGTCCAGAACGCCATCAGGTGTTGTAATAACAACATAACCCCACTGAGAGACAGAGACAGAGACAGAGAGAGTAAACAATCAATTAACAAAGACTTCTTTCAGCTAAAAACAAGCGTGTCATCTAAACCCTAGCACATGAAATAGCTTCTACCATCCAAGACATTACCATCAACAAACTCGCATGCATCAAGAAGTAGTAGACCAGACAAGAAGTCAAATTTTCAAGTACCTGACGTGTTGGAAGCATTTTCACTCTATAGTGCTCAATATCTCTAGCCTTGATATCTTGACGGTAAGTGAGAGCTTTGCAATCTTTTATTCGGCCTTGCAGTTCAACAGTTATCCTCCCCACTCTGTGGGGATCATGAACCTGGAAACTCTTCACGTATCCTGAAATAACAAAACCAAAACGAAAAACTCTTATATACCAATCAGCCCTTCAAAAAAATCTCACAACACAAAAGTTTTTCTCAATAGATCTGGCCCCAAACAGATTATCATAATCAGTAAGTCAACTGAATTAAAGTGGTATGTGGGCCAGCAATAGAATTAGTTAAAAAAACACAATCGCGCAATTAAGCTTCACCTCAAAGAGAGACAGATGAAAATCGTCACATCTTTCTTTACTCAATCATAAACTTATAAATTTCTCCAACTGGTCCACCTTCAATCCTACCACCATTCAGCCCGAAGAAAAACATTTGAAGAACAACTGATTGATCTATGGTAGTTCTTTTGTGCAAGCATATAGACATAGCTGATATTACCGCCCAACCTCAAAGCACTTCACGGACTTACCTTTGTAGTAATATGTCCTCTCTCCATAAGTTCCAACCAAAAGAGCCCATTCCTCACATAATGGCAAGAATAATCTAAATCTCCAAAACTCATACTACAGTCAACTAACATTATGTTAAACAAAAGAATGAACTTGAAGCTTTGTTTGGTAAGAAGCTTTGTTCGGAATTGCGCAGTGGGGGCAAGGCAATTGAAGAGAAATTCTTCCATTTGAAAGACAACCCAGAAAGAAAAATGCAGCAAAGGAAAGGGAGGAGGGGGCAAGGAAGCAAGAAACACAACCTCGGTCCTTCATGATCTTGAGGAAGGAAGAGACCACGTTGGAGATGGGTCGCAGCTCCACCAGGGCCTTCCCTCTCTTCTCCGCATTCACCATCGTCCTCAACGCATCGTTCAGTATCCTTCGTCCCATCTCTCACGAGCGACGTTCAGCAAAACCTTCCGCCACAGAACTCTGCAGTCGCAGACTCATGTCTGGAGGGCGAGCGAGCGAGCGGCGGGCGGGCGGGCGGGCGGGCAAGCAAGCGGCGAGGGTTTCTGTTGTCGCTCTCTGCCTTGGCGAGGCCTCTATCATAATTTCGTGAGTTAATTAAAACCTCGGACCGGCCCACGAGCCGTGCCGAGCACTCCACTAAAAGCACAAGCTCCAGCATAGCCACGGCCGAACGGCCATCAATGCAGGTTCAAAGGTAAAAGGCTTCACATTTCAGCATATCAACCAGGCAAAACCCCGCAGCTCCCATTTCCCAAATCGAAGAAACATAAACCCAAAAACAAAAAGAAATAAAAAAAAAAAGCCCGGAAAGAATCGCAGCGAAAAGAACTCACGGCGCACATCGGGGAGGTGACAAGAAGGGGAAAATACATTCCGGCAACAATCATCATCAACATCATCGTCAACATCATCATCGCAATCTCCAGAAGCCATAGGGCAATCTCAAACGCCTCAAGCAGCTAAGAATCTCGAGAGAGACCACTCAAACGAAGAGCAGAACCGAAAAGGAAGGAGAAATCGAACCTCTTGCTTCGACCCGAAGCTTCGTCCTCCTGCGAGATTACTTCGGTGCTTCGATCTCGAACGGTCTCGACGAACTAGCAAAAGTGCGAAGCTCGATTTGTTCCCCCAAACCCCATGCGAAGGCATACATAGAAAGAAGCCCTAGATATTGGTCAACGAGTCAACGGGGTGCACGCTTTCGGCTTGACCTGTGGCTGGGCTCTTCAGATGTAGCGTTTGGGCCCGTGTTATTTTCATGGGATTAAAAACCTTTTTAATCTCCGCAAAATAGTTTTTCCTTGCTCGGAATACTACCAAAAATCTCAAATTGATATATTCATATCACGTTTATTTCGAATTAATTGTTGTTTCAAGAAAAATATTCAAATTGGTAGACTCGTGCCACATCTGTGCAAATTAATTTTTGTGTCATTTCGACCAAAAAAAAATTTCTTGTGTAACAAAGAAGCTCGTACTATTACACCAACGACAGATTTACCATCTATCAGCATTCTTTCTTTATTTCTTTAAATACCTGAAATGGAACCATAGCGGCAAACAACTCGGGTGATCGGTGTGTGACCTGGATCTCACACGGAAATTTAACATGAATGGGTGTTCTAAATGACATTGTTTTGGGGAAGCTATATGTGGAGAAAATGAATCGAGATTGGAAAATCTGCAGGAATATGTCGATTTTGCCCCTAGATATAGACAAATTTTTATGGACATACCGATTTTGGATTTTTTTAGACACGAAAATTAGTAGGGGCACATGTGGCAAGAGTGTGCTAGCTCAAGATTTTTTGTGGCATGAAAATTAATTTAAAGTAAACGTGGTACATATGTACTGGATTAAGAATTTGGTGGTATTAGTTCATTCATTTAGGACGCGAATGATAACTATTATATTTTCTGCTTTTCTATTTTTCTATTCTTGGGAAAAGGTTTGAAATAGAAATTCATTTGGTAACGCAATTTCATTTTTTTATTTCGAGACAAATTTTTACGTTTACTTGGTTATTTATAACTTTTTTTCTTTTTGAAATTTTCACATTAATATATGTGAAAGCTCTAGTTGATCCCAATACCCAATTCCATTAGAAGAAACAAATCTCCGACTCCCTTTCACCCTCACTCTCTGTGACGAGCTTGGATATGTCTATAACGAAACATTTTAATTCATGCTCTCCATCAAGTGAGACAAGCTTTCATGTTCGTAAACTCATAGATTTAAACGATAGATAAAATTTGATTTCTTTCTTTGGTTTTTACTCTCGATGTCATTGTTGTTTTAGGAATATGTTACTAATGTACAATTACTTGAATACCTTTTACATCATGTAAGCCATATATTTTGTGTTAAATGTACAATGACTGCCACGACAATTTTGTTTCCAATAATAAAAATCTGAAAAGAAAATGCAAGGTCGAAACCTGTGGAATCGACATGTCTCAAGTTCCAAGGTGATTCCAAGAGCCTATAAGGTAGATTCCAAGTTTCAAAAAATCCAGAAAAGGTAACAACTGGGTAGGTGCCAGGATTAAGGCAAATCCTATCCACCATGAAAGCTGCATGCCCTATCAAACAAGCTAAGTTTAAAGATTTTTCCAAGCTGGAGTAACAAGCAATTCCAGCAACTCTTCACTCAAGATACAGACAGGCATTGTTGGGTCAGACAGAGATCTCACTCAAAGCTTAAATCTATCATTCGTACAAGTGCGGTAATCAGAGAGCTGCTGCGTTTTAATGCAGAGCTGATATTCTATGGAAAGTTAAAAAAATTCATAATGATGATGTCGTTATTAAAATAGATAAACGAGACAGCTTCCCAGTAGATTTTGGTGCATATATTTTGAGCTTTGGATTAAGATAATGTAGAGAAGAAATGAGACTTAACGGATATGCATCTGACTTATAAAGGCAGTTTATAATTGAATCACGATGGAGATATCATCTCTAAATTCAACTAGAAAGTTAACCAGAGCCTTAGAGTTTGCGAACGTTGGTTTGTTTCCAGAAGCATTAAAATTAACTACCCAGACATATCAATATAATTCTATCTTTTAGACTGCACTTTCGAAGATGATTATAATCCCTCTAATTTGCTATCAATACTGCATGCCTAAAATAATTTCCTTAAAAATTTTCTCTGGCTTCATGATGTAAATACTTTACCTAAGGTGTCACATAAGGAAAGTACATAATTAATCATGACTGTCTTAGCGTTTCAACCATGCACGCTTCCAGAATCGATCGCATAAAAATCAATCTTCTTCTGAATCGAGAACTAAGTCCTGCTTCCAGAAAATTTCAAAGCAGTAAAATAATAGTTAGAAAGGGTTAATACCATAAAAAACCCCAAACTGGTGCACCTGTGATAATTTTACCCTGAACTATTTTTTTTACCGCAAAAAACCCCAAACTGGTATACTTGTGATAATTTTATCCCAAACTGGTACGCCTGTGATAATTTTATCCCGAACATATCACAAAAAACCCTAAAATGGTACAGTTATGATAATTTTATTCCGAATTATTTATTTTGATCACCAAAAATTCCAAACTGGTACACCTGTTGAACCAAAGTGGCATGGAAAAATTTAGTGTTCCTATCCCCCCACCTTAGCTAACTAATCTGGGATCTCATATGCTATAGTACATTTCTTCCTGCCTCCTAAGTTTTCCTATGTTCTCTTTGATGCCCTGAATCATTTCCTTACTCCCATTAATGCGAGGCTCGCTGGTTAACTTAGTAAGTTCCTTTTTCAAGAATTCAAATTGATGGCGAGCATTAGAGAACTTTCTTCTACTCCACTTTAGCAGTGCATTAGGTACTTTCCTCGATTTGCCCACTACATCTACCTGGGTGCTGCCAAAGTCATTCCAAGCCTCTTTAACAATATTCGAGCATTCCAAATCATCTAGCCAATATGCCTCAAAACGGAATTTCTTTTTTCTTTTGGCATGATCTGAATGCAAAGAGAGAAGAATAGGGCTGTGATCAGATCCAATAGCCGGCAAAGCATAAGCCTCCACATCCGCAAATATACCCTCCACTCACTATTATATGCGGCTCTATCAAGTCTCTTTCTTACCAGAGCCTCCCCTTCTCTGTTGTTAGCTCATGTGTAGGTGCATCCCTTGCTTTCGCTATCCATTAGGGAGCAATCATGCGGCAATTCACGAAAAGCCACCGCTCTATAGTTGTCTACCTCTCTTCTTCCATCGTTCTCCTAGAAATGTAAAACCTCGTTAAAATCTCCCATTCAAATCCATGGTAGGCTCTTAGCATGATGCATAGACCGAAGCTTCTGCCATAACCGAAGGCGTTTTGGATAGATGGTAGAGGCATGAAGAAAGGCAATTCGCATTATGATTCCATTGCTGGGGTCCCTGCATGTAATATCTATTAACTCGTCAGAGCTATCCTCCACTCCCACCAATACGTCCTCATTCCACATAACAACTAATCCCCTAGACAATCTCATAGGATCGAAAATGATGGACTGCTGGAATTGGAGCTGATTTCTAACCATGTCAACCACTTCTATTTTATTCTTTATCTCCATAAGAAACACGATACTGGGTCTATCATGAGCCACAATGGCTCTTAAATGCTGGAACGTCAGGATAGAACCCAGTCCCTAACAATTCCAGCTCACTATGTTCATATATCTGTTGGTAGCTTATTAGAGCTAGCCACCAAGGCCCATGCCTTAACCCCCTTCTTCCATCAAAACAGGGGTATCCAGTAGTAAAGCTTCATCAACAGCAGAAGATACGACTCTTGTAGTATCATGAGGATTGTTCCTTTTTATCTTCTTTGTAGCTGGGGACTTGTGTGACTTTTTAATCTTCCTATCTAGAAGAATCTGATAAACTTTTGGCAAGGGTGTCAGACCTAAGTGAATCTAGGAGCGAGAGTTGCGTGCCTTTACTTTTCTTTCCTTTGGATGTCATTGTCTCATTGGCAATGCCTTTACCCTTAAGTTCAGGTGTCACTAGCTGCTGATTCTCCATAGGGTGTTCTAGGTGCTGGTTGTTAGCTTCGGTGGGATCAGTGACCACTAAAGTGTTGGCCCGTGTTGGTGTCTCTGGAACTAATTCCTCCTCATCGTGCATCACAGCTTCATTTCCATTAAACAGTTTCTAAAATGAGCTCACCTCTCGTGCTTCCGCCTGTAGCCAATATCCATATTTTCCAGCTCCATTTTCCCTGGGCCCAGGCTCTTTGTAGGGGAATTCCTCACAATTAGTTGTGTAGTGGTCAATTTTCCCACGTGAATAGCAGAAAATTGGGAGACGTTCATACTTACAATCAACCCATACTTCATCATCTTCAAAGTCCGCCACGGCCCTTGGCTTGAGTAGGCGTGATAGGTCTATAGGTACCCTAACTCTTCCGACTTTGCACGGACTTCCCCATTTCCCTTCAATCTTCGGCTCCAAAACTTTCCCTATCTTTGAACCCACCTCTATCATCACCTTTTTCGGTAATACAAGCAAGTAGTAAGCCACGAACCTGTATCCAGAAGGCGCAGTGCGTAAAAACATGTCGATAAATAGGAACCCTTGGGTTAAGTTGCTGAGGGATGAGCAAACTGCCCGAGAAACACCATGGGCTGTCTTCAAGAACTCGTGTCGACTCGCTTTTCGAACAAAAGGTGAATAAGAATGGTCCCGACTCCATTGGGCCGCACACCACGTCTTCCACGCCTTTTTCACGGTTGACATGAACGCCTACAAATTCACATTTGGTCGAGAGTAAAGTTTCCCCAACAATGTGAGGTTACATTCTTTTAATTTTCCTTCAGGAATTTTCTCAAACTCCTTGGCCACGATATCTTCAGACCACATTCTACCCTTTCTTCTACACAATGCAGCCATTCGTCTCTCTCTTTCGGTTTCATTACTCGTGATTCTCAGCCAGGAGGGAACCCCAGCACCAATCAAAGCACGAAGATCATTACCAACTGTGGAAGAGACTAATACCTAGCAGCTCAACAGCCCAAGCCAAAATTCCAGTACAATAACACAGCTAGCCCTCAGGACCGACACACCCAGCAACTAGAGGAGGAGATTTGTGGATGAAGGGAGTTCTAGGCACATTCTTACCCAGGAGCAGCAATATATTTAGCCTAGAAATGTAAGGAGAATATGTAGTGCGAAGAATGGAAGTGGGGCAGACCGCAGATGGGGGAAGAAGTGGGGATGTACCTACCACCATGGGCAAAAGACCGGTAGCCAGCAACCGGAGGGGAAAGGAGGCCGGCGGAAAATGATTTCCGCTTTTGAAAATCAGGAATCATTTTTCGGAAATTTGTTCATATTTTTCCTCGTTGAGGAAAAATGTTTTCCGCCCTCCGAACACCGGAAAAACCCGAAAAGTGTTTTCTTGAAAAACATTTTCCGCCAAACGAACGGAGCCTTTGTCAAAATTGCAATACAGGCTAAGACCAATAGTTCAGTTAGCCAAATTGAACCTCGATTTGGTCAAATTGATTGTTAGACTACAATGGGTCAAAGCGAATTGGGTCAATTCGACTTGATTTTGTCCATCCTTAATTGGCCAAATTGAACAAATTGAGTTCCATTGTTGTGATTTCATCAAAAATTATATTGGAATTGAGTTATCTCTAATGAATTGGACTCAATTTTCGCTAAATTGCATAATTCATGAAGAATCGATCGGCGCCCCTAATTAGGGCCTAAATTGGGAAAATTCATCTCTAGCTTGGAATCTCAAAATTGCTTTGACAATTGGATGCGGAATGACCTTTTGATCAAATGCCGTAAAGGAAGTTTTCTCAAAAACCAACTAGAAATGAGTTAATTTTGGATTTGGCCGATTGAAAGTTGAAATTCCCGATTCGGGGAAAAGTCAATTTCTGATTGATTTTCGCAAAAGCGCTCTGTGTCGTGTTGAGGGTAATTCCTCTACTGAGAGCTGTCTCCATTGGGGAAGTCTTGCTACGATGAATGATTCCAGGCCATGGATGCTCGTCGTACCTTCAAATCACTTGTTAAAGAAATTTCCAAAGAAATTGCCTTGATCTCTAAATGGAGGGAAGACACTTCGGCTCGTAGAGGCTCGCCGTGCTAGTATTAAAAGAACTCCAGGCTATAAAAGCACTCAATGTTGTATATTGAAAGAACTCCGAGCTACAGAAGCACTCCGTGTTATATATTAAAAGAACTCCGAGCTGCGAAAGCTTTCTGTGTTGTGATGAAAGAGGCTTCGAGGCTGCATAAGCTTACCAGACCTGCGGATCATTATTAGAAATTGCCGAGATGTTACTTGGACATCTGACAGAAGAAGAACACCATGGGCTACGGAAGCCTGCCATGTGTATATCAGAAGGACTCCGGGCTGCGAAAACTCTCCGTGCTGTGATTAAGAAGACAGTGCTACTGGGAAAAGTTTGTTGCGTTGAAAGAGTTTTGGGCTGCTACAAGCTCACCGTACGTGCAAGTCAACAAAGAAATTTTAAGGTGGTATATGCACATCCAACGGATTATGTCAAAAATGGTGTAAACTAGTAAGCAAAAAGCATACTTGGTAAAATTGATAGTAGAAAGTCATCAGATTTATTTTGGGATTGGAAATTTCAAATGCCTTTTGTTGGACAATGAAATTGTCATCCGATTTTGGTAACTGTCATCGATTGTCAAAATTCCCGAGTGAGAGTTTTGAGCAAGATGATTTCGACTTCCTTCAAAGAGTTTGTTAAAATATTGAATTGTAGTACCTTAATCAGAAAGGTCTTCTCACAATTATTCTCAAAGGCTATTTGGTCCATCCATTGATGTGGAAGTCAATTTTGATCACCTGCGATGCCTCGTATAACCTATGTCAAAGATTTTCAGAGAAAAAGGGAAGTTGCTTTGAGACCAAAAAAGAAATATTGAATTCAATATCTTTATCGAGTTACAAGTTAAGAACCTCGAAGATAAGAGAAGAAATGATTGCTTCCACTCCTTCGAGCGGTAGTGTCTTTTGGAAATCTTTAATTTCACTCGAACCATACTAATCAAAAAAAAACTTTGTGAAAGGGTTGTAATGTCGGTCAAGAGAAAAGCTAAAAATGGCTTAAAATTTTTCAAAGGAAATTAAAGAGTTGGTGATTATCTTGGCATCATTACCAATTCATCCAATCTTGTGGTCATTTTGACTCTTGAAATCCAACTTGCCTCGAGAGTCCATCAGCTAATCTTTTTTTTTATTTTTTGGGAAACACATGAGCTTCACTCTTTTCTAATTGCTTTTGTATCGAAATCAAAATTCTTTTCATGCAAGCATTTTGCTTTTACTGCATTTTCTTTCATAGGCGTTAGTCTTGCTTTTTACCAGGCACACTGTTTTTTTCCATGTCTCCTAAATTTCATATTTTCCTTTTAACTTTTGAGCTCTTATGACTCTCGAGATGCTTCTCAAAGACTAAGAGCTCAAAAGTTAAAAGCCAATACTGATTGGCGACTCCGCTTAGCAATATACGAAGGGTTACAAATTTTATGCATAATGTTACTATTTCTTCCATTGCACCAGCAAGTTGTAATGTCGAAGGTATTATGGAGGATGAAGTGTTAGTGAATTTTGAATAAATAATTTATGGATTTTTTTTCTTTTTGAGTGATAAAGTGTAAATTCAGTCGGATGAGATTGCATATAAGAAATTAAAATTTCAAGGAAACTACAAATGGAAAATTATTTATCTATTTAAGTTCTATTTGTTTCGGAAAAAAATAAATAATTTGAAAAATATTTTTCTAAAAATGATCGTTCATATTGTTTACAAAAATGAATAAACGAAAAATATTTTTGTCGTCACATAAATTGTTATTAATAATGAAAATATTTTCTATTGACTAATTATTCAAGGATTAATATCAAGAAAAACTCCAAACTGGTATATTTGTAACGAATTTACTACAAACTAATTTTTTTATCACCAAAAACCCCAAATTGGTACACCCGTGACAAATTTATCCGAAACTAATTTTTTAACCACCAAAAATCCCAAACCGGTACACTTGTAACAAGTTTACCCTCCGTTAAATTGGATTAATACCACAAAATATCACGAACTGATAAATATGTAACAAACATAAAGGTAAAACCCTAAACTAGCACATCCGTCAATCGCCATATATTATCCAACTTGGCAATTTGACAACAAAATTTAACGAAATCTAACGAATGGTAAATTTGTTACAAGTGTACCAATTTAAAATTTTTAATGATAAAAAAATTAATTTATAGTAAATTTATTATAAATGTACCATTTTAGGATTTTTTTTTATGGCATTAACCATTATTTCAACTAATATAAGCAATAATTACCAACGAAGCCTTAGAGTAAGCAACCCCTATCGTGTGAACACAGGCGCAAAGGGAAAACTGGGCATGATAATAATACCTAGAGAAAACACAGATAAATTATTCGATTGACTGTGAGCACACATCGCTCTATGAGTAAACAGGACATTGACAATGGCAGTGCGCTTCATTGCACTCATCCAGATGCCAAGAACCGGACCAACAGGAAAGTATGTCAAACTTGAATAAATAAATAACAAATAAGGGATCTCCCACCCACTAACCCAGCCCGAGGTACGAAACTTTTCAATCAAACAATGTTCTTCCCACGATCACAACAAAGAAATCAATGTGATGTGATGAGCAGTGACCTTGCATTCCCAAATTTCTTCACGCATCTTTTTTGTTTTATCGAAACTCCAACTCATTAGCTAGCTTGCCCCTCCATTGGTCGCGACAATGCTGCTGTTGAACTTTGGAGGACCTGAATGCCTCCTCGGCCTGGCCGGCGAAGGCGAGAAAGAGAGCCTTTTCTTTGCAGGTCCCGCGGTTCCTTTGTCCGGGGTCGCATTATTCTCTATCCCCAATGGACTCTGCAACCGGGACTTGGCTCTCGCAGACTCGGTGGCTACCATGTAACTAGGAACTGAGGCGGAGCTTCCCAGGCTCTCGTCATCTCGCACTGACAACCCTCCTATGCTATGCCTTCTATTCATACCAGACTGCATGCTCACCATGCTTTCCAAGTCGTCGTCTGCAACTCGGGCACTGCTCTTTGGAGTAGCTAGCTTCAGTTTGCGAGAGGTTACTGATGAGGCTGGCTTCGGAGTTGAAGGGGACTGGAAGCCGTTTGTCTGGCTAGACTTCTGGCTGGCTGTCGGAGAATGTTTATCCAAATTGAGTTGGTAGCGAGCATAAGATGTGGTAACTTCCCCTCCAGCGATGCCAGCACTTTTCAGGTCATTGCCGGGCTCTTTCTCTGTAGTGCTCCGGCCCTCCCAAGGTCGGGCAGCCATCCAACGTTCCAACCAACTCCAACCCCACGTGGGATTGCTTGGATCCAAGAACATGTGATTTGTCAACTTGGACGGATTCTTCCAGGTTTTCTGTACAGGAGGAAGCCGAGTATGAGATGAAATTTATTTATGTTAGTAGACAGTTTTATTTAAAAAAGGAAAAGAAAAGAAAGCAGAGATTTGCAAATGATATTTTTTTCGACAAAGTAGAAGGCGGCAGTAAGAGTGTGATAGGCAGATCAGATGAGCGTGATAGGCAGATCAGATGAGAGTTTCACCCAGTGTGGTAGAAGAATTTATCTTATCAAAGTCAGGCCACTGGTGACAAGACAAGTAGACAGAAATCTAAGGCAGACTAGGATCTAGTATCAGATAATCACTCAAACATCATACTGAAGGTTGTATGAAGCGAACTTCCTATTAGAGCAAAAGAAGCATTGACAGTATACAAATTTAAGCAAATATCCATTCAATTATCTAGGGCTCATGCTACCATCCCATAACAGCATTTGAACACACTTCGTTTCGTACCTAGGTGAACAAAAGGCATTTAAAGAGTCAAGACTATGCAGAAAAGGGCACAAATACTAGTAGAAAGTCTTCTAATTTTGTCAATGCTCTGATATAATCAGATCATAGCAACCAATAACAATAAAAGCACATTAACTTGAGCAAATTGCAACGCAAGACTTGAGAAATGAATAAAGGGCAAAGTAGGACGAGATGTAAGCAGCTGAGAGGTATATCTAGTTGAGCTACAAAACTGGCTTCTATAGGAATACAAGAAAAAATCAATACTCAACAATTAACGTCATAGCCCACCTGATGAGTGAATGAATAAGCGAGGGCTCTTTCTCTTCTCATAGCTGCATCAAATTTCTTCAGAAGCTTTGATTCAATTTGCTCCTTTGACTGCAGACTATCATCCCATTCTTCCCCAAGCTATCAAAAGGGTCATATTCAGTAAAAGCAAGAGGTCTTTGAAAAACCTAAGATTTTATGCCCGGGGATGCTTATCAGACGTAATCAACATTGAGCTAATTGGTGTTTAAGGAAGCAAACTGTAAGCTGCATATGACAATGTGCCCTAGTCAAGAATAAAAAAGCCCATCTTCACACAAGAAATATACATGAGACAACGTGCCCTCTAACATGAGGAAGCCATCGAGTCTGAATTCTTGAACTGGCACTGGAGTAGGTTGATGGAAACCTAGATTTTGTGGGAAGTGTGAAAAAAATAGGGTCCAGCCACTGTATCTTCACCCTGGTACAAAGTAAGTTTATAAAAGGATCCAGCCACTGTCTGTTCAAGCTGGTTCAAGGCGGGTTTATAGGGTGAATTGCCTTTTGCCTCTTGGATTTTTGGGGTCAATATGCCCCAATGTTTTCAACTTTTGCAATGTCCCCACATTTTGAAATCCTTTATGTGCCTCCGGCATTACTCCAGCCAAAGTCAACCTGATCTCTAGCCACGAGATCCTTGAGTGGCGAAGCCAGAAGATGCCAAAGCTGACGAGAGACATGACTTGATCAATGCATCTATTTAGAGTGATAAGAAACCAGTATTTCCTTGAGAATGACTTTGAAATGCCGATAACCTGTCCACGGTGATGAAGGAACACATGGGTCTTATCTATTGTATACATATTATAAGATTTAAGCAGCCTTTGTCTCTTCAGGCAATTCGCTAAGCTTGCTTTGGATTATCTTATCATCAGATTAGCTTCTCCAAGAAACACAATCATAATTTGTAACATAGTATTTGAATCAATTTACTAATATCGAGAAACTTCAATAATGAAATCACACTAATGGCATCAATATTTCAATTGAAAACATGCTCTGCTGCATATAGATTTCAGAGTATCGACAAAGTTCCATAAAAGATACCCTGAGATTCTCCAACTCCTTTGCGCGTTTCTGCAGGAGTTGTTTCTGAAGAGTCTGATTCTCCTCTGACATTCTGATCCTCCTAGAATGGATCTGAGACTGTACACGAGCTAGAGTCTGCATACACTTTAGAGTACTCGCAACTTGGCGTTTGACTGTTGGCCCTTCAACCAATGATTTCAACCGGACTAGCCCTCTCAAAGCTCGCATTGCCCTTCTTGCCTTGAAAAAGACATTGCCAATGTCAATGACAAGAAAAGACTCATTCCAAAGCCAGAATCAGAAGTTCACTTGACATCTCCATTCATAAGAAAATTCACGATGGTACTTATCTCAACCGCTTTATTGAATAGTTTCATTCAGTGTTAAATTTTCATATCAAGAACTTTAGCCTCTAGTGTCTGAACCAAGTTAATCCTGTCTGTCTTTGCCTTCATCTGATGCTTTGGGGATATCTGATGATCCAGCTACTGTACTTCATTTGAAACACGTCTTAGAGCTTTAGAAAATAATCTAGTATTTAATTTCCCTACAGAAAATTATAGCATATTGGTACCATGCCAACTTCATTGGGTGAGAGTGTTTGTTTGTGTGGCATTGTTCAAAGATTAATCGCACACGTGGGAGATGCTACCATATAGGATCCAATAATGCTTCACTTGCGTAGAAATCTACACTTATCAAACATTTGTCCACAACTCTTCTTAGAGAGTACCAAAATAGGGATGTGAATGAATGGTTCTATTAAGTATGGCTTTTGCACAGGTAAAATAGGAAAACACTGGCCCATGAGGCAACTGGCTAATTGATTGTTTGTGATCAGCTGATGCTCGGCACTGCCATTAATGGAATGCGCAGCTATACAGCAAGCATTTCAAACGAGTTTTGCAGAGAGAAACAACTTTCCTTATTCAAACTTGGAGAAAATTCCGTGCAAGTCAGCAATGACTATATTCATATATATGTTCCTTAACAATAGAAGAAATGGAAAAGAAGCACCCTTCTTTTTAAAGCAGCCTATAAAAAGGCTTCTTGTTTATAGGACTCCCAAAATCAGAAGTGAAGCCATTGCAAAGCAGATGGGACTTTGACAGCATCAAAGCGAAATAAAAACAAATCCCACACGACAAGAAGATCTACCTGATATCCTCGGAATGATTTCTGAATCTTAATTGCCGCCGCTTCCTCCCTTGATTTGCCAGCAAGCTGAGCAAAGTAAGTCGATTTAACAGCTTCTGCAGCAGTATTTGAACTGGAATTAGCGACTATCGCGACGGCATCGACAAGCCCGCTTTCTTCCATCGCCCCATCCGTCAAGTTCACTTCTTCAGTCTGAGGAGGAAGCGGCGGAGGTGGCGGCTCCGCCACCGCCGCCGCGGGGGAGTTCAGATCGGATACGAGGTCTTTTTGCTTGCCAAACCATTTCTTCTTTGACTTGCGAGATTTCTGAAAAACACATCCCATACATTCGTTAGGAAACAAGCGAAGGATCATCGCAAAAGAAAAAGAAAAATTAAGCGCAATCAAACATCGGGTCGAGCGCCGGTACCGGTTCTCTCTTCTCCTTCGAGTCGGGGCTGAGAGCTTTCTTCACGGAGGAAAACCAGTTCCCTTTCCCCATCTCCTTATCATCTGCCGATCTGGTGAATTTGGTGGCGGGGGAGTGGGGTGGATGCAAATCCAAATGCATACAGTAATGAGAACCCAAATGAAAAGGAATTCAAAAACCCCCCCTAGACTCAACCAGCATTTTCGCCAAAGTGGCACGAGCAAGCAAGCAAACCAGTTTCTGGGCGGATACACAAATCTGGAAATTGCCACCTAGAGAGTTTGTGTTACTTTCGAGTGACCCGACAAAGAGGAGATGGCAAGGATCACGACCCAGATTACCATCCCGAATCGAATCCCTCGAGTTTCACGAAGGCAACGGGAGAGCAAGAGGAAGCGGGACAAGAAACGACGGATCTTGCACGGGGACGAATCGCACCCGCAAAGCTCCGTCCAAGCAAACGCTACAATTCGGTCGACTGAGCACGGACTGCACCCCAGAGCGTGCGCGCGCGCTCCCAAACCCCCACCGATCGCCGCACGGACTGTCTCCCCCGAATCCAAAAGCGATGGGAACCGAACCACCGACACGCAAAGCGCGAGCCAAACACGGGGGTCAAACCGTTTTGGAAGCGGAGCGGCAAAAAGCTAACGATGCCGAAGAAGAAGAAGAAGAAGAAGAAGCAACACGAAGTAGGAGGAGAGACAGTAAGCTGGAAAAGAGCAGATCTCGTGACGTCAACAGGGGGTCCAGTAGAGAGAGAGAGAGAGAGAGGGAAGGGAAAGCTACCTGGGAACGAAGCGACCGGCGGGAGGAGAGAGGAGGAGGAAGTGGGGATGCAGACCTCGAGCCGAAGCGAAGCTCTCCCCTCCCTTTATTTTTTTCTCTTCACGAGACGCAGCGGTATGGCCCCTCTCTCTCTCTCTGTTCCGTCACTGGTTTGCGACTTCGAGAAGAGGAGAGAAAAGGCAAGCATCGGAAGAGATGGATGGAGAGAGAGAGAGAGAGAGAGAGCAATGATTAGATAGAGAGAGAGAGGGAGTGGGACCTGCCCCTGCTCCGGCCACTCCAGCTGGTTCTGCTGGAGCGTGGACCCCACTTCTCCGCCTTATTTTGCTTTATTTGTTTTTATCGTAATCGCGTGACAAGGCTTCGAACCGACACGTACGTTATGAATCCCCCGCCCCCTCAAAATAAGTGCTACGCTGGTGCCAAATTTACTTTTTATTAATTTTCGTTAAATTTTACTATTAAATTATTAAATTAAATAATAAATTATAATTATTGAATGTATCGATTTGAAAAAAAATCGAGAATAAATTTTTCACGAAAGTATCGGTTTGAAATTTTTCGTTATATTAGCCGTTTTATTTTAATCACCTGGTAAGCCCCCCACTCAATTAATACGCCCCAAAAATTTTAGGCGCGTTATGGTGGGAACATAGCCGTAGGGGCACTTCTACGTATTATACCAAAGACCAAATAATCTGAATATGTATCTTAAAATCTTCCGAAATTGAGGGGTTCTCTGGATCATCGAGAAGTGGTTACAGTTGCAGGGGTAGACACCGGGAATCGGGGACCGAATCGGTTGGCCTTGAGATCGGGAACCGGTCGCTTATTTAACATGAAGATGAAATTACAAAAAAAAAGGGCGAGAGATCTTGGCTTTTCTCCGACAAAAAGAAAGAGAACGAGAGATTTAAGCACTAATGGGAACGAAGCAAATCAGTGAGAGTATTTATGCCACTCTCTTCCCTTAGTTTTTTGAAAAAATAAAAAATATATATAGTCAATCCAGTCCAATCGGTCGGGTTCAGTTCAGTTCCCCCTTAGAACTAGAAAATGGATTGCCCGGACATCGATTACACTTTTAAAAACCAGGAACCGGATCGGAACTCCAAGAACCGGACCAAACGAGCTGATTCGGTCTTATTCGGGCGGTTCCCGACCTAGTCGATTCATTTTACTCATCCCTAAACAGTTGAATCAAATGAGAGTAATCACATAGGTCAAACAAAAACTTTCTAAGCTTTTTTTTTTCTCATCAAGACAATTTGTATAGGAGTTACAACGAAATCCGTGTGTGATGGGTACGGATGAAATTGAGTGAAACTACTAGCTACTATATTAAGGGTGGCTCAAGGATTACTCAAGATCACAACTAACCTAATTTCAAGTCCAACTTGATCCCGTCAAGTCGATTTCAAGCTCAAGCTCAAGCTCGTCAATACTCAATTTGACAAGTTCACAAGATATAATCTAGCATGATCAAACTTCTATTATTTTTTTAAAAGTATATAGCAATTATAATAATTGACACACCAAGTTTTAAAATTACATGGGCCAGAGCTTATTAAAGTCGAGTTCGAACTTGAGCTCGAGTTCATTTATAAGTACATTGGAATCTTGATTTTCAGTTGAGTTGAGCTTGAGTAGGAAAGCTAACACTTAATCGAAGAGTTGAGCTCGAGTAGGAAAGCTAACACTTAATCGAACTCGAGTTGAGTTTTGAGCATCGTGTAGGCCGGTCAAATGAACCTTGAGTTTAGCAAGGCATCAACTCCGCTCGACTTGCACACTCTACCGACTGAATTATGACTTCAGATCGGTATAGAAGTCTCATGCTTTTGGAGTATTAACACTATGTATAGTCAGGGTTGATAATTCTCGAGATGATATATGTATACGATGCATAATTAAGTTTGTCAAATGTACGTGTGTTCATATCGTAAACGGATCAGTCCTTTTATGCATGAACAATAAAAATATGTGTATAGATTAACCATTTTAATCCATTTACATATGTATTCAGCTTAAAATGTTATTGATGCCAACAAGACACGTTCAGTTATATTGATACATGTTATACACATCTAAATACATTTTTAGAGGTGTAAAACATGTCCGTGTCTTATAACATGTTTAATGGATATGCTTTGGAGGAGTTTCAATGTGGTGACAAAAATCGACCTAGACGCAGCCATCATAAATGGTTTGTGCAACTATGGTGGAGACCAGGAATGATCAGTTCCCGGTCCGGTCCAATGGAATTTGGTCACTTATTTAACATGAAGATGAAATTAAAAAAGAAAAAGGGCTAGAGATTTCGGCTTTTCTTCGGCAAAACGAAAGATGTTCAACTAATCAATTAGAGAAATCTTCTAAGCTTTTCGGCAAATTTCAATTAGCATGATAGAAGGAATTAATTCCTCCAGACCATGTAAAAAGGGGCAACAAATGTGGCAGTGATCGAAGAGGGAAGCAAAGGAGATTGTCTCCATTTTATTTTGGCAACAAACTGGCAAGGGAACCTAGTTGTCAGGGAAATACAAGAGGGATATTTCCTTTGGAAGATGATGGGAAGGTCCATCAACAGGTGAGGAATAAAAGGAAAATATGAATGAAAAGAAAGAGGGCGAGAGATTCAAGCATTAATGGGAGCAAAGCAAAACAGTGAGATCATTTACGCCGTTCTCTTCTCTTAAAATTTTAAAGAAATAAATAAATATACATATATAGTATGCCCGATCTGTTCAGTCTGGTTCTCCCTTGAAACCAAGAACCTACCGCCTAGATACCGATTTCACTTTTAAGAATCAGGAACTAGACTGGCACTCCTAGAAACCAGACTAAACCAACTAGTTCATTCTAATCCAGACAGTTCTCGGTCCGATCGGTCCGTCTTGCTTACCCCTAGTGGAGACAAAATCGGGAGAGTCCATTCAATCTTCATCTTTTCTTGCTCTTTCTGTATTTTTTTTTCCTCTTCATATGGAACTCCCTTTTGAAACATTTCCATAACCTCAAGTTGTATTTTCTTTTTTTTTTGGTAAGGGCCTCAAGTTGTATTTTCTCTTCTTTCATATCGGCAAAATTGCACAGAAAGTTCTAAACCTTCTATATCCAATGCAATCAAGTTCTAAACATTTCAATTGATTCATTTAAATTTTAGACCTTCTTTAAAAATTACAATTAAGTTCTTTCGAGGAACAACTCGATGAAGTAATGGGCCACATGGAAGGGAGAAATCAATCGCTTGTACGCATCGGCGTCATGTGTCGGTGGTCAATTCTGACTCAGCAATTCCCGACATTTTGTGGACGGAAATTTGACAGAAGGTCTTAAATTGTCGTTGGAGAATGGTACGAGAGCTGAAATCATAACCAACCGAACTATAACAATCGAAACTGAAATCCCCGAAAGCAATAATTAAAGATTAAAATTGTAACTTAGCTTTTCATTTCTTGTAGTGATTGGTCATGGATGATGGTAAGTATGTCGGTTTCGGATAATGGAATGAGCTTGGAGCGATTGGCCCGTATATGACAAAGCTATTCTCCAACTTATTGGGTAATTGCTATTAATTTAGTAGACCTGTCAAACGGGATGGGTCAGATCGAAAATGGTCCGATCCATATTGACCTGTTTTGACAAATTTTCATACAATGTAATTCTAGCAATCCATACTCTACCCGACTCATGTTGCTAAAGACTTTTATATTAATCCAATTTAGAAAAACCTGTTTCTTATAAATTTTTAAAAATATATATTGCTAAAACGCTATTGACAATTTGTATAGTTTTTTTAAATATGATTTTTTTACATTTTTCCTTTTCTTTTCTTTTTTGCCTTCTACCTCCGGCGATCGGCGACGACTGGAAACCGGCAATGATTAGAGACGGCGACGATCGACAATCGGCAACAGCGGTGACCAGCGATGATCGATGGCCGGCGGTGGCCTACCGCATTTGGTGACCGGCAACAACCGACGACCAACAACCGACAGTGATTAGCGACCGATGGTGACCGGAGACAACGACGACCGATGGCCGGCGTTAGGCAACCGACGACCGGTGGACGGCAGTGACCGGCAACCGAGTGTTAAATATGGGTTATGTAAACAACCCATCATTACCCATTTTAACAGATTTTTTCATTGACCCGCTCTTTGTGAAATGAGTTATCCATTTTGGTAGGGACCCATTAAATATGAGTTTCCAAATGGTTCCGTGACCCAATTTGCCAGCCCTATATTTTAGTATATGTGGAACCCATCATGTGACAACTTGCACCTCATCGTCCATGCATTACCAATATGTTTGAATTGAGTACGATAGACCAACTAACCATCACATGTGCATTAGCCAATCACTTTGTTTCTGCTTTTGTTTTGTTGCCTCTTCTTAACTGCCTTCTTTACTTTAAGTTTAATTAGCACCCAACGCCCTCGTTTCCTACGTCATCGACTCGATCCTAATCGTGGGAGAGGTAGCATATGTCGAGCTCGCGTTTCTCAACACAATAAGATAGCATTTGTTTAATGAAAACTCGAAAATTTGAAAAATATTTTTCAAAAAATAATTGGTTATATCGCTTAGAAGAATTAGTCAACGGAAAATGTTTTCATATCGATACCAATTTATGATAAACTATTTTTGTGGTTGATGAAAAACATATTCATTCGTTCATTTCTATAAGCGACATAAGCGGTCATTTTTTAAGAAAAACAGTTTTCAAAATCTTGATTATTCCACGAAACAAATGCACCCTAATACGATGGAGACAGTTCTTCTTTCATTAGACATTTATAAGCCCACTATTATGAGGTAGGCCACGATTGAATGCAGCAACAAACTCGTGATAGGGGCAGAGCTCATGTTCTTATTGAAAAAACGATGTGTGGTTTTAGCCGTATTTAGAATAATAGGTTAAGCAATATGTCGATTAAGGGGTCACACCTGCTTTTAACGTTTTTTTCTTTCTTTTTGTGCATTCTACAACTCTCTTAAATCACTTTTATTTAATATAGGCTTAATATCGTCAAAAACTCCAAACTGATACATCAATGGCAAATTTATCTCAAACTAATTTTTTGACTACCAAAAACTTCAAACTGGCATACCTATGACAAATTTACTTTTCGTTGGTGTTCGTTAAATTTTAATGTCAAATTGCTGAGATGGATGACACGTGACTTTTGATCGGTGTACCAATTTGAGATTTTACCCTCTATTTATCACGGGTATACCAGTTTGTGATTTTTTGTGATATTAATCTAATTTAACGGAAACTAACGAAGGGTAAATTTGTCACAGCTGTACCGGTTTGGGGTCTTTGGTGGTTAAAAAATTAGTTTTGGGTAAATTTATTATAAGTATACTAGTTTTGGGTTTTTCATAATATTAACCCTTTAATATATGAAAATCTTCTGTTTTACTGTACTAATATTGACATCTGAAATCACATATATAATTTTTTCTTAATCAAGAATTGGCAATGAATTTAATTTAGGGGGAGGTGGCAAAACTTTCACAATTGCGCAGTAAATATTCTAAGTAACCTTCTTTACCAACAGGTTTCTCAAACAAAGCAGATTTATAAATTAGTAAAAGATGCAAAAAAAAAAAATTCACAAAAATGGAATAGTCAGTTAAAAAAAGAACAATAAAACATATAAAATAAAAGATTGTCCTACCACACCAACCAAAATGTCGTACCTAATTATCAAAAACATTGTATGAACTCAATCATCTCCCAATTTACACAGCATCAATTAGTTCATTTCAATATGACATCTTGCGTTGTGCTTAAATCCACTAGTATATTTGCCCATGCTTAGTGTAGGTTTTATACATATTTTTTTCTGAAAATTTATGTTTATTCAAAATATTTCTCTACTCCTACACGTTCAACTTACATTAAAAAATGTATATACAGAGTTATAACAGCAACAATAACCATGAAATTATAAAATAATTGGCACTTGAAAATAATATATATCTTGACAGAAAATGAAATATGTGGGTTCATTTGCCTTACATGAATTCACTTTACACTTACGAAACATCTCATATGTCGCATTTCAAAAAAATTGAATTTTATCATGAGCTATTCTTATGAAACTCGACTTGACCATTACTCATTTCTTCTTGAGTAATTATTGTCCTTTAAGTTACTTTAACTCTAATGTTGTATTTACTACATGTGGTATTGCATAGAATCGAAGTAATTTTACTCTCTATGCTACATTATATTGCAGTCGTGTAAGTCAATTTTTCTCTCCATATTTTTCTATAGATATGTGAGTAGATATTTTTAAGTAGATATATCATATCACTTGTCATGCATAATAGATTTAAATTTATGTGAAATTTTAGATATAATTACTTTCTCATTCTTGTAGAGTTAATTTTATGATGTATTATCTATAATTATGACTGCACTTTCAAATAAAAGAAAAGGAAAATAAAAAGTATAATAATAAATTGTAAAAATTGCTCATGTTAGTGTAGGCCATGGCGATTTCTGACCAAAATTGATCGAATGGAATACATTGGCAAATTGTCAAAAATTTTAGGACTCAATTGGCTAAATTGAAACGTTTAAAGCTGAATTGACACAAGTACAATAGATTTAGAACTTTTTTGATAATTTCCCTAGCCACAACATTTGGAAAATTAGTGTTAAAATCCACACATAACACTACAAAAAAACTGGATTTTTGCCATGAAAATTTGCGACGAAAAAATTTTCAAATTTTCCAACGAAAAGTAAAATTCGTCGGAAATTAGTGACGAAAAATTTTTCGTCACAAAATTCGTTGGAAATTAGCGATGAAAAATTTTTCGTTGGAAATTTCCAACGAATTTTCCGACGAATTCAAAAAAACCCGGTATTGTTCGACATTTTTTAAATTCGTGGGAAAATTCGTTGGAAATTTTCAACAAATTTTGCAACGAAAATTGTACACACTGAAATAATTACCCGGAAAATTGAAATTCATGGGAAAATTCGTTGGAAATTTCCCACGAATTTTGCAACGAATTTGAAAGATGCCGCATGTACTAATTTTGTCGCAAAATTCGTTGAAAATTTCCAACGAATTTTCTCACAAATTTAAAAAATGCCGAACAATACCGGGTTTTTTTGAATTCGTTGCAAAATTCGTTGGAAATTAGCGACGAAAAATTTTTCGTTGGAAATTTCCAACGAATTTGGAAGATGCCGCATGTTCTAATTTTGTCGCAAATTCGTTGCAATTTTGAAATTCGTGGGAAAATTCGTTCAATTTTCCCACGAATTTCAATTTTCCGGGCAATTATTTTAGTGTGTACAATTTTCGTTGCAAAATTCGTGGGAAATTTCCCGCGAATTTTGCAACGAAAACCCTACTCCTTCCTTATTCAACATTTTCGTGCTTATTATTCGGACAATTTCGCAACGATTCTCAATTTACACATTCTCTCTCTCTCTCTCTCTCTCTCTCTCTCTCTCTCTCTCTCTCTCTCTCTCTCTCTCTCTCTCTCTCTCTCTCTCTCTCCCCCCCAGCGATCGACGCCTCCACCTGCTCCACCGCTTCCACGTACTGGTCGGCGCACTCGCTGAGGCATTGCTCCACCGCCGGGCCCAAGCTCCCCCCGCCGCCGCCGAGCATCCGGCCGATGAAGGGGGCGGTGTCCGTCGTATTCGCAGCGGCAAGGCTGAGTGCGACCACTGTGAGCCAGGCCCTCACCATGGCAGGCGAGCTCGAGCTCGCCCAGATCTAGGCGACCTCGAGCTCACTGGCGACGAGGCTGGCCTTGCCGGCCATGGCGAGGGCTGAGCTCGCCATGGCTGGCGAGCTCGAGGTCGCCCAGAACTCGCCCAGATCTGGGCGAGCTTAAGCTCGCCGGCCATGGCGAGCTCGGCCCTCGCCGGAGACGAGGCTGGCCCTTGCAGGCCATGGCGAGGGCCGAGCTCGCCATGGCAGGTGAGCTCGCTGGCGACGAGGCTGGCCCTCGCTAGTGCCGGCGGCGAGGCTGGCCCTCGCCCGCACGATTTTTGTCATGACGAATTTTGCAACAAATAATTACCAACTAATTTTGCCACAATTTTTCGATCAAAAAAAATTTTTGTAGTTTTTCCAACAAATTTAGCCACGAATTTTCTAACGAAAAAAATTTCGTCGCAAATTTCCAATGAAAATTGAAATTTTTCGTTGGAAAAATTTGTGACAACGAATTATCAACGAATTTTTTTTCGTTGGAAAATTCGTTGGAACCGGCGAATTTTTTCAATTTTTTTGTTGGAAATTTCGTCAGAAAAAAGATGTTTTTTTGTAGTGTAACCTAAGTGAATTGGCTATTAATTGCATTGCAAAAGTAGTTACTACCTGAGAAGCAATCGTAGTTGAAGATTGTGGTGTGAGTGAATCGTGAAAACATCCAAACGGTACACATGTCTAAGGGAAAATTGTCCAAAAACTTCTAAACTTATTATGCAGCGACCAATTCAGTTTTTATACATTTCAATTGTGTCAATTTAATCCTCGCTAGCCACTGGACGACGGCATTGTGGCCTCGCCTAGTTGCCGGCAAGGGCAACGCGGTCCTAACCTAGATTCGTCAAAAGGTTTGGGATTAAATATGCACAATCAACATGTTTACGACTACTGAATTGACTTCCATGCAATAGGTTTAGAATTTTTCAAACAATCATCCCAATACCTAATTGGGAAGAAGGAAGACAACTTTAGTCGATTGCGGTGCGGGTCAATCAAGAACTCATGAAATACACTATTAACCTCGTACCGAATGGAACAAGCTCGCCGCAATCAGCTTGTACCATTCAAACCCTAGCACTCAGAGAGGAACGCAACGCTGTCCTTGTTTTGCAACAGTCTTTAAGATTACCGATCGCACCGTGAGGCCTAACTTCAAGGGAGGGTCTTCCACAACTTTGCGAATGATTCAAAACCGAAACGATTCTATAGCTCTACAGTACGCTTCGAGAGTATACAAACCCAAAAGAATAACCCGTTCAACTTCGAGGACACGACGGGAGATGAACATCGTTTTATTTACTTCTCATTGCTTTCCTTCTCATCGTTGAGAATCAGCTTCTGACGGAACTGTCGAGGGATGATGATGACGATGACGAGCGGGTGGATAGTGAAGGTGCCACAGCATGATTTTGGAGCACTTTTCTCCTGGAAGCCCCTTCACTTTGGTCTCGTCTTCGTGAACCACTTCCTTCACGAACTTCATGGAGTCCTGCATCGCCAAAGTGATCGATCCCTCTTGAGTCTTAGCTCGAGATTTACAATCACATTCATATTTTCTTTTAGGGAATTTGAAAACATTCCGACTCATGCAACGATTGAAAGATATTGCTTTTTTCCCCTTGCTAAACACGTACGTGACGAAATTGAGTTGATTCCAAAGGACACGAGTGAAAGCTAAATTGAGTGAAAGAATAGTAGGGCAACTCTAGAATATTGATATAGATATTATTGTTTAATTTATACATTCACGAGTGTCTAAAGCAAAGAAATTTCTCCTGCAATGGGTGCATTCGTTTCGCGAAAACTGAGTAATTTGAAAAATATTTTTCGAAAAATAATCGCTTATATTGTTTAGAAAAATTAGTCACCGGGAAATAATTTCATCGTTAATAACAATCTATGTCTAACTATTTTCGTGGGCAATGAAAAAGCTTTCCATTTATTTATTTTTCTAAACAATTTAACCAATCGTTTTTCGGAAAATGGTTCCCAAATCACTAATTTTCTGCGAAATGAAAGTGTCAAATGGTTTCCTTGTGAATTCATGGGCATCTCTGGTACTTTTCAGATTATCATTGAACGTAGGGACAATCACGGGGTCGCGGACTCATGCAGCCATTACGTGGAGCTTATAGCTCATCTTATTTTGTGAATGGAAAGTTCAAATCCCAAAAAAACAACAAGTTAATATCACGAAAAATCTCAAATTGATATACATGTGACAAATTTACCTCAAACTAATTTTTAGACCACCAAAAATCCAAAATCCAAAATCAGTATACCTGTAATAAATTTACTCTCTGTCGGTTTTCGTTAAATTTTACTATCAAATTATTGAGTTAGATGACATATGGCAGTTAACGAATATACCAATTTAGGGTCTTACCCCTTGTTTATCACAAGTATACCAGTTGGCGGATTTTATGGTGTTAATCCAATTTAAAGGAAATTAACAAAGGGTAAATTTGTCATAAATGTACCAGTTTTGAATTTTTGATGGTTCAAAAATTAGTTTTTGATAAACTTATCACAAACGTACCGATTTAAAATTTTTTATGGTCAAAAAATTAATTTTTAGTTGAATTTATTATAAGTGTACCAATTTCAAGTTTTTTGTGGTATTGACCCAAAAACAAATCCGCCCCACCTTTAGCGACCACCGATACGTACAAAAATAGTAAGACTTGTCCTTGAATCTTTGATTTCCTGTCGGTGCATGGGACTAGGAGTGGCCACCTAGGCATTGTTCTAGGAATTCTACCTATGAAAGAACTCAATGGAACGGAGGCCTAAATCCTCAGGGTCTCACGGAAAAAGATAAAATTAGATCTAGATGGTCCCTTGTCTCCGTCCGCTACCTAATAGATATGATAAGCGGCAGCCAGTCAATTTCCAGTCCTACCTTTTGTTTTCTAGAGTACTAACATTTTTTTAATGTAAAAAAGATAAAATTAGACCTAGATGGGCCCAAGCTTGCCATTGTGTGCGGGCTCGTCCAAGAAGGAGATTGCTTGTCTAAGCGTACCCTAATCGTGCTTCGGGGTTTCCGTTGGCTCGCGAGAGTCCGGCGGACTACCGGACCCCTGATCAGATCTAGTATTGAATCGTCCGACCTCAACGTTTGATGACCTTTTAAGGCACCGAGCTTCAAAGACCTTTGGGCCTCCATCCGATGCTATTGAACTTCGGAAGGGAGCTAATTGGGGTTTAGCACGAACAATACGACGAGACAACCATCTCATCCGAGTCACATGTATATATAGGATTATCAAATGCGCACTGTGACGAGAGGACTATTTCAAGTTCAAGCTCGACAGGGGCGTGTAAACGACCTGAGGGTAGTAGACACCAATAGACAACAGCATGTATACGTGGGATAGGGATTCTATACTTTACTTGATGCCTCTATTGGTGTCTCAACAAATTTCAATCATCGATGCATCATTATATGTAGGGGTGTCAAAAACCAAACCAAAAACATAACCAAAACCGAAATTCTCGACGAAAACTGAATTCTCTTTCTCATCCCTCTTGAAATCGCCGTGAAAAACTCTAATATTGAATTTTCTCGTATGAACCGAAAACCCGGGTTCATTTTCGGTTCGGCACGAGGTTCGGTTTACTTCAATCGTACGCCCTAACGGTTTGGTTCAGTTCGAATTTTCAAAAAACTTGAACCGAACCGAATCGTTGACTCCCATAAATTTATATGAACCAATGCATCAGATTGATGGGGTACTAAATTGGAGACATCAAAGGGAGCAGAGAATATCATCATCTTGTATATATCACGATGGTATGATAGTGCTTATTTGGTAGGAGTGGTACCTGAGAGTTGGGTTGACCGGAAGAAGGGCGACCCCATCGTTCAGGGTCCCAAAGGATGGAGCTGTTGAATGCGAAGCTGGAGATGTGAATGGGAGGCCTCGCGCTCGATTCGCTCGTGGCCGTGGTCTCGTTGCTCATCTTCCTCAGGTGCCATCCCAGCACTTGGGACGAGTCGCACACCGGCCCTTCGATGCTCACCTTCTTCCGGTTCGCTGATAGCACCGCCATCGGCCACGTCCCAAACACCCTGCCGTGTCGAATCGGATATTCCCAAAATAAGTTAATAGTAAAACTTTGGCTTCTTTATGTGTCGCTAGCAAAAGAGCAAACGTGTACACGGGCAACGATAAGAGCAACCAAAAAAGTTTAAATCCGTGTGGAGAGAGACGACTGTTAGAATGAAAATTAGTTTAGGAAAATGAATTTACATATCATCTGCTACTCGAGTCATTCTCATACTATACTATACTATAGGCTCCTGTCTATCCACCCCTTATTAGTTGAACCCGCGGATCTAATAACTTCATGACCCGGGCCTGATATAATTGAACAATTAATGACTATCAAATGACTGTTACTTACGGATAATTAAGTTGATGTGTCGGGACAAAATAGGAGTTTTACAAGATGATTATATGACGTGACATGTATCAGAATCAATCAATTGTTGACATTCATTTGGAGACTATAATGCGGAATTAGCAACTAATAATGATAAAATGTTGCTTAAGAAGAAGTGCACTCGATTTTCTCCTTTGCTATGATCTAAAATCTTGTAAACATACTTTAAAACTACGGCACCGTTGAAATAGATCTGCGACACCATGATGACCGTCGCATGATGGGCAATGTCTACGATATGTTTGACAAATGAGATAAACCTGACGTGATATGAAGGTTGCGGGAAAGTTTCATTATTATGCACGTGGAAACACCCATAAAGCATGGACTAAGTATCCTAAACTATATCAATCGCCATGTCTTATCCACGTTCGGTGTGAATTACAGTATGACCATATCCCAGCTATTAACACTGTTGAATCCCAGTACGATATCTCCCTAAAGCCTCACCTAAAACTTTGAAAACTCTCACCATTTCGCACGTCAAGCTCCACACCTTTGAATTGTTTTCCCTACTTAACCATATAAAAAAAAAAAACCACATCGTTTGGTAGAACTAACCATAACAGCATCCTAAGCTCATCACATTAAGAAAAAAGATAAATCCTAATGAACAAAGACATAATTAGGAGAACTGAGGCGAGAATTCCTACTCAATCTCTCTGAGCTCCTGGAAGAAGTCCAGATCGTAGACGTTCGAGAGCCCGGCGAAGTGAACGATACCGCTGAGCTTGTGGTGTTCGATGTGCCGCAGAGCGACGTTCCGCTGGTGGTCCATCTCTGCATCTGGGTCCGTGAAGTTCTCGCGGAAGACCAAGTGCCGATACATGATTCCCGTCCTCCGCATGATCTCCGACACTTCGTCGGAATCCGACCGCTTTTCGACGATGATCCACAGCAATGGTTGAGGGACCAACTTTATGGTATTCGCCAACCTTCTCAGCAGCACGCCCGTAAATGGATGGTTTCTTGAGCCACTTGTGGTGGGTGTGACAATGATCAGGAGCCTCCTAGGGACAAGCTTGTTGTTTCCCTCCGGAAATTCAGCTTCTTCTAATTGATTACCTTCGTTTTCCAAGAGATCTTCCTCTTCAGGTTCGGCGTGGGTTTTCTCCGAGGCCTGCTCCTTTGCCTCGGAAATCAAGCTTCTATTGGAATTGACATGCGAAGATGTCGTCAGTGTCGGGTCCAATAGTTCCGCAGGTTGCGGAGAGGAGACCACTTTGTTGGACATAAGGGGTCGGCCGGCGAACGTCGTGGCCTTACCCGTGGGAGCGAAGCCGGTGAAGAATCCCATGACGAAGCATAAAGAGAAGTGGACTATGGCTTTCTTCCACAACTGGACCTTCTTCTTTGATCTCTCCACCGACCCCATCTTGGCAAAATCCACAACGTTGGACTCGATCCGAGTTTTCCAAGCAAAGAAAGAGGAGGGAAAAAAAAAAGGAGAGTATAATTATAGCAGCCGGAGAAATTTGGCGAAGAAATGATGTTGTTGGGACACGAAAGCGAGCAGCCTAGAAGCTTAATTGCGTCGAAAGCGGATTTTATATGAGAACTGCTCAGAAAGTGAGAGAAGGTGATGCTTATTTACAGTTCTTTCTTTAAAATATTTCCGCAAGAGGTTGGGGCTCAACATGCCAATGATTGGTACAGGCAACCTCAAGGTCTAATCCAGTTGTTTGGGGCGTTTTCATTGGCGGGAGAGGAGAAGAAATTTTCTCTCTTCACTTGAAGTTTTTTCTTTAAGCTAAAGAAACGAGAGGGAGATAGAGATAGAGAGAGAGCACTTGTGGGTTGCAACTGCACCAAACAGTCGGTGGAATGGAACTTTCAAATGATTTGTATAATTCAAAAATTTACTAAACTCGCGGTTGTTAGGATGATTTTTGTAATTGGAAATTTTGGGATATGACCACCATAGGAAAAAAAAAATTTATATGGGGGGGGAGCCTGAATCTCAAGTTCAGTCAACTGTATTGTTGTGGATGCAGGATCATATGCAGGGAATTATTTTAATGTAAATTCCGCTTGACATTGATGTTTCTCGGTTCCTTGTACCTGTCCATTATACCTAACCAGCTTTTAATAAGTGGATTTATTGCTGCATACATGGCTTAATTGGTTTAAGAAGTTCTGAAGTTTAAGCTTGCTTGGTTGGTCACCGACATTGCCTAAATCATTTATATATCCTGATGAAGCTCGTTGCTTAACTGAAAAATTTTGAGTGTTATAAGATGCAGAAAAAACAGATATTTTCTCACCATTGCTTAATTGGTGGGTTACAAATTATAAACACATTTCTCTATTTTCAGTTTGGTGTACTCGGTTGGGAAACTACATCCTTAGCGCATTTATCGATGTTGTTTCATCCGCTCGGTAAATAAGAGAAAGAGGAGAGTCGGCAAAAGCAAGAAAAAGGAGAAAGGGAGGAGAAACCATGACGGAGGAAGGAGGGGCCGGTTCATGCAAGCCATAGACATCTCGACACGCCGAATTATCGTTGTTTCGAAGCGCTCGGCGAGAATTCCAAGCCTTGATTCCTTTAATCGAGGATAATATCTAAGGAAAGCTCTAAATTAGGACCATTGAATTCTCGGTTTCTAGGTCGAAATTGGAGGTTTTCTTAGCTATGAAATCACGTTTGAAAGAAACCTTAGGGTGGCGTGAACATGTAGAATTTTAGAAAAGTTGATTGGGGGTTACGATTTGGTCGGGGTGAAATTTTGAAATCCGTTGTGCACCATTGGAACCAGATTCGAACTACCATGTTTGGAGCTGAGCTTCGCCCTATCCTAGCCATTTGGTCGGAGGCGAGTTTGCTTTTTAGTTATACTGAGTTAGCTTCCTAGTGACTTTGGACCCACTTGAAGCAGGCGTTCGTAAAGTTAAACAAATCAGTGTTAAGTTCGACGTCCGAGCTGCCGTACTACACCACTACAATGGATGACCGTAGTGTTCTACTTTAAGCGAGGTTTTAGTTGGCACATTGGAGCTTTTTGTTACCATATAAGTTTCGTTTAACCGAGTTTTAATTAAGGGAAAAATTATCCAAAAAATTCTAAATCTATTATACGATGGCCAATTCAATCCAAAACTTTTTAATTATGCTAATTTATTTTATCGAAAATTGTGCCAATTTGATTTTGAACCCTTTGACCATTTGCTAATTCAGCCATTTTCATATTCATTTACATCAATACGTTCTTCATACCAAATAATGGACGGGATTAGATATGAAAATATCCGGCTTTATTACTGCCATTTTCATATTCATATATTGGTTAAAAATCTAGACCATCAAATACAGCCCATTTATGTAGCTTCACTTGGATGCTTTTTTCTGAAGTTTTAAGTGAATGAAGATTGAGTGCAAATGGAGAACTGAGGAAGATGAAGACGTGAACCAGAAAAGGTGATACGGTTGTGCATGGGTTTGGTTTTGCTCTCGGTTCACTCTATGCGAATGTCCGATCACAAGGTTGCAGAGAACATTTAGTTATTTATGAATAACTCCTATGGTTGCTAATACTCTAAGATAGAGATGAATGCTAAATTTTAGAAAGTTTCTCTTCTCCGTCTCTTCCGTTCATGATCTCATTAAATATCTTTATAACCCCTCATGCACCATTTCATCATTCTATTCATAACTTCCTTTGATTTAGGTATTAACTCTTTCAATCCATATAGAAAAGAATATTTTGGATATATAGTGTAAAGCAGAAAACATATATATAGTGACATTAAAAAAAGTATATATCTACTGTATCGAGTAACTTATATATTCAAAAATATGTTTATTTATTCAAAATGTCATGAATCGATTTATATTTATATAAGTAAACTTTTTACACATAAAATTCCAAGTAATATGCCAACTGAACCTTAGATTTAGTAGATTTGAGAATAATCTCCAAAATAAAACCATGGAAGCCTGCAAATGAAGGAAATGAAGGAAAAAATTATCCAAAAAATTCTAAACTTATTGCACTTTTGTCAATTCAATCATAAACCTTTTAATTGTTCTCTCACCTGATACGGCGAGGGTGACCCTTGCCTAAGGCCGGTGGTCGTCGGCCATGAACAAGGAATAGTGATGGCCGGTAGAGAACAAAAAGAAAAAGAAAAAAAGTGAAGAAGGAAGAGAGAAGAAAAGAAAAAAAATTCGAAAAAATATTAACATATTTTATTAAAAATTGTTCACGTCAGCATCGACCGCACCTTATGAGAGAGAGAGAGAGAGAGAGAGAGAGAGAGAGAGAGAGAGAGAGAGAGAGAGAGAGCAATAAGAAGAGTTTTTATGGAACAAAAATAGAGAAGTAGATTCCAAACTTATTTATCAGCTAAAAATTTGTCCGAAAATAGAAAAAATGAAATTGCGTTATCAAATGAATTTCTGTTCCAAACATATTCGTGGGAACTAAAGAATAAAAAAAAAATAAAGAAACGGAATGGTTATCACGGGCCTTTATAAAACAAGCAAATCAAATGCCTGCAACAAACAATACTCCACGGTATGCTAATGTTCTTGTGATAGAAGAAAGTTCCTCACTCGTTTTGCAGTTTATAGACCTCCGATGCCCCGTTTGTCTCATTTACGTACAGATGTAGCATGAGGACTTGTTTAGCAAGTAAGAAGCCCCTTTTACAACAAATCTTCGTCAACTCCATCCAGGATTCCTCACTCCGACTTCCATTTATTGCATGATGTTCCGTGTTAATAAATAGGATTAATACCACGAAAAATTTCAAATTTGTACCTCTAACAGATTTACCTCTAACTAATTCTTTTATCACCAAAAACCTCAAACTGGTAAACCTATGACAATTTTACCCCAAACTAATTTTTTAATCAACAAAAACCCTAAACTAGTATATTTGTGATAAATTCACCCTCCGTTAAATTGAATTAATATCACGAAAAATTACAAACTTGTACACTTATGATAAACAGAGGGTGAACCCCGAATTAGTACACCTAACAATTACCACGTATCGTCAAACTCAAAAAATTTGACAGTGAAATTTAATAGAAACTAACGGAGGGTAAAATTATCACAAGTGTACCAATTTGGAGTTTTTTATGGTAAAAAAATTAGTTTTGAGTAAATTTGTCACAGATATACTAATTTGGGGTTTTCGTGGTATCAACCCTAATAAATATAAGAAATGACGAGTTAAGAAGGGGACCATGGTTATGGACCAAGAAAGGATTTTTTATCTTCAAATTTAAATCGTGTATCTCTGGTCTTTGGCACTTGTTGTGATTTATCGTTCAATGAATAGACATGCCGCGAGTTCCATACAAATACTTCTCAATACAATTTCTTTCAAATTCATTAAAATTTCATGACCATGAGTAAGAGTTAATGATTGGAAAACTTCCTTTTCTTGATCTTAATTATAGAAATTCAGGAACGATGTGAGTGACGCAATTGCTAAAAGTCTCAGCTCTATGTTACTCATATTGATGCTTTTTCCTAAATTCGAGGGAAGAGGAGGCTCCCAATTTCCCGGATCTCATCCTGTTTCCCTCAACAGGTCTGATTATATTCTGGAGTGCATGAAATCTTTGGGAAAATCAGTTAGGCATGGGAAAGATTTACTATTTGCTCTATCCGTACATGTGCTAATGAAATTACAGTGTTTCTTTTGAACATCAGTCATCAGCAGTTCTTAACTTGAATTCTCACACAAAACCTATCCAAGTTTCATCTACTAAGTTGGGCTTGTATGGGAAGATCAATATTTTCGAATTGCTGATGAGATTGCAGTGTGATGACATGATTGGAGATCCGTCAGATCTGTTCCATCCTAGCACTAGAAAGTTATTAAAGCTTCAAAATCAGTGCTGTTGACACATACAAAAAAAATCGTATATGTATTCGTGCACTATAATAATGTATTAAGTTTGTTTTCTCCATTATGTATGAACAGCTACAACCACTTCGATCTATAAGCAAGTGGTCGCTGGTGCTTGACCCATAACTCACAAAGCATATTTGACGCAATTTATGACCCCTTGTGTCCAAATGGCTGCCAATGAATATAAAGAAGACAAATTTTGCTTATCGAAAGTTTCAAGGGTTATTACCATGAAAAACTTCAAATTAATATACATATAATAAATTTACCCCAAACTAATTTTTTGATCACAAAAAAACCTCAAACTGGTACACCTATCACAAATTTACCCTTCATTAGTTTCCGTTAAATTTTACTGTCGAATTGCTTAGTTAAATAACACATGACAGTTGACAAATGTATAAGTTTAGGGTTTTATCCTCCGTTTGTCCAGGTGTACTAGTTTGTAATTTTTTTGTATTAATATAATTTAATGAAGGATAAATTTATCACAAATATATCATTTTGGGATTTTTTGTGGCCAAAAAATTATTTTTGGACAAATTTATCACATCTGTACCAGTTTAGAGTTTTTGGTGATAAAAAATTAGTTTATGATAAATTTGTCACAATTGTACCAGTTAGGAATTTTTCGTGATATTAACCCAATTTTCAAACAAGCTGTTATACGTGGGATATCACTATCCAGGTTGCTATATGATTATTAAGGAAGTACAAAGGAAAAAAAGCCAGTATAAAACTTATATGCCCCTTCATATGTGCAGAACTTACAGCGTGCAGACTTGAAATACATTTCAGAGTGGCCATTCTGTCACCTGCTCACTATTCGACTAATGAACGGTTGGACAAATATATGAACCCAATGTCACCAGAAAATATTTCAGTGATATCAAACAACCACGTCGCCGGCCTACGTGGCGCGATTGAGCTTGCGTGGCTCCATCCAAAATGTGACAAGTGTTACCCAACCTGAAATGAGAAATTAAAGTCGAAAGCCTCTTTTCTCGCTCCTTTGGCGCACATGCGGAAACTAAAGACGCGCATTTATTGCCTCTCTCTCTCTCTCTCCTCTTTGTAACAAAATGATGGCTTCCCTTTCACCTTTGGAATCCCTTCTGCAACAAGAGCTTCCATCCTCCTTCGCATTCCTCCTGTCGTCGTCATTGCCTTTCGCGCCCCAGCTCCAGATACCGCGTTGCCAACGATTTTGAAGCGGAAGAGGCCAGTGGCGCTGAGTTTTGGCGTTCCTCCGTCAGCGCACGTTTTCCTCTATTGACAAAAGAGAACAACAGGAATCGCAACTTTATTCGTCCTTGCTCGGACGCTCCTTCTTCAACTCTAGTTCCTCACTCGAACGCTCCTCCCCCAACTCCAAGAACGACAGATCGTAACTTTGTCCCTCTCGGACGCTCCTTCCCAACTCCAGCTCCTCGCTCAAACGATCCTCGCTCGACCTACATTCATCCTCTCGCCTCTCCGTTCCTCTCCTCAACACCTCGTTCTTGCAAGACCCGGACCCGACTCGCCCAAGACCCCTGGTCTTTACAGGGTAAGGCAACGGGAGCTTTGGCTATATCATTTCCAAATAGTGGACCTTTTCTATTAATGATAGGAACCTAGGACCCTCCATGTATGAGCTAGTAGTTTCTATAGCATCAATTCTAATTTTGGGGAGCATATGATGTTTAAGAGAATCGAGAGAATTCTGAGAAAAAGATTTTTATGCAACTGATACATTTTCCATGCGCTGAGTACATGTATTTATATAGGAGATTACAAGCCGTTAGAATCAATCTAATTGAATTTACTATCCTTGATCTTAGCACTTGCTTGTTATGTGATATTCTTCCTTGACTTTAGTACTTGTGTGATTTGATTTGATCTTGATTCCTTGATTTGTGCCATTATCCTTAACACGCCCTTGCAAGATGGCGCTTCCATCGAAGACACCAATCTTGGGTCGCAAATAACTTAACCGAGGTTTGGATAATGGTTTTATAAGGGCATCTGCAAGTTGATCCGTGGCTAAGATGTGGGAGACGCGGAGAGCTCCACTTTTAACTAGATCATGAACAAAATGGTAATATATGGCAATGTGTTTCATTCGGGAGTGAAATACCGGATTTGCACATACATATGTGGTGCCAATATTGTCATAGTACAGAGTTGGAGTAGTGATCGGTTGGATGGCAAGTTCGGACGACAGATTTTGGACCTATTGTAGTTTCGCTGTGGTTGTGGCAACGACTCGGTGCTCGGCTTCACTCGAAGACCGGGCTATTGTGCGTTGTTTCCGCACACTCCAAGATACTGGATTAGGGCCGAGATAGATGACAAATGCAGAAGTGGATGATCAATCATCTACATTACTTGCCCAATCAACATTGCAGAACCCGTGAAGAATAGATGTCGTGGAGCGTGTTAGATGTAACCCATGAAATATGCTTCCCTTTAAGTACCGGAGAAGTCGCTTAGCAGCAGCCCAATGTGTGATAGTGGGACGTTGTATGAATTGAGATAATTTGTTGACGGAGAATGTGATGTCAGGTCTTGTGATAGTGAGATATTGAAGGACCCTAATAAGACTTCGATACTCACTTGCATTGGTTGCCTCGGCTGGATTATTGGCAGATAAGTTGATTTCCACTACCAATGGAGTGCCTACTTCCTTGGCTTCATTCATTTTGTGTTTTTGCGGAATCTCACGGATATACGTATGTTGAGAGAGAAGTATACCCGTCTTGGTTGGGATCACTTCAATGCCAAGGAAGTAATGAAGTGTTCCCAAATCTTTCACAAAAAAATGCATAGATAGTGCTTCAATAAATTTGGCGATGAAAGAGGTGTCATTGCCTATGATGACGAGATTATCAATGTAGACGAGAAAGAATGTTGTAATTGGACCCATGGTGTAAACAAACAAGGACGGATCGGGGCGGGAGTTGCGAAAGTCGTGAGTGTGTAGAAATTTACTCAATGCAGTGTACCATGCCTTTGGCGCTTGTTTTAATCTGTAAATAACTTTCCTCAATTTACATACATGGTTCGGTTGAGTCGGATCAACAAACCCCGGAGGTTGAGCCATGTATACTTCATCCATGAGATCCCCTTGTAAGAACGCATTATTGACATCAAGTTGCCGAAGTGACCATCATCGGTTCAATGTAATAGAAAGCACAACACGAATGGTGGTCGGTTTGACAACGGCACTAAAGGTATCCTTGTAGTCAATCCAGGGGCATTGGTAGAAGCTTTTAGCAACGAGATGCGCTTTTTAGCGCTCAATACTGCTGTCAGGTCGGCGTTTAATCCGGAAGATCCACTTGCAACCAACAACATTACTGGAATTTGTGTTAGGGATGAGTTCCCATGTTCCATTGCGCAGCAGCACATTAAACTCCTCGAACATGATATGTCGCCATTTGGCATCCTACAAGGCTTGAGTAGCGCATGTTGGTTCGATGGTGTTGGGGAGAGGATATTTAGTGGTGTGATGAATTTGTTTGAGTTTGAAGATGTTATTCCTAGATCGTGTAATCATTGGATGGCTGTGGGCTACGGTTGGTGGAGGTGGTGGTAAGGTCAATTGTGGTGGTGCATCAGAGGATGAGGAGGTGGGTCCAATGGGGTGGGGTTTGTAGTAGACAGTGCTATGTTATTTTGGTTTGAGTTAGTTTGGATTTTAGGTAAGGGGTCACTTGTGGTTGGGTTGAGTAGTGGCTGACGTTGTGATACGGGTTGAGGATGGTTGTTGGTGGCGTCGATGCTACGAACTGGAGAAGCAGCTATTGCACGGGGAGCAGGCAGCGGGTCAGCAGCAGTTGTAGGAGCTTATGATTGGACCGGCGTTGGAACAGGAGACGAGGCTGGACTCGTTTGTTGGGCAGTGATTGGGAGTTAGATCCATGTGGGATTCGTAGGTGGTAATGGGTTTAGAGGTGAGGAATTTGTTGTGACCTATGGAAAAATGTGTTCGTGGAACACAACATGACGAGAAGTGTAAACTCGTTTCATTTGGGGTTCGAAACATTTGTATGTGCTTTGAGAGAACGAGTAGCCAATGAATATACATGGACGGGACGGTTATCAAGCTTGTTTTGGGCATAAGGGCGGAGCCACGAATAGCATAAGCATCCGAAAATTTGAAGTTTGAGATAATTTGGCTTTTAATTGAAGAGTTTTTGATATGGAGATTGATATTGAAAGATTGGAATAGGTAGTCGATTGATGAGATATGTAGCGATTTAAAAGGTATAGGACCAAAATGAGATTGGAAGAGATCCGTAGTGAAGTAAAGTTAAGCCTGTTTCTACAACATGACGATGTCGTCGAGTGCCGTTGTGTTGTGGGGTGTGAGGAGGAGTGGTGAAGTGAGAAATACCGTGTGTGATGAAAAAAGTTTAGTTTTAGATACTCACTTCCGCCGTTGGAGTAGACAGAGATAATAGGACAATGAAATTGTTTTTTGACAATTGGTTTAAAAGCACTAAAAATGACATAAACGTCGGATTTTTTTTTTGCATAGAACAAAGCCATATGTATTTTGTAAAATGGTCGACAAATGTAACGTAATATTTCAAACCATCAACCGAGGTATCCGAAGCAGGACCCCAAACGTCGGTGTATAGAAGTTTTAGTGGATTTTGACTCGAGAGAGTATAAACATTGAATGGCAAATGATGACTTTTATTGTATTGACATGAATCACGATATGATTTGGAAATGGATTTGGACCTAGGACTTATGGGTAATGAAAATGTCCTAACTACATAATTTTGAATGGAGAGAGATGGATGTCCCAAACGTCGATGTCAGTCGCAATGAGCCGCTTTCTCTCCTATGAACACCACAGGTTGGTCTTTGTGTGGCTGTAGGGAGAGTGACATCCGATAAACTTCGTGCTTATGCTCGCCGCACGACAACATCACTCCCGTTCAAAGATCCTTCACCAAAAAAAACGTGGCAAATTCAATAGAGGTATTATTTTGAGAACAAAATTTAGAGACAGAAATTAAATTTTGAGTAAGGGACAGTGTGCAAAGTGTGTTAGGTAAAACAAAGGTATTTTCGAGAGACACAAGTTTTGTCGTCCCAACATATGAAATACTCAAACCTGTTCCGTCGCCAATCACAATATCATCTAGTCCTTTATACTCTGAGTGGAGAGATAGGTTTGCTAAGTCGTTGGTGACGTGGTAGGACGATCTTGAATCAATAAGCCATTGCGGGGCTAAGCGTGTGGCGATTGTGTGGTGCACATCAGGTTAGGTATTTGGACGGCCTTGGATACGGTAGCAAGTCTTGGCCGTGTGGCCGTATTTATCGCAAAATTGACATAAAGGTCGAGAGTCATGAGACTGAGATCGGCTACCCTGCTGGGTGAGGTTTCTACAGGATTGTTGGCTACTAGAGCTGTTGCGGGCACCATGAGAAGCACCGCATCCATTTTGGGCACCGTTTCGTTGAGCAGCGAACAAATTAGAGCATGATTTGGTAGTATATTGAGCTGTGACAAGAATTAATTCTATAGCTTTTTCTTCATGCTTAAAGTAAGTTTCATAAGCGACAAGTTTGTCGTGTAATTCCTCAAATGAAATAGGATTTTCTCTAGCGTGAATTGTAGTTGCTAATTCTTTAAATTCATGACCAATTCCACGTAAGGCATGAATAACAATATCATCATCTTGAAGGGATGTATCAATAATGGAGAGTTCATCGACAATACCCTTTAATTCTCGAAGATATTCAGAATTTGACCTCGATTGACATCAGATTGTGGATAACTGGTCCTTGAGAAACATTACCTGAGAACAGGATTTGTTGGCATAAAGGTTGGTGAGCTTTTTCTAGTGCCTCTTGAGAGGTTTCGCTGAATGCAATCAGCGGCAAAATAGATTTAGAAACTGAGCCAAAAATGACGGATAACAACAGCTAGTCCTGGCGAATCCATATTGTGCGTGCTAGACTGGCTGATTCGAACGAATCAAGTGACAAACAAGGGTGTGTGCCGTCAACAAATCGGAGCAGAACATGCCCGATTAAAATGGCTTGAAGTTGTGCTTGCCAAGAGGAAAAGTTGCTGGTTGTGAGCTTCACGGGAAGCTGAACAGTGTTGCCGATGGTGATGAGGCCAGTTGCGAAAGAGTTGGTGTTGTCACTAGTTGAACTCGAAATGGTGGGATCGAAGGCTCGGTTGAGCGAAAAAGCTCTGATACCATATGATGTTAAGAGAATCGAGAGAATTCTGAGAAAAAGATTTTATACGACTGATCCATTTTCCATGCGCTAAGTACATATATTTATACAAGAGATTATAAGCCGTTAGAATATAAATCAAATTGAATTTACAATCCTTTGATCTTAGCACTTGCTTGTTATGTGAGATTCTTTCTTGACGTTGGTACTTGTGTGATTTGATTATCCTTAACAGAGCACTCATGTGCATGCACTATTTATTTATTTATTTATTAGAAACATCATAAATTCTATCTTAGGTCCAAGTTGGTGGTTCCCCAGCATACAAAATAGACAAAAATTTGGGAAAATGTAATTTTGTGTCACGCCCTGAACCCCACCGGCGCGCGACACCCTTACCTGGTCAATTCAAGCGACGTCCCAGGAATGTCGCTGACCTCAAAACGTCATCAAAGATTTACTACCACAGCGGGTAACAACAATTAAATCCGGACAATTAAAAACTGGGGATAACAATCAGAGAGAATACACAAACTACTTTCATTCCCAATTTGTAAAATATTCACAACTTACAACCGCCAGACTTTACCACCACCACGTATACTTGCACCCTATGATACAAAACATCGATATACCAAAAAGATCGATGTCCTGACCTTCTATCCCAAAATGTTACTTTTCAAAAATTCCTATTAAGAACCCCTGAACTAACCCCTAACGTCCCTTGCTAGGAGTCCATTCCGAGTCTGACTCCTCATCTTCTGATTCCGAACTCTCCTGAGCAGACTGCTCCTCCGAGGGCTCTGACTCTGCTTCGATCACAATCGGGTGATTGATGTCGTCCGACTCAGCTGAAGCTGCGTTCTGATACTCCTCAGCCAGAAAGTCAAAGAAATTAAATTCAGGCACATAATTAGGATCCATGTATTGCGCAAATGGTTGTGCATAACTAGCCTCCTCATCGGGTTCCTCGGGGTCATCAGGTTCCTCCTCAGGTTCCGCTTCAGGCTCCGCTTCAGGTTCAGCCTCATCCTCTGCTTCCTATGGTTCTTCCTCTGGGATCGATTCTAAATCTATGTCCATAGAATCGTCCTCAGCTTGCGACGCCTTAGGCTCGGGTTCGTACTCGGCCTCTGACGATCCCTGAGGGGTAGCTGCTGGGTGCAACCCTGATTGTGCTACACTTACCTCCGTACTCGTCAACTCACCATCTATCGGAGGAATAGCTGTCGGATCCCAGTCCCCTACTAAGTCAAATGGGACATCAAAACCTCTAACGGGTCCAAACTCAGCCCCGTCCTGATCCTGGAAAAACCAAGCAGTATATCGATGCTCCTCGAAAAGCGGTAAGCCTACTTCTACGAACACTTTAGTCATGTGTCTAATCCAGGTAACATTATCTGGTATAGGAAATTCTGCCACATCTAATTCGAAGTGCACTGGTACCCCAAAACGTACTGGTGGTGGTGGCGGAGGATTCATGGGTCCTGCCGGGGTTCTGAAATTGTTTGGTTAAAAACAACCGTGAGCCCTTTTCTCAGCAAGAACACCCCTAAACCCAACCTAAGCTATCACATACCTCCAGATAATTTCGCAAAACACACAAATATACACACATGCCACATAATCACATAGCAAGCAATTTAATACAATCATAAACATGCACAATTTTCATGTCATGCACTCTTTCCATTCTCACACTATTCCATCCACATTCCTCGCCAGTGACCCGCGTACACGTACACCCCTCAGGTACACTGCGACCTCTTTTCACAACACTTCCGGGCCCACGTAAACGTACACGCCTCAGGCCATGTTTCTTGCCCGCGTAAACGTACACACCTCAGGCTCAACCTCTGCCACCTACTGTGCAATCCGCGTAGAAGTTCACGCCTCAGGCTGGCAGTTTTCCGGTAATACCGGGTATCGTCCCGCGTAAACGTACACACCTCAGGACGGCACAACTTTCCACAATCTTTCATACCATGCCACACACCATTCCTTTCTTACTCATGCACACACTCAACACGCTTTTACCACGATCAAATTGCCCATTATACGCGGCCCGCACACGCATTATTTAACTCATGATTCATCCTCACTAAACATAGGACATGGAAATATCAATAATTAATTTAATCTAACTCACGAATACACCCAACAAACATATATAATCACCCAATTGCACAACAACATGCTCAATTTGTTCACCACCAATTATTTATAATTAACTATGCATCCAACACGTAAATTTCCATTTTTCTCCAACTAAATGGCGTCAGATTAATTCCGATCCTTCACGGGACTTTCTCGCCATAATTTCTAGGTTCCAAAAATTCAACTTGCGTCTCGATCGAACCATCACAGCCCCGTGAACAGTAATCCACAGCTTGTGAACAGTGTTTCGCAACATATGAACAGTAATTCGCAGCCCCCATTTTCTGAATTTCCAATAAATATTATCCGAATTAATTTCTAAAGTCCGCCATAAAATTTTCACTCCCTATTCATACCATTCCACACCTAATTCCATACTGATTTCGTCCGAAAATTACCCGTCGATACCCGAAGTCCTAAATTAGGTTTAGGCGCGACTTACCCGCGTTATAGACTTCCTCGGCTAGAACGAAAAGCGGCGGCACTTAATTGGGGACGATGGTGACAACGTACGGCTCCCGGGTGGCGGCGATCGGCTTGGACGGCGACGGCATGGCTTGTGCGTGGCCGAGGGCCTCACGGCCAAGAGAGAGAGGGAGGGAAACCGAGAGAGAGAGAGAGAGAGAGAGAGAGAGAGAGAGAGAGAGGGACGGCGGGAAGGGGTGTTGGTGGCGTACGGCGGCGTGGACGGTGGCTTGAGGGTGGTCCGGTGTGGTGGTGGTGAGCGGCGGCGCCGGTGGTGAGAGAGAGAGAGTACACAGTGGAGGGGGCGAGAACTCACGGAGGAGGGGGAAAATCTCACGGGGAGGGGAGGAGAAAGAAGAGAGGGAAGAGAGAGAAAGGGGGTCAAGGGCTTAAATATCAATTTTGACCAACTTTTTGGCAATTTACCAAAATGCCCTACTCTCACACAACTAACCCTTTATTAATTCTCAAGGGTAAAATGGTCCAATTCTCTGTTTCTTGCCCAAATCGAATTTTTCCGAAGGATTTGAGCGCACCAAAAATTCACACGTCTCACGTGCAACGTCGTCCTAATTTCCGGCGTGACTTCCTAATTTTCCGGTGTCCAATTTGGGCAAAAATTCCATAATTAAATTCTATTAAATGCAACTCGAGCGTTTCTCGAGCTAACGGGTGGCTTGCTGGGGAAGTTCACGAAATCGACTCATGACTGATACTAAATCGAGTCACGTGTAAGTCCATCCGGTGCGTGATGATCTCGATTGTCATTAAAATCGCGAAGATCAATCACTTGATCTGAGGGGTACGATTGTTCGGTATAATTTCGGAATCATTCGTCAAGTCGTTTCGTGGTCCAACGGAATCACTCGCGATCCACTACTAGGACAGTGGCGAACTGACCCCTAACTACCCTTGGATCGGCCAACAGTGGCTCAAAATATCACTTACGCGATTTAATGGTCAAAATCCATTCACGATCGAATTTCCTTTAGTCGCTCGAATTTAATTCCCCTATTAGCCTTTCCCTAACGGTTAGCATTCCCAGGAATGATCAGTTCCGGGCGAGAAATTTACTTCGAGTACACCTCATAAAACTCAATTATTTAATAAATTCCAATTGGTGGAATTTCGGAATGTCACATTTTGGCCGACGTGTTTCTGCTGGAAGTTCAAATGATATTACTTCTGGTCCTGAATCTATAGAGGTACATATGTTGCTCCAGTTTTAATTGCTATAGTGTGCATATTTTTTTCTTATGATTTAATTAATATTTTTTTCATGGATGACTTTGAAATTTGAGCATAGAAGCAGCAAATAATACAACTATTGCCCCCTCATGAATGGCAAGTCTACAAGTAAGTATTCTTGTCCTATTATATATTACTCCTTTTTATCACATTCGGTTATATTTTTCACATTTTGTTTGGCATATATACACAGCACTCTCGATGGTAGTCATGGTATATTAAGAGTACACTACAAATGTGGGTGATACTGCAAACCAAAAGGAAATAGCAGCATACTGTAACATAGAATTCATCATGTCGACTCTTGTAATGTACTCTTAGGCTGCGTTTGGTCGTCCGTATTTCTAATCAGGATAGGATTGGATAGAATAGGATAGGAAATCTAGGGATTTGGCCATATCCTATCCACTGTTTGGTGAAGTACGGATTTAAAGTTGGATATTCTCATATCTTATCATATTCTGTGTTTGGTAGAAACTGTATATCAATATAAAGGACATATGTACCCCTACGTGATGCTCATGAAATATTTCGATCTTATTACTATAAAAATAACATTCTCATACACAAATAAACTTGAAAATATGACATTTTATTAGATTTTCAAATTTCTTTGCAAAAAAAAATAAAATGAAAATAGAAACAAATGAGACAAGAAAATTGTCATCATCATCTTTCTTCGAGCGTTTTTTCGCAGACAAATCATTCTTCAACTTCTTCTTAGGCGGAGGCTTCACCGCAACCGCACCCTTCTTCTTCTTATTAACAGCCAGGCCACCCATTGATCTGCAAAAGCATCAAATACCAAGGTTTACACATAACAACGTTGAAAGAACATCTTAAATGGGATAACAAAGATGGAACTGGAATGTGAAATAAAAAAGCCATCTTTCAACATTAACTGAAGCCGCGAAGAGCGGAGAGACAAGCTTCAAGTTACCAAACCTCCACTCCACCGAACCACAAAGCATCGCAAGCACAAAACAAACAATCGAAACAGCGAGATGGTGGGTTTCTTCGTCGTCCGCAATCGCGTTGTTTTTCGAAACAGACAAATCGAACATAACTGAATCAGCAATTGCAAGGAAGAAGGGCCACCGATTCCTTTCTCCATCGCAAACTAGATACCATTCGACGAACACGACGAACGCCATTGACGATGGTGCAAAACTGGAGAGGACAGTAACAATACCTGTGCTGAGCAGTCGGCGCGCCTAGTAAAAGAAGAAGAAGAAGCGACGAAGAGGGTCGGAGCTTCTCTAATGTTGCCGGCGAGGTGCGGAAAAGTGCTTCTTCCTGGCAAGCTTCAACAGTATTTCCGTGGACGACCACCTGATCTCCTCCTCCTGCGGGTCCTTCCAGTTCAGCATCTCGACGAGCCACGTGGGTGAAGAGTAGTGAATGAAGCGTAGGGTTTCTAACAATTTGCTTTCATACGACGGATAGGAGAAATCCTATCCAACCTTATCCTACCCCCTCTTCTCGGATTTTTTTATCCGAATTATATCCCGTCTATATCCGACATTAGATTATTTGGGACACCTATCAAACACGGGATAGGATAAAACATATCCTATCCCGAGTTTTATACAGACGACCAAACGCAGCCTTAGTACACCATGACAACCAACTAGATTGTTGTGTATATATGGAAAAAAAAATGTAAAGTTTAATATAACAAAATGTGACAAAAAGGTGTGATAATATAATAGGACAAGAATACTTATTTGTAGACTTGCCATTCATAAGGGGTCCGTAGTAGGGGTGTGCAACGGGAACCACCCGGACCGGGACCGGACCGGACCGGACCGGTCGGTTCTGGGTGGGCCTAGGGGGTGTTGGTCCGGTCCCCGGTTCCCATTTTTGGAACCGATGGACGGTCGGTCCGATTCCCGGTTCCACAGTGAGAACCGGACCGACCGGACCGATAGGACCGGACCGATCATTTATGCATATTTTTTAAAAATTAGCTAGTTATTTTTTTATCTTTTCAAGGAATTTATTTGTTATTACTGACTTGCAATTTTGTGAGCCATCAAGCTTCTGCGAATGGGTTGACTTTTTTATTTTTTTTAAATTTCTAAACAGTTACTTTACTTTCCCAATTTTCTGCCTTCTACTTACTTTCCCAATTCTTCCTCTCGGTAACCCTAACCACAGTAACTTAAGCAAAGCCAAGCCTTCCCGTGTCCAAGCCTTCCCAGTATCCCTTTTGCCGCCTCGCCTCACGCCTTGCTCCGAGCGAGTCGCTCGACGTCAGACGCCTTTCCCTCTTGTAGCCTCGCCTCTCGCCTCGCTCGACGTCCTCTCGCGGCCTCGCCTCACGCCTCGCGACCTCACCTCACACCTTGCTCTAAGCGAGTCGCTCGACGTCGATCGCCTTTTTCCTCTTGCAGCCTCGCCTCTCGCCTTGCTCGACGTCCTCTCGCGGCCTCGCCTTAGGTCTCCCTTTCCGCCTCGCGGCCAGATTGAGTGTTGAACTTCGACACTTAAATAAATGTAATTTTTAACTTCCAATGGATAGTATTGAACAATGGCAGAAGTGTGTATTGAACTTTTGTTGATATGGGGTTCTACTCTTTTTTTTTTTTGCCTCTCTAATAACACGTGTTTAAATTAGGGGATGTATATTTTTGAAAACCCACATGGGACATATATTTTTTTTTTACAAGTATTTGATTCATTTGAACTGGACCGGTCGGTCCGGTCCGGTCCCCGGTTCCAAGACTAGTCGGTCCGGTCCACGGTCCCAAAAATTGGGAACCGATCCTCTCGGTCCGGTTCCCAATTCTTGGATGGGACCGAACCGGACCGAGAACCGATCACCCCTAGTCCATAGCTGTATTATTTGCAGCTTCTATGCTCAAATTTCAATGCCAACTGTGAAAAGGTAACGTACATTAATTCATGCTTCCTTAAAAATAAGTCGTGATCACGCAATTTTCAATAAGAGCAAGCTATAATTAGGAATAAATTAACCTACATTGTCACATGATCTCGACGAAAATGGAGGGAGATTGAGGGGAAACCGCATTAATCATAGTGCGAGAAAATATGAAGGCCTACTTAGCACTTGGTTGAACATTTTTGAAACTACAAAGATTTTATTAATCAACCTAAAACATTAAACACTCAATCGACCAACGAAAAGAGGCTATAAGGGTCTATTGTAAACTTCTCTCCCGATGAATACAAGTCCCTTAGGGCAAAATATGTGGAGCGTTTGACCACACCAGCCAAGCGGACCGTTTAGGAACTTCATTCGATAATGCTAGAATAATTAAAGAGCATCTTACAAAATTAGTATAGAGAATAATGTGGCATGTTGTAAGTGGGTATTGAAACAAATAGGTCACATTCGACCCTCCAATAAATACACGCCACATCATTTAACATATCAACTTTGTAAAGCAATCTTAGCGTTTGTTTTTTTTTCTATTTTCCGAGTTACCCACTTCGGAGTTTTTTTTTTTCGTTTGTCAAAACCCATGTAGGGGTTTAACAACCGTATAACAAGCCCTTGGTGCAAAAATTGTCAAAGTACGAATAGGCAATCACATAAACAAGTTTGTTTGGACTCACTTCTCCTTTTTTCGCAATCTTGAATGCGCTTTGACATTGTTTTAAATCTTCAGAACAAGAAAATTCAATGCATATGAACTTTGGTAGTTTTTGATTTGATTAGCAATTTTAGATTTTGACGGGAAAGTGAAAGTTATAACAGGCTTTTGATAAATTTAGACAAATGACTACTTCGAGTTCGATAACTTTTTGTCCCGAATTCGGAGTATTATTTTGAGTTTAAAAAGTCATGAAAATCACATAATCATTAAAAATCAATTTGTGACGGACACATACTTTTTTTAAAAGAGATAAAAGGTAATTAGAAATATATAACACATGTAAGTGTAAGGGAAAATTACATAAACAGTCCCTGAACTTTGGCCCAATGTACAATGTAATCTCTGAACTTTTAATTTATTCAATTTAGTCTATGAACTTTTATCCGATATCCAATGTGATCCCTGAATTTTGAATTTATTCAATATTGTTCCTGAAATTTGGTACATGTTCAGTCCCTAAACTTTATGAAAATATTTAATATGGTCCTTTCATTAATTCAAATTTTGAATAATATTGAATATTGAATTAAAGTTCAGTGGCTATATTGAACAAAATACCAATTGGGCCAAGTATTTTTTTTTTGTCAGAAGAAAAGACTGTTCATTGATATCTATTAAAGACAGAACCCACTTTCGGGGTCTCAAAACAAAGCAGATCTCTAAGGGCCTGCGGAGGATGAGTCAACCAATGTTCAGTGAGTGTTTTTTTCCTGTGTGTCGTAGCTACCCAGTTCGCCACACTATTTCTGGACCTATTACAAAAATGCAGTTTTATATTTGAAAACGAAGCCAGCAGCTCACGTGCTTCCCTGAGGAGAGCACGATGTTCCCACAGCATACCTTCTTGAGACTTCAAGCTGTTGACCAGATTTAGGCAGTCTAACTCGAGAATTAGGTTTTCACCCGCACTAGAAGAGACGAATTTGAGGGTTTCCACCATGGCTATGCTCTCGGCTTGCTCGGCAGAGGAGGCAAGGACGTCCTTGGCAAAGCCGTCGATCAAAGTCCCAGCCGAGTTGCGGCATACACAAGCTATTGAACTTTCAAAGGAGCCAGGTTGGTGAGCTGCATCCATATTTACCTTTGTTTCGCCCCTCTCTGGGGGACTCCAAGCATCCTCTTCTGAGTGGTTTACATCTTCAGTTGGTTTGTCAAGGTTGTTCCATCTGTTGAAATTTTTTAGCAATTGTCGTCCTCTTTCAACCAGCAGCTGTGGGTCTGGGAGGAGCCTTCTGAAGACGAGGCTATTTCTTGCTTTCCAGATTTCCCAGAGGACAACAGAGACTAACTCAAATTCAGGGGAGTTGTTGCTGCTGGGAATGAATTTAATCAGCCATTCATCTAAGCGGGAAGTTTGGTATTTTGAAATCTGGATGTTGAGTGCAGGAACATCCCAGACTTCCCTCATCCACTTGCATAGTAGGAATAGATGTTCTGTGATTTCTGCATGAACTCGGCAAAATGGGCAGTTCAGATCAGGTATCAGTTTCTTTCTGTACAAATTTTCCTTCGTTGGCAGTGCGTTTTGACATACGCTCCATACAAAGTTTCTGATTTTGTGGGGAGTTTTCATTCTCCATATCCTGTTCTAGAGTTTAGTAGGAGTGTGATGAGAGGAGGAGGCAGGTTGAGTATCTGTGTTTACCTTTTTGCGAAGGGTGTTGTAACCGCTCTTAACAGTGTAGTCGCCTTCCTTCGTGCCCATCCAGATCAGTTTGTCTTCATTCATTTGTGGTCTGATATGTACTGTGAGGATCTCTCGTACTACCTGCTCATCGAATAGTCGTCGCAAAAGCGGTTCCTTCCATGTGCTTTCCTCTTGGTCTATCAATTCATCAACCTTTTTTGGGTCCCCTGCATTAGCCGGTCCCCCTATCATTCCCCTTTTGAGCCACTTATCCTCCCTGATGTTTGATAACTCTATAAAAATAGAGTTATTTTATCTACTTTAGGCAATAAATAATGCAATATTTGTTAGAATATATTTGGATTTCCTTTTATTTACTTAATATTTCCTTATTTATGCAGAATATTGAGATATGGAGAAAATAAGGAAAATATGGCAAAAAGAAGGAAAGGAATATGCGATCCAGAGAAGAGTTAGAAGATGGATATTACATTGGGAATTCTGCGATTTATTCCCTAATTTTATGCGAAAAAAGAAGTAATTGCCTTGTGAGAGGAGTCTTGAATGTTATTATATAAATAGGATAACTTGGGGGAACATAGAATCAAAGAGAGAGAGAGATCGTTTTTGTTTTCAGTGTTCTGAGAGTTTTTCAAGTATTTTGAAGAGAAGACAAAAGTGGTGACAGAATTCTTGTTCTTTGATTCAAGATGTTTGATTTAATTTCTATTTTCGTTTCTTCTTCTATTATGTTCTAATTTTCTTTGTTAGAGCTACGATGTAGCATAACCATAATGATATGAATTTCATGTTTTTTATGCTTTGCAAGTAATTTCATTCATGCGAGTTATATATTATTGTGCTTAATGCGTTTAGGTGATTGGCCACTACTTGAATGATCTGATGCGCATGTTTGAGACTGAGAAGTGATAATATGCAATCGCTCCTTATAATATATAACCATGAATTAAATGTGGATAGAAATATACCATGTTATTTGTGTAGCTTTCAGTGATAAGGTGGTCCAAAAGATTCATTGTAAACCGGGAATATTCACAGATTTTAATGCGCTTATGTTTATTTAAATGCACATAGAAATATAGTGAATTGATAAACTGAGTAGGTTTGCTATACCTACAGATAGGATAGTAAATAGATTAGGAAATTCCGCTATCACATGCTTGATATTGTTCTTGTATGCATAATGATCTGAAATTCATATCTAGTGGTTATGGTGAAATCGGATGCTCTAACATGTTTTACCTGATTGATTATCTGCCTTTAGTTTATAAAATTTCGTTTTTAAAAATTGTCAATTTTTATTTGTTCTCAATCATATTTTGATATGTTAGATAAATTTTAGAATTAGTCTATTTTTAATATTTAATTGGTTTATTATCATCAATCTCTGTGGGACGATACTCTTCTTATCATTATATTACTTGTTCAACACGTTCATTGACACGTACAGAATTTTACGATCAATGTTAATATTGTGCCCATTCCCTACTGACCACATGACCGAGTCTTCAATTGATGTGCGCCCCATGAGTATGCTCTGCCATCCCCAAGATGGTCTGGATCCCTTCTCTGCCTTCCAGAAGCTCTTGGTTGGGTAGTAAATACCTTTTAAAACTTGGCTACACAGAGTTGTATGATTTTGTGCTAATTGCCAAGCTTGTTTACCTAGCATGGCCTTGTTAAAAGAAATTAAATCCCTAAATCCAAGGCCGCCCTTGTCTTTTCTCTGTTTGAGAACTTCGGCCTTCCTCCAGTGCACGCCTTTTGTTGCTGGTTTGTTCTTCCACCAAAAGGTTATGATTTTTTTCTCAATAGCTTGACATACTGAAAGTGGAATCTTGAAAATTGACATGGCATATTGTGGTAATGCTTGGACAACAGTTTTGATCATAATTTCTTTCCCCGCTTTAGACATTGTGTTTTCTTTCCACCCTTCAAGCTTCATATTCACCCTTGCTAGGATCCAAGCAAACATTTGCTTTTTAGATGCTCCCCAATCAGAAGGAATACCCAAGTACTTCCCTGTCTTCTCAATCTCTGGAACTCTTAATTCTCTAGCCATATTTCTTCTTAATTCACTAGAGCAGTCCTTGCTGAAATATATCCCTGATTTGTTCAAGTTAACCGCTTGTCCTGAGGCAAAGCAATACTGGTGAATGATTGCAGCTAGGTTCTGACATTCATGTAGCTTACCATCTAGGAAAAATATTGAATCATAGTACAGGGTAATGTCTATTTAGTTGTAAATTGGGCCAAGTATAACAGGCTTATTTGGCACCAAATCGAATCTAATTTACCCCAGCGCTCCGGTCCGTTTCAACTGTAGCAGAGCCGGAAGCGAAACCCTAACCCTCTCTGCCCCTCTCTCGCGCTCTCCAATGGTGAGTATGCGTGACCTGTTCTTTGATCTTCGTCCCTAGATTGAGCTTGCACGTTCGATCCTGTTCGATCGAAAGGTCTTTCCTTTTCGCGAGCTGGGTGTTGAATCCTGTTTATCTTTGTTTGGTGCTACGCATGTTGTTGAGCTGAGCGCTCCTATGGTTGCTCAGAAAACTTGCGCAGAATGGTTGGAAAAATTCACATTAGCTGAATGCTCGCGTGGTTTGCTGAGAAATTTTGCGGAGAGAGAATGGGTTCTTCTCCTTTTTTGCAGTTCATTGAGTCAAACATGCAGTATTCTCAGACGAAAGTATTCGGTTATTGGGGAGAAATCAATCGACTGTTTTCAAAGGGAATATAAAGAGCTGCAGGATCTCGATTTAGGGGTACTTTGTGAATGCTTTCGATTGTCGCGATTGTTCATTTTCAGTCTTATTGTCAAGGAACCTGAATGCTTGTGACGGTTGGTATGAATTGTCGCGGCGTACTTTCCATTACGTGCATCTGTTGATTTCTTGTTTTTTGTGTGCGTTGGAGTAATTATTAGTGTCGGAAAAGATTGAGAAGATATAGTTGAAAGAGTTAGAGTCGGGACGAGGTGAAGGAAAACGGTTTCGATACCTTGAATGCGAACCTACCCTCTGTGGTATATTTGAATTAGATTGTTTTGTGTTGCGGACGGAGTCGATAGAGCATTCACTTGATAGCGGTGATCGTAAGATATTAAATTCATCAGTTTGTGCTTTCGATACACATGAACCTGACTCACGACCTTGTTACATCACCCTTCTTTTTCCCAAACTTCTACATTGTCTTATTCTTGATATTCTTTCCATAACACAGAAAATGGAGCCTTGCTTCAAGAGTAGCTTCGACAACCTATACTTGTTCCTTTGCTAGTCAACTTGTTCTTGACCTGTATAAACCAAGTCTAGTCCCGATTGCTCCCCTCTTCGATTTTGCTATCATAGTCCTGTTGTTTTCCCTGTCTTTTGTTTATCTGTTCACTTGAGACATGATGTCGATAAGATCTATTTAGCTCTCTGGTGTAATTGCTATTTCTCAATGCTAATTTGGAAAATGGTAAGTGAAGTATTGAGAGCGTAAATGATTGTCTAGCCTTTTTTAGATATTCTGCCTACATTAGTTATGTCACTCTTTAGCTCTTGTATGCTCATGCTTTGCACACAGAAAGCATCAACTTCTTAATGATTTGAGTCGGCAGCAATAAACTTTAGTATCTCTGAAGCTTATGACAAAATTTGAATCAGGCAACTACTCCACTGATCGCGGGGATTGCAATAGCAGCTGCTGCATACGCGGGTAGATATGGCATCCAGGCATGGCAAGCCTTCAAGGCAAGACCACCTACAGCGAGAATGCGCCGATTTTACGATGGCGGCTTCCAACCCACCATGACGAGAAGGGAAGCAGCTCTGATACTCGGTGTCAGGTTAGCCTCATACAAATTAACAGGCTTGTTATAATATATTAATTCGTGGAAATTGCCTAGACCGTGTATATGAATTTGATTTCATTTGCTCGAGCAAGTAGTGTAGAGATTATCATGGTAGACTTGATATTTGCTTGTGTATCATTGATGATCTGAAATTGCAGATTTTGACAGGTGAAATTTTTATTTTAATGAGCTATTCCAATCTAATGCTCCACATGCCATCGCACCTTCTGTTTATCGGCCTGAACTTTTGTTTTTCCCCAACAGAGAAAGAACTCCAACAGACAAGGTCAGGGAAGCGCATAGGAGAGTTATGGTTGCGAATCATCCAGACGCTGGCGGTAGCCATTATTTAGCTTCTAAAATCAATGAAGCTAAAGATGTGATGCTTGGAAAAACTAAAAGCGGTGGGTCTGCATTTTGATGACCCTTTTCTGCAAGGCCACATTCTTGGGTTCCCGGTGGCTCAAACTGGTTTATAACTCAATTTGTCGACTTTGAGTAAGTGGCTATGGAAAGTCTCTTCTTCTTTTTTCGGTAATTAACCCACAGGAACTGGGTCTTTCTTCTGCGGCATGAAGAAATTAGATTGGTCTATGATTCTTGGAAGAGCCATTTGTTTCTTTTTGGAAATTTGGTAGGTTTACATTGTTCCGAATATATTTTACAAGTCGCCAGTGTCTACTACATAGATAAAGGTTTTGTATCTTTGGTTTCTTACCTCCCCCTAAGGATTATTACGCATTTTCACATGGTGATGTGAGAAAAATGTGCCATCTCATACATGTGGGCTTTCTCTACCTTTCTCGGGCTACTTTTGCAATTTCACAATCTCTCTTTCTTCCATCAAGAAGACGTTCCATAAAATTAAACCTCAAAAATAATACACTACAAAGTAGGTTAACATAATCTGAACTTATGCAAGGATGATTGTCATTCGATTGATATTAAAATTGCAGTTTTTATATTTTCTTTTAGCTAAAAGAGGTCGTAAGATGCAGCTCATGTTCTTGAATTGAACGAAATATTCAACTATCCAACAAACGTTGTTGCTTAATGCCGTGAAATGTTTGTTGAGTAACTAAATCGATGTATATTGCATCTTTTAATGCGTAACTTTTCTTGTGAAATGTGTAATTCATGATAAACGATTCTTTGTTTATGTCAAACAACATTGGATTTAAATATATTTTCTCGGTTCTGTTTTGGAGTCATCAAAATTGTAATATTGATACTCCTAGTAAGATTATTATGCAATTTCTATATGCCAATTCATATTTGACCAAGCTTTAATTACTTAAATCTGGAAAGTACTCAATCATTTTGTAAGCACTTAGAAAGTAAATGCTGAAAGAACAAAGAGAAGCCCGTGCATTCCTCGAGCCCCAAAAAATAGTGAATTAGAAAAGTACAAGCAAGGTAGAGGTAGAAACAAAGATCGATGAGAGAATGCAATGCATGTCTGGTTATTCCCACATATGGTCTATGTCTCTTGGTACGATGAAGGAACGATACCTCCTAGTGATTTATTTTAAGATCTCTCTGATTTAAATTGATGCAGCATTGTGCATCCCAGGAGATTTGAGATTAGCTATTCTGAGTACAACTCCAAAAGGTATAACAAAAATGCTCGCCGTATTGATTCCTTGCTGTAAAAAGCTCTTCCAAAAATGCCTGCTTCCCCGAGTAAGAACCGAGATTTCGCAAAGATCACGCCTTTCCAGCTCCACAAAGAATGGAGCAATCTGTGGTATTTACATGATAACATTTTAAGTTTAGAAGCGAGGTTGTCGTCGCAATGTGTGTGTCATTCTAGGGCGGGATTCGCAATCAAAGGCTCCTCGATGATGGCCACATCCACCTTCTTGTCTAGCGGCCCTTGAGGGACTCCAAAAAGAGTCGAAAATACTTGGCGATGGCACTCATCACAGAAAAAGAAAAAGGAGAAATGGCCTTCATCTGGAAGCCTATGGATGGTGGCTTGAGGCACAAGTCGGGAGATGCAATCGGCCATTGGTGGCGGGACCACTTCATCGTCCATTCCCTGCATAGTACCAACATAAATAGAACGTTTCATGCATTAAACATCGGTTATGGTCCATCTGCAAGAACACCCACCAACAGAACCAGAATTCCAAGCTCCAAATCTAGTTTCATTTTCAAAATGCTCCTTATTTCTTGTGAAAGCGTAGTTGGACCAGCACAAGCGACACTCACATAACAACAAATGTGACAAAGGTTAAAAAGAAAAAGCTAAATCAACGTTTTCCCGCAACCTACAAGACAGACCTAAAACTTATGCACACTGCAAGTGTAAGAATCTGAAGATGCTCCAGACTTCACAATGCAACTCAATATCTGACTAAATCCAAACATTCTAGTGATTGATTCAAATCCCAAGTCCCAAGGACTCCATGTGAATACTGCAACCAAATACAGCTGAGGATATCTCAGACCTGCTACCCGAAACTCATTTCCAACCAATACCTAAATCCCGTAGAGACAGACCACAAGAAGCTACTGAAGAGTGAATAGCAGAGGTCCTGAATGTGTGTGTGTGTGTGTGTGTGTGTGTGTGTGTGTGTGTTCTTTTGCATTCATTTGTATTGGATTCTCCCGCAAGGGGATCAATTTTGAAAACATAAAACCCACTGATATCATAACGAGGTGGTTTTATTTGCACCAGTACTTCAAAACATCGCAAAGTGGTATAAAAGAGAAAAATAGTCCCGACCTGCCATAAGTGTATAGGACCAAGATATCCAGTCAATTCACAATCGGCCTGGCTGTACATAGATTTTAGCCATGGAAGAATGCCTTTATGTTGGCACTTTTTCTTAACCTGAAGATCTGCCAAGCTGAAACTCCACTTTGATACCTGTAACACATATTCCTCTGTGAATGGTGATATATCGCCTTGACGGATTGATTCTTCCACGTTCCTATGCCAAAATTCTTCAAATTGTGGTTGTTGGATCAAAGCTTCATCCTGAAGAAACCAGTTCCAAGAATTATATAGCATTCAAGTGCTTTTACACTATCTACTCCATCCAAGGGAGTAAACGTAATTTTATGCTATTAACAATATATCAGCTTGAGTAGTCCCATGTAGACACTATCAGCCTCTGCCTAATGATGACGTGTTCGGTGTGTATATTAGTTGCATACACTAATAAGGATTCTGAAATTTATTAGGTGGGATCCAAAAGAACACCTTAACCCATTTAGGTAATTCCCATTTTTGCTAGAGATACCGTCATTTATTGAATTACATTAATGCATGGTTGCTCAACAAATGCTGTAAATTTTCAGCTATCACAAATCCCATGTTCAATAAACAAAACACTTGCATTTCGAGAATGGTATGGCACTGCTAAAGAAATATAAATATGGAAATTAGTTATTCGAAATAAGCAAACAGTTTTGCAGTAACTCATATATTGCACTTCCGAGATTCCCATGTATATTCAGAAACAAATCATGTAAACCTTGGTCGTTCACATCTCATTTACTAGCGATAACTGCAAGCATTGCTAAGCAGAAACCATTGGTGGAGTTACATAAATGGTTCCACAATAATATCTTGAGCTTCTATCTCACCTTCTTTGCCATGGATAAGGACAGCCAATCACTAATTGAACCATGAATTCCAGAGAAAAACTTCCGCCGGAACAGAACCGATAGAAGCTTGGGAAACCTCCGAGCAAGACCATAAGTTAGTTTTCTCCTCTGAACCCACTTTGCCCATGTCCGAGAGCTTTCATCCTTTGTCATACGAGGCTCATATGGATTGATCATTGGCGCGACCATAGCTACGCCTGCAGAGTCATCAAAGAAGCATCAAAAAACAATGTTATACTTTCTCAGTTCTTTGATAAACAATGATTTACGTGCATACATGCAAATGCCCAATCAGTGGTGTCATAGGCTGTCCAGTCAATTATTATCTTTTATACTATGCATCCACTTCTCTTCTCATTTGGGAATATTTGGCTTTCTGTAATCATCTGATTCTTGTATCCATTTTCATCATCTGATTCTTGTATCCATTTTCTTTATCTTCTCTTTTCATATAGGGGGTGGCTGTGTGTTCAACCTCAAAAGTTACTCATGAAGTAGTTGAATTGCATGTTATCATCCATACTGTTTCGTCAAGCATTTTTAGCTAGTAGGACTGACAGTGATATTCCTGCCCAGCTAGTAGAAGAGACTACCTAGAAAGTATAGTATGGTGACATTGTCCACTGACTGAGTCCCCCAAAAGACAATCCCTCGTGTTCCCCTTCCAAACTTCGATGCATACTTCAGTCACAGAGAATGTATCTTGGTTCATGTCATTAATTACATGAATGACTATGTAAGCTTCACCCAGGAGCTTTCAGGTAATTACCAGCTCATTCAGAGCAAATATGTGAGACACAAAAACAATTCGACAAGGGGTGGTTGGGGAAACAAAATCATAGGGATTATTTCTCTTTTTCTTTTTATATGGAAGACACAAATTAAATTATTACATCAATTTTGGAGCAGTATAATCTGATACTTTTACCGGAGCAATCAATGGGGACACCAAAGGTGTAATTCATAAAATAGAAAGAGGGATTCTGAGATAATTCTGATGTAAAAACAAGAATGACCAATTTCACAACTTTTATGAAGGATGGATGAATCCAGGTCTTGCCATTGTTCAACTAAAGCCAATCATTACATAGGAAGTCGACAAGCAAAATAATTTTCAACATTTAAAGTGGCTGACATACCTGCAACCCTGTCAGGGATATACCTGAGTGTTGCCCAAGCATGCATGCATGCGCTAGAGAAGCAAAGCACCCAGAACTTGTCCGTAGCATCAACAGAATTGGCTAGATATGACATGTCCAAGGCTGAGGAGTTCAGGTTTCTCTGTGGATGAGGATCGCTCTCTCCAAAACCAGGAAGATCATAGGTGACCAAACGGACACCAAACTCTTCCAGCAAAGATACCTTTATTCCAGGAATACCTTTCAAAAGAAGTTTTACAAGAAGTATATAAAATTAGCCATCATGCATAAGGACTTTGCAGAAAACACAAACGAGCAAATGAGATATGATGACAAATAAGCCTGGTTATGTCTTACCTGCCAATCTGGAGAAAAGAAAAGAATGTGGAGTGACGATGGTAAATCTAGCTCTATCAGCAGGTACACCTTGTTCACCATATGCAATATGTCTGCCATTTGGGAGTTGCACACGGATAGCACTAGAAGGATGTTTTTGCACTTTCTTCACATGCGGAGTGAAACTATCGTTAGTCATATTGACACTCAGTGCTGCAGAAAACCAACAAAACTGTTATCCAGGAGAACTGCAGGTAACGGAAAATAGCAAAGAAGCAACGCCTAAAAAATCCTTAAGTCCTTTTTCCAATAGTTTCACTTTACCGGAAGTATAACATTTATATCCAGCAAACTTGCTGAGCCTTGAAAATTACAAAAAGAAGATTTCCTGCAGTAACAGGAGGAGGAGGAGTAGGAGGAGGGAGGAGGAGGAGATTTGCTTCATCATTTCCAACACATTCGAAAGAAGGGACTCTTATTCAAATCTTTATCCCCTATAAGGTACTTGATTTGACCATTCATGTAATTGCCAAAAGGGTTGTTTAATGTTCCCTCAATCTCAGAAAGTTGTAACCCACCAAAAGTGTGATGATCCAAAATTATGCTCAGACAATATTCATGCCATATGTCGCTCGTAGAAAGAAAGCTCCCAAGAGATGTGCAGAATGGTGCATGTGCAAGCTCTCCACAGATCGAATGAGCTTTTTTGGGTGGTCTGTCTCTCAAAAGACCTTTTTAACCACTGTAGATGTTATTGAACCAGATTGTCATCTAATGACTACTCGGAAAGGTAGTCATTTAACATTCAGGTATCGCAGACTCTGCATAATCAATCAAAACATGACAGTCGACTTTTGAATGATTTTGAAATCGTTCCAGCTGTGCTCTTGGACAAAAAAAAGAAAGAGTCCCAAAGAAACTTTCTGGCGTATACCCAAGGAATGAGCTTCCTAGGTTAGTGCCTTCGGAAACAACTTACTTCTGGACATTTTTTTAATGGAATCACACCGATGACCAATGCCCAACCTTATGCTGTACATGACCGCAATGCAAACTCGAATCATGCAATTGACTAGTCTAGAGAGTTATTAGTAAGGTATCCATGGGATTAGATGATGTTCCTGCGACTAGTAGATCTCCACCTCCAGCTAACCCAAAGATTTGACAGACCAAAACTCTATTTGAATGTTGAAAAGCTTCCTTTGGCCAAAAAAGGAGAACACAAAATTCAGATGCTTCACGCGCAAAGCCCGTTACATGCCGTTTGTAGAGAGTTCTCCATAGCAAGACAAACAATGCACCACAGACAATTTTTTATATTCAGCAGGACAAAATCGATCAACAATTTTCATGTTACCAACTAAGAGTAAAGCCAACAAAAACATAGTTGCAGTAACTGCTACGTGATCTTGCCAGAATAATTGCAATCAAGATGTAATTTACGGAGGAAAAAAGAACCAGCACCCTTACACTCAAAGTCCCTACTGAACAGCAAGAAAGATGACAACTTTTAAATCAATTCAAGAATGCCTCGTAAGAAAGTGATCCAACTCGAAGAACAAACATTGAATACCTGCTAGAGCGAGCATAAAGACGATCAGTATCACCGGCCACGCCAGAGCCGGATCTCTATCCTCCGGCAAGTACTCGTTCAAGAACTTCAATCTACCCGAAACCTCCGCGCACGGCTTCCCGACCTTCCGAACCACGAAGGAGTCCTCGGTGATCAAGCTCTGATGCACAATGCCCTTGAACCCCTTCCCCAATTCCCACAGCATCTCGCCCCACGCCCTCAGGAACTCCCTCGCCTGGTCCCGGAGGCTCTCCGACCGAGCCGACTCGTCAAACGCCGCCGACTCGAACCCCGCGGCCTTCCTCCGCCGATCGAACGGGTCACTGCCGTATCGAACCGCGCCGTCGTCCAGCAGGCTCGCCAGCTCCTCCGGCCAGGAGCGAGCCGAAGATGAGGAGGAGGACGACGACGACGACGAATTCATTTCCGCCATCGCCGAAAACTCAAGTGCGGCTTCCGCTCGGTAACCTATGCATCACGCGAAGCACAATGTGCGAGAGAGAGAGGGAGGGAGGCAGGCATGTGTAGCCATCGCTTTTTGCGCGCAGAGAGAGAGAGAGAGAGAGAGAGACAGAGAGAGACGTGTTACTATAATGGTTCGGTGACGAGGCAGACGAGACTTTACAGGCGTGACATTGAAGCGAAGGTCCTCGACTACTTTAATAGTCAAAAAGGCGGAACCATAACCGACCAGACTCCCATTGAAGACGAACTGGAGACCAGGCAATCCAAAAGCGGAATCGATCCAACAGCCGCCATAGCTCCGAGCTCGAGCTCGAGCTCTATCCTTCGCTTTCCTCGCGCGCTACCTCCATTGATGGCGACGCTGAAACCGCTGGTTCGCCATTTTTCCTTCTTCTTTGCTTTTTCTCCTGTCGCCGGAGCTGCATTTCCTCCATTGGTGTTGTTCACCTCCGGCGAGCTCTGTTTCGCGGAGGAGAGAGAGAGCGAGAGGAGGGGGGGGGGAGTGGAGGCGGAGGCGAATAGGGACCGTGCGATCACTTCGCCACTAGATGGACGGCACCGCTGCTTTCCACGTCACCCGCTCCTGCGCCGTGGCCGCTCACCGGCCGGAAAACCGGCTTGGACGGTACCTTGTCGGGGGCGTCTCCGGAGAGAAATATGACGACAATGAGACTGGTATTTTTTTTTTAAATACGACGAAAAATTACATATTAATATATTTCATAAATTTACCTTAAATTAATTTTTTTATCATCAAAAATACTAAATTAGTACGCATGTAATAAATTTAACCTAAACTAATTTTTTGACCATCAAAAACTAGTACAGCCATAACAAAATTATCATCCGTTACTTTTCATTTAATTGGATTAATACAACGAAAAATCACAAACGGACCCGTCAAGTGCCACATGTCATCCAACTTAATAAGTTAACGATAAAACTTAACTGAAACTAACGGAGGGTAAATTTATCAGGAGTTTGAGATAAATTTGTCACGGTTGTATCAATTTGAGATTTTTCGTGGTAACGGTTTTTTTTTGTTAAATTGGCATTTTTTTTTTCAATTGAATAGACAATAAGCTCAAATTTATCTTAATTATGATTAAGTGCTTGGTTTGATTCGTCGTGGGTTCAATTCAAAACGTATTCCACTCAAAAAGCAATCTTGGATACCATCATACCATACCCCCTATTAATAATGGAGCCGGGATTTTAAGTGGCGGGCGAAATTTCCTTTCTGACGTGTGATTAATGTTTTTAGTTAATTTTTTGTTATCAACGGATATCTCAAACGACATCAACTCAATAAATCAATAAATTAATATAAAAAATGATTAATATCATGAAAAACCTCAAAATTGATACACCAGTGACAGATTTACCCCAAACTAATTTTTTGACAATCAAAAACCTTAAACCGGTGTACCTGTGATAAATTTACCATCAGTTAGTTTCCGTTAAATTTTATTGTCAAATTACTGAGTTAGATGACACGTTACAGTTGACGAATGTACCAGTTTAGGGTTTTACCCTCCGTTTATCATAGGTATACTAGTTTGTAGTTTTCCGATTAATCCAATTTAACATAAACTAACATAGGGTAAATTTGTCTTAAGTGTACCACTTTGGGGTTTTTTGTATAAAAAAATCATAATTCAACGAAGATAAGATGTTTAATCAAAACAACATACAATACACCACATAATATCTTACACTTGACATACGAGATAAAATATTTTACCTTACTTGCAAAAAGAATATGAAAGTATAAAAAAAAAAGTCATCTTGGCAATGAGTGGAAGAAGCCTTTCGCCGGCTCTTCACATGCCAAGTGCCAACGGCATTGTCCTTGAGAAGATGTATGAACTCATGAATCGGCTATTCTGTTATGCTAGCTTTGTTGGGTTGTTTGTGATTTAGGCACATTCGGATTTAAACTGTACAAACGGCTCTAGAAAGAGCGACCAGAGTTCAGCTGATTAAGAATGGAAGAAGATTGCTGCGTTTGTTCCTGATGATGGTCGTCTGAACTTCATTGAAGAGGATGTGAAGTTCTTTTCATCCATGCTTTATACTCGAATTTCCTTTCATTGCTGTTATGTCTGATCGTTCGGTTCGAATTCTCCATCCCGGTATGGGACCAAGTGCATATTGCTGGACATGGCCGTAAGGGTCCCGCCGGTCGGAGATATTCCTGGGGTCTTAAGTTTGCAAAGAGATTGTCTGCTAATGTCGACTTGATAGGTCTAGGATGCTGTTTCTGGTCAATGTCGATATCTTCTTTCTCTTTCGCTTCTCTCTATGGTCCAGTTCTTTGCGGAGACTAGCTTTTGTGAATTAATCCACCTTGAATGAAGTACAAAATTATCAGCGTACCATTCAAGATGGAACCGGACGGAGTAGACCTAACGATTCAAAAGATACAGATGATGAATAGAAAGAGCTTTAGCGGAAGTAAGACACATTGAACGGGGATAAGGGACCCCCCAGATAGAGTAAAACAGGAGAATGCTTTTTGTACTTAGAAGGTTGTTCGATGATTCGGTAAAGAGGGTCTGTGGGATCGCAATCCACTAAAAGGGAAGTCCCCTTGTAGGGGAGATATTGGTGCAAATCCAATATTGAATCACCATCCTGATGTAGCTAGCAAGGATCACCTAGAGGGGGGTGAATAGGTGATTTTAACCAATTTTTATCAATTTATGCGGAAATGAAATATCACAGTTGAGTCTAAATAAAATTCAAATTCAAGACAGATTATATAGACGGTGTTCTTGATGCGCGGTATGTAAATTAAGAGATAATGAATAGAAAAACTGCACACAAGTTTATAGTGGTTCGGCTTATAGCAAGCCTACGTCCACTCTCTCACGCCGACAGCCTACCGGCTGGATTTCACTATGTAATCAATGAGGAATTACAGCTTTTAGAGTGACAGCACTCTTGTATATGATAAGACTCTCTATCTCACACAATCACTCTTACAAAGTATCCTCAAGATCTTAATTTTTGGATCAGCAAGACAAGAGAAAATGATCGGAGTATGCTCAGACTTTGGATTTGTTGATTCTTGATTCTATACTTCCTTCTGCTGCTCATTAATCTCCTTAAATACTCCTCTACTTCCAAACTAGCCGTTGGACAGCTTTCAGAGGATTATCTTCCAATCTTTACCTTGGACAGATTTGTAAAATAAGGATTGAGTAACCGTTGGATGACAGATTCTGAATCCCGCCAATACAATCAGAATTTTGGTTTCTATAAGTAGAGTTTTATCCGTTGTAATGTACACTTGTGATAGTATTTGATTGTCAATCAATTATAGCCTTAGATTGAAACAATCAAAACTTTCCTTCTATGAAATCCATACCGGATCACTAGCTGTTATGTTTGGTTCTGAATTCTGCGTCTGCCTCTGAATAATTTCAGCGTCTGCATCTGAATAATTTCAGCATCTGCGTCTGAAGAATTTGTGTTTGAAGAAATTCTGCGTCTGCATCTGAATAAATTCTACGTTTGAACTTTCTCATTCTGAGTTTGAACTTCTTGTTCTGAGTCTGAACTTCTTGTTCTGAGTATGAACTTATCGTTCTGAGTCTGAATCTCTTTTATTTGAAGTTCTTTCACAATCTGAACACGCACTAAATCAAGATTGACATATGCTTTTCTTCCAAAAATAACTTCCTGAATCAAAATACTTCAAAGCATTTATCAGACTTACAAAACACCCATGGGCAGTTTTGTCAACTTCAAAATCTATTGGGAATTTTCCTTAACACATCCAAGCTTGTGGAATCAACTTTAGTCATCTTTTACTTCAATAGTATATGGTACTTAATGCCAGATTGATGGTAGATAAATTTCCATGTGGAATCGTGGATCTATCTACTGGCGATGCATCCTATTGTTCTATTTTAGGCTGAACACCTCAAGGGGTGCTGCTCTGTTTGGTCGAAGATAATTGACAGTAGTCCTCTGTAGCATTTGAGTTTGCCTGTTTATATTAAGATGTGGTATTGTTGAAAGGGGAGTGACTGAACGGATCTGACCATCTATTGGGGTGCCGTTTTCTGGATGCTTAAAGCTTGGTTAGGTTCTAGTCCAACAATTCATGCTGTGTCGCATTTGTGTCGAATTAGTGCTGGTGTTCAAATACCAGTTGAATTGAACTTAGTTCATCGGAGCAGTCGATAAGGTACAGTTCTGCTATATTATGAAGACTCCCCTTTTGCGCAAATTTGGCTCATGTCTGAGGAAGATGTATGTCGGGCCGAAAACCTCAGACCACGCTCTTACCTAACGCAAACTTAAAGCTGAACCTCGTCTCTTTATCCCACAAGCCTTGATGGAAGATTGACCCTCAAATTGAACCACAAGCATTGCATTTAGGACATGTTAACTTACAGTTTAGGGATGGTCCAATGGTTGCGCCTATGGCATAGGTTGTTGGTAATACGGTAAACCGTCCATGGGGACAACTTCGACGATTAGACCCTCAATAGAATCACATAAGGTAGATATTTGTCTGGACTTGGAGTCACATGAGGTTCATCGTCACCGTTGTTCAATAGCTATGACTTTTTTTTGTGTATGGACTTGAGTTAAGACGAGTTTCTCCGAATGGAATTCTCCTGACTATGAGAGCAATTAAATAGCCTACGACTGCTTGTCACTGCAGAGAGAATGACTCAAACGGTCGGTCCATCATTCATTCATTCTCAGTGACCTAGGGGAGGTGGTCGAGGGGTGGTCTTATGCATTCATGTCATCTATGTCAGCTATTCTCGTAGCATATTTCTCATTCGACAAGTCTGCTTAATTGGTTTGGAATTCGCAAATTCACATCGCTTCTGTTGTCTGACGACTCTTGTAGAAGTAAGATCTACCTAAATATTCAGATTGATAGAGATGGGAAACTAAAGAGATTTGCGTGTTGAAGAACTAAAAGTCACTAGATTAAACGTGTTCGTGAGTTGATCTAGCATCCCATTCCAAGAATAGGGACTTAGATTATCATTGCACCTACCTGCCTAGCCATTTTCCATCGGATATTCAAAAAGACGACATCGCACACACTGGACAATATTTTGTGCGTCAGCCACACAACTGACCCATGAGACAACTAAACAATCATTTTTTTGTGATATGCTTACCTTCCTCTACGGCACTTTAACTTTAGATTACCCATCTTTCTTTGGGTTAGTATGCTATGTGTCACTGTCACGTGATGTGATTGGCACGATATAACCATCATAGGTAATATATCTCTATTCACGTAAAAGTTGATTGACTTTAAAAAAACTTTTACGTTTTTTTTTTGAATTAATATCACGAAAAACCATAAACTTGTATATCTGTGATAAATTTACTTCAAATTAAATTTTTTACCACCAAAAATCCCAAATCGGTACAAGCAAATTTACCCTCTGTTAACTTGAATTAATACCACAAAAAACTACAAATTAGTAAATCTGTGATAAACATATGGGTCAAACCCCAAACTGAAACACCCATTAATTACCACGTGTCATCCAACTTAGCAATTTGACGATAAAATTTAACGGAAACTAATGAAAAGTAAATTTGTTACATGTACCAGTTTGGGATTTTTGTTGTTCAAAAAATTAGTTTTGAGTGAATTTGTCACATATGTATTAGTTTAGAGCTTTTCATGGTATTAACCCTTTTATTTTCAAGGGGAAATGGTAACGTGTTTGGTAAATGAAAATGAAGTTCTCTCTAAGTTTAATGTAAAAAATATGAATGCAATAAAAACTATTAAAGGATTTTTTCTTCTTTTATGATCTCATCGTTTTCATTTAGAATGGAAATAATAATAGCAAAGAATTTCGGTTATAACACGTATTTTGGAAATAGTTCCCTTTTTTTCATTTGAAGACTGTTTTTACTGTGGCACCTGATTTATCTTTGGACTGCTATCATTCTCAAACGATAAATGAGAAAAAATAAAAAATCTAGGAACACAAATGATAACCATTTTCTTCCAGAAATTAATTTCTAACCAAAAATAAAATTTTCTATTTCAATTCCTTGAAAGAGTTTTTTAGCCAAAATAAACGTTTGATAACAATACAAAATTTCTATTATCAAAATATAAATTCATTTGATAATGATACAAAATTTCTCCCTCCCAAGCGACCAGTGTCGGATGGCGAAGGATGATGGGTGGCGACGGGAGGCCACCGGCAGCCAACGTTGAGCAGTGGCGAAGGATAGTAGACAGTGACCGAAAGCAGGAGGCAACGACCGGCAAGAGGCGAGCCATAGCGGACAACAAGAGGCAAGAGGCGGTTATCCGCCAAGAGGTGAGCAGCGACAAACAGCAGCGAGAGGCGACCGACGATAGAGGACGGCAACAGGAGGCAACCAGTGGCCAACGACAAGAGGCAACCAGTGACGAGCAACAATAGAGGACAACAAACGCCAATCGATGGCGGACAGCAGCGGGAGACGACTAGTAGAGAGGACAAGTGATGAAAAGAATTTTTATTTCTCATTTCAATTCCAAACCTACTTCTAGAATCAAAATTTGTTCTAAAAATAGAAAAATGAAATTGCGCAATAAAACAGATTTTTGTTTTAAACTAGTTCCTGAAAAAAAAAAATAGAATAGTTATCATGCGTACAAGCTACTCTTAGAAACCAAACAGATCATAGCTATTTCTACTCAGTCATTGTCATTTTTATGCATTATACCCATAGCAACTAGCATACTACATCCATCCGTTACCTATAGTATTGATACTGGTCGGTGAATGTATCAAGAAGCCCGAAAGAAACCATAGGAAAGAGCCGTACATATTTGATCCCATATCAGGAAGCCTTAGACAATCGATGCCATTACAATCAAATACAAATTCAAAGACTCTCCAATCACAGTAGCTACACTCTCCAAGCTTGCAGAGCACGGAAGAACTCATCAGCATCAGCAGGTATACAGAAAGAACCGCATATAAGTGCCACCAGAAAACCTTCACATCCGTTTGACAACTCACCTGTTCTCACTCGTAATATCACCAGGCGAAGGCAGGGTGGCCCTCTTTTCGACTTCCACAATTCGCAGTCCGGCCGAGACATCATTGGAACCGTCCCTGTTATATAAAGAATCTACCACAGAGAATGGTATCCTCGTGCTGGCCATGACGTCGGTTGTGCTCGAGTTAGATGGAAAAAGGTCTGAATTGAGAACATCAACTTGGCCGCTGACGGAACACGGGTTCTCAGAAACATGGTCAGAAAGTGAAGGGGAAAAAATCTCCACTGCCAACTCCTTCACTTGTCCGAACTGATCAGCTTGATCTTCAGAATATGCTTTGCTTCCTATGTTGGTCAAGACTTCACCTAAAAAAAATTTCGGTCCTCCACCAGTAGAAGGGGTTTTCAAAGTCTCCCCATTGGCAACAGACTTGATTTCTTGACTTCCAATGGCATTTTGCTCCATTATTCCGGAATCCGTATGCCGTACAGATGCATCACATTCTTTAGCTCCGTCGTCTGCCTTCACCAGACTTTTCTCCCCACATTTAGGAGAAATCATGCTCTGAACTTTTGGAGATAGGCCAGGAGAATGTTTGAGGTTCCTGGAAACCCTACGGACCCCCATTGCATAAATAGGAGATTCTTTATGCGATTTAGGTGTCACATCAGGGGCAAATTCCTTAACATCAGCTTTTGTCCTCCTGATTGGCATTGTAGTTGTCTCAGATTGGACCTTTCCAAGCATCCCCCTCTTCAGCGCCCCACTCGAGTTAGCACTATCCACTGTAGTTTTTTTGAGAACGCCAGAACCAACAGGATGAGACTGCTTATTTCCAGTAGGGGTGCGACCCGATTTCATCTGCATAATGAAGACATTGCAGAACAATCAGACTCAGCACTGATTCAACTTACTTTAAAAACGTACAATTTACGAAGGGAAAGACTACACATACCCCATCAAAGTAGCCAATTTTGGGGGATGGCATTCGGAGGCCAGAGGGTTGCATGGAGCTTGGTAAGAGGGCTCCTCCAGCTGAAGAATTCTTTCGAGCAGGGACCATAGGACCTTGAGTTTCATGCCTACGAAAGTGCTTGTCATGTGAACTATTCTGAAGATCAAAAACTTCAGGTGCATCTCCATCTGCAGTGCCCAACCTACGTGAGCTGGGGTCAAAGCTAGTGCCAGAGCCGTTTGACCTTTGATTGACTGTTGAAGTGGAAGAAGAGGATTCCACTGACCATTCACTGATGGAACTGGCAGGTGACAAGCTAGAGGAAAGCTTCGATGCAGACATCACATAAGCTGAGAGATGAGATACTCCAGAGTTGGGGCCTTTTGACAGTGTTTTCTTCTTTGAACCAGTGGAAGGTAGATTACCGGTTCGAGCCTCAATATTTTTCTTATTAGACTTCACCGCTGATTTTCCTATCTTGTTGCTTGAGAAACTGCCTGAACTGTCCATCGACGAACTAGAAGACTCTGGCTCCGTCTTAGTGGTCGTTGAACCTAAAGAAGATCTAGAAGGGGTTGAAAGCCTAGGTATAATATGCCGAGGACCACTCGTGGCACGTAATCGAGATGCTGGGGGCCCTCTACCTGCAAAATAATAGAATGAACTCAAGAATACAGAAAAGGAGTAACAGCAATATTCTGTAAAACTAGTATTAAACAAACAGGAGTCAATCTGCTTACCAGTATGTTCTGCCATACTCTTTTCCGCTCTCATACATTTAGCACCCACCGAATCCCTCTTTGTGGATGTTGATAACGAGTTAACAGTACCCAGTCTAAGTGGCTTGGAAGGAAATGAAGCTGAACCTCCAATTACAGCAGAATGTTTCCCCTAAAAAAAACCAGTCATATAACTACCAAGACAAATTTGAGTGCTTTCACTAGTATGTACGTACACATATATTGTGCCCCGTGCATTTGATAAGATGAAAAGATAAAAAAACAGGCTCGACTGCTAAACATATGTATTCCTGGAAATAAACAAGATAATTCTTGTAACGACTCTACCCCAAATTACTCCATAAGTGGAGCTGGAAATTTTTCAATCAGCACATTTCAATGTCCAAATGCAGACAGAATGTGATTTTTAATTTGTAGGAACAAACCTGTGAGACCTGTGGACAAACGGGAAGCTGCTTTGCTGTTTTCCCTGAGGCTAAGCTTGGTTTCTTTGGAGCAGGCTTGGGTCTCGACTGCAACACAACACAGACATATGAGAATTAATGAAATAGAAGTCCACAATTCAATACAAGAAGCATTCTCCACACATTACCTGACTATTAGAACCAACGTCTGCCTTCTTCAAAGCTGGAACCACAACAAAAATCAAAGTAATGTGAGCAACTACATCAAAAAGAGTTTGTTCACCTTCCAACAAAATAGCTCCTCCAGCTAACTACAACTGATTAACAAGCAGAGGCTGGGTATGAGAAAATTCTAGAGAAAAAAGATTTTACCTCTATATAGAGAAATTAATTTGGAAATGCATAAATGCATGAAAGACCAACATACCAGTCCTCTTCCTGACACACCATGTAATGCTAGAAATGATTCCAATACAGTCATCCATGAACAAAAGTCAAAAACCAATCCATCATTTTCAAAACTAGACTTGACCACAAATGATTCATTTACATGGCAAATCGATACCAAAAACTTGATTTCCGCATGATGCATATAAAAACTCCAAGACCTCTCTATAATATTAGATACAGAGGTGATGCAGATTTGCTTGTTTGAAGTTGATTGGACAAAAAGCATATTAGGGGCATATTTGAGCAAATTAGGTAATGGAGCACAAATTGAACTATGCTGAAGGATTGCGATGTTCTATGATTTAGCATGTGAAGAAATCTTGTCCAATGATGCTAAATGCGATGCAAACAATGTGCCATGGAAGCAAAAGAAGAGACCGACACCCAAGTGCCATGTCGCAGAGCCTTTTTTGAAGACCTTTTGTTGAGGAAGCAACAGACTGAGTGCAGAAGCAACGGGATTGAGCACTTCTCCTATTGGAAAATCTTCATCACCAATTGAATCCTTTCCCACTTAGGACAATTAGAGGTAGTAAGGATATTCTATTTCTTCTATGGGGAGTCAAGGAAGGCAGCCGCTCCAGCAGTTACAGAATTCAGGGAAGTCGACCAAGGTAGATATCTACAAAGTTGTCTTTCTTCAGTGGCCTGACTTACGATAGGTTGATCAAGGCTGTGAAAGTAGTTCTCAACTGGTGACTATTTAGAGATGGGTCCATTACATATAGAATAACATCACAAGTCCTCTCCTGTCTGATGTGGGACTTAAGGTGTTACACTCGAATTCCGCAGAATGTGTAATCATAAGGAGTCAAGGAGGTGTCAATACTAACTAATTAGGCCATTCCAGCTGGTGAGCTAAAATGAACGGATAATACAGCTCCACGCACGAAAATACAACCAATTACCTTAAACATGAATAGACTTTACTTTTGGTGCATGATATGGGAACAAGAAAGGATGATAAAACATGAACTAAGGTCTAATGTTAAGGAGAGACTAGAGCGCTGCTCCTCCAATTGTGTTTAGCCCTTGGTCTCTAAAGCATGAATATTTGCTCGTTTCAAAGGGTAGTGCAGCAAAAGACTTACACTGAAGAGTCGTTTTATCAGACAGCAGTGCTCCTGCTTTGCTAACTGAACTTTCCTTATTGGACACTCTGCTTGATTTCTGTATTGAAGCTCTTATGTCTTCAAATAAATCAGCCTCGAGACTTGCTAATGACAAACAATCACCTTCTAAGGTGGACATTGAATCTGATGATCTGTGTGTCTCCTCTTCAATACAGGGTAGCACATGCTTTCCTTTCTTCTCCCCTCCTTCCATCAAGCTAGTTAACTCTTCAGGTTCTAAAACTCCTAGAATTTACAGAAAGGAAGAACGTTAGACTTGAGATTCAAAAGGTACATGATGAAGTTATGTCCTTAATTTGGAATGGAAAACAGCTCCTTTCCTTTTATATGCCAAAAGGTTACCTGCATTGGTGAAAAAAGCACTGTCCCAGGCCAAACTTTTGCGCAGGTTATACTTGCCATTTTTCCCAATTCCTTCCGGTTCGCATGATTCAACCAGTGGAGGGACTGCTGATTGGTCCACAGCTGCAAAGGACTCTAGAATGTTATCGACTCCCTTGAAAGTCACATCCTCCTCAAGCTCCAAGCTTTGATGAACCACCTGATTTCCTGAGCTCACGTGCACCAAATCCAGCTCAGTTTGTACAGAAGATATCAGCATTTTGCAATGCTAAACATAAAAGAACAATCAAGTTCAATGCAATCGAAGTACGAGAAGGGAATAAACATTTGTATCCCTACATCTTTACCCAATAATGCATCTAATGCCCAGTATCAAAGCTAGGAACTTTAGCCAGATGATCCTGGCAAGAGCGGTAAACCTCAGTCAAAGGAGTGTTACTTACGGCTGGTTATCCAGCCACCTACATCGTGATTTTCCCGAAACAACTTCACCCCAGATGAACTATTAACTGGCTCGATTCACTGAAGGAATCAGGAACAATGATAACCCCAGATACCCGTTGTCTAATTTTTTTCAGATCGGAATGAAGACGGCTTTTAAGTGTTCCTGCATATGGATAAGTAGTTACCAGAGCAAAACTTTACGTCCTTCTCTATACCATTAGAAAGGAAATGACAAGAATCTCTCCTTTTTTTTTGTTCTTTCCCAGCCAGAAGCCAGTATCCATAGGATCCTCTCTGCTCTCACACCGAGTTAGCAACCCGGTCAAGACACAATACGACGCATGATCCCTGTAAACCCCCCAACATCGGCGCAAACTATACTTCACGTAACTCAAGCGCGTCAAGAACAAACCCTCTGTCCTTGGAAAAAAAAAAAAGCGCGCAATCTCGAACGCGAGAACCAAATCGAGAGGGAAAACCTGAAGGTCGGGGGGGATCGCGAGAGGAGGGATCGAGGAGGCAGTCGTCCTCGAAGGAGACGTCGATGAGGCTGAGCCGCCGCTTGTCCTGGAGGAGGACGTCGGAGGAGTCGGCCATCCGGAAGATCCAGGAGGAGGAGCAGCAGATCCGAGAGGGATCGCCGACGGCGCCGCTTCAATTGATGGAAGAAGATGGATTGGAATCGGAGGCGATCGAGGACGAGTAACGGTCGGTCGCGAGTCCGGCGCGGCGCTGCTGGTTCTTCTGGGGTTGCTCTTTGGCTCGAGAGGGGATTTTTTGAACTTTAGCGAAGCGGCGGTTTTCTTCAAAATTTAATAATATGATAAAATAAAAAAGCGGAAAATTTAATTCGCGGAGCGCCTTTCGCTTTTTCATTGCTCGTTAGCTCGCTCGCTCGGTCGTGTGAATTGACTATGGCAATGAAAATTCCTGAATTTTAATTTAATATTCAATGTGATTACTGAATTTTTAATTTATTTAATATAATTCTTGAATTTTAGGTTGACGTTCTATGTGGTCCCTGAACTTTTAATTTGTTCAATGTGGTCCATGGACTGAACTATATGATGTACAATGTAGTCCCTAAACTAGAATTAATAAAAGAATTATATTGAACATTTTCATATAATTTAAGGACTAAATTGAATATGTAACAAAAGTTTAATGATGACATTGAACAAATTTAAAATTCGGGAATCACATTGCACATTGGGTTAAGATTTAGGGACTACACATTGAACAGGTTAAAAGTTCAGAGACCGCATTGCACATTGAACTTAAATTCGGGGACTATTTGTGAATAAGATGAAAATATAAAATAATCGAACCCTCCATTTATTTCTCGAAAAATAAATGGCTGAAAAAGATTATCTTAAAAATAATCGTTTATATCGTTTGAATTAACTAATTTATGAAATTTTTTTCATTATCGATAATAATTTATATTTAAACATGCAGCAGCATTGGCTTAAAAAAAATGCTATTGCATGTTTGGTTCGAATGAATGAGCTTTCCGTTCCTACTTTCCCGTGCTCGGCACGAATAAAGGAGGCGGAACGGGCGTGCCACCAACTGTAATTGGAATAATGGTTCCTCCACCTCATTTATTAAACAAATTATATCGTTAAATATTTAATTAGTCTAGATCTAATTGAATAAGAAATATCAATTCATTACACTATTCGACTAAAAATTTAAAATAATTTCAAATTATAGTTAATAAATTATAATTAAAGAAAATATCGTTAACAGTAACAAAATAATTATTTTTGTTATATTTAACATTAATCAATTATCATACTTGCTAGGAATATTTAAATGTTAAATCACGCATTTATCTAACTATTTAAGCTTTTATAATAGTCAGTAATAATCTCACAAAATCTCACACGGTATTAGAATAGCAGGTCCTAAGTTCAAATCTTTCCAGGCCCTATTTGGCTATTCATTAATCTTAGGCCAAAGTCCAACATACGGGTGATCACCCACCTCGGGGTAGCCATCGGCCCTAGATGCCATGTCTCTCACGCCCTCTCTGTACTTCATGCTATTCATTGGTATTGCTTGCGTGCGTAGCTGACTCTCCCTTGCAATAGGTCGACAAATAACTTGCTGAATAATTTTTACGCATTGATGGTAAAAGTATCAATATACATGAATAGACACTTAAAATTGCACACTGTTGTGAAGGCATAAATTGCTTTGAAAATTGCATATTGACTTCGCGTTACTCGCGGCAGCGATAGAATTGCATGGAATCAGATGCGGACTAAAACCGCATGGACAGTATCTTGTAAATACGTAATTATCTTAAATATATTAACGGTTTCTTTATTTTCATATCGCAACATCTGTAAGTCAATAGGAGGATGCATGCTAAAGTGACAAAATCGAAGCGCTGTTGTTAAATTACATGTCGATGCGAAATATACACTGATTTTGAAATCAAATGTTGTTTTGATGGGATTAGATTTGTCCTTATTATTTATCAGTACACGTGGTTTATAGATTTAGCATTGGATTCATCCGTTTGATTCTGTGCTACTTTGATGGATCAAATTCATTCCCAAGGTTTTGATTCGGCAAAATGACATAAATTGTTCCTAAATTTTGGCCCAACCTGCATTACGGTATATAAAATTTTAATTTGTTAACTATAATCCTTGAATTTTAACTCAATATGTAATGTGGTGCTTGAACTTTTAATTTATTTAATGTAGTCCCTAAACTTTTAGCACTTATTTGATTTAGTTCCTAGACCATACGAAAATATCCAATGTTGTCCATGATTTTGAATTAATGGAAGGATAGCATTGAACATTTTCATAAAATTTAGGGATGATATTAAACATGTACCCAAAGTTTAAGGATCATATTTTATATTAAGTTAAAGTTCTTTAAATCATTTGTGTCATTATCTCTTTTGATTTTGAATTTAATCCGCTACAAATGAGATGAATTGTCCATTTACATTTAGACTCATGATGTGGCGATTTCACTTTGTGCCTTGTGGATAGGCGGTGAAGTCTTTAGTTTTCCGAAACCCAAAGGAAAATTATATGGATAGGTAAATTTAAAACTCCTATGGTGTCGGATGATAAGACTTAACTATGATTGTGGTACAAAATTGGGGGAGGGGAGGGGGATGGTGACCCCGAGCTGGTGGCATAGAGGTGTTTTCAGGAAAAATGATCAAAAATGTTCTAAATTTATCGCACTTATGTCAATTCAATCATAAATGTTTTAATTTAGTCAATTTAGTTCTAAATTTTTTGATAAATTATTTATATAATTCATTCAGCCAATTTTAGCTAAAATCACTATGCTTGAGGCCGGCGAGGGTCGTCTTTGGTGGGCCACGAACAGCCATCACCAAGGCCTTGTGACCGGTAGAGGAAGAATGGAAAAGAATAAAAATATAATATAATAAAAATTCAAAAAATAATAAAAAATTGTAAATTTTGACTATCTTGGCGGTTTCCGGCTAAAATTGGCCGGACAAACTACACTGGCAAATTGTCAAAAGATTTAAGACTCAATTGACCAAATTGAAATATTTAGACCTGAACTGACATAAATGTTATGAATTTATGATTTTTTGGTAATTTTCTCGATGTATTTACTTGATTTCTCAGGCAAGGCTTTGAAGTGAGTCACGAGGACATTCCCTTCACGTGGTCGTTGGTTCCTGAACTGGATCCCAAGGGAAATGGACACGGGCTAAAATCGTTCGATCTTGCTTTCCACCCTGTCCTGAGTTATTATTTCGATATTAATGGAAAGAAAATGGAGAGCGCTATAGAATGTATTTATTTCTCAGAAAATGAATATTTCAAAAAATGATTGTTCGTATCTTTTTAAAATATGAATGAACGAGATTTTTTTTTATCGTTTATAAAAATATTTAAATATAAATTATTGTCGATGATTAAAATATTTTTTATTGACTAATTATTTTAGTCAATACAAATGATCATTTTGTGAAAAATATTTTTTAAATAATTCATTTTTTTTGAAATAAACGGACTCGTAATAATTAGATAACTTCTTGCACGATAATAGGGGTCGAATTGAAAATATTAGATCAACTGGGGTTCTCTTTCGCAAATACTTCAAAGTCGAGCGTCCGATGTGTACTAGTTTGGCCCAAACTGGAGGGGGAAGAGCGGGCTTCGTACGCCTCCGTTTTGCTTCGAGACATAAAGCTCCCGCCAAAATCCCCTCCGTCGCCGCCTGCTTTCACCGATGTACGGAGCCACCGCCGAGAGCCGGAGCGCGGCCAGCGGCTCCTCCGTCGACGCCGGCGACGTCGGGAAGATGCTCGCCGTCTACTTCCCCGAGGCGGAGGTGTCGGCCGAGGACGACAATTTCAGGCTGACGAGCCAGCTCATCCGGTTTCTCTCGACTCCTCCCGGCCGAAACCTCGCTTCCCAGGTCCCTCTCTTGTCCTGCTCCTCGATTCGTCGTTCGTCGCTCAATGCTAGCGGCCTCTGATGGGCGAACGAGCGTCCTTTCATCTCTTTGGGCGAGCTAGGTAACGGTCGACTGGGTGTTAGGATCCGCGAACTTCTCTTTTGCTCGGTTTGGCAGTTTTGGCATGGATCGAGTTGTTATCACAGGCCGCCTTTCGATAAAGCCACACGAATATGGTGTTCTTTTAGTTCAGGCTTGCGGAATTTTTTTTTCCTTTTGGTCACACTTGTGGATCTGAATTGGCATTTGCATGTTTTTGCTGGATTCTGATGGCATAAGTTAGTGGTATGCTGGACAGGGAATTATCGGATGTTAATTCGGAACTAGCAGTTTGAGACTAAAATTACTGTGGACTTACTCATATCATGTAATTGGTGGAGAAGAAGTAAAGTAATTGGGAGTGGGAGGAGGAGAAAAAGTAGTTCTTACTTTCTTTTTATGTCTATGCTCTGCTCTCGGTAAGTCATTTAATACGTTTTGGCGACACGTATGCTATTCTCAATTGGTACATAAGCCTCGTGTTTGGCTCTAGAAATGGGTCCACCCCGTTGGTCGCGTGAAGGCTGAGTTTCCAGAGAAAGAGTTTTGAAAAGTATATGACTGATATACATTCTTAGTTTGCTTTCTGGAAGTGGGTTACTCCCCATAAACTATTCTACCAAATAATGTTATCTTGGGATCCTTCTGTTTTTTCTTTAATGATATGAAGTCCACTTTAGCCCCATTCAACTGGTCTAGTCCTTAGCCTTGAATTTGAGTATCCTAAAGTGTGACACTAGCATTCACATCCATCCAACAGGTGAGGGATGATAATGGCTTGTCCATCTTGCCACTTGATTTTCAACAGTTTCGGAAACTCTGTGATGTTGAGCTGTTTTATGAGCTACTAGAGGAAAAGAAGAAACCTAAAGAAGCTCTATTATGCATGAGTGCTGCAGTGCACAAGGTACAGAGTGAAGTGGTCAATCATTCCCTTACATTGTAAATTTCATGTCCATGTGATGTTCATAATGTGCAATGCAAGCAGGTTCTCATGGCCATAGAAGATAATGACAGATCAGAGTTTGACAGGAAAATTAATATACGTTTATACAACTATCCTGAATCTATGATTGCTCTAAAAAATCTCAAAGCGGCTTGCATTGGTAATGTCCCTTACCGATTCTCTTGTTGTGTACTTTCAATACAACCAGGTGAACATAGTTTACTTGATCAGAAAGGTAAAACTGATTTTCTCTTGTTTCATGGTAGACAAGCTTGTGTCTTTGCGGGGTACCGTAGTAAAAGTTAGCACTGTGAAGCCTTTAGTGGTGGAGATGAGTTTTGATTGTGCAAAGTGCAAATCCTCCATTAAGCGTATTTTCCCGGATGGAAAATTTTCACCACCAGCAATATGCACTTTGCACGGATGCAAGAGCAGAACTTTTGTTCCAATTCGACCTACTGCCCGTGCAATAGATTTTCAAAAGATAAGGTATGCAGGGAGAAAGTATGCCTGTGCTCACTACTTTCTCTTCCTTTTCTGCAGTATTATCAACTACATCCTCATTGAGCAAAAAACATCAAATTTCTTTACCAAAAGTCTTTTTTCTCTGCTTCCTTTTTCCCATCAATGTTTAGGCTGCAAGAACTTTTGAAGTCTGAAAGTCATGAGGAAGGTCGGGTTCCTCGCACTGTTGAATGTGAACTGACTGAAGATCTCGTTGATGCGTGCATCCCTGGAGATGTGGTGACTGTAACTGGATATGTGAAAGTAATAAACAATTATATGGACATTGGGGGAGGTACTATTTAAAACACAAACAAGTCTTCTGCATTCATATTATGCACCCAAGATTGCTAATTTCTGTGAACCTTTACATGACTAAGATATCTACATTCGTTATCCCTGCTGCCAGAAGTCTCTGCGCATCTTTTGTAAACTGCACCCATGAACTTTATTTCACCAAAATATAGATGGAAATGTCAGTCCTAAGGTATTTCTCAGTTATCTCTGGGATTGCTAAACTCCTCACCTTTTGTCACATGGATGTACCTATTTATCTATCAAAAAATAAAAACCCTTGCTGCTATAAATATCTGATCATCTCTGTGCAAACTGCACCCCTGAACTTCATTTCGTCAAGATATAGTTCAACATGTGTCAGTCCTAAGGTTTTTGATTAGTTGTCTCTATGATTGCTAAACTCCTAAGCTTTTGTTTATTTGATTGGATCCATTGAATTTTACTCGACACAGCCAGTATGATCAATTCACTATAACTTTGCTTCTCTTATCCTCATTCTTCTGCAGAAAACCCTTTAAAATGATTGTACAACTTCCAAATTTGTCTTCCAGAACCAGTCTTGTTAGAGAGCTTGAATAGAAGCACCTACCACTGTTGCTTTTACCTCGTTTGCTAGCATCTTTGTCATCCTTTTCGAAACAATTGATTTAGTTTGAGGCTCATAGCAAACTGATAACATGGTATGGGCCGATACATTTCCTCTCCTCTGTCTTGGTAGCTTGTTAAACCATACACATCTTCTTCCTTTTATTCTCCTAGTTTTTTGCAGCATAGTGTATTTGATGATAGTTTTACGTAAAACATGTTTTATGTCTCTAAATTGCACTTTTTTGTCATCAGGGAAATCAAAAAGCAAAAATCAAGGATTCTACTACCTATACTTAGAAGCAGTTTCAGTAAGAAATTCCAAGTCACAATCTACAAATGAGGACTCGCGAGATACTATTTCTGATGCTAGAGCCACAGAGCTGTTTGACTCGTTCTCATTTACTTCACGGGATTTAGAATTTATTGTCAAGTTCCATGAGGAGTACTCGTCTGATATCTTCCGCCAAATACTACAGTCGATTTGTCCATCCATCTATGGACATGAGCTTGTTAAAGGTAACTCAATGTTCTATCTCTTAATTGTGGAACTTCAACACTTTGTTGAAGTACTCTTGTCGAGAACTTTTTTTGTAACATCACTTGTTGGCTGCTTAAACAACTTCATGAAGCAGCTAGGGTGCATGTAAAGGCCCTTACAGAATTGACTTACCCAGGCGACGGCTGCTTCTTTTCTTTTCAATTAGTTATTTTAACATAATTGAAAAATATTTGCTCGAGATTGTATAATCAACTGCAGTATTATATAAGTTCTCTAAGTCATTGTCACTGTCTTAGTAACATCCCATCGCTTGATATTGGCACATGGCAGTAGACTCCTTTTGCTGCCTTTAATTGCTTTGCTCTTTCAAGTACATACGTGTGTCTTCTACGATCTCTCTCTCTTTCTCTCTCTCAATTTCATGCTGATTAATTACATGCAGAGTGGAGGAACACTTCTGTTCTGACTCTCGACTAGGACAAACTTAAAGTGGTTTTCAAGTTGTTAGGTCATCCTGAATGGATGCAGGCCATCATTCAAATTACCATTTGTTTGGTTCGGATTCAGAAACATGCATGTTGCACTTAAAAAGATCGAGATTATTTCAGCCCTGCATTGGTGGTCCAATCTTGGTAGTATGCCACATATGTTACCCTTAAAAAGATCAAGATTATTTCAGCCCTGCATTGGTGGTCCCAATCTTGGTGGTATGACACATATGGCACCAGGAATGTGATTGACTTTTTGCTAGACTTTCCAGTTCTGGGTCGGAAGCTCCATCATGCGTAGAAGATTTCCCATATAATACACCTTTGCAAATGTTGTACTTCTGAAGTGTTTGATTTCTTTTCTATGATTCATACTATAAATTACTTCATTCAAGGTTTCTATGTTTCTCCCGGGAGTTGCATTTAAATAAGACAGCAGAAAGGTGCATAATCTTGTGCTTCTTTCAGCGGGAATAACACTAGCACTATTTGGAGGTGCGCAGAAGCATTCAATGGATCAGAACAAGGTCCCTGTAAGAGGAGATATTCATGTCATTATAGTCGGTATGCTTAAATCCTTTTTCTAGTAAGATGAGAATGCAAAGGAGTTAATTGGCTATTTTACATCTGTCGAAGTCAGGCTTGAATTCGTGTATTGTCTGATGATAAATGTATGGTCAGTCATTTTGGAGGCTATCAGACAATGCTTCCTACTTAATGGAGGCTGATTATTTTGTCAGGTGATCCTGGTCTAGGTAAGAGCCAACTCCTGCAAGCAGCAGCAGCTGTTTCTCCAAGAGGGATATATGTGTGTGGTAATGCCACAACTAACGCTGGCCTCACTGTTGCTGTTGTAAAGGATGCCATGACGAGTGACTACGCCTTCGAGGCCGGTATTTGCTGTTGCTTCCAAATTGTCATTCTCAAACTTTCAAATCAAATTCCATTATTATTCCCATATGATTCGTAAATGCAAAACATGACAAGATAAGTTTAGCTAGTACATAAACCTAAAGAAGTTACCTTTAATACTTAAGAGCAATGAAGCTTTGAGGGATAACATCAACTGTTGGTATTGCACTCTTGCTCGAAATTAAAATCATCCTTCTACTTCTTTTTTAGTTAAAAATGATTCATCTGCCTTTTAGAAGTGCCCAGCATTAGTCCTTAGACCATTCCAATGATGGATTTTGCCGATGTGAACTTAACGTTGTTTGTCATTAAATGGGGTTCAAAATAGTGTTTCTACTTTTTATTTGCTTTGGAATAAGTCCTAAGGCCTTGCTGCTGCCCTTGATGTGACCATGAAGCCATGACAGAAGTGTTGCCTTGTCACCACCTCTCTTCAGCTCCTCTCTCATGTCGGCAGCCGGAGAGGGCAATGCTACCAATTGCAACCATCAGCGAGAGTGCATTGTCCACTGTTGGGGCTAAGATTTGGGTTTCGGAACCATGACTAGGGTTTTCGCATCCTAATTTCAATGGAGAGTAGGATATGCGAACCCTAATTGTGGAAATTAGGGTTTTTAACTCTGATCTCTCGTGGAGATAGGCTTTCGAAACCTGGCATAGGTGTTTTTGAGCCCTCATCCATGTCGGATGAGGGTTGGCGACAATAAATAGTGGCTGGGTGGCCTTTGTGTGTGTGTGTGTGTGTGTGTGCGCGTGGCCGCGCGCGCGCGAGGGTGTGTGCATGGCTAGCCACATAAGTGTCACATGTTAAAATTTGGGGAATCAGAACAATACACATGTATTGAGCTTTTCCAAATCCAAATAAGCATTCTGGGGGAGCAATTTGATAGAAGGACCAATGGTAAAAACTTTCAAAAAGTACAAGAACAGTTTTGGAAACAAAATTACTGGGACAATTTTGACTTGCAGGCAAGAGTATCAGGACCACATCATCACAATCTTTTATCCTGATAAGATGATGGATCGATTGACATGTCAGTGTGATTAGCCATTTCAAAGTGGTGTGAAATGATTATAATGGTGTCTCTCCTCCCAAGCTATGCATTCATAAATCTGTAGATAAGTTCCAAAGATGTACGAGTAAGATCATGAGAAATCAGTGTAAGATTCACAACCCTGGTGGTTTGGGACATGTCTTTGTACAGTCTGTATGTCTGCAGTTTGACAAGAAGTGCTGATAATTTGGTAAGATTATGTCACTGAATTCAAAAGGGAAGAAGAGCTGATCATATTTCCTGCTGGAATGGCTGCAAAGAGGTCATGGGACTGTACTGTATATTAATAGTATAGTAGTTAGAGCAGTAAACTTTGTCTCTGGTCATGACAAAGGTTCCTCAAACTGGTATTGGAGTATGGACCTCTGGTTAGTATTGGCTATTTGCAGCAATGAGAGTTTGGAACCATCGAACTTAGGGTGCTTGATTTATGCGCCATCGCAAAGATGTTCCTCGTTTTCCTTCCTTTTGCCTCATTTTGCTCAAAAGGTTAAAGGGAGATAATGCATTTTATGTCTCTTTTGTTTGCTTGATCTCAACTAGCCTTTATGTTATTTTATTAATCTATCTTTTTGTCATTTAAAATTCAGTTGCATTATTTTCCTTAGTCGTGAACAATTGGAAAATCACCTCTTGTCATTGATGCTTGATCATTTCCAATAGGTGCAATGGTGCTTGCAGACCGTGGCTTATGTTGCATTGATGAATTTGATAAGATGTCTGCAGAGCACCAGGTCCATGCCAATGGCATACCATCCTATCATTTAGCCCTTAAAAGATGATGTTAAATATTGCTAATGTTGGGTATTTCAGGCCTTACTAGAAGCCATGGAACAACAATGTGTTTCCATCGCGAAAGCTGGACTAGTTGCAAGTTTATCTGCACGCACTTCAATCTTGGCAGCAGCAAATCCAGTTGGAGGACATTATAAGTATATCTCTCCAACATCATAGCTGTATTAATTCTTTGTTATAATATATATATATATATATATATATATATATATCGCTATAATGTAATGACCTCTGAAATTTTTGTCTACCCCTGATGAAAATATATCCACAATATCAGTGTTACTTTCTTTTTATCTAGTTTTTTTTTGGTTGAATCTTTTTATCTAGTTAACTATGTAACTTATTACTCAATTCACACTTTCAAGCTTCCTGGCTGTTATTTCTTCATTTTATTTCGATACGACAATGACCAGTGCAGTTTTCTTATACAGTCAATAAAAATATCTCCACAAAAGCGGTGTTTCTTTCTTTTAATTTGGTCAACTATGTAACTTTTACCTTGATTCACACTTTCAAGCATCCTGGTCTTTATTTCTCTTCATTTTACTTCGTTACGAAATTTTCTAACTGCACTATCATCTTTCCAAGCGAATCAAAAAGGAATATTTCTGTCTTTGAATTCCTTCTTCTTGTGTTAGTTATAGTCAGGACATGGGAGCATAGTGAATCAATAGAATTTTAGTTTGAGAATTTAGTTTAAAGGAGGTCACTGATATCTAATATTTCAACTGCAGCCGTGCGAAGACAGTAAATGAAAACTTGAAAATGAGTGCTGCTCTCCTTTCAAGATTTGATCTTGTTTTCATATTACTTGACAAACCTGATGAGTTATTGGATAAACAAGTATCAGAGCACATCATGTCGGTAAGTTCTTGTCGGCCTGTCCATTCTTCAACAGTAATGACGATGTCATAAATTTTGCTGGGCCATACATGTAGAACATGTACTATTTGACAGTTCTCTATCACTTAGATATGAACTCAGCGTTGCTTCTCTATTCGATACTTTGTTGGAGCATTTAATAGGGAAATCGCTATAGCTTTGAAGCATTGCTTAGAGGTGAAAAAATTTATTTGCAGTTGCAATTTCTAGATGCATGTATCTGCCATGGTAGAGATTGTCTTGACAGAAGTGGTGAATAAATGACACTGATGCTTTTTGATCTATAGTTTTCCAGTATGGTGGGTAGATGGGTTCACCAATATATCTTTGAGGAAAACCTTTCACTATTTGTCGAAATATTTAGGTCATGTGCTTAAGGCTAGTGCAAATCTCAAATGATATTTTTCTTCTAACAAGAATTGTAATGGTTAAATTTAACCATAATTTTGCAGCTGCATGCTGGTTATGGAGAACATTTACCAGTGACTAAAAAGCCTATCAAAGGTGAGCCACCTCTCTCTTCTCTCTTCTCCTATCCATGTCGGCCTAGACCTGCAACTACCTTGCTTCTTGCTCAATCCTGTATTGCTGACCAAAATCTCTGGTGTGCAGATTTCTCTGCTTCATCAATCAAAGCATTGCAGAATGGTGGGGCAGTGGATCTAGGCGTAAAAGGCTCTTTAGTTTCAAGATTAAGACTTGACCCGAGAGAGAGCAGTGAGTTTGTTCCATTGCCTGCTCCACTTATTCGCAAATATATTGCTTATGCAAGATCTTATGTCTTCCCAAGGTGTGTTCCCTATTTGTTCTTTTTGCATAAGCCTTAACAATTGGATGCTATATCTCGTTCCATATCCAATTTATACAGTTTTTCATGCAAAATACATTGTCCTTCCTTTTATAAGGATGTCAAAACCAGCAGCAGAAATTCTGCAAAAGTTCTATCTGCGATTAAGAGATCACAGTACTTCAGCTGATAGCACACCAATAACAGCCAGGCAACTTGAAAGTCTGGTGAGATTGGCAGAAGCTCGTGCTCGGGTAGATTTAAGAGAAGAAATAACTGTTCAGGATGCTTTGGTGAGTATGCATAGAAGATTTGAGATTTGATGGCCACTTTTGTATTGTCTACATTTATTCCTCTCAAGTCATGTGTGTGTTGCCTGCATTTCAGGATGTCGTCGAAATCATGAAAGAATCACTGTTTGATAAGTACATGGATGAACATGGTTTTGTGGATTTTGGTCGTAGTAGTGGGATGAGTCAACAGAAAGAGGCAAAACGTTTTTTGAGTGCCCTCAATAAGCAGTCGGAGTTGCAGCAGAAAGATTGCTTCTCAATATCTGTATGCTGCCTTTTTTCCCTGCAATGATAAACTTAGTTCTTGTTTAATTATCTTCTTTAACTTCTAATACATATTTAATGGTTTTATGAAATCACGCCACAGGAGATTTACAGTCTAGCCGATAGAATTAGCCTTAGAGTTCCGGATATTGACACCTTTGTAGACAACCTAAATAGTGTTGGTTATCTACTCAAGAAAGGTCCAAGAACCTATCAGGTACCATACTTTTCTCCATTCTGAATTCAACTTCCTTAATGTTAAGTGTAGGATCTACAGAATTTTCTTACTTAGCGTAAGTAAAAATACTTTTGCCAGAAAGCATTGCATCCAAATGCTAACATCGTCTGCCATTAGATTATTTGCTCTTCCTTTGACTCTTATGCATCAATGAACATTCTTTAGAGAAGTATAACCAACTTCACTATGAATTTGCCATGCACTAACAAGACCTTGGTCCAGTGCTTTAACACTGCTATTCAAGTTTTTCCCCCACTTCAAGGTTGATTGTATGGACCCGCAATGGTCAAGCTCAAGCAAGAATAATGACGTTTATCCCCACCAAATGGGTTGGCTATGTGAACTCTATTTTGTACTAAACCCAATCAGATCTGAGCATTCTAGATCCACTATATTGAACATAGAAAAAAGGCACCTTTGCCAACTAGGCTACATAGCCAAGGCAAAACCTTCATGTCTGATGCTGATAAATCCATGGGATACGTACTCTCGTGATAATCGAAAGAAACTTCCTTGTTATGAACACATGTTGGGTTAAGTTCCTCCAGTAACAACCAAAGTTCATGCTATTGAAAATCACTTCAAGAAAAGAGATAAACGGCAATCACTATACTGCATGATTGTTGTGTGCTGTTTCTGCTCAAGTTCGGCCCTTGATGTAGGTGCTGTCCTCATCTTACTCCAAGAGCCAATCATCCAGGGCAAGGGGCTAACTCGAACGCTTGAGCAGGCGAAAAGTCTGTTCCATGTGTTGCCTCGCTTTTGAAAGAGGTACTTTCGTGCATGTGAACCTATTTTTGTTCGAGCTTGTGGGCTATCTGGGGAATTTCATTTGTACACATTTTGTTAAGTTGTGATTATACAAATATGGGGCATCTAAGCATAGCAAAGGTGACACTACTATTAGATAGAGTTTCTAGGATGGTCGCTTCAGCAGCCAAAAGTCGAAATTGGCTTTTCCATGGCACCTGAAGGGGGGAAAAATAGGATAGTAGAAGAGACCATTTTGATCAGGCAAGTCCTCACTTAAACTACATTGCGAGCCTCGTTGGCCGGATAAACAATTTGCGGTATTGGGAAGAAAGGATGATAGAATATTCTCCTGGGCTTACTCAATCATGTTTGTGATTGCAATAATTTCCATTTCGCATGCAAAAAGAGATATGATGGAACGATAATTGTTCAAAATTATCCAAGGGCTTCCAAGGAATACTCAACCATTGAATGAAATCCATTCGTTAACTGAGAAATTGATAAAATTAGGGATAAAATGGGGATAGTTATAAGAAAGTCATAAATTTATTGTACGAATGCCAATTAAGTCAAACTTTTTAATTTGGTTAATTTGGTCTTCAAACTTTTGACAATTTGCTAATATAGTCATTTCGGTTAATTTTGATCGGAAATCGCTCACATTGACGCCGATTGTCTTACGTGGCACGACGTAGGACGATCAGCACTAACATGAATAATTTTTGTAATTTTTTATAGAATTTTCTGAATTTTTTATTTTATAATCTCTTTGCAGCCTCATTGGCGAGGGCCACAACCCTCGTCGGCTATAATGAAAAAAAAAAGCAAATATAAAACAAAAAATAAAAATAAAAATGATACAAATTCAATTTTTTTAAAAAAATTGTCCACGTTAATGTTATGTTAGACGGTTGGCATCCTTGTCAGTGATTTTCAATCAAAATTAACTGGAAGGATTATATTGGCAAATTGTCAAAAAGTTTAGGACTGAATTAGTCAAATTGAAGATTTAAGATTGAATTGACATCTGTATAATAAATTTAAAACTTTTTAAAGTAATTTTCCTGGATAAAATGCACCATGTGCCTCCGAATTGCTGTAAAATTTTCAATTAGGTTTCTCAACCTTTTTCTACGCAATATGCCTTTTTGTTCAATTTCGTCCTTTCATCGAACTGATCACTGATTAACTTATAGATAGAAATGTTGACAAGACTGAATCCACTCCAAAAAAACGAAAACATATAACTTAGAGATCCAACAATATACGTTTATTGTTAAATATTTTAGGAATTTTGCTATCATATAAAGTGGAAATTTTGGGGGTTTTTGGTAGTTCAGGTGTAGGGGAAATTACCAAAATAATTCTAAATTTATTGTATATATATCAATTCAGTCCTAAACATTTTAATTTGATCAGTGTAGTTCTAAACCTTTTGATAATTTGCCAATTTAATAATAAACCTTTCAATTACGCCTATTTAGTTCTAGACTTTTTGACGATTTGCTAATTCAGTCCTATCGGCCAATTTTGACTGCAATATCGCCGACGTGGTGATCTAGATAATACCAATTGTCCTACGTGGTACAACTAGTACCGATGTTAACAACATTTTTAATTTTTAAAATCTTTTTATTTTTTGAATTATTATTGTTTTTTATTTTTTATTATTTTCTTCTTCTTTTCTTTGCTTTTTTTCCAATGGTGAGGTCGCTAGCAAGGGCGTCACGACCCAAAAAGAAAAGAAAAAAAAATTCGGAAAATTTTTTAAAAATTATAGAAATTATCCCTGTCAACGGCTTTCTCTAGATTGACACGTCAGCTATTTGCGATAAAAAAAGAAACTAGATTGCCATGTTAGCGATTCACGTCAGCTAGGTCGTTAGGAAAGACTAACGTGACAAATAGTCAAAAAGTTTAAGATTAAATTGACACAATTGAAACGTTAAAAGATTTAGCATCGGATTGAGACAAGTACAATAGCTTTAAGAGTTTTTTTTTTTGGTAATTTTCCCTTTGGATGAAACTTGCCAACCGTCCATATTTCCTGCCACAAGATCGTGACTCAAGGGGCATCCCGAAATGAATGATCTCGCCCACGACCATTTTGACGGCAACTATGGTTCTTGTCCACACGCGAATCATGTTCTCTGCGTCGTGTACTGAATGAAACTGACATCCATCCTGTGTCTAAATGACGGATCAGCAGCTACACCGGTATGTGTTTCTGATTGCCAAATAAGGGTGCGAATGGTAATCATTCTGCTCCAGAAATCAAATTCTTGCCAGAAATTGATTGCTGGAATTCATGCCAGAAATTGATTTCTGGAGGAGAAATCTGTTTGGTAAAACATGACCAATTCTGCTCCACAAATTGATTTCTGGAACAGAAATCTATTTTTATTTTTTTGGGCACCTCAAAAAAAATAAATTTCACTCAAAGTGGGTGCCCAAAGGTATTCTAAGCTATTTTGTGAAGTTTTGAAATTTTTGACTTTTTGATTTTTTTGGGCACTTCAAAAAAATTAAATTTCACTCAAAGTAGGTGCCTAAAGATATTCTAAGCCATTTTGTCAAGTTTTGAAATTTTTTATTTTTTTGGATATCTCAAAAAAAATTAAATTTCACTCAAAGTGGGTGCCCAAAGGTATTCTAAGCCATTTCGTGAAGTTTTGAAATTTTTGATTTTTTTGGGCACCTCAAAAAAAATTAAATTTCACTCAAAGTGGATGCCCAAAGGTATTCTAAGCCATTTTGTGAAGTTTTGAAATTTTTGATTTTTGATTTTTTTGGGCACCTCAAAAAAAATTAAATTTCACTCAAAGTGGATGCCCAAAGGTATTCTAAACCATTTTGTAAAGTTTTGAAATTTTTAATTTTTTTTGGCACCTCAAAAAAATTAAATTTCATTCAAAGTGGTGGCCAAAGGTATTCTAAGCCATTTTGTGAAGTTTTGAAATTTTTTTGATTTTTTTGATTTTTTTGAGCACCTAAAAAAAATTAAAGTAGGTACATCAAAAAAAATTAAATTTCACTCAAAGTAGGTACCCAAAGATATTCTAAGCCATTCTGTGAAATTTTGAAATTTTTGATTTTTTTTATATTTAAAAAAAAATTCACCAAATTTCCTATTTTCTCAAAATCTTGACTTTTTTTTATTTTTCGGAAATTTTTATGAATTTTTCTGGAATTTTTCAATTTTTATGCATTTTCTGAAAAAAAAATTAGTGAGAAAAAGAGAGAAAATAGGGAGAATGCATTCTGGAAGAGAGAAGCTATAAAAAGTAGCTTCTCTTTTTCTTGCCCAAAACTCATTCTGGAATAAAAAACTCATTCTGGAATCAAGAATGCATTCTGGAATCAAGTATTTTTAACAAACGCATTTTTATTCCAGAATGTGAAAATTGCTCCAGAATGCATTCCGGAAATTTTTTAACAAACGCATTTCTATTCCGGAATCCATTCTCCAGAATGGATTCCATGCGCGCCCTAATACTGCCAAATGAGGACGTGTCGGCTTACCAAAATCCTTCCAAACTCACGGACTAATAGGAAGCGAATCCAGCCTCAGGCCTACCATACAAATAATGAATAGGCAAAACCATCGACAGTGGCCAGAAGGGTTTCAACGGTTTGGTTTGATTTGATTTTCGATTTCCCCTTTTAGTGTCATTAAGAAAGGGTTCAGTGAAAAAGGGAAAATATAGCGTAAGCTGTAATATTAATAAAATAGATGATTTTTATTATCCAAACTGTAGCGAACCGAACCGATTATACATGAAATTTCGGTTAGGTTCGGTTAGGTTTTCTAGTTCGGTTTTGACACCACCAGCGGCCAGCGCACCAGTATAGACTCTACCTGCGATCAAATACCTTCCTTTACAAGCTAGACCATTTGGGCCCGTGTAAACCCTACTAATTGCTCTACCGTGCTGTATTCGTTTTTTAACATCACTAGATCAGATTTACAGTCGGCAACATCACCACATTCTAATGATACTCCACCCCTCAAATGAAAGCAAAATCCAACACTCAAGCACAGCAATTCAATCCAATGAACTTGCTGTCTTCCCAAATTTTCATGGGCTATTACTAGCAAAAAATGGCACTATCTCGTGAAGTCAGTTTTCTGTACAATAAAATATGTACAAAATGTACTAAAAACTAAAAAGAACCACCATTTTCTGTACAGCTCCATCACTTGAGCAAAACCACTTCCCTCTAATTTAACGGTCAGCAAGGTGGCTCGGTGAAGCAAGGGGGTTCTGTTTGTTGAAGACCGATCGGTTGACATTTGAGGTAAGTGCGCGCTTCTTTGCCGCCACCATTTCTTTATCTACAGCACGTCAGCCATAACCTAAATAATTACAAATTTACACATTCCTTCGTACTCGTCTCGTGTGCTGTGCAGACTATGAAAGATGGAATGACCCCTGGCCTTCTCTTATGGCGTATAAGATCTTCTCCTTCATCATCTCCTGCAAAATATTGATGTAACCAAACTTTAGCAACGTTCAACTATTACAAAGAACCGGAAATAAAAAGTTAGAAAGGATGTCACTTTAGAAGAGTAAGCTGGGAGCTTCAAATAGTTGGCGCAAGTCATCACACTGGGTAGCTCGGCATCAGCAGATTTACTACAATGCTGCAAAGGCCAACACAAACAAAAGAAATAATAAAATTGGGAGACTAATAGAAAGAAAATGAGTAGTCAAGGAAGTATGCGATGCTTTCTCTCAGACCTTCCGAACAATTGTCAGTTTTGGGTTGAGTGATGCTAAACCCCCTGAAGGAAGACGAGGTGCTCCCGTCACAAATTGCAGAAATGACCGCTGCTGCTCCCGGTCAAATTCTTGAATGGTTTCCAAAAGCTGAAGAATCACATAATTAATTTACTTCCTTACAATTTATATAAACGTGTATTAGCAAGTGAAGGATCGACCACTTACATAGATGACAGGAGTACTGCTTGCAGTGTAACCATGATCAAACTTGATGTGCTCCAAGAGCTCACTGAACTGTTAATAAGGGAAAATGATGTGCCTTCAGTAAGCAAAAACCCTACCCCGTGAAGAAACAATCGTCTAAAGGTGAGACACTTACCTCCCAAGAATTATTTTCTCCACATAATAAGTGCTCTAGTTCGTACTCACTGAAAATCTGAAGATTCTTAATGGGGAAAACCTGAAAAGGAACAGACTAATACTTTTTACCCGGTAAGAAAGGTAAATTTGATGATGTTTAAAACCAGTTTACAGCATAAAAGGTACCCAGCGAATACATTTGAAAGATAACAGGAGCACATGAGCAGGCCACAACAAACTACACTATCAATATTCATAGAAAAAAACATCTCAGTAAGGCACACATGCTGTATGCTCTACAATCTGGAAGCCTTGGAAATTGTAAGCTGCAGCCTATCCTAAATTACATTGCTTCAAGGAGCATGTAAAGCAATTAAGTTTGCTCCATGACACTTGCATGACTATAACATCACAGGCGTGCCAAAGATACTGTAAGGTACAAGGCAGCAGAAAAATTCTCCTATGTCAGCATAATAGCACCAGCTAATTCAGTGAAAACTTCTTAACTCGTAATATTGCATACTAAGACAACACATTCGATGTCGAATCATGGTTTAACCAGGAGAAGAGAGAAGGTTGAATAAAGAAAGAACAGCATCTATAACAACTTTAACACCATAATCGTCTTTCGGTAAATCCTCTCCAAAAAATCAGGTGCCATTCTCTCCAAAAAATTTCCTAATGTTGCTATCACTATCAACTAAATCCACTTTAGTCTTTTCACCATAGGCACACAATTTTCGACTACCTGATTAAATCCAGATTTGAAGGCCTCTACTTGTCTTGAAATTCCAGAATTTGTGGTAGCATCCACAACAAATGAGATGAAATCCTCTAGATTGGTCATATTTACCTGGAATAACATGAAGAGCGGCTCAAGTTTGTTACCTTCAATGGAGAAAACAAAGGAAAAAGCATATGCTCATAGCAAGGGCTGTACCATCTTATGGTCAGGTCCAGATGAAAGAACATAATTCGGATAACCAGGTACAGTGAAATCCAGACAAAGATCCTCCATAGCGATACTCCTAAAGCACAAGTCATTTTTGAGGGTTGAGCCTTCTCCATGAACAGATTCCAGAAACTTCTTCCTGTCAACTAGAGCCTGGAACTCTAGCAGAGTCCTACCAAGCTCAGGATCAAATGAGGGGATGTCATACAATGTAAGGTCCTTCAAGAAAAAAAAGCACAACACAACATAGTGTCAACAGATAATTCGCAGGAGATAATCATCAGATGAGAGAATCAATGGTAAGTCACCATGTAAATCTAGCTGTGTCCTACCTGTCCAATAATTAGTTTATAAAACGCTTTAGACAAATGCAGATCCAAGACCCTCCCATCTTGAAGAGCTTTTGCCACCAGCTTCCCGAGCAGAATGAACCTGTTAATAACTTCCGCAAACTCTACATTTTCAGACGCAGATAAAGCAGGAGCCCAGGGGCGGGGAAAAAGTCCGAAGGTAGAGAGAATCATTTCTGAACCATGCGTTTCCATGACCTTGCTGGATGAAAACGAACCATGATCCTCTCTCCACATACCAAGGCCGGGCCTCTGAAACTCATGACTGATTAAGGTGTAAAACTCCAATGTGGGACCAAGACCAGTACCAACTTCATCATCAAATTCAACTTCAACGGCTACTCTCTGACGGGCATACAAATCCATCATCTGGACAGCAGAGTCCATAATACGATCTCTATGTACTAAAAACTTCTTTCGCACCAAGCCACTCGCACTTCGCCTTCTATCAGTCAAAGCGCCCGCACTACCATGAGATGGGGGATCAGGTTGAATCTGGAGCTGACCAAAAGCAGATAAGTGAAAGTACTTCCGTCGTGCCTCAAAACTGAATAAAAAGGGGCATGACTCCATTAGTTGGTTACACCATGAAGGCATACCACCAGTCGAAACAGCTAAGGAATCCCGCATTTGTTGTTCTATTTTCTCTGTCAACTTGCTGCTCACAAACTCATTCTGCGGGACCAAGGGAGCCATTACCTTGAGATCATCTAATTCGTCCATTCTTCCTTCTGCAAAAGCAGTCATTCTTTCAAAAGACATCAGTTGAAATGCTCGTCTGTTCATTGCTTCCATACTTTTTAACAAGACTAAGATGTCGTACACAGGACTGGGCTTCTCCAAGTCTGAAACAAGTTTACCAGCAAATAAGTAAGAGAAACATGGTGTGCCTTGCATGTACACCCCTGTTTTATCCAATAGAGGCAAGTTTCTAGCTGAGAATGGGCATTCTTGAAAATATTCTGGTCTAAATTCAGCAGCCCTTCTATATTTTAGTGTATAGACCTGACTCCACAGCTTTGCACTGGCAATCATCTCATTTCCCACTTTTATTTGTTGTTGAAGAACAGCTTGATAGAGGGAAAGCGTTCTATCGATCTGTTGCCCATCCAAGTAAAACAACAATTTTGGCAAAGGAATGTCATCTTCAAAGGATGGACTTTGAGATGACCCATTGATATCTGGCTCTAGAGTCTTGGATTGTGAGACCTAAGACACAAACAGAGCCATGTCATTGTAAATTAGACATGCCGCACAGCAGACGAAAGGATCTAAACCATCAAACTATGACAACCTGGACCTATGGACAGTTTAGAATATCCCGAATGCAGCAGTAGTTCATTTAAAAGACTGCAGCCAAACTAGATATAATATTAACAACAGGACACATTCACAATCTTCCCAAGTCAAAATAAACGATACTTCAGCATTGTTACAAAACAAGACTATAATAACTGGAAATGAAAAACAAAAAAATTTACCGCACAATCCTGTTCATCAGAAGTTCCACCAGGATTTGACTGTTGTCCTACATCTGGTTGATCAGGTATAGACTTTGACAAGTTGGCTTCACCTTGCTGCAGGTCTTGTAAAGCAGTGGACATACCATGAAATTCCATATGCTCAGAACTTTCGCCACAAGTAAGATTTGCATTTATTGGCAACTTCATAGGTAAGTTTTCCTCTTCAACAAGTGCATTTTTCTCCACGCTCTCACTTTTCTTGACCTTGGGATATAAAAACCCTTCAATGGCATTCAAAGGTGTGAAAGGATCAACTGTTAGAACATCCTGAGAATAATCACATAGGCATTCCTCCCCTTCTCCCCTCACAAAGTGAACTTTTAGACATGGATGCGATACGCAACGTCCATTGGGGACCAGAGCAAAAGAGTTTCTTTGCTTGGTTGAGTTGTTTATAATGACGGGAAAGTTTTCCAGTGAGGACAGTGCACTTTGCAGTTTCCGTATCAAAACCACCATGGGCAAATCCCCATGAAGAGAATCCAAGGGAGTAAATACTAACCTTCCAAAAACTCTAAGTCGTTTCTCAATGACAAGCAAATGACCAACTTTGCCATCCAGTTCAACCTTATCACTTGTTGACAAGCCATCGGATAGGTAATTCACTAAAGATTTAACAACACCACTCTCAATAAATTCAAAGGTGGAAATGGGTTCACTACCATTGAGCTTCACTGCTATTTGATGCAAAACAGAATGAAACTTCTCCTCGTGCTGTAAAGATGATTCATCAATGGACTCATTCATCAGACCATTTATTGAAGTAGCAAACGTTTTAAGCATTTGAAGGATATCAGTCAGAGCTTCCTCAGAATCACAAAGCTCTGGAGAGAAAAAGCCAGTTTTTATGTCCTTTGCCCTTTGATGAACGGTATCCTGAGCAAGCTTGCAAGTTCTTGTTTCCGAAGCTGAAGGAGAATGATCATTTTCAAAGGCGTAACATAAGCATCTCAGCACATCCTTGTTAGCTGGCTTTTGACTGGAATCAACTGACAGCTGATTGCCACCAAAGACCGGAAACAATCTATGTGAGCATTTTTCTGGTGTGATTAGCGCATCAATAGCGAAAAAGACACCTTCCTTGATGAAAGACTTCAGACACACATCACCAAGCTTTTGCAAGCTTGACTCGGCAATTTGAAGGGCTATATCCAACACGTGGTAATCCTTGCGTGTAAACACTCCCGCCAAAAAGCTGAATTACCATGACAATAATAAGCATTAACAAAAGAGGCACATTTTGTGTTTAAGTGAACTTGTTATGTTGATGGCATCATAAACAAGAGATCGGTTACCTGACTCTTCACTGTGCTTGTGCTTTGTACACATGTCAATTAGTGAGAAAAAAGCTAGCTTACCTTGAAAAATTGGAGTTTGTAAGCACTTTAGCAAGAATATCAGATGTGCTCAGAGATAACAAGTTGTTGATGATTATTAAGCAACCATAGCAAACGTGTATGTTTGCGCCAGAATTAACCACCTGCAAGAAGAGTGAACATCGTCAAAGCACTAATAAAAGGAGTAGCAGTACCATTCTATTGATACAGATAACCAACCTGAATCAGCAATGGAAGCACATCCATTCCAAACATCTGCAGAAACCCAGGGTTACTGCGTAAAAAAGCCACCTTTTCAGATACCTGCTGAAAATCCTCGTTATTGGCCAGTGCAGGGAGGAGCTTATATAGCAACTTCAGAACTTCTTGTAACTGCAGGACAAAAAGAGCAGGCCCGGTCAGCAACTCTATAACTATATCTCTCTGAAAACCTCATTATGAGCAGGGACAGTCAGCTACTCTCCATCAATAAATCACTCCCATGAGGAACCGTTGATGGACATAACAGGTGATACCAGTCCACCAACAGTACCATCTTTATCCTACTTCAAAGTCAAAAAACCCAATGTTCAAATGACCATCACCGTGGATCATTGGAACTGAAGCAATATCAGGAAAATACAATCAGCGGATGTGTAAAACTTTATATACTTAATGTAGGCACCTTTTAACCTTTAAGGAGAACCCCAAATAAACTACTTGAATATCAGCAATTAAATGCAGGTTATTTCAAGCCTTTTGAATATTTTTATAGTAACAATTCATTTATCAGGTAAAACTAGATCATTTTTTATCAACCAATCCATTTAATTAACAGCAAATTCAACTTAAGGTCAAAAACTGGTATACAAATGACGATTAGTCAAATTATTTCCATCAAAATTTTCAGCAAGTGAAAATAGAGATAAGACAGGCATGCTCAGAATATCCATAAAATGTTGGTTGTCTTTTGCAAATTAAAAAATGATTCTTCTATCCAGCATAGTGCTAAGAGCTACTCGTCGGACCCAAATTTCCCCTCTAAGTGACCCAGAGTAACTTGACCCATATTAGCCTTCTAAGTGACCAAGGGTGAAACACTTGGTGCGATCAGAAATTTGAATCTAAAGATTTTCTACATGATGCATAGCTTAGTTAAGAGGAGGCTTCTAGATGTACTACCCAAAAGCAAACATAAATTGTTATGCATTCAGTAACACACCCCATCATGTAAAGTTGTCGAGTGTCACAATTGAAGTATGTTACATGGATAGATGTAGTGCAAGTCAGGCTCACAGCAAACTTTACTCACAGAGAAATGTCACTAGCTTCACTCAAAGCCTTCAGGCACAATTCCCTTCATTTTATCTTTGCTAATACATCCACAGGACCACTGGAACACTAACACTAAGGTTCCAAATTTCACCCAGAAGTGGAGTCAAATAAATTGTACGCACATTTCTGCGCTCAGCTTGTGACTTAAACCAGGTTAAATCAGAAAGAGGCTGGTCAGATCAGTGCATATTATAACACAATCCCTGTAAATTCTATCAATCTCATCAGACAATTCACCAAGATGGGTCATTTGAGTATCAATCTGGTAATTAAGGTAAAAAGTGATAACAAAGGAACTGAATACAGTGTCAGACAACCTGAATACAGTGTCCATCAGCCAGACAAGGAGATGACACTCCATGGGGAACATCGTAAGTAGCCAATATATCCTTCAGAATGATGCATATTTTAAGCTCATACAGAGTTCTGAAACCAAGATACGAACCGGAACAAAGTTTCACAAGCATCCCAATCATTCCCTGCAAAACAAATTGGAAATAAAAACCAGTGCAATATGCTGTTTAGAAACGTGAGATTATAAATATATAATATAACTACATACATTATAAACTGGGAGGGATAAAGTGGTTCCGCTATTTAAGTTGATAAGACGTAGGGTTTGGTTGATCAACTCATGCTTGCACAATTCATCCAACTTCTCCGGGTTCCGACTAACTCTCTCTGTTATTTTAGTTAAGCAGAATGCCACGCTTTCAACAAGCTGCATCGTGATATCATAACAAAGAAAGTGATTAAAATTTGGAAAGCCGACAATTGAATTGTGACTCAAGTATATAAAACCTGTCACAAACCTGTTGATCATCGTATTGAAGAAGGTTGCAGAGAATAGGAACAGCATCCATGAAAAGTGAAGGGCAATCAGACGGAAGTTTCCTACAGATGTTCGCGACAATAGAGAGAGCAACTCGCTGGTATTGACAAAACAGCAAAGGCCATTATATGTGCAAGGACTAAGGTATCGACAGCAGAACCGATGCAGGCTATAAAAACAATATGAGAATCAACTTGCAGTAATAAACACAGAAATAATAGTACCTGCACACTTGTTGAAAAGAAATCAATAAAATTAAGCACAGCCGCGATAGCACCAGCCTCTAAACAGGCAAGTGGTTGGTCTCGAGATATTTTCTCCAAGGCTTGCAAACACTACATCAAAAATTACACTGATCAAATTTCATCCGATAAGATACCCTGGATCACAAACTAATAAAATGGAGCACTAAGAAATAATTTTTCACATGGAGAATTATAAAGTACTTAGGCAATTTACCTGTTCAGCAACATCCAAGTACTCAATGGCCATCAATTGCTGGCAAATAGCAGGAACTGCATCATGCCTAACTAGGAATGCCGATGATCGAGGAAACACATCGCAAAGATAAGTTATAGCCCTTGCAGCCAATAGCATTATGTCTGGATTGCTATCATGCCTTGCAAGCTTTACAAGAATTGGAGAGAGTGCATCGGCCAGCATGCTGGAAAGTGAATCCCCTGTACAGAATGACAGAACTTCACATAGCTCTGTAAGCACAGCTAATTGCCCCGAAGGTCCAGTTTCTTCAGTCAAGCTCGATAAAATCTTCTTGAACTTGGAATGGTCACCGTATGACCGACTCCTATGGTATTCACGGAGACCCTCATACCGAGGGTCTACATCATCGGAATCACAAGACCCACATGTTGAATCTTTTTCTGGTTCGCCCTCGGATCGACTGGATGCTGAAGCAGTTGAGGCAGTATCCATGTCCGTTTCGTGGGATTCCAATCTTGAGCTAGTAGACTCTATTTGGTTCTCCATCAGTGAGCTCGAAGAACTCGGTCTAAAATCCAACGAACTGCACGCGCGCTTATCAGCAGGAAAATCCTCAACTACTTCAGTTCGCTTTTGGCCACGGTTCCCCATTAATGAATCCAGTATCCAGACACAGCAGAGCTCCTGCTTCGTTAAAACTTACAATGAGATCAATGTAAACCATCCCCACCAAAAGAAACAAACGCAGTAATCAAATCGATGCCCACTAAAACGGATATCTTGTTGAACAAATTCGTTATTTTTTTACAAGAGTATGCAAAATTTGCCGCTCCCGCGAATCTTATAGACCAGACAGGCAGTGTTGAAACGCTCACCAAAATTAGAATTCTAACAAGTTAGAACCTCACAAAAAAAAAAAACCACCCTTTGGAAACAATGCGAGAGGCGGATGAACTACTAGTGCCGAATCTCTAAGTGAGTGAAACAGAGCACGATTCCTCCTGTTCCAAGTTGACAGCACTACTGATGACAAGCCCTAGATATCCCAACGACGCGTGCCCATACCGCCCTCTCTCGCACCGCGAAGGCGAATCGTCATCTTATACAAGAGCTGTAATTTACACCACGCACCAACCCGAAATAGACGAGTAACCAAAAAAGGGGCGCAGAGAGGCAGAGGCTGTGGAAAACAACCATCAAACGCAGCCCCGTTCCGACATTAAAGAATCCCCCCCCGCCGAGATTCATCAATACCTCTCGGGACCATCGACCGAGCAATCACCATCGTCACCACTCAGGATATTCACGGGCAGATTCCACTCCACACATCCGCCCCCAACACCAAAACCGAAAAGGAAAAGGAAGGATCGAATTCCAGAGAGGACAAAGCGACGACGGAAATCGCAGCGATCAGCTAAAGACGGCGCGATCGGAACACGGCGACGAGTTGGCTCCCGTCTTTCGAGCGTTGTTACCTAAAATAGCCGATCGATCACCCCGGTCTCTCCGACCAGAGAGGGGAGACGAGAGAGGGAACGAAATCCGTCGGCGCTCGCGTTCCCGCGGTCGATCCTCCTCCGCCGTCGTCTCCTCCGCCGACTTTGCTTCGGTCTGCTGATACCGTCGCGTGTCGTATTTGTAAGCGAGGACACTTGCTGGGGAGGTTTTCAAAGGAGATGATATATACGGAGAGAGAGAGAGAGAGCCCATGGTAATCTGTTGTGGCGAAAAAAGTATTGTGTCCATCCGCGCCTAGCGTAAAACCCATCTTTCAAGCCGTCAGATGTGGTGACGCCGTGGGCCCCACGCTGGTGCCGAGTGAGCTGATGAGATCCACGGACGCGGCCCGCCACGGGGCGGCCGATCGGTCGGGTGTATCTCGCCTCTTCCCGCCTACGTCCGATCTGAACATTTCCGCGGCTGTCGCGTTACTCGCCGGATCGAACGGCTTTATGATGAGGTGCATGTTGATCCCCGGTGCGCCGGATGGCGTGTGATGATTATCCACGATTTGGATTATATTTAGAATGTATAAAGACATTTTAGGGGATGCTACTACGTTTGTTAACCTTTTTTATTAATTATTATTATTTTCGATTGTGTGGAGTATACCATCCTCATCCACATTTAATAATAGAACTGAGATTTCGTCAAATTAATTTTGTAAAAGTAAGGTTGAAATCCTTTTTGGTTATATCTTAGATGCGGTGGAGAATGATAATTGGCAAAAGCTTTAACAAGCCGAAGATACGACGGTATAAGCTGTTGTAGCGAATTTATCGTTCATTACTACAAAATATGGATAAAATCATGATTTGAAGCAGGTGAGATACACACCGCTCAAGCTCTTTCACCGTCTCCAAATATTTAATTTTAAATATTTTCAATGTTGGGAAACTTTAATTCAAGGTTAGATAAAATCTCTGAACATCATTTTTTTTTAAAAGAACGGTTTATTTACATGCTTACAAGGTGGGGACTCTAGTAACATAGGTGCAGGATTTGACTCCTGTGCAAGAGGCAGAGTTAAAGTCAGAGAAAAAGGAGAGTTAGAGATATGACAGACAAAAAAAGAAGAAGATATCTTCGAGAAAAAATTGGTTATTTTAGGAAATAAAACCGACACAATCGATTTTTCCATGACCTTCTTTACGCGTTGCTAGTAAATAATAAAGAGAATATCTATTAGGTGCACAGCTATGTGAGTTTGCATTAGGGTTCGACATTTGAGATTTTGTTTAGATTGCATTATACAAGCTTAATATGGATTTATATTATTGCATTCTTTAAATTTTCATAGTCTATCTATATGTATCTATAATATATATGTTAAATAGATAGAATCTTACCAAGATATATATATATATATATATATATATATATAGAGAGAGAGAGAGAGAGAGAGAGAGAGAGAGAGAGAGAGAGAGATCTGTCATGGATATATATAGTATATATAAATCTTATCAAGTTGTAGTCTACCCATATATTTTATACAATATCCTTTTAGGATATTTTTTTTATATCACCGACAGATTTGTTTAGATATATTAAATTTCTGTTGGTGAACATTTGTTGCGTGTCAAAGAAAATGAAATTGAAATTAAAAAAAAAATCCTATGTATATCATGGGACTGTGGGGGAGGAAATGTGAAAATAAGAAAATATCAAGTCCCGAAAATTCTTTCGACTTTCTTTTATATTTCTTTTTACATTTTTTCCTCTTGAATATCATAACTTTTAGAGTGCATGATATATATGATTTGGGATATCTGATGCTAGCGTCAGAACAAGAGCACATGTCTTCCGTGGGAAGAGAAATAGTTGAAAAAATTGAACTAATGAAGAATAAAGTAGTATGTAAAGATTTCTTACCAAAAAAAAAAGTAGTATGTAAAGATTTTCATCCATTTTTTAAAAAATATAATCTTAATTTTTCGCCTAATCAGAAAATATGAAAGATTTAGGGAATACTTGACAATTGTTTTGAATTCAAATTCAGAAGGTAGGAGATCCATGACTATATCAATAAACATCTTAATCATAGTTGAGTCATGACTATGAAGACAATTTCACCTAAAATAATAGTAATAAGAATGAAAAATAAATATTGATATTTATCATTGTGTGCATATGTTATGTTGGTGCATATAAGTTACTTGAAAACAAATCGACACTTTTATTATTTTATTTGAGGTTATTCTTGATGTTTTTTTTTATTATCAAAATTAGAACTGAAGACGCCAACATGCTTTTTGATTACTAAATTAAAACAAATGTGGCAAACAATGTTGATAGTATTAGGCCCGGAAAGCATATGCTAGAATGGCCAGCTTACTTGTAATTACCACTAAAAGAGCGCGAAATCGTGCACATGTGCCAAAAAGTGAAAATTTTCTTAATATCTTCTTCTATGATAAGAAAATCTACATAAGGATTTCAACCTCAGACCTTTGTTTGAAAATTGGCCAAAGAGCAAAAGAAAAGTCCTCACAATTGTCTTGTTATTACCTGTTTTTTCACTTTAGCCTTAAATATTTGTAAAATTCAACCAGGTGCGTTTATTTCATGGAAAATAAATGATTTTGAAAATATATTCCTTAAAAATGATTGCCCGTATTGTTTACAAAAATGAACGAGAAAAGAAAAATTCATCATCTACGAGAATATTTTATATATAAATTATTATCGATAATGAAATATTTTTCATTGATTGATTATTTAAATCGATACAAGTGATCATTTTTAGGAAAATGTTTTCCAAATTATTCATTTTTTGTGAAACAAATAGAGTTATATTAAAAAAGAATCTAATTGTTCGCGAACTTTAAACATTTATAGTTCCAAACCCCCAACCCCAGCCAGTGCACAACCTTAGTCAGCTCATGCTAGAGCATCTCCTTGTTAGCATGTTGCTTTTGCTAGGAAGAAAAACAGGGGTTTGGGACCACCCACATGGGAAGGCTTAAGACTTATGAATGTAAGGCCAAACTTAAAAGGACCAAAAGAGACCGTACACTTGGACTGATGTGCTTTCTACATTTGTGTGCCGGAGAATTGGTGATTGAAGGCCACAATAGAAAGTTAGCCTTGAGTCGACTTCATTAGGAGTTATGCCACTTGATTCAGACGTTGGCGCCCTCATTCTTTTGGTTGCCATTCTTCTGTTTGGCAATTTATGGATGCTTAGGCAAAATTTGGATTTCCAACGATCTCTAATAACTTTTTGGAGTCGCAATAACCCCGATTGTTCCCTCGATATCAATCAGACTAGGGCTCGAATGAATAAGACCAATTTACGAAGCCATTTTGAAGGGCTAAAGGCGAAGAGTACCGTCCATGTTTTGATCCATTGTGGACTATTCAATTAAGCAAACGGCCACGTAGGAGAAGGAAAATGAAAAAAATAAAGTCAAGCTATCATTTTTCGTCCTTCAATCTGGACGGAATTAATAAAAAAGCTTGATTACATGATAAGTTTTAGAATTTGATTGTGTTTTTTAAAAGTTTTAGTATTCAATTGCAGTTTTTCGATAAATCTCGTGATTCATGATGCACTTATCTCAAATGTGTTTTATTAGAACAAAAAAACCGTACAAAAACCCTGCTTTTTCTCTTGTCACCAGATACTTTTGTAATTGTCTCCTTACTTTTTCTTTTCAACGCCCCAAAAAACTTCTCCATCGCCACCTCCAATCTTTTTCGTTCCAATTTTTTAACCTAAATTCTTCTCCATCACTCAACCAAATGACCCGTCGACGTCGTCACTTCCATGTTCCATCCTCTCTATCATTATTATTTAACCTCAACCCTACCTTTTATAAGTAAAGCTTTCTGGACGAAGTTGGTCAAAAGTTTTCTTTCTCGTTTTCGTGTTCTTTTTCGAATGAGCGCAATTAATACAAGTTGGCTCTATGGACTCTCATCAGAGATGACAACCTTTGCCACGTTCAAAAAGAAGAATGCGTGTTCGCTCTTTTGAGAATCATAGACAGGGCACGCATTTTGGACACGACCGTATACATGACGGTGTACACGTTTGCATCACCGTACCGTACACGGCATATAGCTTGGCTTGTTTACGATATAAATGAGTGAACTTCTACACAAACAATAATTTTGGTATGCGGAGATTGACTTCTTCACCTCAATCACAGCGTACTTTTATGCAAACCATAAGTACATTTGCTAAACTTGCTGAAGCGGTTCAATAAATATTTCATGTTTAGCTTTTAGAGTTGTTAGTTTGACATGACACGATTACGACATGAAGTCATACATTAGTATGAAATCAAAACTCAAATCATCGTGGCTCTCACGACAACACTTACTTACTTACCAACGCTTCTCTAACATGTTCGAACTGACGACTCAATCACATACAAAAATAATGCAATTGCACCATACGATCTGAATTGGATTATGGATTATACACTCAGACCTCAACGTTGTCACGTAAACGTGAACAGTATGCATACCAATTGGTCACAAGTTTCAACTCAGGAATACTAATACACAAGACGACTCCAACAAAACACAGAGAACTACCAACGAAACTTCATTCTTGTCCTCATCGGGTGCCCACTTTAAATGACAATAAGATAAATACTTGCAGGGCTTACCTTTCTACATTATCAAGTGAATCTAAACCAGACATATATAAGGCCGAAAGCAAATATGATGCAGATGCTAAAATATACAGCCCACTGGAAAACGACTCCAAATGAACACGATTGACACAGACCACCCTAAAACGTCAGCAGCACATCTTATAAATATCTTGATGCCGAGATGAGTCGAACGCAAGGAACGAGAGCAATGATTTCATCTCATGCAATGGGCTCGCAACATGTGATTATTCTGCGCCATGCATCGGAAGCGCACTATGGTGAACCTGCAGAAAACACCCAAGGAACAAAATAGATCATAATGAGGAAGTGGAAAATACTCTTCGACATACGAATAGTTTCTAACTTAATCACCAGTTATCTATCAAGAGATACGAACAGAAGAGGCGGTAACAGCAGCCAATATCACAATGGATTTTCATATAAAAAGGAAGTGGTTAGAAGCATGTGTCAAGAAAATTCACAGCTGGATAAGATTCCAGATGCCTTTCAGCTTGTGGACGTCAATTATGCAAATTAGCATTATATTTTCAAACACCAACATATCAAGTTGCAAATTTCAAATCTACCAAACATCATTTATAGAGTAAAAACAATAGCAACATAGTTTAGATAATAAAATTAGTACTTTAAAAATTGATGTTCTCTACTCACGAACGAGATCTAAGAATAGGGTCAGTCGATCGACCAACAGGAGGACAGATCCATTTCTCCTCGAAACCATCTTTTAAAAATATATATCTATCTGATTAATTATTCAAAAAGTAGATTCAAGGTTTATGGGCTACTTAAGGATAGAAAGGAATAAAAGCGTGAAGTTTCCTTATAGAATATGAGTAATTTATATCAAAATGGACTGGTCGTATTTACTTGTTCTATGGATATAAATTATGATAATACAGAATAATAATTGATTTTATTGTATCTTATGTTTGGGTGGTCTTTGTTCATCTAATTTGCCTACGAAGTTCCATTTTATGAAAACCTCTATTCTAACCTAATTGAAGACTATTATGATAATTAGCTATTCCACTCTAACCTCCATTATACAACTACCATAACATAGATCATACTCTTACAAGTTTTTCAAATTCTCTCTGTACTATGCCATGCCAATGTCATATCTTTCTGTGTACCAATTTGGCTCCTTAATCAGCAATAACAACTAGCAAGTATGTCCAACAACTCAAAGTATACCCACGTGGTGAGCATGCTGAAGAGTCTGATGAAGTTATATGTGGTATGTGGTGACGTGGAGAGGCAAGAATAGTATGTATATAGTAGATTCTAGTCCATTGATTACGCTAACAAAATAGGATGACATGTTCTACCTACAGGCCCATGGTAGAACTCAAGCTCCAACAAACTTCCATAAGAGAAAGATCAGTTTGGATTATGTGCTTGATGTTCTTTTGTAATAGATACAGCCTAGAATAGTCGCTAAGCAATTCAGTCTCTCCTCGACAAATACTGATTGAAGGACCAGAGATGGCCCTCTGTAATCATGCTTTTAAGTGGCAAAGCAAACATACAAACAGAACATTATCCGTGATGGACCAAGTACAATTATTCGGGATTTTCAATGTCCTTTTACAAAAATAAAGTCCATTAGCAACTTTTACAAGCACAAAACCATCATGCCCCTCGTAAAGCTGACGTGACCTGGAGGAATTAAGCATGTATTAAGGAACTAAGATTAACAAAGTTATGCAAAACAGTGAAGTGATTGAAACTGAATGTAAAATGATCTATTCCATAACTTTTCCTCAGTTGATTTAGCTTTTTCTTCACAAGTGATCTACAGCAACACAAAACTTGAAAGGTTTTGATGAAGATTTTTAAGGTCCTACTCAGAGTGAAACAAGGCCCAATTCCTAGGTAGAAAGACAAAGGGAAAAAGGGCAACAGACAATAGATTTCTCAAAAGGGCTTCTAGGAACTATCAGATCATAGGAAGTGACAAGGAACCGGTTAATTAGGACATAATAAGTCATGTTGATTATCGAAAAGCTTCAGCAGATTATTCTTTCATATTCATTTCGATGCTTCTTTAATGAGACCCTTTCATTTTGTGAATCCATGTATGCTTAAAATTCAAAACATCGCCACCCAGTAAGTATATGCTGCTAAGTATGGCAAAGGAGGGGCAAAATCTGATTGAGTTAGGGAGACACAAACCACATATAATCAGCATATCATGCGGAAAATTGGCCAGCACTTGCAACAAGCTTGCCTAACCCAGAGCAAAGCACCACATATTGATCATTGGAACTCTGATGACTAAATTACTCCCTATTCCTAGGAAACCAAAGTCTATTCAATAAAAAGAGGTCCTACCAAACAAGCGTCAGCTCAATTATTTGCTTCAAGGTGTGGCGTCTCAACACATGGTATTTAATGTATATGAAGGACCAAAGATAATACAATATAACATCTTCTGAGAAAAAGTGTGGCAAAATATAATATTCGAGAGAGCCAGGAGGAATGAGATTAGAGTTACTTGAGAATGGGAATAGTTGGTGCCGTGAGAGAAAGAACCTTGGTGAGCAATCTTCCAAATTCATCAATGCAAATAAGAAACAAGATGACATAATTAAAATCACAAGTCACAAAGCAACCACAGATCCAAGAAAAATTGAGTTATGAAAACATACATCACATGACAATAAACGAAACACCATACGCGGATTGACCAAACGCGCAAAAATTCACCTGGGCATTAGGAGCTGACTGAACTGCGGCGCCATCTCTTTTAGCAGATGTTTCCCCACCTTTAGCTGTCCCCTTGGTATCCCCCTACCCAAAACCAATAATTCACCAGCTCAAGCATTAGAAACGTGCTACAGTAGCCACACCAAAGGACTAGGACAGCATGCCAGGTCAAATCGAGAATAATGCAAGTTCTAGAAGAAGGCAAACGAAGAGTCGGGAATAGTCTGACATTTACCTCCATCTGCAAATAGAGCAGAATCCCATCCAGTGACAAGGGGCAAAACAAGAGAGAGAGAGAGAGAGAGAAAAGAGAGTCAGTCATTGAGAAGTCAAAGCACTCATATATCAGCATAATAATTTATAACCACCGGATGAAAAGAAGGCAATTATCAACAAATGAATTACAAGATCCACAATCATCCTGTCATCATGATTACTCCACTAACCTAAATCTCCTTCCTCCCTCAGTAAAGGCGCTTCTCTCTCTTTTTTTTACAGCGAGAGAAAATCAACCATAAACATCGAAACAGGAACGAAACACCAACCTCCCTGTATCTGGCCAGGTAGATCTTAAGCGGATCGAGGTAATCCTCAAACCCTAAGGTCGCCATGGCCCAGAGCAAGTCGTCGCCGTTAATCGTCTTCCTCTTCTCTCTCTGGCACTTGTCGCTCGCCCTGTCCATCCAATAACAGAAAATCACACACGCGCACGCGCACGCAGAGATGGAGAAAATCACCGAAATCGGAAACCGCATTTCCGCCGGGGGAAAAAAACAGGAGTTTTCACCCCCCCCACAAGCGCAACTGACTCGCTGGTGACGAAGCTGATGAACTCGGAGACGCACTCCTGCACGGTCTCCTTGGCGTCCTTGGCGATCTTGCCGTTGGCGGGGAGGGCCTTCTTCATGATGCGGCTGATGTTGGCGATGGGGAGGTACCTGTCCTGCTCGCGGACGCCGCCGCCGCCGCCGGACCGGGGGCTGTGGTCGCCGCTCTCGTGGCTGCCGCCGCCGCCGCCGGGACTCGCCGGAGCCTCCGCCATAACCGCGCCGCCCGGGACGATCGAGGGGCAGGACGCGAGCGAGCTGAAAAGGAAACGGCGAGCGCCGTGAGAAGGGGCTCCATCGCCGCCGCCGCCGCCACCGCCGCCGCCGCCGCCGGGGGGGGATCGGCAACCCTAGCTCGTCGGGAGCGATCGCGAGAGCCCGCGGGGGGAATACGGGGAAGAGGAGCGACGGCGACGGCGGCGACGATTGGAAATTGAGGAAGTGATGGCGGGGGTGGGGAAAGGAGCGGAGAAATACCTGTGGGGAAGTTGTAATTGGCGCGCGCGGTGGGGAGGGGGGAGAGATCGGATGGTGCACAGGGAGGATCGGACGCTGGATAGGAGAGGAGGGAGGAGGACGATGGAGATGAGACTGCGGGCTCGTCCAGCACCGTTGATTCGTTTTTTGAGCTCCTGTAATTTCTAATCCCCCCGCCCCCCTGCCCTTTTTTTATTTGACCACCTCGTCCGGTGGATGCACGCCGAATTTCCCAATGTGCCCCCCGCCCGGGGCCATGACCCAGTTTGGTCGAGCTTAGAGAATTTTTTTTTTTTTGGTCTGAAACGTACTCATTTTGTATCATTCAAAAGGCGAACCACAGTAACAGAATTGACCAGAGTCCATACAGAGTAAATCCAAAAGAGTTCGGGAAGGTCTAGACATCCAACTGGGAGATAGGGTCCTTTTCTGGTGGGATTTGGCGATCCAGTCCGCGGTTTGATTGGCTTCACGTGGACAGTGGGCCAACGAGACCCCATGTAAAGTACCAAGAAGTAGGGGTGTCAATGGGTAGGGTCGGGTCGGGTTTCTATTATACCCGACCCGACCCGAATCACAAGGGGCACATGCTCTCTCTGACCTGACACAGCCCAGACCGTATAGAACTCAAAGTGAAAATCCGGGTCGGGCCGGGCTGGGTCGGGCTAGGTTTTGGGTTTGTTTGTTTGTTTTTTTTTTTTTTTCGTTTTCATGATTGTCCCGCTTTGCATATTCAGCGAATGTGTCATTCTTTATTGAGGATGTGTCCAGCTCTATCTGCTTGTTCCCCTGGTTGTCTTTCGTGTCGTCGCTTGCCCGATACTTCTTTTGAATTTTGGTTCTACACATGAAGACGTCATTTGGAATGACAATTGGTCGTGTGCCCTTAAGGTTCTCTTCTCTTGTGGCTTTGTGCACAGGTTCACAGCTAATGATGGAAAGATGAAGTTGAAAGGGATTCTGCCTTCGAACGTGGAATCTGAGATTCATTCCGGGAGCATTCAGAATCTGGGTCTGATCCGGATACTTCATTACACCCTCAACGACATTCCGAACAAGTCGGACAAGTGAGTGCGGCTTACGCAACGGGCATTCGTCTTTTGTTTGGCTTCATGAGCTTAGCATCTGACTTATCGACTCTCTTTTTTTCCTTGTGATTCTAATGTTTCAGGTATCTGGTCGTCAACAAGTGTGAATAAACCATATGGCCCCTGGTTCGTGGGGCCTCTCCTCCTTTTTCAATAAAGAAACCAATGATAATAATGATTTAATAAAGCGCCCCCTCCCCCACCTAAAAAAATGAGCACAAGATGAATATTTGAAAACAAGTGTATTGTGCTAGAGGATGAATAAACATTGAGACACTACCCAATTGTCAGCTGCTCATCCTTAAAAAATTACAATCGTGACCCATGACCGAGTAGCAAATTCCAACTAACTACTTCACACAAGCAAACACATGTAAGACCAATTCAAGAAATCCTTTTCACTCGAGAATACCTGTGACAAGATGTAATCTGCTTATTGCTTGTCATAATAACGCTCCGAAGGGTGAAGCTTTCCAATGAGAGGACTTACAGCAAGCAAGAGAGATGATTTAACAAGTACCAATCTCCACATAGAGACATATGTTGTTTAAATAGTTGTAAACCTTTAAAACAAAAACAGAAAAACAATAACTTCATCATTCATCTAGAGAAACCGAGTTTGGCTCCATGGTTGTAGTTGGCAACTCTGCATTAAATTCACGACGAAAATGAGAATTAATGTATCCATCAAAGTATAACAGGGTACAAAATTCCACAACCATATTTTTTCACCTGACTCAAAGATTTCAAGTTCCTCTAAGTCCTCGTCAATCGACCATGAAAGTGGCGTAGATCTTAACCAATCTTGAGCACATATAAGAGCCTTCACCATGCTTGGGGTCAAAGAGCTACGAAACACATCAAGCACACGACCTCCTATGCTAAATGCAGCCTCTGATGCTACAGTCGAGATAGGCACGACCAAGATGTCTCAGCAATGGAAGAAAGGATAGGATATCTTGAAGAATTTACTTTCCACCAACTTAAGATATCAAAGTTTGGGTTATAACGTTCACATCCTTCCTCTAAATATTTGTCCAATTCTGATTTTTCTTCCAAATATTGTTGTCCAGTTTGGCTAAGATACTTTGCAGTCATAAAATCAGCACCAACCACAGGAGACTTTGACATGCTTATAATATTGTTGTCCAGTTTGGCTAAGATACTTTGCAGTCATAAAATCAGCACCAACCACAAGAGACTTTGACATGCTTATCGTCCTTGTGCTTTTTAGCCTCAAGTTGCTTTGGGGGCATACACCAGTGCGATATTGCTCGAACAATGACGTCAAAGATGTTTTTACTTTATCTCGTAAAGTTTCCGCCTCCTTCCTTTCATAAACATCATTAATCATCCACTTCACATATTCCCACTTATGTCGCGGGTCAAGTATGCAAGCAATGAACAAAGTAAGATTGATATTGTTCACATTGCCAAAATATTTATTGAATTTGGTTTTCATTCTCTTAGCCATTTCCTGCAGACTTTGATCCTCATTCTCACAATATGCATCAATGATTCCATGAATCCCATACACATCCTTCGTCATATCATTACTAGTGACATAAGAAGAACCTGAAACTTTTAAAGTCGCATCAATGAACAACTTCAGGAAAGGAAGAAAGTGACGGGCATACTCCCAATCATCACTAGTGGGCAACCCTTTTGCCTTGGAAAGCTCTTCAACATATTTGCTATCTTGAAATTCCAATAAGCTAAATGCTATTTGAAACTTCAAAGCTGCTTCTAACATCATATATGTCGAGTTCCAACGAGTCTCCACATCCAAACATACAAGACTCTTGGACTCGATATCAATACAACTCTTAAACCGTCTCAACCTTGCAGGAGAAGACCTCACATAACGCACAGCCGAACGTATTCTAACAATTGAATCATCTATGTCTTTCAATCCCTCTCTCACAATCAAACTCAATATGTGAGCACAACACCTCACGTGAAGCAACTCACCTCTCAATACTAGAGAATTCCGAGAGTTAAGTCTTTTCTTCAAATATTGAATTCCTAAGTCATTTGAGCTTGCATTATCCACGGTGATAGAAAAAACGCTTTGAATCCCCCAATCAGTCAAGCATTTCTCAACTGCTTTTCCTATTATCTCAGCAGAATGACCCGGGATTTGACAAAAATTCAATATTTTCTTGTGCAACTTCCAATCGGCATCAACAAAATGAGCAGTAAGACACATATAGCTCAAATTTTGACAAGAAGTCCATGTATCGGTCGTAAGACACACTCTTGGAGATGTCTCCGAGAAATATTTCTTCAATTTACTTCTTTCCTCCATGTATAACTTGTAACAATCATGCCTCAATGTGTTCCGACACGGGATTAGAAACTTTGGCTGGATTCTATTCACGAATAGTCGAAATCCCTCATTTTCTACGAACTTAAAAGGCAATTCACCAATAATAAACATTTTTGCTAGGTCTTTTCGACTAGCATCTTGATCAAATTTTCATGGACCCGATGAACTACCGACCCCAAGAAGTTGTTTTGAGGCACTTTTTTTCCTTTTCTCAACATTTGCATATGGGTATTCCTTGCATCTACCTAAATGATGATGCATCGAACTAGTCCCGTGATTACTAGCACAACGAATTTGGGCCCCACAGTATAAACATTCAGCCTTATCTTGATCAGGAACCCGTTTAAAGTGTTCCCACACTACAGATCTTGTCCTTCTTTCTGTGACACTAATAGAACTCATTTCAGACATCTTGTAATCCTTCTATTTATGACACTTAAAACCTGCAAATTATTGCTACAATTAGCATGCAAGGTAGAGAAGGCCTAACCAGCTCCTTAAGTTGCAATAAAGTTAGCAACCAGAAACAAAAAAATCCCCAATCAAACAACTATCTATTCATTCAAACAACAACAGTTCAAGACAAAAAAGAAAAAACAGAAACCACATAATTTGACAATCATAACAATTCATTTAACACAGGTATACATGCCATCTGATACAAGAGACACAGCAAATTACAAGCATGTCCTTCAAAGCCTGATTATTGGGATCCTAGCATCCTGTAATCTAGAAATCAGAAACCAAAACAAACTCTGTGAATGGTCAAAAAGAAACTCTGTGTTTCTGTTTAGAAGAGATATAATTCCGATGTGAATTGTGGAAAACCTAATGAATTGTTCAGCAAAACATGGAGATCATCTGCATATATGTCTTAGATTTTTAAGGAATTTCTACCTCGGACAAAACTAATGCCTCTCTTAATACAAAGAGTATCTTAGAGCTTGAAAGCAGAAACAAAAAGAATCAAAAGAATATATCTCATGAGTAAAAGGCAAAGCATGAGCCTTATCTAATAAGATAAAATGGCTTCAATAGACATAATAAAATGCAAACTCAGATAAAGAACAGCCGATGTGATATAATGCGAGAATCCCAGCTAAGTTCTTTGCTTCAAATGGACATTTGTAAACAAGAGCAAGAGAAAAGTTGAACAAGTTAATAGTGAGACAACACACAACAGAAACTCGATAGCCAACAATTACACGTGTCGAAGGATTTTCTAAGTTCAGATACCCCATACATGAGATTCGCAATTCGTCCCAACAAAATTGACACAGACATAAGACAAGGAACGGGATTCGCAATTCGCAATCCTAATCAAACTCCAACCCCCAACATTTGAACACAACTCGATCACAAATAACATTTCTCAATAGGACAGACAAGAAACATTCCAAATTCGCTTCGCAAGCCCGAATCCGTCATGGGTACTCACACCTCAACACTTTCCCACTCTTCAAGGACACCAAAACCCCCCACCCTTAAAAAATCCAGACCCAAAATTTCAAACAACCAGCAGAACCTCCGCGTACCCACGAAGCGCAAAGGCGAGCAAGGACCAGGCCCAAAATCTCAAACAACCACTGACTAACTCACCTTGGTTAGTTCGATCCGTGGACTCGCAAGTATGTTGAGCGAAGATGTGGGCGGACTCCAAAGACGAACTCACCATCGCGCACCGCCGGCCTGAGCGGGACGTTCTCCTCCTTGGGCTCCCTGACCTTTCGAATCGCTATCTACTCCGACGAGGGGCCGACGAATCGCTATCTGCTCTACCTCTGGTGCGTGCGCCTGCTGCTGGAGGTGGGTGATGCGATGTGCTTCGCTCCGCTTTTCTAAAGAGCGGATGAACGGGAGCTTGAAGACAAAGGAGATTATAGGCATCTAGGGATTTTTTAAGTCATGGGCCGATCGTAAAAAAAGCCCGATCCGGACCGGCCCGGCCCAAAATAAGAATAATATATCAAATTTAGAGCTCTTACCCAACCCAAAGAAGACCCGCCCCGAAAAAGCCCTACATTTCCGGTTCAGGCCGGGTCGGGCCGGTTCGGTCTGGGTCGGGCCGGGCTTTATTGACACCCCTACCAAGAAGGGCATTACACTCTTCAAACAGGCTTCTTAGAGCCCACGGGCTTTTTGTCGGTTGCATAGTGTAAGTGATAGTGGAGATGTTATAGGACAAAATACACACTTCCCACGCTGTTTTTCCATCCTGCATAGATTGATCCGCAGCCAGAGCAGTGCCTCCTTCACCGCCGTGGCTCTGATTTCCAGAGGAGAGTGAGCTACTGCCCCTCTTTGCAAACCCAGCCATGAGAAGCCCCTTGTGATCTCGACACACTCCGGTCACCGATCCCTCTGTTTTGCCGTCAATCCAAGAGCCGTCAACGTTGAAGAACCACGTCCCCGTTGGTGGTGGTGACCACCGTACAGGTAAGATCTTCTCCGCCCAGCAATTCGGCTGTCTTGAACTATGCATGCGATAATTTCTGCTTTGCAGGAAGGCATCATCTACTATTGTACCTAGATTGAGGATTTTCTGTTGAAATACCAGGGCGTTCCTCGCCTTCCAAATCAACCACAGGATACCTGCGAGACCCTCACGAGAGGACGGATCTCCCAATCATGATGGTAAAATTGACCATTCATCCAGTCTGGTCCCGGAGCCTTAGCTGCCCCTAGCTGAAAGGTCGCTTGTTTTACCTCATCTATTGTCACCGACACCAAAAGCGCCTCATTCATGCCCCCTAGGGTTGGAAAGGTGCATTGATCTAATACCGGCTCGAAGTTCCTAGTGCCTACCGATTCATACAAGGACTCGTAAAATTCAGCTATGTGTTGCTTTAGCCGATTAGGTTCGTGACACCAGAGATCATCCATTTTGTTCCTTTGTCTGCGCTGAACTGTAGTTGCGTGGATGTATTTCGTATTTTTATCACCCCACTTAATCCAGTTTATACGACATCTCATACCCTAATATAGCTCTTCCTGCCTCCACAATATTTCAATTTACCCTTTGATTGCTGCATTTCTTCTCTACTAGATTCACCTATGCCCGAATTAGTGAGGGTAGTAAGTCTTCTTCTTAAAGGTTCGATCTGGTTGAAAGCATTGGAAAATTTCTTCTTACTCCATAGTACCAAAGCTTCAGTGGTCTTTTTTAGTTTGCTCGCGAAAGCAACTGAGTTGTCTTCCTTTCCGATCCAATTGACCTTGACCAGCTCCTTACACTCAGGTTCCATTAGCCAAAATGCCTCGAACTTGAATTCCTTTTTCTGCTTCGTCATTCTGGGGGAGAAGGACAAGATAATTGGGCTATGATCTGAGCCAATTGCCGGTAAGGCAATAGCTTCCGCATTAGGGAAACACACTCTCCAGTTAATGTTACAAAGGACTCTGTCTAACCTTTTCCACACTAGAGCTACTCCTTCCTTGTTATTCGCCCAAGTAAATGCATATCCCTTACTTTCAATATCCATAAGAGAGCACCTGTTTAGGAACTCCTGGAATGCGACTAACCGGTAATGCTCCGCACCACTACCTCCCATTTTTTCCCAATGGTATGGGATTTCATTAAAGTCTCCCTCACAAATCCATGGAAGGATATTAGCTGAGCATATAGAATGAATATGATTCCATAACTGAATCCTTTCTTGAAAATTTGTGGAGGCGTGAAGGAAAGTTATGCGCATTAGGGTTCCACTGTCTTGGTCTCTGCACGATATATCAATAAACTCATTAGCACTGTAATCCACTACCACTGTCACACCATCGTTCCACAATACCGCCAAGCCGCCAGCAGTCCCTATAGGATCCACTATCTCAGAGTGTTGAAATTGAATATGCCTTCTAACTTTGTCAACTTGTTGACACCTAAATTTTAACTAGTCATTTAGGAATAATTGCATAGAAAATTAGGGATTGATTTTTTTTAACCCCTAAACAAAAAATTATAATTAGATGGCATTGCATATAGATATTAGGAGCATTCCATTAATAGTTAATTAGGCTCATATAGTTTGCATATTTATCGGACCGGCGGTGGATGGACTCAAGTGAACGGCTCTGAACTTAATGAAATTGAACTAAGCCCGCGTTCAAGAAAATCCTTGGCCATATTACTCACATTGCCGCAATACACATGGAAAGATTGTGAAGCCATATTCGGTTAAGAGGGGCAGTGGAGGATCTATGTTAAAAAGTATATTGTTTAATATATAATGAATGGAAACATGGGCTTTACTTCCTCAGCAAGAGTTGGTCAATCAGGGAAAGAAATATTTGACTGAGGAAAGAAATATGTGAAGAGGTCGGTTCCTATGCAGTATAAATAGGCCATTGCATGGCCGAAGGGGGAAGTTCCAGAAGACACTTTTGAGAGCATAAGAGAAATAGCGAGAGTGAGAAAGAGAGTTGTTCATGCGTGTGCCCGACGGTGCCTCCCTCACTTGGCCACCGGCATCCGCACATTTGTCCGAGCCCGCTGCCGTCGGCCCCCTTGGCCGAGCTTCCCTTAATCCCAGTTTCTGCCACGCTGTGCCCGTGCCAAGCCGACAGCCCACTGTCCCGTGCCTTGCCGCGTCGCCACGCCACACTCAAGTCACCGCCCGTGCTGTTGCCGCCCTTTCCGTAGCTCCTCTTGCTGTACGTTGTCGCGCCCTTTGCTCACGACCATACCTGTGGCCGTGAACCGCCGTCCTTGCTTCCATCGACGACAGCGTTGCTGTGCCCTCTAACTGCGAGATAACGAAGCATGCTGTTGTTCCAAGTCTGACCGCTGACCAACGATCAACGTTGCTGCTGTTGCTTCTCATAGGATTCTTAGTGGTGTCTCTGCAATGAAGTATTAGTGGTTCCCAGTCACCACCAAGTCAAGGAAAAGTCAAAGAGGGAGCCAAGTGGTGGAAGTTGATTGAGGGACTTTGACTACCGTTCAAAGAAAGAGCACGTTCTGCACACTAAAGTGTCGCGACCTAAAATTTTCTCTCAGGCTAATGGATTGTTAAGACTAAGCCTAACTCGGGTCCTCCCAAACCCTACCAATTCGCAACTTAGGATTTAAGTTCTTAACGTGCAAATGTTTTCATGCTTGGAGTCGCCACTAATCTATTTGTGGTAGGTCGATTAGAAACCTAAATAAAACATAGGGAGATATGTTTTATTCCTACGAACCAGAGATTCTAAGCTCGGGGACTTGATTACGTTAGATCTAGTCTAACGCCCTTTCGGTACCTTTTCTTTTCAAAAAAAATGTTTTGCATGCAGTCTGGATCCATTTTATAGCCTAACCACTAACATGTGAGGTGTTCATGCGGGTGCGCAAACCACCAAAGTAACACCCAATAATCAAAACATTAAATAAATTGCAAGAATGAGATAATTACTTACCTCGAAGCAACGTAAGCATCTGCGTTGTTAGCTAGAAAATCACATCAACAATCCTAATATGATTTCTAATTAACAAGCAGTTCACTCAATATTTTTTTAGGATTTTCACTTATTTAAATGAAAACTAACCTATATGTAATGACGTGTAAAAATTAACATGCGATTAATGCAGCCTAACATGCAAACTATATGCCATGCGACGACGTGACCTAATTTTAATGATGAACAAATGATTTATTTTTGGTATTTTTTTAAATGAAATTCGGAATAAAAAATTACTCAAATTAATATGCAATCTATCCTAGAGAAAATGATTTAATCTATCCTAAAGTGATTCCTTTTTGGGATTTTTATTAAAATTCGAAATTTTAAAATATCCTGAATAATCCACTAAGATTAAAATAATCTCTAATTTAAACTAGGAAATTAAATCAAATAATTATCTTATTCTTTTGGATATATTTAAGATTCCCTAAACATGCAAAATTTCTAATTTAAATCTAACTAACAAATTTTTGGATTTTCTTTATTTAAAAGGAAAACAATCAAACGAAGATAGCAATCACGTTCAAACAAAACACGCAATCCGCAAGATTTATTCAAATTCGGATAAGGCAAAGAAATCAAACTGACAATCATATCTATAGGGTTATAGATATTGACGGAAAGTTGATTGTTCGAATTTGGAAAGCGAATAAAATCTATTATCTTATCCAAGTGATTATGGACAAGATAACGATTTTCCGTATCGCCGCGTATCGTACCTTAGGGATAAGGTCGGATAGTCGTCCAGATACGTTGCTAAATTAGGAAAATTTCCCAATTTTGGGTATTTTTTGAATATTGCGGATATCACAAAATTACCTTAAGATATCTAGCTATCCACCAAAATATTCACGAAATATTCAAACACCCGAAAACTAGGAAATTAAATATTTGAAAGAAATATTCGGATAATCTTACCTAATTAGCGAATAATTCCAAATTTGAACTCGGATCGAACTCGGGCTTGCGGATCAAGACGGTGATCAAGGTGGGAGTTCTCGTTTGGAATTATTCGCTAATTAGGTAAGATTATCCGAATATTTCTTTCAAATATTTAATTTCCTAGTTTTCGGGTGTTTGAATATTTCGTGAATATTTTGGTGGATAGCTAGATATCTTAAGGTAATTTTGTGATATCCGCAATATTCAAAAAATACCCAAAATTGGGAAATTTTCCTAATTTAGCAACGTATCTGGACGACTATCCGACCTTATCCCTAAGGTACGATACGCGGCGATACGGAAAATCGTTATCTTGTCCATAATCACTTGGATAAGATAATAGATTTTATTCGCTTTCCAAATTCGAACAATCAACTTTCCGTCAATATCTATAACCCTATAGATATGATTGTCAGTTTGATTTCTTTGCCTTATCCGAATTTGAATAAATCTTGCGGATTGCGTGTTTTGTTTGAACGTGATTGCTATCTTCGTTTGATTGTTTTCCTTTTAAATAAAGAAAATCCAAAAATTTGTTAGTTAGATTTAAATTAGAAATTTTGCATGTTTAGGGAATCTTAAATATATCCAAAAGAATAAGATAATTATTTGATTTAATTTCCTAGTTTAAATTAGAGATTATTTTAATCTTAGTGGATTATTCAGGATATTTTAAAATTTCGAATTTTAATAAAAATCCCAAAAAGGAATCACTTTAGGATAGATTAAATCATTTTCTCTAGGATAGATTGCATATTAATTTGAGTAATTTTTTATTCCGAATTTCATTTAAAAAAATACCAAAAATAAATCATTTGTTCATCATTAGAATTAGGTCACGTCGTCGCATGGCATATAGTTTGCATGTTAGGCTGCATTAATCGCATGTTAATTTTTACACGTCATTACATATAGGTTAGTTTTCATTTAAATAAGTGAAAATCCTAAAAAAATATTGAGTGAACTGCTTGTTAATTAGAAATCATATTAGGATTGTTGATGTGATTTTCTAGCTAACAACGCAGATGCTTACGTTGCTTCGAGGTAAGTAATTATCTCATTCTTGCAATTTATTTAATGTTTTGATTATTGGGTGTTACTTTGGTGGTTTGCGCACCCGCATGAACACCTCACATGTTAGTGGTTAGGCTATAAAATGGATCCAGACTGCATGCAAAACATTTTTTTTGAAAAGAAAAGGTACCGAAAGGGCGTTAGACTAGATCTAACGTAATCAAGTCCCCGAGCTTAGAATCTCTGGTTCGTAGGAATAAAACATATCTCCCTATGTTTTATTTAGGTTTCTAATCGACCTACCACAAATAGATTAGTGGCGACTCCAAGCATGAAAACATTTGCACGTTAAGAACTTAAATCCTAAGTTGCGAATTGGTAGGGTTTGGGAGGGCCCGAGTTAGGCTTAGTCTTAACAATCCATTAGCCTGAGAGAAAATTTTAGGTCGCGACAGCTTGGCGACTCCGCTGGGGAATTTATCAATAAGAACAATCATTTCGTCCTTTTGACAACTTGATCACATTACATGAGAGACCTTTAATCAGAAAGGACTTTCTACTCACTCTCAATGAAAGGCTTTTGACCCGACCTTTGATGCGGGTATAAGAATCACTCAAACTCTCTTCATCGTGCTTGACAAGGGTTCGGATATTCTCAAAATTAGTATAACTTGGCCAATCTGAGAGGTCTTTATAAGGACTAAAATGAAGGCTTGGTTAATGGCTTAGCAAAAGGGACTCTTCGAGTCGAGGCTATTGAAAGAATTGATATCACCAGCTGCTCCAGGTTTACAAGTCAGGAATACTGCAAAAATGAGATAGAAAAATCTTGCTCGCACTTCTTCGAGCAACATTTATAAGCATTTGAAACTCTACGTTAACTCAAGTGCCCTATTCTGAAGAGACTTCGGTAAAGGTTGTAACGTAGGTTCAGGTAGGCTTGAAATGAATGGCCTATTTCCATCAAAAGGGGCATTATGAACATGGAGATTGGTGATCATCCAATTATGCTACTGGTAGCCTTGATCCATATCTAGCAATTGCTCCATAAATGAACCTTCAAACGGTCTTTTTCTTGAAGACTGATCTTGTATGTCGACTCAGTTCTTGCTGAAACTTTTCTTTCTTCCCTTTCTCTCTCTCTCTCTCTCTCTCTCTCTCTCTCTTTTTTTTTTTTTTTTGAGAGAGATTTTTTCTGAGAAATTTTTTCGAGAGAGAGAACTTTGATTTAATGGAGTCCTTTTGCGTCCGTTCTGATGAATTTTCTTTCGAGCTCCAATTTGCCTCAAGTCATCTTGAACTTGCTTTGAGATGATTTCATTTGCTTTTCATAGGAACGATCACCAATCGGGTTGAAATGAATTCACCGCTCAAATTGGGTATGCAAAGGGTATAATGTATAGGGATATAGAAAGAAATGCTCTTCGTCATATCTAAGGCACTTGAGCTAACGCAAAATTTGCATGCAATAAATATACTTGAAGATTGATGCAAGTGAAAGCAAGAAAATTCTAATCATTTTGAACTTTCTAAGAAATTGCCCCGGTATGGGGTTATTCCTGACAGGGGTAAGAAATGAAACTCCGTTCAAAGGGGTTAAGCAAATGATAACCTGTAGTGTTTAGATAGAGGAAATGAATGCCTCTCATCATTTTGGCCGTCATACTTTTCGTGAGATAATCCTTTACCTTGTCAGCACGGAATTTTCACTCAACTCGCACTAGGGATTATTATTCAGGACATGTATGGAAATGTCTTGCCTTTCGTCATCTTAAAGTCCCTCATGTAATATGATCGCTACATTAGGACAGAAACAGATTGCCAAATCAAAAGCCTTCCTCAAACAAAGCTTAGTAACATCAATCGATTCATAAAATTCAACTTGATAATTCATAGAAACAAAGTCAGAATGAGTACAAATCAAGTGTAATATTTCTTCACAGAATCAGAATTAACTGGACTGGAAAAAACACGACCATCCATCTCGGCCAAAATCAAAGCACCTCCTGGAAGGACTTTCTTCACAATGTACGGGCCGCCATAATTTGGGGCGAATTTTCCTTCTGCAAGAGGAACTATCGGCAATAACTTCCGCAGGACAAGGTCACCTACCTGAAAATGTCGAGGCTTGACTTTCTTGTTGAAAGATTTAGCAACTCGTTGTTGGTAGCACTGGCCATGACATAGAGCTCTAAGCCTTATCTCATCAATCATGTTCAACTGGTCCAACCTTTGCTGGATCCAATATGCTTCTGACAATTGTACCTGTGAAAGAATACGTAACGAAGGAATTTCAACCTCAACAGGTAGAACTGCTTCCATACCATACACAAGAGAATATGGAGTTGCCCCTGTAGATGTCCGGATAGAAGTCCGATATGCCATAAGTGCAAAAGGTAATCTTTCATGCCAATCACGATAATTCTCAGCTGTTTTAGCCAAAATTTTCTTGATATTCTTGTTGGCTGCTTCGACCGCTCCGTTCATCTGCGGACGATATGGAGATGAATTCAGATGCTTGATCTTGAACTCCTTGAATAGATCATCCATCAATTTATTATTTAGATTCGACCCATTGTCAGTAATTATGGTCTCAGGTGCACCATATCGAGCAATGATGTCTCGACGAATGAACTTCACTACATTCCGGGCCGTCACTGTTGCATAGGACATAGCCTCAATCCACTTCGAAAAATAATCGATAGCGACCAGGATAAACCGATGTCCATTTGACGCTTTAGGATTAATTGGGCCAATCACATCAATGCCCCACATAGAAAATGGCCATGGTTCAGACATCTGATGCAATTCATTCGGAGGAGTTTTAATCTTGTCACCATAGATCTGACATTTGTGACAACTTCGGACATGCTGAATGCAATCACTCTCTAAAGTGAGCCAGTAATAACCCATCCTCATTATCTTCCTTGCCAGCATATGACCATTCATGTGCGGACCACACACTCCCTCATGTACTTCTAGCATCAAACGAACAGCCTCGGTTGAATCAACACACCTTAATAAAACCGAATCATAGGACCGCTTGTATAGGCATTCTCCGTTCAAGAAGAACTTCGACGCCATTTTCCTGATATATTTTTGGTCAGATGCGGTACTTTTCTCAGGAAACTCCTGTGTTTGAAGATATGTCTTGATATCATGATACCACGGTTTGCCGTCAGGCTCTTCTGTTGTGGCCATGCAATAAGCCGGTTTCTGTAAGACTTCTATCTTCAAAGGTTCAACTTCTAACCCACTTGTCACTCGTAGCATTGCTGATAACGTAGCCAGAGCATCGGCAAAACTGTTTTGAGTCCTTGACAAGTATTCAAACGAAATGTCTTCAAACTCTTCCACCAACTCCTCCAAATAGACATGATAAGGCTGCAACTTAGCATCTCTAGTTTGCCATTTACCAATGGTCTGAAGAATAATGAGGGCTGAATCCCCGAACACCTTAAGTCGAGCTAGTCCCATTTCAATTGCAGCTTGTAACCCAATGATGCATGCTTCATATTCGGCAATATTGTTCGTACAAGGAAATATTAGTTTCGCTGCGACCGGATAATGTTGTCCGCCTGGAGATATTAAAACTGCCCCGATACCTGATCCTGACAAGTTTACGGCTCCATCAAAATACATGGTCCATACATACTCATCAATTGGCATGACTCTATCTTCTAACGGATCCAGATCCTCATTTTTCCCAGGATTTTCAGCCAAGACATCAGCAATTACTCGTCCTTTGACTGATTTTTGAGACAAGAATCGAACATTAAATTCTGAGATGAGAATCTGCCATTTTGCCAGTTTTCCAACCAAAGCGGGTTGATTGAGCAAGTATTTGATGGGATCACACTCTGTCACAAGCAATATCTGATAGTGCAAAGTGTACTGCCTCAACCTGTGTAGCACCCAGACCAATGCTGCGCACGTTCTTTCTGCTTCAGAATAGTTCATTTCAGAGGCGGTGAACTTCTTACTCAAATAATAAATAGCACGCTCCTTTCCATCCTTTTCACCTTTCTGAGCAAGCATGGCACCTAAGGATTCACTGTGGATTGAAAGGTACAGGATCAGAGGTTGCCCCGGTGTTGGTGGAACAAGCACTGGAGGATTCATCAAGTAGTGCTTAATCTTGTCGAATGCCAGTTCACACTCTTCATCCCATCTAACCAGCGCATTCTTCTTGAGGAGTTTAAAGAAAGGCTTCGCTGTCTCAGATAGCTGAGAAATAAATCTGGCAATATAGTTTAATCTACCCATTAAGCTACGAACTTCCTTCACCGAAGAGGGAGATTTTATTTCACAAATGGCCTTCACTTTTGATGGGTCAATCTCAATCCCTTTGTTACTGACAATGAAGCCGAGTAGTTTGCCGGAGGCTGCCCCGAACACACATTTTGCCGGATTGAGGCGCAATTTGAACTTACGAAGCCTGTCGAATAATTTCTTCAAGGTTTCAATGTGATTTTCTCCACGTCGAGTTTTCGCAATCATATCGTCAACATAGACCTCGATCTCATTATGCATCATATCATGGAACAACGTGACCATTGCCCGCTGGTAAGTTGCCCCAGCATTTTTGAGACCAAAGGGCATCACCTTATAATGAAACGTCCCCCAAGGAGTGGTAAACGCTGTTTTCAACTTATCATTCTCATTCATCAATATCTGATTATAACCTGAGAAACCATCCATGAAGGAGAATAGTTCGAATCCAGCTGTACTGTCCACAAGCACATCAATGTGCGGGAGTGGAAAATCATCTTTAGGACTAGCTTTGTTCAGATCTCGGTAGTCAACACATACTCGAACCCGACCGTCTTTCTTCATCACTGGGACTATATTAGCGACCCATTCTGAGTATTGGGTAGTCTCAATAAATCCCACGTCAAGAAGCTTCATGACCTCTTCCTTGATCTTCTTTGCCAGTTCTGGTTTAGCTCTTCGCGGCCTTTGTTTCACAGGTTCAACCAAAGGATCAGTCGGTAAACAATGTTCGACGATCGATCGATCAAGTCCCGGCATGTCAGCATAAGACCAGGCAAAAATGTCTTGATAATCCTTCAACAACTGGGTCAAGCGTCTGGCCACATCTTCAGGAAGACATACCCCAATCTTCACCTCTCTAGGATTCTCCGTGTCGCCAAGGTTGATTACCATGGTTTCTTCGGCGGTCAGAGGCTTAGATTTCTCATGGGTTTCCAAGTTCCGTCGTATTTCTTCATCATTCGGATTAGAATCATCTGAGTCATCGGATTGGCTTGCATCACATATATGAGGGTCCACGATTCCCGTCCCTTCGCATGCCTTGAGATTAGTGCTGAAACATGAAAGAAAGGGATCAAAAAGACAAGACAGGGTTTAACTACATGCAATTTTTGAAAATTGTTCTTTGCTTTTTTTTTTTAAATTCATTTTGCTTTCGAAGACCTCGAAACGAGAATTCTTGAGAAGCCCAACCCTCAGTTCTTACCGAAGATGACAAATTTTTCAATCGTTGGTTATCGTCATCGGGTTGGTTTGGGGCACTTCAACAAGATTCAAAAATGATAAAAACCTCTGTAATTTTATTGATATTGAATCAATGAATCACATCTTATTGGATTGAAAAACCTAAGTGCAACATGAATTAGAATGATAATCGAAAAAAGCGATAAAAGATTCCCACGCAGGGGAGATATGAAAACTAGAAATGATTACTCTTGAGGGCTAACGCCCATCCCTTCAAGTGGTCCTTCAGTGATTGCACCAATGGAGGTCTCAGCAAACCAACCGGTGAGGTAAGGTATACCATCATCAAAGTCCACCACCCTTGACTCCGGCTTCTTGAAAATACAGGATGGCTGGTCATCCTCAGAATCGTCAGACAAACTGACCGGAATCGCTTTACCGTGCTTCTTAGGTGAGTCGGTTAGGGCTTGTGGCGACTCAGGAAAGATAAGCCCAAGATCATCCTCAATCGGACTCAGATTTAAATGCTCATATCCTCCCACAACTCCAGCCGAGTGAAAGGTGTCGTTGATGGAAGGTGGTAAGGGACTTTGACCTGCTCCTCTTCTGCAACAATCATTGCTTTGTTCACGGCTTCCCTGCCCATGATATCCCAGACCAGCTTTGTGGGATTGTCCATTTGTCTCGATCGGGGCATGAATGCCTTGGCCTTCCTTCCCCAGACCCTGACCTGGCTTAAAACCATTACCGACCATGACCTTGGCCACCATGAGAGCTGCTTTAGAAACTTCAGGAACGGGTAACGGTATATCAGAGGAAGCTTGAACAACTTGAACTATTTCAAATGAATGATAACTATCCTCCTCAACATGATCGGGCTCTATGTACGGGATCGATGTTGCATTGAAGATTCGGTGATCTTCCTCTCCATAAATTATAATCAACTTTGCTTCATCCACAAACTTGATCTTCTGATGCAAACTGGAGGGTACTGCGCCTGCATTGTGAATCCATGGCCGACCTAGCAAGAAATTGAAAGCAGAAGGGATATCCAGCACTTGAAAAAGAATATCAAACACCGAAGGTCCGATTTGCAGCTGTAAGTTAATCTGGCCTATAACATCCTTTTTTACTCCGTCAAAGGCTCGAACAGAAGTTTTGGCTGCTTGCATGGTAGATGGAGGAATGCCCAGCCTTTTTAAAGTAGCCAATGGGCATAAATTCAGAGCCGACCCGTTATCAACAAGCACCCTAGCCATGTGAGTCTCCTTGTACTTCACTGATATGTGAAGCGCCTTATTATGACCACGTCCTTCAACTGGGATTTCCTCATCAGAAAATGCTACTTGATCTTTGAGGAGGATTGTCCCGACAAACCCTTCTAGCTTATCTTCTTCAATGGTCTCGGGCACATGAATCTCACTCAACACCTTCATTAGAGCACTCCGATGCTTATCTGATGTCTGAAGAAGTTCCAACAACGAGACTTGTGCAGGTAACTTTCTCAGCTGATCAACCATGTTATATTCACTAGCCTTAATCACAGCTAGGAATTCCTTCGCTTCTTTCTCGGCCACTGGCTTGTCCGGTTGCTTGTCAGGATAAGTTCGCCCTGACCTCGTTATCAGATCAACGTCGTACGACCATGGAACCATCTTGTCACTCTCATAAGCGTAAGGCTGAGGTGATGCCAGGATCAATACTTCCGGAGTATCAGGTATAACGATCCCGAGGTCATCGTCTGAGGCGTCCTCGAGAGGGGGCATGTCAGTTAAGTCAGGATCCAACTTAACTTGTTCATCGGTTAACATTGCGAGTTCTTCATTCCAATCAATGATAACCTGAGATATAGCGGCCACTACCCCGAATTCATCTGCTGTTCCAATCATTCCCTTTCTCACCAACTCATCCACTTTCTTTCTTATGTCACCAAGTGACACCACCTCATCGGTCGAAACATAACCAGCTCGGACTAAAGCATCAAACATATCTTCGAGAGGGACCCTGAAGTTTCGAATCTGCTTGACTCCCGGGCCAAAGACAACATTTGTACTGTTCGAATGATCAGGGAGTGGATTGTTTTGCACATTGGGTTTACTGGCTGATTGTAGTGCAAACGCTCCAGTGTCAAGTAGATCTTGTACTCGATGTTTGAGCACTTGGCAATCATCTGTCGAATGTCCTACTTCACCTCTATGGTAATCGCATTTCTTCGACGGATCATACCTTGCAAAGCTGGCAGGATTAGCTCTTTGTGGCTCTGAATTCAGCAAGTTCTTCTTCCTCAACACTGCCAGTACCTGAGATAATGTCCCAGGAAGTGGAGTGAACTGGCGAAGTTTGCGCTGTTGGCGTGGGTCCTGCTGGCCTTGCCGTCCATAAGAGGTCGTCTGCTGGGTGCTAAATTGTAGCTTTGGGACCTGAGCTGGCGTCTTCTGCACATAGGTCATGTTGACTTCGGGGACATGCTCTTTGTCCTTCTTACCAGTAAATTTCTTGTTTGATGAACCTGACTCACTATACCATCCTTTCTTGAGCCCGGTCTCGATCTCCTCACCCATGGCTATCAGCTGGCCAAAAGATTGGGCGGCCGTTACCAACATTCGTGAACGAACCGGCTGCGGTAGAGTGGACACGAACAACTTCATTAAGTCACGTTCTGAGGGTTCGGGCATGATCTGCCCTGCCATGTTCCTCCAACGAGTGGCATACTCCTTCAGAGTCTCCCCCTTTTTCTGCTCAGCTCTCTCTAGGTCTTCCCTTGTAATGGTGACATCGAGATTGAACTTAAAGTGTTTGACGAAAAGGTTTGCCACCTCTTCCCACGAATCTTTCCGGTTGATCTGGTGGTTGGTATACCACCTCATTGCAGCATCCTTCAAGCTTGCTTGGAAGGTTTGGATCATTAGGGGTCCATTAGAAACATATCTGTTCATAAGCCCCTGGTACATCTCGATGTGCTGAATTGGGTTTGAAGTGCCGTCATACTTCTCGAAAGCTGGCATCTTGAATTTATCAGGCACTTGGACTCGGGTAAAAATGGACAAATCAACAGGCGGAACACTTTGAGTTCCCTCCACTTCACGTAACCTCTGTTCGAGTTTGGCCAACAACTTGGCATTCTCATCATTAGGGGGGTTGGATGAAGAACAGGGACCGACGGAGAAGCAGTATTGTTGATCAAAACGGCATCATCCAGTTGAGGGGTTGGATTAGTGTTCACAGTAGGAGATTTGTCAAGGCGGAGGCCTTGACGAGTTGGAGGTGGAATCTCCGATTGAGAGGCAACACTGATCTGCTGCTGCTTAGCCATGAGGTCACTCATCATTTTGGACATGGCAGCCGTGACCTGCTCATTGATTGCATTCATGTGTTCTTTCAGCTTTTCGTCAATCATGGCTGCAATCTCGGCTTGATTGGCCATCCTTCTTTTGGTCGCCAATCGAGTATTATGAGGATGAGGGGAATCCGTGGCAAATTACCTACAAAAGTAACAATGGAATGAATACAGCGAGTAAGAATGACGAGTCGGTCCATGACATTGGTCTAACCGCTTTGATTAGAAATGACTTCTTTATTGAAATGAATTTTTTTACAACGACTATAACTTGCAATCACAAAAAAAAGACTCAATTCCTAAACAAGACTGAAGACTAGAACTGAAAAGAGAATAAAAATTCAAGCTATTCTATTTGACTTGATCCATAGACATATGGGCGGCGACTTCCATCTTCAATTGCTCATAAGCTCGAGCTATCTTGGATGCCTTCTCTTGAGCTTCTTCGGCCTTCCTTTTGAGACGGTTGTTCTCTGAGCGAGTGGCGGGCTTGAGAGGCACCTTGGGTATCTTCGGGAGTAGTTCCTGTGGGACCTTGTGCTGTCGAATATACTCGGTCGTTGCGAAGTAGGACTTCTGCTCCCCCTTGAGTTCTTTTTGGGGTCGGGCTATCTTTAAGAGGCGACACTTCTTCCACATCTTCTTGAGTTGAGCTACCGTCCCTTCGTGGTCTAAATCGCCATTGGTGAAGTCGACTTGGAGGAGCTCTGGTTGTAGCGCTGGAGGGAGTCCTTGGAGAATCTGGTACTGACGAGACACTCTGGCGGGATAGTATTCGATCGCACCGGTGAAACCCAATAGTGGAACCGGCCCAATACCATTACACGTAAGCCGAGCTTCCTCGACTTGGAACCAGTTAGCATGCCATTGGAAACCTTGAGGTCTAGCGTTTTTCATGAAAATGATCCATTCAGAGTAATGATAATCGGGTGCATCCCCTTGTTTTTCTTTATATCTCAAGACTGGATGGCTAGAATCACTAAGCTCAGATACTGTGAGTAAATCGCCACACCCTTTTATGTGAGACAAAAACCAAATTTGCAAAAGTTCGAGGGGAGCATGAAACGTTTTGTCAACATGTTGCTTAAATTTAGTGAGGGAAATGAAAGTCTCGGCTAAAATGGTGTTGACAAAATTCTTTCCAAGACAGACTTGTTGGACCAACCATGCAATTGATGAAATACACGCATTCTTACAGTGGGGAAAAATCACGAACCCGAAAAATGCTAACAAAAATATTCTTCCTTTTTGAAAAGATGTGGCTTTATCAAAACATTGACGAAGGTACGAAAAGGAACATGTCCCCCGATTTTCTTTCAAGACTTTTCCCAATTCATCTTTTCCTACACCCAAAAATTCAGACAACAATAAGGTGGAATCGATTCCTAGAGGTGGTGTAACTAACTCCGACCCTAAAGGTTTTCCAATGATCACGCCATATTCTTCCAATGTCGGGGTGAGCTCATGCTTACCGAATATAAAGGTAGACGTCTCGGGACACCAGAAGTGTGCTAATGCTCGAACAAGGCCGGTACGGACTTTGACTTCCAATAAAGGGAGTAGCCTTCCGATGTGGCTTTCGACCAGCTTACGGTTGGTCGGACTGAGTAAGTTCCACCAGGCACGGAGCTCGTCCTTAGGAGCATCAAGAATCCGGATGTCTGCCCCTCCCATAGTATATGGACCAAGACTCACGACCAACCTAATGTCATGGACCGACCAAAGAAAATACGAAACATAAATAAATTGCGATAAAGGTTCAGGAAACTTACTTCACCCAATAGAACCATGGCAATCACAAAGACATGCGCATGAAATGTGAGGTTCGATTTCTATCTAGACTCTGGCTTGCAAAATGGAGACGCGAGGATTACCGGGCTAAACCAGTCATGGTTGTGGTTAGGCCGAGGTTCCCCTGACTCCGGCTTAGTCAAGGAGCCGACCCGGGTTGCAAAGGGTGCAACCGTGGTGGAAACTCAATGACACCGTGGAAAAAAACTTTCGGGACCAAGAAGGGCGACCCATACCACGCGGGTGTGGTCGGGGTGTCCGCTATCTTAGTACCATCCTAAACCTGTGCCGCCCAGGTCCGGCAGCGGGTAGTGTGTGCGGTGTAGTGTAAATGCAAGGCATGCACAGCAGGTTATATCATACAGCGCTTCGTGCATAAAATAAATCATTCATCCAAACACCTCCCTGCAAAACAAAGGTTAACAATCACGCCTCCCCTTATACCTCCCATTCTGCAAAAACATTTAACACCTAAAATGTTAGGGACGTACCTGGGATCCTCGCTGCCAAGCAAAAAATATTTTTTGAAAAGAAAAATTGGCCTAAGTCCACTAAGAGTTTTAACTCAAGTCCCCAGCGGAGTCGTCAAGCTGTCGCGACCTAAAATTTTCTCTCAGGCTAATGGATTATTAGGACTAAACCCTAAGTCGCGAATTGGTAGGGCTTGGGAGGGCCCGAGTTAGGTTTAGTCCTAATAATCCATTAGCCTGAGAGAAAATTTTAGGTCGCGACATAAAGGAAGATTCCAAAAGGGCACATCTCCACTACAAAGCCATTCCCCCCAGCTTGCGGCTAGTCTTGCACGACGCTATTGTTCCTGCTGTCTCAAGCGCCCATGCCATTATCGCCATCCTGACGTAAGCCGCCCGCTACCGCCACTGGTCCACTGCCGTCAGCCACCATACGCTCCGCAACCCCGATCTGCCGGTGATTCAAATTTGGAAATATCCACAAATTAGGTAAGATTCTCATCTATATTCTTAGAATATTCAATTTCCTAATCTTTTGGGTGTTTGAATATTTCGTGAATAGTGCGTGGCTTGCTAGATATCTTAGGATAATATTTGCGATATCCGCAATATTCGAAAACACCCAAAATTAGGAATCATTCCTAATTTGGCAACGTATCTGGACGACTATTCGACCTTATCCCTCAAGTACGATACGCGGCGATACGGAAAATCATTATCTTGTCCATAATCACTTGGATACTATAATAAAGTTTATTTGCTTTTCAAATTTGAACAATCAACTTTCTGTCGATATCTATAACCCTATAGATATGACCGTTAGTTTGATTTCTTTGCCTTATCTGAATTTGAAGAATCTTGGGATTGCGTGGATTGTTTGAATGTGATTGGTATCTTTGTTTGATTGTTTTCCTTTTAAATAAAGAAAATCTAAAAATTTGTTAGTTAGATTTAAATTAGAAATTTTGCATGCTTAAGAAATCCTTAATATATTTAAAAGAGTAAGATGATTATTTAATTTAAATTGGGATTTAGGGTGGCATATTTCCTAGTTTAAATTAGAGATTGTTTTAATCTTAGTGGATTATTTAGGATATTTAATAATTTCGAATTTTAATAAAAATCCCAAAAAAAGAATCACTTTAGGATAGATCAAATTATTTTCTCTAGGATAGATTGCATGTTAATTTGAGTAATTTTTAATTCCGAATTTCATTTGAAAATACCAAAAATAAATCATCCGTCTGTCATTAGAATTAGGTCACGTCGTCGCATGACATATAGTTCGCATGTTAGGCTACATTAATCGCATGTTAATTTTTGCACGTCATTACATATAGGTTAGCTTTCATTTAAATAAGTGAAAATCCTAAAAAATATTGAGTGAACTGCTTGTTAATTAGAAATCATATTAGGATTGTTGATGTGATTTTCTAGCTAACCATGCAGATGCTTACATTGCTTCGAGGTAAGTAATTCTCTCAATTTTACAATTTATTTAATGTTTTGATTATTGGGTGTTACTTTGGTGGTTTGCGCACCCACATGATGACCTCACATGCTAGTAACTAAGTTAAAATGGATCTAAACTGCCTGCATAAATATTTTTTTGGAAAAGAAAAGGTACCAAAAAAGGGCGTTAGATTAGAACTAGCGTAACCAAGTCCCCGAGCTTAGAATCTATGGTTCGTAGGAATAAAACATTTCCCTATATTTTATTTAGGTTTCTAATCGACCTACCACAAATAGATTAGTGGCAACTCCAAGCATAAAAACTTTTACATGTTAAAAACTTAAACCCTAAGTTGCGAATTGGTAGGGCTTAGGAGGGCCCGAGTTAAGCTTAGTCTTAATAATCCATTAGCCTGAGAAAATTTAGGTCGCGACACAACTGCCGGTCTTTTATTCTTAGTTTCTATCAGGAAAACTAAGTCAGGCCTTTCTTGAGCCACTAGAGCTTCAAGATGCTAGACCGTCAGGGGATTACCCAGCCTCTGGCAATTCTAGCTCAAAAGTTTCATATAACCCCGGTGGCTTATTAAGGCTAGCCACCAGAGCCCATTCTGTCCTTTCATCCACCAAATGGATCGGATCATCAAGTAGCGTCTCCTCGTTAAAGGATTGGTTGAGAAGCTCACTCAGACCATGCTGATTGAATTTTTTCTATTTCTTTACTGCTGCAACTTTCTTGAAGGATTTCAAACTTATCTTCTCTTTTCTTGAGGTCTTGACGGACTTGCCCTTAATTGCCGCATCCATAAGGGACATTTGGATGTCTTGCTGTGTGTTATCTTGCTGTTTTTCGCCACCTCCGACATTTTGTGAGTTCCGTTCCTTTTGGATTTGCATCATGTGGCTTATCTCCCAGTAACCCTGCAACTTCCTTACCCTTAGTACTAGGCATATCCCTCTCCCTTGTAATTAAATCCCTTGGTGTTTCCAGAATAAACTCATCCTCCTCAAACAAAGGAGTGTTATTCCCGTAGTATATCTTCCAAAAGGGGCTAGGTTTGCGAACTTCTGATCTTAGCCACTGCCCGAACTTGCCCCTTTTGTTTACATTGAGGCTCGACTCCTCAAAAGGGACTTCTTTACAATAGGTAGCGTAATGCCCTATTCGTTCACAAGAGTAGCAGAAATGCGGGAGCCTTTCGTATCTATAGTCCACCCAAAGTTTCTTGTACTCTAGGTCTACAATGGTTCCCGTTTTCAACGGGTTAGAGAGGTCCAAGTGGACCCTAGCTTTGCAGCTTTTGTGAGGGCCACCAACTTTCGAATCAAACTTCACCTCCGTAACTTCGCCAATTTTTCCTGCCACCTCCCAAATCACTTCTTCTGATAACCGCCCTCGGGGGATACCTACTAAGTGTACCCAAAATGCGCAGTGGGTAAATTCGTAACAATGGTCGGGAGTATCCGGATCACCTGGTTGGAGAACAAGTAAGTTGCTAGAGAATGACCACGGGCCAGATTCCCATACTCTTTGCTTTTCCTCTAGAGAGAAAAACGAAAATAAGAAAAACCCTGGCTCAATCAACTCGCATTCTAACATATTAGTTTTCCACGCTCTCTTCATCGTGTTTAAGAACGCTTGAAAGTTCACGTTTGGTTTCGAATACAACTTCCCATAGAAGGAAAGCTCACATTCTCTCTATTTTTCTGCAGGGATGTCGCTTTTTAGTCACTACTATGTCATCAGTTGACCAGAGATCCCCCAATTCCTTACACAGGGCAGCCAAGCGAGCATCATAGACTGCCTCTCTTTCCATCGCAACTGCTGGGAGCCAAGGAAGACTATCCCACTGAATGGACCACACCTGGAATAGCGCTTGACACTACCATTTCCTGCCTTTGAATCTATGGGTAACAACACTGCCAGGGACGAGAACAACTGAAGCGCCTAACACTGAGGTTCCTGAGCCGCGAAAAACACAACTGATGCTTCATGTTTTGTCGTCACATATGACATCCCAGAAACAGGGGAGTGAGAGGTGGAAAGGAGGGTGGGATGGTTTGTTAGCTGGGGGCAAGGTTGTGAGTAACGTTGATTGTGAAGGTTTACGGGCGAAGAATTGAGGGGATTTGTCGTGGTGAAAGAGTAAGTGCAGCCTGACCCACAAAGGAGGGCCCCATAACTCTGACGTGGAAGTGGAGATGACGGAGAGGTCACCTGGAAGCAGGCTACAACAATCAAAGAGCTACCCAAGACTTGCTTGTTCCATTGTCGAGAAAGGGCAAGCTCGGGCTAGGGCACAAAAAGACTGGACGAAATGGCGAGAGAGAGGGATGGGTCAGAGTAGAGATAGGGATTAGACTTACGAAGGGGTAGGGATTATGGTAGGTTGAAGATGGAAACGGGGAGAGTTAGGGCTTGAAGCAGAAGCTATCGCCAAGGGGATAAAGAGAGAAGCTCCGATGGAGGAGAGATGTAAACTCTTAACCACCGGATAATGACACAAATTATGCATGATTTTTTGCCCAATATATAATGCGATCTCTAAACTTTAACTCAATGTACAATGTGGTTCCTAAATTTTTAATATCTGTTCAACTTAGTTCTCGAACTATATGAAAATATTCAATATTGTCCTTCCATCAATTCAAGCTTAGGGCATTTTTATATAGTTTGGAGACTAAATTGAACATGTACCAAAATTCTATTAACTAGATTGAAGAAATTAAAAGTTCAATAATCACATTGCACATTAGGCTCAAGTTCATGGACCAAATTGAGCAAATTGAAAATTCATGAACCACTTGTACATTGAGCCGAAGATCATGGATCATTTGTGTTATTGTCCCTTAGGTTTACTATCGGTTTGAGAAAGTAATTAATACGCTCGTCGGTGAATATCAATGTACGAAAGGATTTGATCACACAATTAAGTTCAAACACACATATTGCTCATCCAGTGGTGAATATGTAAATTTTTTATTACATTTGGCGGCGGACCTAATGATAATCTCTGAGATAAATGAGCACTAAATTGATTTTAACAGGAGGGTCGGGAGCCTCTAAAGTTAGAAGGTTAATAAGCATATAATTTATCCCCTCTTAATATTAGAGGACACATCAAGTAAGAAGAAAATGGTCCATATCAAACCACATTATTATTCGGGCAAACTTCATTGAAAATGCCCACATATACCGAAATATGGGTCTACGAGGAGGTTGGATGAACATAAGGAGCCCAAATACGCATCTGCTCGTACATGAGACAGCATTGCAGCTAAAGTTACACCTGGCTGCAAGGGAGCTGTAACATATTGAATACGTGTGCCCTTTGTCAGAGCGAACCGGGGGCCTGCCTTGGATCCCAAAGCAAGGGAAACCGAAATCTCCGATTAGGGCCGCCTTACCTGTCCTCGTGTTTACACCTGGATGGCTAACATAACTACATTTCTTATTTTAATGTGTCGATACCCATACGCCTAAACCCTTAAGTTGGGAGAAAGTTTTTCTTTCTTCACCCCAAGAAATACCCCCGAATTTTACATTCTAGACGAAGTAGTTCGAGGGGTCCATATGTTAGGGAGCTGTAACATATCGTCAAAGCAAACCGGAAGGATGCACTCCATATTTTTTGGGCAGTGTCTTGTTGCAACAGAGTTCTAGAGTTCCATAGTCTGTCCCACTAGAGCTTGAGAGCTGTCTTTCACAGTGGACCACAGAAACTGGATTGAAGCAAACGCCGCGGATTAGAGTTGGCATCTAAGACAGGAATCCAGCCGGCAGATCGTCTTCCCGGCGGGCGTTTGGACCCTCTGGCCGAATCGAAGCAAGCACGTTTTATGGCTGGTTTGAGAAAAGAGGGAAACTACAAGAGCTGCAGTTAGAAGAAATCACGTGTGGAAACCACCAAGAGAAGGATGTAGTGCCATTGACCCACAAACTGGAGGATGATTGCGGGAAACTTCTAGGAGCATTCGAGGTGGTGAAGATGGAGCATATATTTGGAGAAGCGTATGGATGCGCGGACTACCTTCCCTTATTGGGCAATATACTATTTCAAATTCAATGCATCTATGTCTCCTCCTCACAAGTGGACAACTTTAAGGGCAAAAGCCACAAAAAAAAAGCCTAAACTTTACATACCGTGACACATTTATCCTGAACTTTATTTTATGATGCCAAAAGTTTCAAATTTGTACTTATGTGACTCATTTACCCTCTATAAAAATTTTATCAATGAAAATCGTTAAAAATCTACCTGCATAGATGCTGGAAAGCAAATGGTATTGACATGGAGCCCACTTGGCTTAAATGAAATAAAAACGACATTATTTTGATTGAAAAATTATTTAATAAAATCTTGACAGTAGATAAATATGTCACATAGTTACACATTTTGAGATTTTTAGGTCACAAGAAAAAGTTTAGAATAAATGTATCATAATAGACATAATTTGAGATTTTTGATGGTTTTTTCCCTAACTTCAAAATGAAACTCAACAACTTAATTTAAAGAATTTCAATTCAAAGCTGAAAATTCACATATGAATATCGTAAGTTTCTTATCAAATGTACAATTATTTATAGTATTTGCAATGGAAAAATTTGAGCAATACAATTGACAATATCCATGTTTCATTGCATATACCTCTCTGTCGAATGAATTTAGGAACTTTTCTCTTCTTAATCTAGTTGGTCAGCACTACCAAACAAGGTTAATTTTAAGGGTTAATACCACGAAAAACCCTAAACTGGTACAGTTATGACAATTTTAGCCCAAACTATTTTTTTTACCACAAAAAACCCCAAACTGGTACACTTGTGACAAATTTATCCCGAACTATTTTTTTTACCACAAAAAATCCCGAACTAGTATACTTGTGACAATTTTACCCCGACTAATTTTTTAATATTATTTTTAATTTTTTTCGAATTTTTTTTATTTTTTCTTTTCTTTTCTTTTCTTTCTTTCGTTAATCTTCTTCATCTTCAATTTCTGGCCGGTCGCCAGATCGGTGACCGGCCAGAGGCGAAAGCCGGCGAGGTCGGCCCCGCCGGCTGTTGGTGAGGTCAGCCTCGCCCAGCACCAACAAGGTCGGCCTCGCTAGCGACCGGCGGGGCCGACCCCTCGCCTGCTTCCTCCTTCGGCCGGTTGCCGGACCGGTGACCGGTCAGAAATTGAAGATGAAGATGATTAAGGAAAAATAAAAAATAAAAAAAAAATTCGAAAAAATAAAAAATAATATTAAAAAATTAGTTGGGGTAAAATTATCATAAGTATATCGGTTCAGAGTTTTTGGTGGTAAAAAAAATAGTTCTGGGGTAAATTTGTCACAAGTGTACCAGTTTGGGATTTTTTGTGATAAAAAAAATAGTTTGGGGTAAAATTGTCACAACTATACCAGTTTAGGGTTTTTCGTGGTATTAACCCTAATTTTAATTTAGGACTCAGTGTGTTTTTTTCTTTTTTGGGTAATCACAAGGGACTAAAACAACCAGTCAACTAATTTCTAATTCTTACCGTGTCACCAAAACACATAAAACAAAGATCTTGCAATAGCGTATTCATAAAACCAAAGTTCGAGTTAGGGGTGTGCAACAAGAATCACCCAAACCAGGAATTGCCTAGACCGGCCAATTCTGGGCTGCTCCCAGGGGTCGGACTAGCCGATTTTGAGTAGTTTCCAGGAGTGCCAGTCCGGTTTCCGATTCCATAAAATTGGAACCAATGACGGGCAGTCTAGTTTCTGATTCCAAGGTAGGAACCTAATCACTCGAACTGGACCGATTTCCATCTTCGTGACATGAATGCGCTTTGGCTTCCTATATAAGAAGGCTAGGCAATTCCCATCCAAGAAAGAAAGGTTGTCTCTGTCGTCTCTCTCTCCCTCTCGCTTTCTGTGTGTCACAACTCGCAAAGACTTCTGATCATTGATTCAGTTCTTCTCGATCATGGATCTTCTTACTTCAATTCGAGGGCGATCGTCACTTCATTTCCTCAGGTTTGCTTGCTTCGTCTCTCAATGACCCTCTCTTTGTGCGGTTTCTAGCGAAGTAGTGGGGAAGTTTCTGTTAGGGTTTTATCTTCTTCCGACGATGACTATCTCCTGCCATTGGAGGGTTTTCTAGAAGGTGGGTGTCCGCCAGTAACTACGATGGTTGTGGGGCCAGCGTTTGGTAGTTGTTTGTTGGGATTGTTAGGTTTCTTGATAATGAAGAAATCAGATTTTTTCTGCCCTAAAGGATTGGGGATTTGTTACCTTAATTTGAGCGGCTACTATTGGGATGGCAAGTTTGGAATTAGATTCAATGACTGAATTTTTCGTGAAGGACTTGGACAATGCCACATTGTACGAATTAAGTCATTCGTTTAGTATCTAGTTCGTGTTCTAGTTTTTCACTTATCCTGCTTTTGGGTGAATTTGATTTGGTTGAAAGTGTAAGAGATGTGAATCATGGGTGAGGGCTTTGATCTCAATTATGCATTCTCTGGATTAGCTTTGATCTTTGCCCTCCGGCTGCCACTCGTCCGATGGTTTGCCTCCTACCCCAACCCTCCCATGGCCATCCTCTTCGACTTCTTCCTTGGCTGGAGCCTCGACTTAGCTGACAAGCTTGATGTCCACCAGTTCTAGGATTAGGTGATTCGGTTTCCTGTTCCAAGATCAAGTGGTCCGGTTTTCGTTTCTAGAAATTGGACCAGTCCTCCAGGTCCGGTTCCCAGTTTCTAGAACCAGATCGGGAACCGATCAGCCCTAGTTCGACTAGAATTGGATTCCATAGTTGCTGAGCTAATCCACCGGCTGATTGCCTTCTCTAAGGACATGCTAAATTATGCAATTCTTCTTAGTGTATATCATGGTCCAGTGTCTCCTTGAGTAAATTCCAACGAAGTCTATGGAGACTGAGTGCTCTAATTTCAGTACTCAATGAACTAATCAAGGCTAGCGTACCAATCTTGTGGGCTACCTTAGTATACCTACTTTTGAAGTTATTTTTGCTAACATGTCTAGTAATCGAATTAATTTTACTTTTAGTTTATTTCGAACACTTGAAATCTATAAAATCATATAAATGTGGACACTTGAAGTAAAATAAAAGTAAATATTTTTCATGATTTTTCAAATTAAAGATAATAGTTGATCTCGGGACTGCTTAAAATTTGACTTTTTGCGCCATTAGACTCTTGGAAAATTCAACGGTGCTAGTTTCATCCCGCAGAAGGATGTTAAAATGGATAATCTAACTCAATTTAATTGTAATGCAGCCTTAATTTTTTGGGTAGGGGACGGTCTGGTCCACTCTCTATAGAAGAACATAAAGATTCTTATCAGCATGGATGTAACCACATCTCGCTCATGAAATTATAAGAGAGTGATTTTAGTTGGCAATAATTCTCTTATTATAAAAAAAAAAAAGAAGAGAAAGAAGTGTTCTCGGTAGTTCTATGTTATCGATGAAGGAATTTGCGGCCAAAGTCAAAAGTGTAATTGCTTAGAATGTGCACGAAAGGCGGTCCACTGCTGTGCTGGCGTTCTGCGGATATGGTATAATATTGGGATAGTTCTATTGGATTAGATTTTAAGTGGAGACATTGTCCAATCAATTGTAAATTTATTGTTCGAATGTCAATTCAGTTTTAATTTTGTCAATTTAATTCTAAATATTTGATCGAAATTTCAATACAGTTCTTTCAGTCAATTTTTGCTGGAAATCGCTGATGCGGCGTCGTACGTGGACACTGTCTTGTCAGCGATTTTTTACGAAAATTGATAAAATGGACTACATTAAAATTTCACGCAGTGTTTTAGGACAAAATTGAAAAATTTTAAACTAAATTGGCATATGTACAATATGTTTAGGACTGATTGGATAGTTTTTCCGATTTTAAGTATTTCTTGGAATATATTGATGGAAAGTTTTGGGTTAAAAACATGGATTAATACCATGAAAAATCCCAAAATGATACACCTATGGCAAATTTACCACAAATTAATTTTTTGACCATGAAAAATCCCAAACTGGTACACCTGTGATAAATTTACCCTTTGTTAGTTTCCGTTAAATTTTACTGTCAAATTATTTTATTAAATGACACGTGATAGCTGATGAATATACCGGTTTTAGATTTTACCCTTCGTTTGTCATAGGTGTACCAGTTTGTGATTTTTTGTGATATTAATCACGAAAATTAACGGAGGATAAATTTGTTACGAATGTATTAGTATGGGGTTTCTCGTAGTCAAAATATTAGTTTGGGGCAAATTTGTCACAAATGAACCAGTTTGAGGATTTTTGTGGTTAAAAAATTAGTTTGAGGTAAATTTATTACAGGTTTACTAATTTGAGGTTTTTAGTGATATTAACTCTAAAAACATTGTATAAGCTTGGGAATGCCAATTGCTTTCCCACCGTTGAGCGCCTGAGTCTCTAGCCTTTTTCCATGGTTAGCTACTACTTAGGCTCCATTTGTTTCAAAAAAAATAAATAAATTAGAAAATATTTTCCTAAAAATGATTATTTATATCATTCGAAATAATCAGTCGATAAAAAATATTTTCATTATCGATAACAATTTATGTTTAAATATTTTCGTAAACATTAAAAATATTTTTCATTTATTCATTTTTGTTAATGATATAAGTGATTTTTTTACAAATTATTTATTTTTCGCAAATTTTGATGCTTGGATTGGAGGAAGGTTCTCCAAATTCACCAGTCACGCAATCACAAATCCTACTGTAAATGCTTCTCTATGAATGCTCACTTTTCATACAGGAGGAAGGTTCTCTAGATACAGATGGTATAGGCTAGAAATGGAGAAGCAAATTACTACAACAAACCATCAAATTTGTGGTGAACCTTATTTTGCAGAAAGAAGACCAAACCACATAGCTACACATGAACAAAGCACACCAGACTCATGGCACAGACATATGTTGAAGATCAAGAAAGATGCACATGAAGTTCCAAAACAGCCTCTACGATGACAGATGCCGCCCCCTCTCGCCTCCTTGCTAAGCATCCGCAAATCTAGTTCAAGTAGTGGGAAAGGGTGGGAAAGGGTTAGTTCCATCTCCATGAGCCAAGACAGATATATGGAGGAAGCGAAGGTAGACCAGTAGTGAACAGATAGTGAATAGAAGATGAGGAAGTCAAAAGGAATATTGCAGTGGAATTGTATTGAACAGAATGTGGTCTCTGACTCACCCTAGCTCCGACAGCTTCAGGTGAGCCTCTTCATAATCCAAGAAGAATGCATCCTCGTCCTGAAACATCCGAAGCAGCCTCCAGATCAGATGATTGCAAAAAAAGATGTTTTCACCGGTGATGGCCCCACAAAATTCTCCGGAATGACGATAGAACATCAAGTTGCATACATACCACAGCGTAACTCTCAACGAGAGGACGAAAGACTGGATCTTCAATAAGGGCCATGTCGGATGGTAGCTTGATCAGACCTTCCTTGTCTCCAGTAAGGAGTTCCCTGTTTCATTGCAACATCCACAGATATCAAAATTGTCAGCATTAGAAACCCAACAGCATGAGCAAGTCAAAAAACTAATTACAAAGTTTAAGCAGGTGATATATAGCTGCAGAGTTGACTATAGAAGAATAGAGCAGGACAATGCTTACTTAAAGTAGGAGTTGTCAAAAATGAGAGGGTTGGCAGTCCAGGGTCCTTCGAATCCAGAGCGTTCCTTGTGGCATCTACCCTGTTGAAATGGGCGTGTAGGACCATCAATAAATAGAATTATTCATGAGATCATCAAAACTGCAAAACATTGACTTACTTCTTAGAAAATGTGTAATTCTGAGTGAAACCTGTGCAACTAATCGACTTACCAGAGTGTGCCCACCAGATAGGGCAACGATATCTTTGTCGCTAAGACCCATATGGCCAAAGACTTGTCTTAGATGGTCGGAACCTGAAGTAAGTGGTTTAACGATTAACTCATCGAAGCATAGGCGCCAGTAATAATCTTCTCGCACTTTACTGCAAGCAAACTACTAACCTTTTGTAGCTTCTGGCAACCGGCCTTCAGGGGGAGGTTCATTTTTGTCCTGAGCAAAATGTAATTTATTAGAACTTTATCGATACCTTCATGTCTAAGTCTCATTAGAGAACTTTTGCTTTTATCTGAACTGCAGGGATACGCGATTCAAGTTTCCATGGCTTATGGTGCCAAGCATTATATAGTCCACTAACTAATACACCAAGAAAGGACAAGAATACGGTATCTTATCTAAACAAACAATATTTCAATCAGGATTGACCATTGTGTCGTAAGAAAGGATGAAGAGAAGGCGGATATTAAGCTAAAGGATATGAAATTTCAAAATAACACCTTAGCATAACCTGCATCACTCAAGCTGGGTTGTTGGACAAACTAAGTACAGTTGCCAGAGTTTCGATGTGAGAAATCATTTCTTATTTTCTTTGTGCATAGCAGCCAAGAAACCTCGAAACCCATTTTACGTCGAGAAGATAGAACAAAGTGAGCATACCAGAAGGACATTCATAGGCTAAACAAGAGGCACGATACACATCAATCATCATCAATTCTGAGAATGAAACCGCACATATCAGAACAATTTTATCCAATGATTAGCAAATCCCAACACAAATTTCATTTTGACGTCAGCAGCTTTAATAACTATGGAGGAGTTCAATATTCAGTGTAAGTATTAATTCAATAGACAAGAAGACCGGGACATCATAAGAAATGATTATCAAATTGATATTCACTGAGTTTCATATTAAAAGTTTGGTCATTGCCAGGGGAAATATTGCATTTTTCCTGAGATTTTTCGCTGCTGCATCAGCAGCAATGTTAGCTCGCTCATAAACATGTCACAATAATTGGTTTCACAGGATGATTACCATTCACAAGTTATCGGACTTCGGACACTTTAAGGTTTTTTACTTGTATTTGTTTGCTTCAGAGGTTCTATCAGCTCTATTACGTACCTATGCGAATCTTCCTTCTATGTTTGTCAATGAAGTTCTTAGCGTCCTCTTTTCCTGCTATGTAGATTCACATAAAATCCTACCAACAATGGCTGCTAGTCTCTCAAAGATTACAAGTTTCTACTGGAGGAGCTAGAATAGTTTATTCAGGCTGAGCAGGACCAGAATCCCAGCAGGCACATCTTTCTTAATTCTAATTTGAGAAAAGAACAACAGCTTGGTCATGCACCTAAATTCCTCATCAAGCCACTTAAGAAAGCTCCTAAATTTAGTAGAACTATGAAGATCAGCCATGCAAGAGAAGGAGAGGGCACAACCTTCCTCTTCTGCCCATATATGAAAACAAGTTGAGCATGAATAAGTAGCTCATCTTTACACAAGTTTTGGAAGAAAGGTAAATATTAACTTACGGGTCTCCCAGGGTGGAAAGGAATCTCAGGCCCTCCAGTTATCTCAACAGCAACAACCCCAGCCAACTTCCATTGCAACATTCAAAAATTTCAGTGTCGTGCCCAAATGAAGCACATATGATTTGTAGTCTGATAACTTGAATTCAATTGTGGTGTAACTGCATTTGACAGTCATACCTGGTAGAAGTCCGCATAAGACAGGATCGGAAACTGTTCCTTGATTGGCTCCAGAAGCCTGATGGCGATATCCAATCCATTGTTCGCTTCATGAGCAAGCTCCGCAGGGTGCCTGATTGTCCCGAAGGGACCTCCCGTTTTCGTCTTCACATCAAAGGTGCCGGCGGAGTGCCATCTGCGACGCAAATGAACACCGAACCAGAAATTAACAATCATTACGAAATCTACAATCGTGCTACATCCATAATAATGAAAACAAAGACTATCCACAAGCGATGCTTATACTGGACCAATGCACATAGTTCGATCATTAAATGTCGAAAACAGTCCTCCATCCACAAGTTTAAGCATCGAGATGAAAATCCCGTTGCTCCAAATGGTGTCCGAGCGAGATCGAGATCTTTGTCCCGCATTTGTCTCTTCCCTCACTAATCAAGAGGCTTTGATTAAAACTACAGTTGTGCATGTTCTTCATCTATGGACTCAAACCTTTAGACCGGACTAACAGATAACCGAAACAAGCACGTAGACTGGTTTGTTTGAAGAGAATCTTTTTTATGATCTATGATCAGACCCAATCATATCGTACATAATAGGCTCCGTAAGATCCAGTAGAATAAGTAATGTAACTTAAGACAGATTTTGTTTTAGCTATTTTACATTTTACTTACTTTTATTTTTTTGGTCAGAACATTTTACTTAACTGCAGCAATCTCCTATACATCGACCTGATTTATGATATTATCGGAGTGAAAGTGAAACAAGGGGTCTAAAGAAAGAAGAGCGGAGGCTAGACTATATTGGTAACAAGTAAATCCTCTGTATTTATATTCATCGGTACTGGTTATTAAACGGAGGCGGAACTAGGCGGGGGTCGCGAGACACACTTACGCCAGCCGAAGGACGATCGGAGCACAGTGCTTCTCGGCGATGAGCCCCCGGAGCTTCCTCTTGCATTTCGCGACAGCTTTCTGGTACTCCTCACCTACGGTCGGGTAGCGCTTGGCCATGTGGCCTTCCCTAGCACACAGCTTCGCGCCGCGACTCAGATCTTCCGACCGCACCAATCGGAACAAGAGAGAGAGAGAGAGAGAGAGAGAGAGAGAGAGAGAGGGTGTGTGATACACACCTCAGAAACTTAAGAAGTATCTGGTAATGGTGGCGCGGTAGAGACGAGACCGTTATATGAATATAGATAGGATCACCATCAGACGGGAAGGTTCTAGCTCGAGCTCGAGCTTTTTCCTGGGGCCATCAATGGCGACTCCTGGAGCGCGGTGGACGGCTCCTGATCGCGCTTGGCGGGTTGAAACGGATGACCGGGTAGCGGGAAAAGCCGCGACGCGCCGGCCAATCGCGCGCCGCCACGTGTCGGGGAGCGCGGCCTCTCCTTCATCTCCCGGTTTTTTTGTTCGTGTTCATTTGTAGTTCTCTGTGCGATTTGGTTCTCTTTGGGGGTGACGGTGGCAAAGCCCGAGCGACTTCTAGAAATGAGATGCGATGATGACTGCGATTGTGATTGTAATTTACACAATTAACTGTTGTCACGAGAAAATTGCTGTGTACGAGTGACAAATCAGTTTTGAAGGCTTGTCGTATTTGATGAACCGGCTATAACTATAGAATTCTTCTAAATGAATTTTGTCTCGATGGAATTCAAACCTTACTGGTAAAGGGCAATCGAATTTACATCACGATTGGAGCATAGTGTTTGAAGTGGGCGCGTACGGAGTGATAATTTCGATTTCTCCTTGAATCGGGTACAAGTAATTTGGTCATACACAAAAGATTTGTGAATAACTCGGCATTAAGTAGATCATGCGGTGGCAGTTGGCATGCGGCTGGCGGGGGGTGGCGGCAGTCGGCAGGGGGTGGCGGCGAGAGGCGGGAGGTGAGGGCGAGCGATGGAAAGAGCTTTTATTTCTCTTTTTGTTTCATAAATAGAAAAGAAAGAATTTTTCACTTCTCATTTCTATTCCAAACCTATTTCTGGACTCAAAATTTGTTCCAGAAATAGAAAAATGAAATTGCGTTACTCAATGAATTTTTGTTCCAAATCTGTTCTCGAGAATAGAAAAATAAAAAAACAGAGAAATATAATGGTTTATCATGCGCACCCTTAACGATCAATATTAATTTTCCTCCTTTTTTTAATGAAAATGAAAATGCAAAAGTAGACCATTAAAAAAAAATAGGTTAGCCATAATATAAAGACATGAACATGCATACAAACTCGTGAAATTTGATGTCTAAAGATGGATGCTATATTGCTATCTAAGGTTCAAGAGTCTCACTTCATGTGTCATGTGAGTCATGACCTCCCGTAAAATGAACGGAGCCGAGTTGGCCTAACACCACCTTCGGTTTGTAGAAAGCTTCGTCCTTTTCTTTCCCTATCTATCCTTGACTTCCTTGATGCAACCCTAACTTTCAGATTGCGGGGATATATGCAAGAGGTGTAGTGTTAAAGCTAGGGGTGGTCAGTTTTCAGTCCGATTAGGTTTCAAGGTAAAACCGGGAACCGGACCGGTTGATCCTAGGGTCGGGATTTTACCAATTTTTGTCAATAAAGTTCATTTAGGATTTAGTTCACATTTTATTATTTTTTTGAAGAAATAAAAAAAATAAAAAAAAGTATATGCAGTCGGTCTAATTTTAAACCAGCCAAAAACTGGATCAAACCAGCCGGAATGGACAGTTCCCAGATTGGACAATCCGTTTTGCACACTCCTAATTAAAAGCGATATCAACATGAGCAACAATTATGACATGCACAATTGATACTTTGCAAACACAATCAACCCTCCAAACACCACCTCATTGCATTCTCTCAAATCCTGCCCACGTCGCAACTTGGAATTTCATGATATATACCTTTCCAAGAAAAATTACCAAAAAAGTCCTAAATATTTTGCAGCTGTGCCAATTCAGTCCTAAATCTTTTTTCTGCCAATTTAGTCCTAAACCTTTTTTTTGCCAATTCAGTCCTAAACCTTTTGTAATTGTGCCAATTCAGTCCTTTTGGCTGGCCGGAGCCGGAGCTGACTTGGACGCCGGCCGGTGACGTGGTAATATTTTAATATTTTTTTCAAATTTTATTCCTTTCTCTTTTTTTTTTCTTTTCCTTCTTCCCCCTGGCCAATCCAACCAGGGGGAAGCTCGCCGGCGAGGTCACTGGGGAGGCTCGCCGTCATCAGGCAAGGCGAGGCAACCTCGCCCAGCATCGCCACGGCTATGCGACGGTGAAGCTTGCCATGGCTGGGCGAGCTTTGCCCTCGCCGCCGCTAGGCGAGCTCGGCGTCAGTTAGCTCGCCTAGCGGCGGCGAGGGCAGAGCTCGCCCAACCATGGCGAGCTCCACCCTCGCCAGTCCTCGCCAGTGCTGACGAGGGCAAGCCTCGCCGTCGCACAGCCACGGCGAGGCTCGACCTCGCCCAGCCATGGCGAGCGATCGGCGAGGGCGACCTCGCCCAGATCTAGCAAGGTTGAGGCTCGCCCTCGTTGGCACTAGCGAGGGTGGAGCTTGCCATGGCTAGGCGAGCTCCGCCCTCGCCGTCGCACAGTCGTGGCGAGGTTGGGCGAGGTTGCCTCGCCTTGCCCGGCGATGGCGAGCCTCCCCAGTGGACCTCGCTGGCGAGCTTCCCCCTGGCCGGATTGGCCAAGGGGAAGAAGGAAAAGAAAAAAAAAAGAGAAAGGAAAAAAAAATTTGAAAAAAAAAATTTAAAATATTGCCATGTCACCGGCCGGCGTCCACGTCAGCACTGGTCGATGTCCACGTCAGCTCTGGCTGGCTAAAAGGACTGAATTGGCCGAATTGCAAAAGGTTTAGGAGTGAATTGACAAAAAAAAAGGTTTAGGATTGAATTGGCACAACTGCAAAAGGTTTATGACTTTTTTTGTAATTTTCCCTACCTTTTGAAGAGTCACCTCTGACCAACTCTAAGGTTGATTACACCTATTAAACGTCTCGAAACTGGACCTAAAACACTACTCTGTGTTAACTAGAAATTCTGAGCTTAGCTTAGTAACACTAGACCACCCTGACGACGGATTGTCAAAGTATGGCCGCAACGTAGAGAGTGGCGGCGTCGGGTCGAAGCTCGGGGAACCTGGGCAAGGACAATGTTCCGTAGCCAGGCTAAGTGATGCTAAGATTGTTGTCGCTGGCCCGCAATGTAGAAATCAATGTTTAGGGTGAAAAAGATTGCATGATGTAGAAAATCATTTTGGTTCGAAATTCAAGCTGGATCACATGTCAAGCAAGTTCACAAAAACTCATTATCTTGTCCAAATCAATGTTCGAGGTGGGGACGTTGCTCTCTTAGACAAATGTAATAATTTCAAAATGCAGGAGAATGCAATAGGAAAAAAAGGAAGAAAAAATAGGTACATTGGAAGTCTCAAAACTTGTCACGAAAATGTAATCGAATCCTAAAATTTTCAAAAAGTGCAATTAAGTCCCAAAACTTATCATAAAAGTGCAATTAAGTCCTAAAACTTATTAAATTGGTCCAATGAAGTCCTTCCGTTGATTGTACTTTTGAAAGTTTTACGATTCGGCTGTACTTTCGTGATAAGTTTTAGGACTTAATTGCATTTTTTGAAAGTTTTAGGATTCGATTGCACTTTCGTGACAAGTTTTAGGATTTAATTGCATTTTTCAAAAAGTTTCCGGACTCAATTGCACTTTCGTGACAAGTTTTAGGACTATATTACTTTCTTGACAAGTTTTAAGACTCGATTGAACTTTCTTGACAAATTTTAAGATTAAGATTTGATTGTACTTTTTGAAAGTTTTAAAACTTAATTGTACTTTTTGAAAATTTTAGAATTTAATTATACTTTCGTGACAAGTTTTAAGACTTTCGATGCACTTATGCGAAAGTATGTAATGCCAGTGTTCTACTTGAGGGCCAAATTTTACCGATATCAATGTACTCGATCCCTATCTAAATGTGATTTTTGGCATGAAAAATTTAGGCGTCGAATGGTTTGATTGAGAGCACCAAAGTAGCATCACGGAGGCAATTTGGTAACTGCGTGATAGGGGGATAGGGGACACTCCCTTGGGCCCGGAAAAATAAAACGTCTCTTTCTAGGATCCATATTTTTTTCATTTCCAGCGGTACAACGAAGGACTCCGGGTTTTTCTCGCGATTTGAATGGTCCCTTTTTTATTTTATTTTATTTGGAGTAATACCACTTAAAATTCTAAACCGATATATTCATGCCATATTTACTTCAAATTCATTTTTGCACCGCTAAAACCCCCCAAACCGGTACATCAATGTCACATTTACCCTAAACTAATTTTTTTGTCATAAAAATTCCTTGGCTAATAACAGCCTTGCTACATGTACTCAAAACTAATATGCCCATGTTACATTTAACTCAAAAAAACAAATCAAATGTAGCACAGATATACTGAATTGGGAGTTTTTATTATACAAGAATTAGTTTGAGAGTAGAAGTTGTACTGATATATTAATTTAGGATTTTTGTGGTATTGATCATTTTTTATTATATTAAAATTTTTAAATTTTTGGGTTAATACCACAAAAAACCTCAAACTGGTATATATATATGATAATTTTACCCCGAACTATTTTTTGATCACAAAAAACTCCAAACTGGTACACTTGTGACAATTTTATCCCAAGCTAATTTTTTTGACAGTAAAAAATCCCAAACTGATACATCTGTGACAATTTTACCTCGAATTAATTTTTGATCATCAAAATCCCTAAACTGATATACCTGTGATAATTTTACCCTAAACTAATTTTTTGATCACTAAAAACTCCAAACTAGTACTTTTGTGATAAATTTACATTTCCTTAATGTCCGTTAAATTGGATTAATATCACGAAAAATCACAAATTGATAAACTTGTGACAAATAAAGGGGTAAAACCCAAAATCAATACACCTCTTAATTATCACGTGTTATTAAACTTAACAATTTGACAGTAAAATTTAACGGAAACTAACATAGAGTAAATTTGTTACAGATATACGTCTTTTGTTGTCAAAAAATTAGTTCGGAGGTAAAGTTGTCACATGTATACTAGTATAGGATTTTTTATGATCAAAAAAATGGTTTGAGGTAAATTATTATAGATATATCAGTTTAGAATTTTTTATGATAAAAAAATAATTTGAGATGAATTTATCATAATTATATTAATTTAGAATTTTTTATGATATTAACACTTATTTTTTTCCTTCCCGGAGGAGGTGCCGTAGCAGACTATGTAGGAAAAGCCGAGGAATGCGGAATTTCCTTACCGAGGACGAGGGAGGAGAATGACGATGGCAGGATCACGAGAGTTCGACACGGGGCATGCTGTGACAAGTGAAAGCACGATGACATTGTCGCTCAACCCACGCTACTCCCACTCTACTACCGTCGTACTCTCATATGCTATATAGCTTGAACTCCCTCCCGAAAACATGCCCGATGCTTCCTTTTCTCCGGCAGTGAATGAATTTTCATTTTCATTTGGACATAACGGTATCAAAAAAAAAAAAACAGTTTGTTGAAAGATGATATAAAATTCTCTCGAAATTTGAAGATGTAGTATATATTTGAGCTTGAACTTTTGACAGTTTTATAACATCTCTTTGGACTTTGATTTTGCTACGGTTGTTAAAACCTAGGCATGGCGTCAAAATGTCCACTCATCCTCCATCTGTACATCGATTCTGCACACACCTTCACGGTAACAAAAACTCTTCAATGGATCTGGTGCATGAGATGGGCTCCATGCAAGGACAAAGTATTTTTTTTTTATTTATTACGACACATGACAATAACACGGATGATAAGTCAATCGAAACTTAAGAAATTCAAAAGTTTTAGCGCAACACGAAATGACAAGCATAGCACGTGATTAATCCGATTGATTGGTTGTGATAAGTATTGAATTTATGATGGCAATTGTCATTAGCACTTCCCTAAGTAGCTGGATTTCATAAATCCGCATCAATTGGACGCCTTTTTTTTTTTTCTTGAAATGCCCCGTAGAGCGGGACTTTTCTCTAACACCTCCTAAAATGAGTCACACCGTGTTCCAATTGACCCCTACCTCATTACCGGCGCTGAAGACCAACGTCCGACGAGCGCATGACCATCACGTGGCCATTTCCAACCGTTGGGCAAGGGCAATTTTTGTCCCCCGAAAAGCCGATTTTTCCAATTAAAACCCGCCAAAAGCGCGAATCATTCGAGACATATCTACTATCTAACGGCGAAAGTATATATAACTTATTTCTAAATTCCTTACAACTATAGAAGATTTAATTCGCCCGAAATAAAGTAGACCCCCTTCTCTTCTATAGTCTCTCTCTAGAAGGGAAAGAGAGAGAGAAAGAAAGGAAACGTCCTTCTTTTAACTTTAATGCTTGATTTCCCAAGAGATTTCTTAATTAATTCTTGATTGCATCTTTATGTAATTTATCTCTTTTTCACCATTTAATGTATAAGAATAAAGTGCCATGAAATGCGAAAAAATTTTAAAAAAAAATATCTGATCGGTAAGAAAATAAAAGAAAACAAAGAAAAATTAATTAACTAAAATATTAATTTCAGCAAAATAAATTTCAATACTACTGTTAAAAAAAAGTGAAATTTTGTAATTAAAATAAGAATATATTTTAAGGGAAAGAAACGCAATTAAGTAAAGTGATAAAATGCCCTAAAAAAAGGTTAATTTAAAAAAATTACATACTCATTTTGCATTTTTAAATGATTCATTAATGTAAAAATAATTCACCGAAATAAAAATACCAATCAAATCCTTTTTCTTTCTTGTCTAGAAGCTGAAGAGTAGGCTCTTTACCGATATCTATAAACGAATCGGATGGTAATGGAAAGAGAGTACAGAACTGCAGCTAGATTATCTATACTTGAAGGGAAAGCACTCGAGTACAGAAATTGCGACCATCCAAGAAAAAAGATGTACCCGGAGCCAAGTACCTGAACAAGCGACAGTTTGTGAACTAGATTCACATATGAAAGGAGGCACAGGAAAAAGGGAAATCCAAACTCATTACTTTCCGCTACCGAGATGAGATCGTGCAATTCGCTTTACTAGAAGATCGTGTCAGTCACAAAACATTGGTATTTCAGCTTGAGAACTTTCGGCACTGGCCTGCCGGTCCTGCATGGAAGATTGATATTCCTCTCACGGTATGAAAAAGAACTTCGGAGTCGTGCCTGAATAATCAGTGAAACGTTTGTCGTGGAGTGGTAATTGGTGAAACAAAACTATCAACTAAAGGTATTGGTGATATGCAGCAGCTGATGGCGTAGCAGCGACTGAAGAAGAGAATCCTGATGATGCTGCGGTAGAGGAGAACAGCTCTGGAGTTGTTCCACCATAAGGGCCTCCAAACTGAGATGCCCAGTTTGACAAGGGATCAACTTCCGCTCGCTTCACTATTGCTGTTCCCTGCAAAATCAGTGAATGATAGATAATGGCTAGGAAATGCGTGTGATTTGCAAGTACTACAAACTGTCAGAAATCTGCACTTGACACAAACAAAATTTGAAAGCAAAAGCTATTTCAAACCAGGAAATGTATGAACAACCATGCTACAGCCAATTATTACCTTGTGCATGGGAAAGAAAATCGGATTTTGACCACTTAAGCAGGAGAGATGCTCAGATACAACAGGTGGGTGGTGGAGCTCTTGAGCCCCCGGTATGGCTGAAGAAGAGTTCTCAATCTGTTCTCGCATGAATATGAATAACCGTATATCAGCAGCAAATACATTTCCATATCTATCGAAGTCCAAATTGCACATTTAAGCTAAGTCAAAGATGACCTCAATAGCAGGATATGAGCATTACCCTAGGTATTGGGTAACAATGCATTCCGTTGCATTGAAGTGGAAAAGAAGGACCACCGGTACCATCAAGTTTTTCAGGAGGGGCAATCCCCAAGTTCAAATCGAGGCTATGGTTCCCATCTGCATCGAGAAGGTCCATTATAAGCACATGCTGGAATGTTTTTTCCCCAACCAAAAAGCACATGCAGGTACTAAAAGTTAGATTTCAGCATAGTTTCTAGCCCATTTCCCAGCCTCACCCATTTCTTCTTCTTCTTTCTCTTCATATTTGCCTGGCCCAAAGTTGGTGACGGCTTCCCTTCCACTGCATTTTATTGCGGCCTTATCATACGCCCTGATTTTTGGAGAAGAATAACACATTATTCTTTAATGGTCCCTTTTGAAGCCTTGGGGACCAATAATTCAACAAGACTTAAAGAAGATAAAAAGTAAATGAGCAGCGAGACCTTGCAGCTTCTATCTCGCTATCAAATAGCCCAAGATATATACACCTGTAGAGGAATGTTTGCTTTGCAGTGAAAACCAAGTCTACAATTGCTTACATTCAGTTTGCTCTCAAAATTCTGTATTGACTTTGCATGCGGCCAGTGAACATAGAGATGCTATGACCTTAAAGATGCGCAATAAAAGGAAATAAACAGGTAAAGCCAAAAGTGAAATCAACATCGATGAAAGAACTCATTACTTCTTGCCGAGGAACTGCCCCATTCGAGCTTCCCACCGTCCGCATTTGTGCAGTGTAACACCTCTGTACTTGGAGCTCCCTCTAGTGAATCCTGTGCTTTGCCGCCGAAGAATATGCACAAATTCTTCCTTCGTGAAGTTACTCATCTGCAGAACAATAAACATGGAATAACAATACAAACCTGCAGTGAAATTTGAGGATCGAACCAACCTGCTTAATGTCTTCCTCATAGTCGCTGATATTAAAGTTGATATCCGCATCTAGTCCTCGAAACTTGATGGCAGCTCGATCATAAGCTCTAGTTGCAGAAAACCATTAAGGATACTTTTTTAGCTGATTCCCAACAAAGCCAGAAATTGCAAGAATCAACATTGACACATTCACTGAGTGGAAGTATTCACCTAGCAGCGGTGTGAGCAGTATCGAATCCCCCTAATCAAACCAGGAACAGAGGGGACAAAAAAAGAGTCAAACACAATTAACGCTAGGCCTTCTGTGACCAGTAATGCTGAACCAAGAAAGCGGACGCAGCGCATAAACCAGTACATAAGTAGAAACAAGCAAGAAAATATCATGTTGCTCACCCAAGTACACTTGTTTCCCACAATCCCTGCATAAAGACAAGCAACTTGCTCAAGATAAAAGCATCACGACAAGACATGTGCAGTCAAATCAGAATCAGAATAGCATTATCGTGCGTCAAGAAGAAGGATTCTATCCCACCGAGAAAGCTCAAGCCATCCGAAGCATGTTTCGTACTCCTGCATAATCTAAATAAGGAGACGCTTAAACAGTACCATCAGCACTAACCAAATATGCGACTCCCACCGACTGGTCCGCCGGTAAAACGTCACCCCGCGATACTGCGAGCTCCGAGACCGCGGCCCGCGCCTACTCCTCTTCACCGATGGCCTCTGTTGCTGCGACGGCTGAGGCTCCTCCTTCGCGCGCGCGCCCTCCAGGCACGTGAGGTCCAACCGCTGACGCCGCGACTGAGAGCCGGAAAAGCCTCCGGCGGCGCCGAAACCGCCGCCGCCGCCATTAACCGCCGCCGCCGGGAACAGCTGAATCGTCCGGTCGCCGTCACCTTCTTCGCTATCCAAAACCTCCACGGGCCCGCCGTCGCCGGCGCAGCGAGAGCCAATGCCGGCGACCAAGCCGAAGTCGTAAGCGAAGACGACGCCGCCGCCGCCGCCGCCGCGAGAGCAGGTGACGTCGGCGGCCTCGGCGCTCAGAATCGAGGAGGCGAAGCTCCCGGGGCTCTCGACCGGACGATCCGCGGGAGCTTCCGGGAGCAGCTTCCCGCTCGCCATCCCGATCGAATGGGAGGCGGGATCGCCGGGAGCGACGCCGAGGTTGAGATCGAGCATTCCGTCGCCGGCGAAGGAGCAGGAGGTCGGAGCAGCGGCCGCCGTCGCCCCGCGCTACTTCTCAAGAGCTCGGCGAGGCCTGGAGGCGATCGTCGGGAGGGAGCGGGACCATGGCAGGCCGGCGCCGGAGGTTCTTCCCCGGTCTCTGCGACGAGGCTAGAGAGAGAGAGAGAGAGAGAAGGGGAGGGGGTTGTTACAGAGGAGAGAGGAAGTGAGCGAGCGAGTGAGTTCCGAGCTTGGAGATGGAGCAAAGGAACGGCGAGAGCGAGGTAGAGAGAGAGAGAGAGAGAGAGAGAGAGAGAGATGGGACGTGTGAGTGACGAAGCAAAAGGTCGTTTTTTCGCCTGAGGGGGGGAATGGAGGATCATGAAGCGCACGCCCTTCACCCTTTTGGCGCGTGATCTAACAGTTCGCGAAAAATAAATAATTTAAAAAATATTTAGGTTAATAACTTAATATCCCGGAAAATTTTAAACCGGTACGTTTATGACGATTTTGCTCCGAACTAATTTTTTGATCACCAAAATCCCGAACTGGTGTACATGTGATAAATTTATCAGAACTATTTTTTTTACCATAAAAAATCTCACACTAGTACACTTGTGATAATTTTATCCCAAACTAATTTTTTTATCGTTAAAAACCCAAAAATGGTACACTTGTGATAATTTTACCCAAATCTAATTTTTTACCACTAAAAATCCCAAATTGGTACATTTGTGACAAATTTACCCTCCGTTAGTATTCATTAAAATCACGAAAAACCACAAATTGATAAACTTGTGACAAACAGAGGGATAAAACCCCAAGCTGATACATTCGTCAACTACCACGTATTATCAAACTTAGAAATTTGATTAACAAAGGGTAAATTTGCCACAGGTATATCAACTTGTGATTTTTGGTGGTCAAAAAATTAGTTCGAGGTAAAATTATTACTGGTGTACCAGTGTGGGGTTTTTTGTGGTTAAAAAAATAATTCGGGGTAAAATTATCACAGGTATACAAGTTTGGGGTTTTTTGTGATAAAACAAGTAGTTTAGGGTAAATTTATTATATGTGTACCAGTTTAAGGGTTTTTTGTGGTACTAACCCAAAATATTTCTCTAAAAAATAATCGCTTATATTAATTATATTAATTGAAATAATTAATTAATAAAAATATTTTATTATTATTGATATCAATTTATGTCTTTATATTTTCGTGGATGATGAAAATATTTTTTCGAGTGTAGAAAATATCAACTAATAGGATTTGTAAATTGACACATAAAACGCGGTTTGAAGGTTTAAAGTCAAAATTTTGCTAAATAGATACATGGTAAGGAAATTGGAAAGGAACAGTTTGAATATTATTATCTTCTTAAAAAATCCATTTTATTTTTATTTCAAAGTATGTCGATTTCCTTATTTAGGCTCCGTTTATTTTACGAAGAATAACTTCCAACATTTTCCGGTGTCTCGGTTCATGGAAAATAAACAAGTCGAGGAAAACATTTTCTGCCAATGAAAAAAATACCTTAATGTTTTTCGCTTTTCAAAAAGCAAAACCGCATTTTCCATTATCTTTCTTGCACCAAACACATTTTCCTTTTATTTTTTATTATTTTTTTCTTTCTTTCCTTTTTTATATTTTACTTTTAAAAAATTGAGTTTTTAATTATTTTTTAAATTTCAAATTCTTTCTATTTCTTTCTTTCTTTCCTTTTCCTTTTACTTCTTCCTCGGCTAGTTGCTGGCCAAGGTGGTGGTTGGTGACCCGCCACAGGCCCACAGGTGAGGCTCAAACTCTCTTGTCGCCGGTCCTTGGTCGTCACCGTGGCCGGCGATTGGCCAAGCAAGAAGCAACAAGAAAAGGGAAGAATAATAATAATAATAATAACAATAATAATAATTCGAATTTTTTTGGTAGTTTTCTCTAGAAAATCAAATTAGATACCAAATGGCGGAAAATATTTTCTAATTCATTTTCAAGTTTCAGCTGAATATTGGAAAATGTTATCATTTTCTTGAAAAACATTTTGCAAAAACGTCATATTTTCCGCGAAATAAACGGAACCTTAGTGTTATATCCTTCAAGTATCATTTTCATCATTGTTTGAATGGAGAAAATAATGCTCAAGATCATCTCCCTTTGTCCATTACTTAAATTTTTTTTTGTAATATTGAAAAAGAATCAGTCGAATAATAAACAAATACATTAGAGCTTCCAAAGTTCGAATTTTCCTTTTGTTAATCAATTAAAATTATTATAATCTGATGTGAAATTAAATAGGTACCGTACTTAATTTCATGTGGAAATAAGTTATACTTCAAAATATGAATATTATTCTTCTAATATATCTTTGAGGATGGATAAATACATAAGCATTTTTTTAGTTTAATCATTTGTCAAATGGAGCCACATGGCAGAACTATATCATATATTTTGTCATTTGCAATCACAGAGGCAAAATAAGTGCCGTGTGATAAGCACAAGAGCGAACATTCTCTCAATTCTAAATTAAACTATATGCCATCGACTAAATAGAATAAATCAGATAAAAACCGAATACATGTGGTATGTTAAAGAATGATAAATGTAAAACTAGGTGTGAAAAGCTTTGCAAATATTTTCTAAATATCTCCGGCGACTTAAAAATTGAATACAAATTGAATAAGCAAAATGCAACTGAAAGTGGCAAAATGGGTCATGGACCCATAGTACAGCTCACAGTCAAAGACATGGGGTCATATATGGATTTGCTATGGTATGGAATATATGTAAGAGTGGGTCTAATAAACAAAAGACCAATTGATGATGGGTTCTAATGGGTTTGAAGAAAAAAAAAACTCACTTTTTAAGTCATTTAATCAAAGGGTAATGCTAAGGCTGCAAACCAAAGTAAGCAACTTGTAGATCTCAGAATTTCACATCTGCAAATGTTGCTCTTATTATATTGTTTGTTTGATTTTAGCGTTTTTCTATTTGTTAAGCTTTTGAGAATTTTTTAGGCCGAAAAAATACCTTTAGAAGTTTTCTTAATTTTGTATTTGATATTTATTTTTTTTGAATGTATTGAGCTGTCACCGAGGCGGCAACAAGGCGGTGTGATGATGGCATTTACAGTGAGCTCCAAGTCCGGTACAACTTGTGAACCAGAGCAAACTGGCCCGTCGCCACCGAGGTGGAAGCAAACCGGTTCACGAGAGCGAGGGGATTTCTCATCACCCTAGCAAGATCTACCACCCCTTGTTTCACTGCCACCTTCACGCCCCATTCCATAACTCGACCTCCGAACCCGTACACGACAGGTATTCTTGTGTATCAATGCGATGCTCGCCCACGTTGCTAATGCACCACGTGAAGTCCTAGCGCGCGACCCTACCCGAACACCGGAGCTCCTTCACCAACTCAGCAAGCTGGTCCATAGAGACGCCCATTCTTCATAGGCAATAATTTAAGGACAAAATTTTACAAGAATTGGAGTCGGGTCTCGTCTGGTCTGATCCAGGTCTAACATGGGTTGCTAAAATTATATCGTGCAAAAATTAGTCAATTTGAGTTGGTCTATTTTTATCCCGACTCGCCGTCAAATCGTTCGATGAAAATTATAAGTTAAATTGAGAAAGCACCCGAATCAACTGGATCATCAACTTGTGAGCATTAATTAGTTTAAACTCAACCGATCATACTTGGCAGCATGGTCGCAGAGCATTAGTTTGTATTACCAGTCAATGGTGAAGAGAATGTGGCACGGATCTCATGCGATGCGTCGCCTGTGATCTCCCCAGACCATATACGTTTAAGAGGCTCGGGATACACGTTTGAGGTCGACATTGTTCACTAACCCATCGATACATTACGAGGACGAGATTAATGATGAGCATTTCAGACTGATTCCACTTTTGTTTCGCAACCTTAAAATCTCGGTTTGTTTTACTGAAAATGCGACGTTTTTAAAAATATACATTTTGGGAAGGTTATTTTTTAGGATAATGATAATATTTTTTGGTATACGGTAGAAACCTGAAGATTGAAAACTATTTTCCGTCGTTTGGTATGGAAAATCTTATTTGATTTTTCTAAATAGACATACATCATTCGGGCGCTGGTATCTTGTATGTGGGTAGTCGGGAAACCGAGTACGGGCACTAGAGTCTCAGGTCCGACATCGATGGATTCGACCAAGGCGCTGAGGATTGGGGCACAAACACTAGGGTCACGGGCCCAGTCTCGATGGACTAGGGCCTAGGTGCCGGGGACCCGAAAACTAGTGTTGAGGTTTGCATATCCAAGCCTATAGTTCCAAGTTTGTAAAGTTTAAACGCGAATTAACATGATTATTTTCTTCTTTTTTCTTTTATTTTTGGCGGGATAGCACGACTTCCCAGTTGAAAAATTGCTGCGAAAAAGTAGTGACGAGACGAGGTTGACCAAACTTAGTACTTTTTGACAAAAAAAAACCTCAGTACTTAAATTTTTACATTATTTCTTCTTCTTTTTTTGTCCGAAACATTTTACATAATTTCAAGCGTCCCCTCTTCCCGCGTAATTAAGGGAATTTTTATGGTCATAAACAGATTTTCAAATTGTAACAAATCGTAACTCTTTACCAATTTTCCAAACTCCTATCCAAAATAGCAACAAAGAAAGTTAAAGACTCTACAATAATCAGATAAGATTTACTCTTTTCTTTATCCCAGTCATTGAGAATGCAAGGATCGAAACACACCTTGGGTGCGCTCTCTGACACTGACACTCACACTTGTAAAATTTTAGGATAAATACATAAATGATCTTTAAATTTCGATCTAATATGCAATATTGTCTTTGAATTGTTAATTTATTCAATGTGGTCCTTGAATTTTAGCTCAATGTACAATATTATCCATGAATTTTTACTTTGTTCAATGTGATCCTTAATTTTTTGGTAAATATTCAATCTAGTACCTTAATTATATAAAATTATTTAATGTTATCCTTCCATTAATTCATGATCGAGGATAATATTGAACATGTACCAAAAATTCAAAGATTACATTACACTTTTGATTAAAATTCATGAACCACACTAAACTTTGTTCAAAGACGATATCGTATGTTGAGCCAAAATTCAAAGACCATTTATGTCATTCTGCCTAAAATTTTCTCATGGCTCCACATTCCTCTTGTTTTGTGCACCTTGCCCACTATTTTTCTTTCTTATATCTTTCTATCTTCCCCTCTTATTTCTCCTTTTCTCGTGCCGTATAAATTATATTTTACACAAATTTTAATGCACACTTCTGGTTGAAAAAATATATATTAATTTTATAAAAAAAATTAACGGGCTTGAATCGTCGGGCCCGCAAAGGAAATTAAGAACTTTCTCCCAAACCCGCTCATTTGCATTTTAAGCTCGTCGAGCCATAAATAGACTACACAAGCCGCTAGGTTAATATAGAGTCTAATCCGTGCATATAGGTAAAAACATTTAAACCATAATCCATACCGTCTTCATACATCAAATGAGGTTCTAGAAATGTTGTAAAACTCATTTATCAAATGACGTGTTAGACTGTTATTAATTTTTTGATACAGCCACTTGTTAGGGCAACTCATGCTCCGACACATTACTTAGAAACGAATTTTGTAAATCGGTCTAGATAAGTCTAGTGTTTAGTGATAGAGCTAATAAGATATAGGTTGAGGAGGACGAAAGCATTTACGAAAGCAAAGTCGATATTTTTTAACGCATTGATGTTGTAAAAAAGATTGCGCATGGTAAAATGTATATTGGTCTTTAATTTAACGAGTTTAAGAAAATACGAAGTTCAATTTCAATTTTCCTCAATTTTCTGTAAGAACCTATAAATAAGTATTTGGACGAGAGAAGAAATATTTTTCTTTAAGATCGTTGTTAATTTATATGTAAGATTTTAAACTTTATTTTTAAACAAGAAATTTTCCTTTGAAATATTCAATCAATGTTTCTTTCATCCATATTTACACAATAATTTTATTAATATTGGAAAAATTATCTATGTAATATGAATTGCCATGCGTCCGATTGCCCGTTGTACGTTGTCGATAAGGATCACAATTTCTCACAAGAAAAACAAAAGAAGAAAAGTAACAGAGTAGAGTTACCACCATATATAAGATAAGATGCAAGAGACTATAATATCAAAGCATTACTTTACTAAGAAATGAACAAAATTTTATACATTTGAAGTATAAAATTAAGGATTGATACCTCAAAAAACTCCAAATTGGTATACCTATGACAAATTTACTCTCCGTTAATTTCTGTTAAATTTTACTATCAAATTGCTATGTTGGATGACACGTGACAGTTAATACTGTACCAGTTTGGAGTTTTACCATCATTTTGTTATAAAATGTACCGATTTATAATTTTTTGTGATATTGATCCAATTTAACGGAAATTAACGGAGGGTAAATTTGTCACAAGTGTACCAGTTTAAAATTTTTGGTGATTAAAAAATTAGTTTTGGGTAAATTTATCACAGGTATATTAGTTTGGAGTTTTTGATGGTCAAAAAATTAGTTTGGGTAGATTTGTCACAGGTGTACCAATTTGGAGTTTCTCGTGGTATTAATCCTAAAATTAAAGAATCTCACCTTACATTTTATGGAAGAGAGCATCCCTTATTAGATTTATGAGATTTTACTCATGACTTATCAATTCGCATTGTCTTGATAGAGTAAAACAAATAATTGCAATTCATCTCGACTGAATCGACATAAATTTTCGTAAAACCGATTAAATAGCTAGCTTAAAACTAAGGCTCCATTTCGTTTCACGGAAAATGTGACGTTTCTGAAAAAGTCATTTTCCTTTCGGTATTTGGCCGAGACTTGAAAATAATCTGAAAAATATTTTCCGTCACGGGGATTAGGTTGCAAATTTAGTTTGAATTGTGTGCATGGGGCCAAACTTTCATAGTAGAAACATTGATCTGCTCAAAATGAGGACAGAAGGAACGATATTGACAAGAGAAAAACACAAATATGCAATTAATTAATTAATCAATTAACGAAAGGAAGGTTGTGTATTTTCGAGGACAAGAATGTCACAATAATGCGATTTGTTTTTATTTTTTATTTTGGGTTTACCGAAAAGCATGTGCTCCGAGTGCTTTGACAATCGCGTTCTTTTGCTGTTTTAAGGTCAGTCGCGCGCAGTTTCCGACGCTATCCTCGGTTTCCTTTTCTGTCATTCTCGACTGACCACTCTTTCTAGTATATGTTCCCAGGATCAAGAAGCAGGAACGGTGGACCAACGAGCCGTGTCGACATAATGCGAGACACCAAGAATTTCTTCTCCTTCTTCCCTTTTTTTTTTATATGTTTTTCTTTATAATATTCTCTTCAGAAATCTGTTGATCATTCCTATTGAAAAAAAATCAAAAATAAAAAACATATTGAAATATTATCTGAAATTATTCATGTCAGCGCCGGCGGCATCATATAGGCCGTCTGGCATCCACGTTAGCAATGTGCGGCCAAAATTTGCCGGAAGGATTGAATTGGCATTAGGGCAAAACGTTTAGGAGTAAATTGACATAATTTGAAGGTTTAAAACTAAATTCGCACAAATGCAATAGGTTTAAGATTTTTCTGACACTTTGCCCCGAGACAAATAGTTCGTCAAAATGACTAAATTAGAATTTTGCGCAAAATTTTATGATTAAACTGGCAAAATTAAGAAGTTTACGACTGAATTGACATTCCAGTAATAAATTTAGAATTGATTGGGTAATTTTCTCATCCAAATGGTAATAATGCATTGGCGAGTGTCTCTAAAGCCCCGCCCCCCCACCCCCCGGCCCTCGTGTTTCCTCGGGCCAATCATCCGAAACTCATGGAGCATTTCCGCATCAATGCTGCGCAAATCTCACTCGGGTCACATGGTTTCCCTTAAATCTTATTGGGTCGATATTATTCAATCGATCAAGGACTGATGACCCCGATAGTCGTATGAGAATTTTCACAAACCATGATGGGACTGGGAGCAAAAAGGCTGCTCAAATTGGCCTCGACCGTCCCAAAGATGGAGGTTCTTGTCCAACCCATCGGAAGCAGCACTTTCCTCGTTCGCGTAAATTTCCCAAAATTAGAGCCAGCCCGCTCATCAAAAACGGAATGGGAAATGGATGGATCGAGTAGATATGTTAAACGGGTTTTAAAACTCATATATGACCCATTTAAAAAATAAATGAGCCATAAATGGATCAATATAACTTTGAAGAGGTCATCTTAAATGGGTCTTAAAGTTTTAAGCCTATCATAAATGGGTCTTAATGGATTGAGTGTGGAACCCATTTCCAACCCACTCGTTAAGCCTGCCCAATTTTTTTTTTATTTTTCTTTTATTTTTCTCTCTTTCTCTTTTCGACTAGTGGCCGGCCATGGCGACGGCTGGCTACTGGCCAATAGCCACAAGGGAGGAGCGACTTCGCCAATCTAGCGAGACTTGAGGTTGCCAACCTCGGGCGAGCTCGAGGTCGCCGATCTGGCGAGGTCAAGCTCGCCTGAGGCTAGCGAGCTCGAGTCTTGCCATAGGCCGACGAGGCCGAGCTTGCTCGATTTCGGCGAGCCCAAGGCCTCATTGATCTGGCGAGACTCGATCTCGCCCGAGGCCGGTGAGCTCCGGTGAACTCGAGGCCGGCAAGGCCTTGGCCTCGTCAAATCAGCAAGCTTGAGCTTCGGCAGCCTTCGACGAGCTCGTCCTCGCCCCTGGCCGGTGGCTGGACATTGGCCGTCATCGTGGCCAGCCACTGGCCAAAAATAAAGGAAAAATAAAAAAAATTTAAAAAGCGGGTTTTAAAAATAAAATATATTAAAATTAATAACATAAAAAATAAAAAAATAATTAAAAATTGTATTGTATGAAAATGTTTTAGTAGTATAATTTTTAAAAAAAGTCATAAGAAATAAGTTTTCCTTTATTGAGTTAAATATAAAAGTGTTTTAGCAATATGGGTCGAATCGGTATGAATCGGGTATGGATCGGGTCGGGTATGAATTGGGATATTTACATTACAAATAAATGGGTCATAAACGGGTTAATGGGTCAATTTGAGTCGGACAATTTATGACCCGATCCAAACCCGACTTGATCTACCCGTTTAACAAGTCTAGAATCAAGAGATAAGTGCGGAATTGACTTTAATGTGATGGCCGTAGGTTGATTGAGTTGTTAACGTTTCGATTATGTTGATCATATCTTTAGCCATTTGCCTTTTGGTCAATTAGTTCTTAAATTTTCAATTGGGTTTATTGAGTTCTTAATATTTGAAAAAATGCAATCAAATCCTATAAATGCCATTGGTGACTTTTCGTCGCTCAAAACGAGGTTCCTATGAGGCGCTTCTATCATTGTGCGTGTACATGGCAAATGGCACAACTATCTCAACCTAAAAACGACTATACTCAAGATTTTCCCTCCAAAATCCCCAAAGCAAACCCTTAAAAAAACCTTAAAATCCCCAATTAATCAAACCCTAAGTTGCAATTAGCAACAAAAAAATCCCTAAATTTCAATCCTTGCATAAACTACGGCTTTTTGTTGAGAAAGTGAACCGCTGTTGTATGATGTCCAGGGTAATGGAGGGAGACTAAGGGAGATCACATTCATCATAGTTCAAGAAAAGAGAGAAGCTTACATAGGACTTTAAGAACTTAATTGATCAAATGGTGACGTTAAGGACTCGACGGCCAACGACTACGATGCTAAGGGCTTTAACTAAATTGAATTATGGGGATTCAATTAACAAATGGCAAAATTGTTAAAATTTGGTTTGGCACTTATCTCAATTGATATATATATATTATCTGTTACGTAATATGCTACACATACATCGTTGGCCGGCTTATTGATAGCTTAAACTTTTGGAAGAACCGGCTTCTATAACATAATAATAAGCACAGGTCAAGCGTTCATATCATAGTTACTCCCTCTCAATTTTAGCTCGCATGTTATTGCTGTTATTTTGCATGTTTTCTAGCTCTTCGGTTGTCTCATGTAATTACGGCCATATCTTGCCTTGCTCTTTTGGAGGACTAACTTGTCTCTGGAAGGAGAGTCGTAAGTAATGGATTAACTTTTGAAAAGAAGGAATTGTCTGACCATGTTGTTAGTTTAAGTTGATGATTATGGGCCACCTCGAGGAAGAAGTGTCGCCTTGTGCTTTACCATCGCCATAGAATAGATAGATGGCTCTCAGATGTGTAAAGGAAAGGTGTGAGGCCTTTTGATACTAAAGCGGCACCATCATATGAGGTCGAATCCTTAGTCCCGAAAAGACAGACAGATCATCTATAAATAACCACGGAGAAGATATTGTTGAGATTTTGGCACCAAAATCCTATAGAAGTGAATGAGAAATGTGTGGGTGAAAGTGTTCCACATAGGGTAGAAGAGAAATGGGAGATGGGTTCAAATAGTTGAGCCTCACAAATGGGTTTGGGCCCCAAGGGGTACCCCACTTTTGTGGAAGAGAGAGGACCTACGTCAAGCTAGGTCGGTCCAACTGCCGTCCGTCCATCCGTCCAGCCAGTTCAATTCGGTTCCAAGTTCACCCTCTATCAATTTTTTTTTACTTTTCTGAATAGACACGTTGTTTAGAATTTATTTATTGTTTTTATTTTTTGGAGAAATAAACATATCTGTTCATGAGGTTCGGTTCGGTTCGCCCGAACGAAAAAACCGAAGCCCTTCGTGACTGTTCACGAACCGAACCGGTTCAAGCGAACCTTCGCTACTGTTCACGGAAAGCTCTTCAATATAACCGAACAGTTAAGTACGGAAATGTGACACTTAGTGACATTTTGCATTCCCCAGAGACATTTTCCCGAGACACTTACGCATATTCACTTCATCATTATCATTTCTTGTGCGATCGTTCTGCGAAATTGCGTCGAAGGAGTCTTCCGAATATGTACCACTTCGTAGGAACGAGATCCGTTCTATCCTGGGAGACGATTGTCCAATATCCTCGGGTACTGATTGAGGGGCCAAATTCGTCTTAAGGACACGACATTATTTCGTCGGGCTCGGATCAATATTCTGTTTTAATTATTTGTGCTGCTTTCAGGTTAGTCTTCTCATATTTGATTTCAATTTCTGGTATGCGAACATAGCCAACTACAGATATAACTTTTACGCTTTAATACCTTAAAAAATCTCCAACTTCGGGTCTAGTGTCAATTCTATTACAATCGTTTTTGTCCCATAAAAAATCCCCAACTTGAGATCCAGTCCTAATATTACCCTAAACTTTTTTTTTGTTCAATGAAAAATCTCTAACTTTAGGTCGTGTTCCAATTCTACTGTCCAGTCCTAATTTTACACTAAAATTTTTCTAGTCTCATAAAATACCATCAACTTTTACTTGAGTCACAAATCTGTCTCAATTAACCATACGTCCAATATTTCTCGTTGACAATCGAGAGATAGAAAACTCTCAAGCATGAGTTGTTTGAGTGTCCCGAGTTGAGTGTCTTGAGGGTAGACTCTCTGCCTGCGAGAGATGGAAAACTCCCAAGTACGAGAGATTGAAGATTTATGACTGAATTGACAAAAATGCATTTAAGTTTAGGACTTCTTGAACAAATTTCCCCAGCTTCTTTGTGTATCAGTACATACCTAATGGGAGCGTTTCCACTCACTTGTATGGTATTGCTCTTTCCAATAACATAAACTACTACGATGGTACAAGCAATTGATGAAGAGGAGATTTATCACTTCTACAATGTTCTTCCTAGCGAGTCTTGACTTGCCTGAGTTTCGTCTCATCTTCTAATGCTGGCTTTGTGTACTTTATCTCTCTTGTCCCGGGAGTTAAGAAATTTAAGGTCTTTGAGCTTGTTGTAATGTCAAGGTTTTTCTATACAAAAGTTCTTGTCCAGGACATGAGCTTCTGGAGCTGAACTTCTGTAAGTTGGGGTGGCCTTTATATTTCAATAGCAAACTAATCTCCATATAATTTCATGGGTTCCTATGACCGGTTTTGTGGTCAAACGGTTAGTTTGGATGTACAAAAGAAACCTTACAAGAGAGTAACTAATGTGCGGAAGGCCTTAAAGAAAACATGATGCCTCTTTTGCTTGCTCATAACTAGTAAGCAAATGACTTAAAAGAGAGAATGTCAAGAAGCAGGATACCATAGTCGAGATTGATTGGGCAAACGCTTGACATGAATGTTATAGATACCATGCTCAACTTGCTACATCTATTTCTAAAGAAATTAGTAGCGTTGACGTATATGATTTTTGCAATATGTTCTATTTTTTTGAATTATTTCTTTATTTCCATTTTCTTTTTTTCTTGATTTTTGCAGTTTTTTTAAATATTTTTTACTTTATATACTAACAATTTTTTTATATTGCTAATTTACTTTTTTTATTTGATATGAAAAATCCAAGTAACATATGCACATGAAGAGCTTAAAGTGAGTTAAATGGGTGGGTACGGGGTTTTTATAAGTTGGATTGGATATGGATGTACTTTAGTTATTAAGGTCGAGTGTGGGTCAGGTCAAGTACAGGTCACTAGATTTATATTGTGGATAAATGGGTCAAAATGGGTTAAATTGATTAGTTTGGGTTGGACCATTTTTAACCTGATCTAAACCTGACTCAACCCACCCATTTGACGGCCCTAAGTGTTGCTAAGCATGAGCCTGTGAAGATACACATTTCCTCCTAGCCCCACAAAGAAAAATGAAATGAAATTTCCAAAAAGTACTAAACTTAATGTATGGTGGCCAATTCATTCCTAAATTTTTCAATTTTGCCAATTTCTTTATAAACGTTACGACGATTTTCTAATGTAGTCTCTTCAGCCAATTTTGGTCGGAAATCGCCAATGTGGATGTCGACCATCTTACATGGCATGACCTGTGTTAATGTGGACGAGTTTTGTAATTTTATTAAATTTTTTGAATTTTTATCTTTTTTTCCTCTTTACTTTCATTTTTCTTTTTTCTCTATCTCCCTTCGTTGGTCGCATGAGCTTTGATGATGGTCGACAGAGGTCACCGACCACAGGTGAGGGCCATGACGTCCTCGCCGACAATTGCCGAGACCTTGGCGACCAACGGAGAGAAATAGGAAAAAAAAAAGCAAAAGGAAAAAGGAAGAAAAAAAAGAAAAATTCAGAAAATTTTAAAAAATATATTGTAAAAATTGTCCATTTTAATACCAATTGTGCCACGTAAGATAATTAGCCCTCATGTCAGCGATTTCCGTCAAAATTGGCCCAAAAAAATTATATTGACAAATTGTCAAAAGATTTAAGACTAAATTGACCAAATTGAAAAGTTCATGATAGAATTGGCTATTGCACAATAAATTTATGACTTTTTTTAGACAATTATCCTGCAAAATAAAAGCTATTCATCGAATGGTTGCGTTTAACTTTGTTGATGCGGTGATCACATCGAAAATACTATTTGATCAATATCGAGAAACGATCATTTTCTGCAGCTCATTCATAAGCAGTTAAATCCCCTTCATGCAAAATCGACAACCTTTCGGATTTTACACATGCCTAGGGCTCAACACGGCAACATGATATCAAGTGTGCACTCGGACCACAAGAGCCCATGCAAACCCTTTTGTCTTGTCCATTGTCCACTACTGGATCTTGTTGCGGAAGTGCTGTTGCGAGCGCGACAACATTGCTCTCGGACAAAAGAGTCGGGAGCGATGAGAGATGATGTTTTCTAATGGAAGAAGATTGGAATTTGCTCGCCCGCGGGCTTCCACTCGCTCGCACAAGAAACAATCTATGGCAAGCAATCCGGAAAGTAAGTTCAAGTGTTAAAATTTGAGGTGTTAAAGATTGGCCTAAGCAACCGTTTGCTTTGAAGACATTGATGTGCCTTCCACCATGGAAAATTGTTACCAAACGTTTTGTGACACATGAGATTCGATTATTTCATCGCTAATGAGCCGCCACACGACACCCGTCGGCATGTTGCGCCACGGCCAATTTAAGCTTTCTCCACTGCACATGTTAGCACGGGGTTGCCTTCGGAACAAATGAAATCTTCAATCATCCCATTCTTCCTCTTTCGGCACCAACCACAACAGTTGTCCCATTCTCAGCAATCTCTTCGTCCTGCTAAGTCTCGCCCTTCTATTTGTTTGTGAGAACCAATAAGGTTTACCAAGATTGATCTACAGCATTAATTTACGAAATAATGCGATGTGGAGGATGGTCATTTAGTGTTCAAAATGACTAATTTGTTCAAATGCCCATTTACAATCTTCTACAGGCTCGGTAAATTAATTTTATAAATCAATTTAGTACATTAAGACTACATTTAGTCGTCTGGATTTCTAGACAGGATTGGACTGAATAGATTAGGATATGAAATCTAGGGATTTTACTATATCTTATCAACTTTTTGGTGAATCGCAGTATTGTTTGCAATAAATGGCATATAGTCTAAATGAACCTAAAAATTGTACAAACAGAGTTGGTAAAAATCTTTCACAACATTCTTGCCTACTTCATTTTTATTTGCTTATTTTATTTTATTTTATTATTTTCCCTCTTTTTTATTTCCTTTCTGTTTATTTCTTATTTTGCCTTCCATCATTCTCTAATAAAACTTTATTAAATAGTAAACTACACTAACATACCTAAAATACCTAAATATGTATAAATATAAATACTAGATATATATTTATATATGTAATGAATTTATATTATAAGATGGAAAAAAAATTGAATATATAAATAAACATATGAATAAATAAAAACAAAATTATTGTTATTTTGAATTTTTTAAATTAAAATAATATTTTAATTTTATTAATTTACTAATTTTGTTATTCGAGAAAAATAACTTTTATATTATAAATATTAAAAATTCTATCAACCTTTATGCCACTTGACCCATGGCACAATTTTATCCGAACTATATTTTTTTTATATTCGACTTTATCCGATCTTGAGTAGGAAGCAAACACAGATAGGATCCTGAATTTCATCTTAACTACCAAACGCAACCATAGTATTTCTCTTCTTCTAAAGTATTCGTGTTAGAGAAATAATAAGCACAACGACGTGTGGCTTAGGGCCAAATTATCACAAGTCACGTTCTCCACAAGCTGGCTTGAATTTTTGTGTCCAATTGTTTGTGTTGCCAACCCCTAGAACCAAAATAGATCGTAATTTTTTCTTGCTTTATGAAATTGTTCGCCAACACGAAGAGAATACTGCTCCTCCTTATATTGGGGTAGGCATTTTAATCTAAATCGACCAGCCTTGGGCTTGTTTGCTTACCTGAATTGCCGGCTCGTTGAAGGATGCTGCATTTTTCATCCCTTGCTACATCAGACGCCCATCACTTGATTGATGCTCTAGTCAAAGACTCATGCCGGGAAGTGTTCAGCCTGCCTAATTATGTGTTCAGATTACAATTTGCTTATGAACTTTGCAATGAATCCCTATCATCTTCCAGTTTGCATAATCCAATCTGCCATTAGCTGATCTAGATGGAAATTATACAACCTGAGCACAGAAGTACTCGATACTCTTATCTACGATAAAAGATACACAGCAACTCAAATTCCTCCGATTATTAGTGAGACAGTACAAGGGTAAGTTAGTGTACAAGTCCCAAAAGAACAAACAAACTTACTTCAACCTCCACATTTTCTGTATAGATACAGGCAGGGTGAAGCATGGAGTTTTATTGAAGACAGACAATCTATGTTGCATGTTAAGAGTTACATCGGACATTTCTAAGTAGATATAGAACTGCTACAAAAAAAGTAGAGTAATTCTTGCTACATATACACACTTCCCGGATCACATGTTATATAGAAGCATGCAGCATATAATGTCCATTTGCACCTGAACAACCACTGGCAGTCTGTCAACCCCCTGCAGCTCCAGGTTGATGCTGAAATTATGCAGGAGGGGCCTTGACATAAAAGGGTGCTGCTTCAGAACCAATGGGCCTATAAAGAGTAAATAAAGGTAGTCAAATTTCACTAGAGCGAAAATGGAGTAAAGGAACAAAGAGTATGAAACAGGAAATTAATCAAATGGGGAACAAGCATGCAAATGGCATAAGACCAAGTTGAACTTACCAAGCTATTCAACATGTCAGATCGCTCTCCACTACACTCCCTAATGGAACACCTACAGTTTTAGCATTCACATCATAGGATGACAGCACCTTCCTCTGACACAATCAATAAGAGCAATTGGTCAATTTCCTCAGACATAATTTAACAACTTGCGGGGTCAGAATTCTGCACATATTAATGAGAATGGGAAAGCGAATCACAATTCCAACACATGGAGATACAAAACACGAGGGAATGCTATGAGTTATCGTTTCCAACAAATTGTCAAGTGGATGGCACAAGCACCACTTACATAATTTGATTTGATGTTAACAAATTGGATCATCTAAAGCTTACAGATGACTTGATATAGAAGTGACTGCAATAGTATAAAAGGATTCATATAGTCCACAAAGTGCAATAAGGCTTTAGTCTATGGTGGTGGTGGTGGTGGGTGCAGATTTATGAATAGAAGATGTTGTACCGGTATCTACAGGTCCTAAAGAAATTGAATAAGTAAACAAAATGGAATTGGATTTGGTCTTGAACCTATTTGGTCCAGATCCAAAAATGAAATGACCCTCCTTTTAGTCGAGTCACTTTGTCCATTTATTTCAGCCCATTTTGTGTAGTACTCGTTGGCTGTGAGGATGAGTGCCAGTCTAAATCAAAAGTTTTAAATAGAAGCAGCAGACTGTAGATCAACAGTTTATTTGGATCTTATTTAAGAACATCCAGCACGTAAATATGATTGCACTTGCTGACTCCATGATTAAACAGACTATGAATGACCTGCATCTACTGACAAGCTACAGCTATGTTACTATGCAAAAAAATGTGATTCTTACATTATTCATTTTGTTACTGCACAGGTTTAAAATTTCAAGGGAAAATTTCAATTAAGGACCCCAAGTGAGGTCAAATTCTCAAAAGATGGCCCAAAGTGAACATAGTGTTAAATAATGGCTTGAAGTGCCCAATCAGTTTTAAATAAGGATCCGAAGTGGCCAAAAAGCCTCAAATAAGGGCTTGGGTTGCCGGCCGGCCAAAATGCCCACCAACCGGCAAGAATATTATTGTTTCGGCATCGGAACAGTAACTTTTTAATTTTTTTATTATTTTTTCCTCTATTTTTTTTCTTTTCCTTTTCTTTTTTTTTTCTTCTCTTCCTCCGCCGGCTTCAGGCGAGGCCGCCCTTGCCGGTGTCGGACGAGAGCCGCCCTCGCCTGGGCTGGGCGAGGTTGGCCTCGCCAGTTGCCGACGAGGGCTTGACCCTGCCGGCGTTGGGCAGGCCTCGCCAGAGGCCGGCAAGGTTGAGCCCTCGCCAGAACTAGCGAGGCTCGACCTTGCTGTTGCTGGGCGAGGTCGAGCCTCGCCAGATCTGGCGAGGGCTCGACCTCGCCGGCGTCGGGTGAGGCTAGCCTTGCCGTTGCAGGTGAGACCGGCCTCACTCGACACTGACGAGGTCAAGCCTCGCCAGCAGCCGGTGGGGCCGAGCCCCTGCTAGATCTGGCGAGGCTCGACCTCGCTGGCAACTGGCGAGGCCGACCTCGCCCAGCCCAGGCGAGGGTGGCCCTTGCTCGACGCTGGCGAGGGCGGCCTCGCTTGAGGCCGGCGTAGATCGCCGGCCTCGGCTATGGCCAGCGGAGGAAGAGAAGGAAAAAAAAAGAAAAGGAAAAGGAAAAGAAAAAAAACAGAAAGGAAAAAATAATAAAAAATTAAAAAGTTACCGTTCCGATGCCGGAATAGTAACATTCTCGCCAGCCGTTGGGCATTTTGGCCGGCCAGCGACCCAGGCCCTTATTTGAGGCTTTTTGGGCACTTCGGGTCCTTTTTTGAGACCGATTAGATACTTCAAGCCCTTATTTAACACTATGTTTATTTTGGGCCCTCTTTTGAGAATTTGACCCCACTTGGGGCCCTTAATTGAAATTTTCCCAAATTTCAATGTATCTCATAGTTATTATAATAAATACAAGGAGTTTAGTACTCACGACTGGTACGAAATCTGGGCTTGACAAATTAAAGGTGAGGTTCCTCATCAGCAATAAAACCTGCAAAACAACCCAATATGTTAATAGGAAACATTGGACCTCCCAGATATTAAGATGATGGTCAAAATCAACTGAATGCCCAATCCAGAGTCATCAATACACATACATATTAGAGTTTCCGTTCGTACCATAATAATCTCTTGAACAAGCAAACATCATAAAAATAGATGCTGCTAATGCAAACATCATAAATACACAAGCTGCTAAGTCATTAACTATCCAGACAAATCTACATTAGCAGCATTTATGTTGAACTGAAGTCCCCCACAATTGAGCAATTCTCAACAAACTTAACATGATGAGGTTATAATTACAAATGTAAGATGATAGACGTTGGACTGCTCCAAGAGAGGAAATGGTAGAAGTTGGCCAGAAATTAAGCTATCAAACATTTAATGCAATAACCAAGGAAGCCCCATAAATCATCTGCAGGGGGAGTTTCACTTCTCCATATGAAGCTCATTCCGTCTCACTGTGACCCCTGTCCTCTCTAAGTTCCTACCACAGGAGAATTCATATTGAGACTATAACTCCAAAATTGAGTCACCCTGGTTACGTGCTTATGGATATAATTACTAGTAATTGCCATTAAACCTTGATGCTTCAGCTAAGAGTCATTGTTTTGCAATCACAATTGCAGAAATTCACAGTTTAATGTCAAAATTCGCACCAAACAACCTCTTTAGACAATTCATTTCCACATTTACATCGTTGCGTGCTTCAAGCATGACTAAGTTCTGGTTAAAAATGCACCAATAATTAGGACTTGGGGAAAATACATACATATTGTGTAAGTATAGGGAGAAGAAAGACAAAATGAACTTCCAGAGAAAAAATTATACAGAAGGAAAAATTCGTGGGGGCAAGGTTTACTTTTCCCTTATCTCAAGGCTAATTTATCAATCACACAGTCAAGGAATTCCATGTTGTGGTAGGTATTTCATCAACTTCACAAAAATTTTGGAAAGTAGAGAAGTTTCACGAGCATATAAGATCACCAGGTGGATCGTGATACTTAAATGATATCTAAGCTTAAACAAGGCAAGAGGTAGCTAGATAGCTACTACCAACTAGCCATATGTTAGCTGTTAGGACAGGTGGTGATTTTTCTCAAGCAACACTGTATATAACCCAGGTCATCACCAAGTCATCCTTCTTTACAGTCATAGGTAACTAACCACTCCATACCTATCCAAAAGGAAGAAAGGCATTTACTTCTGATCAAGAAGCAAGATAACTCTAGACCATGAGATCATACCATCCACGGCAAATCCATATCCGCAAAGTTAAACATCAGCAGTCTTCATCACTATCCACATAAGACAAACCAAAAGACATAGACCAAGTATCGATATCCCTCACATAAAATTCAATAAAACCATACATCCAAACTCGAGCAACAATGCACAAGCACACCCCTGGATGTATCCCAGCGTGCCCGAAATGCACAACATTTGAATCTTACAAAAAATAAGTAAGCAACAGAGGCCAGATTTTCCTTTAAGAAATGTTAGTATCTGAATGCCTCCAAGAAAAGTCATATTCTTCCAGTTACCGTACGACCTCCTCTAGGTTGTCTATAAAATATGCATGTTCTTTAAGTGATGTAATTCAGTGAAGAGTAATTAACTAAGATAAAATACAACTGACTTACAGTTTCAAAATTGATAGGGTCCATTTCCTTTAGCTTTTGCACATGGCCTTTGGCATTTGGATCAAAGACACTCCCGATGAAGCCGTATACTTCAGAAAAATCAGGTATCCCTATAAAATGTGGAAAATAAAAGAGATATGACATGTGCATAGTCTGGGAATACCGGCTAAAGTACATATGACAGTGGTTAGAAGGGTTACCATGCAGCACGGGTGTTTGTCTCTTTTGTTTAGGTATCTCCGAGCTAGGTAGCGTTCTACTTGAACTTCGGACATCACCAGCAGAGCTGCAACTAACCCTTGACGCGTCCTTTGATCCAATATCAGCTGAATCAGTAATGTTTTATCCTATAATAAGTTCTGGAAAGTTCCATTTGACAAAGCTAGTATATAAATGGGATTTGAAAGAAATACTCAAAAAGTGTGGTGTGCCTCCAGCACCTTGATAATTGCTAAACTCATCCTGGCTTAATATATTATTGCTGGATGCATTGGTTATGAGCACGGACGCGTCATCCCATGAAACATTTCCTGGTGTAAGTGTAAATGCAGGATTTGTTGAAGAAGGCTGGGCGATGGATGCTTGCAGCGGCACTAAAACTAAAATAGCAGAGCGTATCGTGTGAAAAGGCAGACACATGGTGAAGAATTTTCGATAATTTACAAGTTCCTCATGAGAAACACACCGTTTTTCGATGCCTTTTGAGGGTAAGGATGAGCAGCCTTGCGCTTAGGACGAGGAGGGGGAACATGTGCCACTGCCCCATTCTTTTGGACTTTCAAGAAGTATTTCTGGGCATGACTTCGGATCTGCAAGACGAATCACTTATCAGCTGGCAACTAGAAAACGGCTTGCAAAATTATACCAGAAATGAAGCATGATTCATGTCTTCAGACCTGAATGACAGTCTTTGAGCCCACAAAATCCTCAATTTTCTTCCAATCGCGGTCAAATCTGGACAACCAAATAGACATAAAACGACTTAGCCATGGAACCCATATCGCGTTCGACACAATTTGAAGAAAAGAAAGAAAAATGAAGAAAAAGACCACCATTAACTCCAATCGAAACCCATGCGAAACAATTTTCCAGTCGTCGTGCAAAATTTACAGATACGATCGCGTCCATGTTCGGTGGAATCGAATACGCAAAGCCAACCGATCTCCAATTCAACAATCTCTACTCCAACGATGATCGAACCACACCGAATCTCTCTCAAACACTAAAGCAAGTACAAGATCAAAACAACTACTAAACACGCTAGGAACTACGCGCACGCTCGAAACCAACCGACGAAACAGTATAATCAAACACCGGAAAGAGTCGAGGTGGATACTACTAATCTACGGCACTCCAGCTCCGTCGAGGACAGTTAACGAGTCAAAGCGAGGCGAGGCTACAGAGGAGGCGAGAGAGAGAGAGAGGAACGTACAGCTGGAGAGCCTCGAGGAACTTGTCGTGCTCCTCCTCGGTCCAGCTCTCCCTGGACTTGGTGATGGTGTAGGGCTTCCTCACCTTCTTGCCGGATGCGTCGCCGGCCGCCGCCGCCGCGGGCGTCGCCGCCGACGTCGTGGACGTGGCCATCGACTGGGGGTTCGACGAGGGGCTCGTGTTCATCGCAATCCCCAGAGCATCCGCTTTCCACTCCGCACTCGCAATCGCACCGACCACCAACAAACAGAGAGAGAGAGAGAGAGAGAGAGAGAGAGAGAGAGAGAGCGGTCGCGGAGGTGGCGGTGGCTGTGGCGGTGGCGACTGGTGGTGGTGGTGGAGGAACTGGAGGTTGTGGTGGTGGACCGGTGGTGGTGTTGAGAGCTGAGGAGAAGGAAATGAGAACGGGAGGCTTGGAGGGGAGAACAATGGCGACCTAGCGATGAAGGAGAGGTGGGGCCCGGGGGGCGAGGTCGCTGTTGGTGATCCCAGGCCATTCGTTCCCTTCGTCCCGCCCCACTCGATAGTTCCGCCACCGCCGATTTTTGTTTTGGTTTTTCCGCCGTAAACTTATCTAACTTTAATCCGATATCTAATACGGCCCTAAATTTTTTATTTATTCAATATGATTCATAAAATTTATTTTAATACGAGATATCCTTCATGAAATTTTAAATTGCTCAATATTATCCTTAAAATTTTGATATGTGTATTAATATAATCTCTGAACTTGAATCAATAAAAGGACTATAGTTCAGGATCCAAAATTCAGAAATTATATTGAATAATCTAAAAATTTAGATCGGTTTGCAATCGACCACAGTAAACTTCTCTAGGAGGCCTTCAGTTTATTTAATATGATCCATAAACTTTATCTTAAAGTGCGATATCCTCCCTAAAATTTTAAATTATTCAATATCGTCCTTAAAATTTTGATACATGTACTAATGTCATTTCTGAAATTGAATTAATAGAAGGACTATAGTTCGGGACCAAAAGTTCAGCGATTACATTGAACGATTTAAAAATTTAGAGAGTAAAGTTTAAAAATCGAGTTGGGCAAATTAAAAATTAAATGCATAACTATTTTCGTCGTTAGCCCTTTTTCCTTATGCGGTTAGAGAGAGGAGGGCGGGCCTCGGCGTTTCGCGCCCCGAGAAGCGCACTACCGCGAGGCCGGTTCGCGTGCCGATCGGGTCCACGCCAGTTCCTGCGCCCGCAACGAAGCGTGCCGTTGTCTCGTTTGACTCTCGGATTCGACGGAGGGACACCGTCTGATTGACTTTGACTGGGGGAGGAGCTGTGGGCGGTGCGGAGTGACCCCCCGCGTGCGCGCGCGCGCTCCTCGTTTCCAGACTCTAGTATATTAACACGACGACCACTTCATGAAAAAAGAAGAAAAAAAGAAATTGACATGATGACATTTTTTTGTTTTCTTCTTCTATTTTTCTTTCTCATAATTTGTGGTCGCTTTTAATTTTTAATTTTTTTTTGTCATTTTCGAATTTTGCGTGCACTTTGAATTAGTTTAATGAGAGTTTTCTCAAAATCCGTTTGAATAGACTTAAAGTGACATGTAGATTCTCTTTTGATCTTGACATAGTATTTTTAATCTGAATAACAGTTTGAATTTTATTGGGACTTTGACTAATCTAAAAAGCCTAAACAAACAAATCGATTGTGCAAATTGACGGACATATGGAGACCCACTCGGACAATTAGAAAAATATAAGGTAATCTGATGGTCAAGAGCCTGGTCAATCAGACCAAAAAAAAAGACCCAATTAGCAAAGTAAATAATTAATTTTTCTTTTTACTTGTGTTGCAATTGGAATAATGAAAAGTACCTAATTATCCGACTTTGACTCAATTTGACTCGATATTACCCCTTCATAAGTGAATCATCGCTTTTTGCTTGTATTTCCATTGAAAAAAAATTACAAAAAATCTTTAAGCCTTGTCGGCCAACATATGAGTTAACATTTCAACAAGATGTAGCTCATATAATGTCTTATTTTAAAATTAAAAACTCAATGTAACAATGCAATTATCAAGCAGGAGAAAAGACGCAAAGTGTATCTTAAACGAACAAAAGAAAAAAAAAATAAAAGTTAGGTGCACTAACTTGACAAGTTTTGGAATTTTTCCTATAATTATCCTAATTTCGATAGAAGAAAATTTTAAAATTTTACGCATTAATTCATCATTAATATCTTATAAAAAATAAAGGAAAAAGTTTCAATAAATCTAATAATGAAGTAAAAATATAGGAGGTCATTCACTTTTTTTTTTTGCTTATGATTTTATTGAATTCACGGAGGTAACATTTTCTTTTTCCTTTGGAGACAAAAGTTGGATTAATGTGTTATAATATATATAATTAATATTTCTCAATTATTTGGTGACGCCTTTTTGATTGTCCTCACTTTAGGGAGAGGTTGAAGAATTATCAACTCCCATAATTTCGCTAATTATATAATATCATGTTTTCGTCTTCTTTTTAGTGCAATTTTATTTGTTCAAGCTGTTTCTTCTTTAAAAAACCTAATGTAAATGCTCATGCGGTCGCTAACTGCCACGTCGCTCGTAGCTATTAAAAATATTATTGTAAAAGTGTATGTTATACAGAAAAAGAAAATTACACTAAAACAAAGTATAAGTTCATTACATTCGTGGAGCTCACGGGCGAAAAAAATGCGTTGTCAAAATTTTTATGACTTATGTCATGGCGGTCGTCATGCACGTGCTACGCGGGCGCCGCTTTCATGTTTCGTTTCTTTTTTTGTACAAGAGTGCCTTTTTACGAGAAGAATATATTATGTTTTACTTAAAAAATACAAGAAGAAAAATACACACAACATCAACCGTAATCAAACAAATAGAAAGGAATCATTATGTGGACCTACCAACTAAGATGTCCGGCGTGAAAGGATAATCGAATAAGATTGATTATGGCACATTGTTCTTTAACAAAGAACTTTGTAAAAGGAAATTACCGTAGACATGGCAGATAGAAATGGCAGGGACAAATACAATCTCATCAAATGATCACGTACGAGTCTTTCTCGAGTTATTGGATTCAATAATTCGGAGCGTTTCTCAATCAAGATAATTATAATTGATTGTTTAATGTCTTAATGCTTTTGAATTTAAAGCCTACAAAAGTTTAATTTTGTTTTATAAAGTGGGTCAAATTTTTAATGGCCGAATTCCCTAAAAACCCAAAACTTTAAATCCAATCCCAATTTTGCTTCAAAAATCTTTTTTTGTATAAAAAAAAGTCCTCAACTTGCACTCCAGTCTGAAATTTGTTCATGCATGTAAAAGTCGCCACTAATTTTTAAAGTTATTAACGTTAGGGCCAGTCAGAGGTATATTATTACTCTCGTCTTCATCAACACCTCCAGTTTAGTATAAAACAACAACAATATCAGGATGTTGATAATTTTAAAGAAATCAGTGGCGATTTTTGGATGTGTAGGCAGATTTGAAACTAAAATAAAAGTTGGGGAATTTTTTTAGACAAAAAAAATTTGAGGTAGGATTGGGATCGAACTTCAAAGTGTGGTTCTTTATTTGGGAAGTAGCCAAATTTTCCATCATCATAAACTTTTTTTTAAACATATTTAGCATTCTCTTTTTTTTTTTATTTCATGTTAGTCAAAGGAGAGCCATTCAACTTGACACGTGTCGCTTTGGTGACGTGGAAGATTTGGGCACTTGCCGCCTCTCGATCTCCTCCCATTTCCATCCATATGATCTCAAGCCCAACTTGCCCCAAGCGAAAAAAACTAGTGGCTGCAACTGAATCTGCAGATGCAAATGGATATTCTTTCTCGAGTCGGAACCACCGTATCTCAATCCTTCTGGTCGCGAAGACGACGGTCGTGGTCGTCATCTTCCTCACCCTTCTCGCCATTGAAGCCGCCCTCGTGCTCTCGAAGGGAACCCCGGCGAGACGGCGACGACGGCGACAAGAAAGGTTCGCATTTCTGTCGAGAACTCGCGTTACATGCGCTGAGAATTCTGGGGTTGCATCAGTTTTTTTGGTTGACAATCTTCTACGTAGTTTGTCTTTATGGACTGAACTTGCTTTGTCGAAGAAATCTGGGCAACTGGGTGTCGTTTTTCCTTCCCTGTCTTTCTTGCGTGGGACGCTGTCCTGAAGATAATGTTCGCTCCGCTGGTTTCCGGGTCTGGCATCTTCCCCGTGAATATGATGCTGTGGGCAGTGAATGTCGTAGCCAAGAAATTAGTAGGAACAAATTAGTGGAGTGAAGCATGTGTTGTGGACTGTGGAGAGGAGTGAGGTTATTGAGTTCGACGTAATGGAATTACCAGAGACAGAAAAAAGGTGTTGCAGCAATTGCAAGAAATTTGGGAACCATCTCGCATTTGACGTGATAAGATGGGTTTTATGTGCTCGAGTCCTGTTGGGGGCTCGAGTTGTAGTCATTGTTTTGATAGCCATTTTGGTTTTAAAGGAGTGGGACATTCTGAAGCACTTGCAAAAGTTTGCCACAATCTCCAAATTCATTATCCAGACTAATTTTTCCGAGTTTATGTGCCCGTACTGTCTTGAAAATAGAAAAATGCTTTGAAGAAAAAGCCTGTGTATCCTGCGATTTGTTCTTTCCAGAAGTGGAAATGAACTTATACTTGTACAGCTTTGGTCTAGTGATAGTAATTTTCGATATTATTGGCAATTAATTTGTCAGAGATGATCTAACAGTTTTACTGCCCTATGTTTTGGTAATAATGATCCCATTTCAAGTGATCGAGCCAATCTATGACCGGCAAGCTTGTGTTTACTTTCATTTGTTCAAATCACGTGTAATTCAATGTCTGGCTGCATAAACATTATCTCATCTTGGGTCATTCCTTGAGAAACATGCTTGGATTCGTCTTAATGTAATATTTCCGCTATTTTAGGTGATAAATTCTCAACAGACTGGGATAAAGCATGGTCCAGCTTCAGGAAACAGGGGAAGAAAAGTTTCTTTTCAGGGTTCTCGCCTGATAAGTATGTGAGTTGGAATCCAAGACGGTCGGATTACCCCCTCTCAGAGGAAGTTGATCCCATTAAAAGAACAGAGAGATCGAACCTCAGGTTGTGGACCAGTCCTAGGTTTACACTGGTGGGAGCTATTTTAATTGTCACATTTCTTTTGGTCTATACTATTCTTGCACCCATTAAGTGACTTCTTATAACTTTTTTATAGAGGCTGCATTTTGTAATCTTAGCTGTAAGTAAATGAATAAATACTTCCTTTTTTTTTCCGCTGTTTATATAAAGCTACTTATCATGCAGTAAATTGCAACGCGAACCGTAAAACTTTCACCAGTGTTTTCATGAGCTGCAATTGCAGTTCTTGTGGTGAGGTGAGATCTTTCGATCCAAAGGATGCTATTTGGTAGCCTGCGTCTGGAAAAAAGAAAATAAAGATGCATGTACTCCTGCACACGCATAGAAATGATTATGATTCTCTAACATGTCTTGGCATGTCGGGAAGCATTTTCTGTTAATCAATATATTTCCTTTGAACATACGTTGAGGGAGGAGTGGAGTGGGTCTGTCTGGTTTCTATGGTGCCTGTTTGGATGGAGAGTTGTTGAACAGGGCCAACAAATTTGATGGTGGTCAATGCCAAGAGGGATGGCTTGACTTCTAGCTTATAGGTTCCTTCATCTTTTGTACCTTCAGGTTCTTGGTGTGGGAGGTTCTGTCTGTGTCATGGTTCATTAGTAGAAGCAAGCTTTCTTTCTTTGTGTTTTGGGAATACTTGATGCAGGAGAAGTTTGATCTGTATTAATTGCAATTTTATGCAAGCATTTTCTGTTTAGCGGGTCCTCTGCCATAGAGATTATCAAGAAAGGGAATTACATACATATACTTGATGAGTAAAATTAATTTTTTCTCATTGCATCAACTAGAGAATGCATATATTCTATCTGCTTGTTTTCAGAACAAGATTTTATATACAAGTCAGATGTATTATCTGACCTGGATAAGCGGTTTGCTGGAACATGGGTTATTCTTATGGAGTGGGGGTACTATCAAGTTCTCTGTCATAGATAGGCGCATTGATCTTGGTGGTTTCAACTTAACTTGTATCCCAGAAATTAAGGATCTTCAGCATCGGTCTTAGTCTAATAGTTAGTTTTTCCATCTATCATTATTCTCCATTGCCATTGATAGAAAGAAGATGGTTGTCCTGTGTTTTTCTACTGGCGGATGGGCGCTTCAGTTAAACTCTAGTTGGGTGATCTGAATCCACGAGAAAAACAGATGGACAATACCGACAGGCTTCCGAGAGACTAAGCCTTCAAGTTTGATCTTCACTAGAGGAACTGGGTTATTTTGTAATTAGCGTATACATCTCTCTAAATCTGAGCTTTAACTGGTGATAGATATAAAAAGAAAAGCTCTAAGGTGAGCTTTAACTGGTGATTTAGCTCATGGTTAGTGGCAAAAGGGCTCCAAAGGTTGTCAATTACTTTACTACTGGGTCTTCGGGAAGTTCAACTTCTTTGTTCAAGATACTTAGGCTGTGCATGGCAAACATTCTATGTCCGGGAACAGATTCTCGTTGGAAATAATTCTTTTTGATTCTGCACCTGAGAACAATTTCTAAGTATTTGAAAGCGTTTGGTAACTGTGCAAAATTTCTATTCTTAGAAAAGAAAAAGAACGGAAATGCGTTTGGTAACTACACAAAATTTCTTTTTATTAATAATAGTTTGAATTTTTTAATATTTCTTTCTTTTTTTTCCTTGGCCATGGCCGGTCGCCGGCGTTGGCGATTGGCAATAGGCTAGGGTTGGTGAGGGCGTCACGGCCCTCGCCGCCGGCCTCGCCATGGCCGGGCGAGGCCAGGTCGACCTCGCTGTCGCCACCCCCCGCGACAACGAGGTCGACCTCGCCATGGCCGAGCAAGGCTCGACCTTGCTTAGATCTGGCGAGGCCAACCTCGCCGTCGCCATCCCCCGTGACAGCGAGGTCGGCCTCGCCATGGCCGGGCGAGGCTCAACCTTGCTCAGATCTGGCGAGGCCAACCTTGCCGTCGCCATCCCCCGCGACGGCGAGGTCGTCCTCGCCATGGCCGGGCAAGGCTTGACCTCGTCCAGATCTGGCTAGGCTGACCTACCGTCACCACCCCCCACGACGGTGAGGTCGGCCTCGCCTTGGTCGGGCGAGGCTGACCTTGCCATCGCCGGGGGTGGCGAGGGCCACCCTCGCTTGCCCTGGCCGGTGGTAGGTGGACGATCGCCGGCGGCGGGCCGGTGGTGGATCGGGAAGACGATGAAGAACAAATAAAAAAGAAAGAAGAAAACCAAGAAGAATTAGTTCCAGAAAAATTATTCTAGAATCAAGAAGCTACTTTTTTTTGCTTCTTGATTCTGTTCCAAAACTGATTCTGGTCCAAAACTGATTCTGGGATCAATTTTTTGCAAAATTGTGCACATGCACAAAAATTTTAACAAACGGATTTCTGTTCCCAAGCTGATTCTGAGAATAAAAGAACAGAAATTTTCACTATTTGGCATATTGCCAAAAGAGCCCTTAGTGTGAATGCTTGTTTGCTTTTCCACCTAAAGGGTCCTTTTCATGAGATAAACTGAATCCTGTAGGGATAGAAGAATTTGCAAGCGAGGCCTGTCCTGTTACATTGAATTTAACTGCTAGTTTGTTGTCATAGGTGAAGAGAATCTCAAGGTTGTATCTTTGGAAGATTTTAGTGGGATCTCATGCATGACTTGTATGATCCAGTAACAATTATCTTTGAAAGATTTGTGTGGGATCTCATGCATGACTTGTATGATCCGGTAACAGGTTGTATCTTCGAAAGATTTGCCGAGGGATCTCATGCCTGATTTTTATGATCCGGTATCTTTTGCATGACTTGACCAAATTTTGTTGTTGATGTTGAACTAATGCTTTCACAACAGATGCAATAAGGTCAACAAATATTAAACCTTGTCTTCATTTCTGAACCTTTAATACCCAGAACAAATTTCTTCTGGCAATTTTTAGGTACACATCATGTTTTTTCTGTATTGTGTTGTTCTTGTGGTACAAATTTGATGTATAACATGAAAAGTCCTTAAAAGTCTGAACTTTCTTCTGCTTTTCCTTTCAAGAGCAAAACAAGAGAGCCCGGTACATTGACAAATTAGATTTTGTGTCTCCCTCAAAACGAACAACAAAATTTTTCTACCTTTGTCATTACATGTAAGGACAAGTGAATCCACTGGTCCCAAAGGCTGTCTATATTTTGCCAGCGAATGAGCAATAACGGGAAAGCTCATCTCCCGTAGCTTCTTTCTCTTGACTGAAGTGGCAGGTCAGCGATCTCTTGACCTTCCCCATGATTAGAATATATACCACCCCCATAGCCCTCCTCTCTCAAATCATCACTCCAGAGTCTCTATCTGCTGAAAATATGTGCTTATTTGCTAAGCCTGTAGGTGACGGACCAACAGAGAAACTCAAGGATGGGAAGAAGAGGCTTCCACCTAGGAGAGGTCATATTAAGTTTTTGATCGCATCTGATGTTATGGAGAGGCTAAGTCAATTGGTCTTTCGAAGAAAGAAGGAAGTGCCTGCGCAGGTCGAATGAGCGGTCGCTAGTTAGCCATTTTAGCCGAATCCCTAAAAAATGTAGATGTTCCTGCATAGTCTCCGATATCCCGCTGTTTCCTCTCCCATGCTGTGTCCACTGCTGGTACATTTTTTATTTCATTGTACTTGTGCAGGGCAACGTACCGACTTCGTTGTCTTTCGACTTGATTCCTCGTGACTTGCGAGTTACTTTCTTCATGATTGTTGTACGTTCCTCCGAGTGTTAGGGAATAAATTTTATTATGGGCGTCATTATCTCTATATAGTAAGTTTCCACGGCCGCATTTCCTGGAGCTGTGTTCGTTCAAGTAACGAGCTCGCTTGCACCAACAGATGATGCCGCTGTCCAATTTCTGACATTCTTTCGTAGATTAACTTTTCGAGGCGTGTTACCTGGCAAGACATGTGGAAGTATTTCCTAAGTGCCTGATGTGTTTGGCAATTGTTTGATTTTATGTACGGAAGGAGAGAGGAAACACAACCACGTGGATATTCTAATGTTTTGTCTGGTTGTGACATAAATATACTTCGGGGTAAGTGAAAGAAGTTCAAACAAAATGAAGCACGTTACCTCCAATTTCTGAAAGTGAGAAGAAAAAATGTCTATTCGTTCTTTTACTGGAGATTTCCAAATGCCCAAAGATGGATTGTTTCGAGACAAGATACCACATGCAGAAAGGGGCTAAATTTAAATGAGCCCTTTTAATACGAGGAAAAATGACACAAGTAATTTTTAAACTTTCATCCAATATAAAATATCATCCTTAGACTTTTAATTCATTTAATATGATCGTTGAACTATTTCTAAATGTTCGTTCTCGTCTCTAAACTTTTAACTTATTTAGTCTAGTCTCTTAGGGCGTGAATGATAACTATTCTGTTTCCGTCCAGAACTAATTTTCTGTTCTCGAGAATAGGTTTGGAACAAAAACCTGTTTGGTAACGCAATTCCATTTTTTCTATTTCTGAAACAATCTTTTGTTTCAGAACTGGTTCTGGACCAAAAATCAGAACAAAAAAAAAGTAGGTTTTTTGTTTCTAGACGAGAAATGAAAATCATTTCTAAAAGAACTTGTATTCTCTCTTCAAAACATATCTCTTCCTAAATTTGGCTCCGGTCTGACCTAGTCAGACTGATTCAAATTGGTTTGGTCCGGCTCATTCCCGGGCGGGAAAATTTAAAAAATTCTAAAAATCATTAAAAAATAAAAAATTCAGAAAATTCATAAAAAATTTAGAAAAACCGAAAGATTTCTAAAAATCTCAAAAAAAAATTCAGAAAATCCAAAAAAATTGAAAAATTCCAGAAAAATTCATAAAAATTTCCAAAAAATAAAAAAAGTCAGATTTTGGAAAAATAGGAAATTTGGTGAATTTTTTTAAAATAAAAATAAAAAATCAAAAATTTCAAAACTTCACAGGATGGCTTAGAATATCTGTGGCTATCTACTTTTAGTGAAATTTAAATTTTTTGAGGTGCCCAAATGATATTTTTGAAGACTCCTTAGTTTAGGGATTTAAAAGGGGTTTTAACCCCTAAAAAACCCTATAAGGGGTTTAACCCCCCAAAAAGGGTTTTAAAAAATTGAATTTTTCTTTCGAGAAATAGAAATTTCTGTTGTTATCAAATGGGTTTCTATTCCAGGTAATAGAAATTTTATATTGTTATCAAATGGATTTCAGTTTCAGAAATAAAAATTTTTGGTCGTTATCAAACGGGTTTCTTTTCTCAAAAACTCGTCCTGAGGACAAAAATGGAAATTTTTTTTTTTTTCAGGAATTGTTTCTGTAACAGAATGGTTGTCATTCGGGTCCTTAACTTTCCAACAAAAGCAAATAAGTTCTTAGCACTATTCACAAGTTTTTATTACGACACGATTACCAAGATTTTATAATATTTTTTCATTTCAATCATGTTCCTAATGAATAAAAATATGCTATATTTTATTTTCTTTTTACTTTTTTGGCCTTAATAAATATAATTGATAGACAATTTAAGTAAATTTTAACTTGTGATCCCTATTATAATAATTGTAAAACCTCATTTAAAGTTGTATTAGTTGATATTTTCGACATTTTATGTTTAAGTGTTTTCATAAGAATATGTAGAAATTTATTAATTTATTTTTATATATCCATACTTATATATATATTTAAATTTATATTGATATCTGTTGTGAGGGTTAGAAGATCTAGATTAATTTTTCATTTTTCTTTTCTTTTTGTGTTTTCCTCTTTTTTTCCTTTTGCCCTCTTTTTGCTTTCGTCCTCTCCTTTCACTTTGTTCTCTCTTCTCTCACAATAGACAAACCCACGCACACACACACACACTCTCTCTCTCTCTCATTTGAGTGTAGCCAACGCCAAGTCTCATCCGTTGTCATTGGCACAGAGTCGCTTGAGCTATGAGTGATAGCCATAATAATACTTACTTGTTCCCCAAGGAACAAAAATACATCAGCGTTACAACTTTAAGTCCGTCCATGATCCACAAAATTCAATTTGGGGTGGCAAATACAAGTAAGGAAAACCTTTCTTCAGTAAAACACCAGTTAAGAGAGCCATTTGCAAACAAAAGACCATTATTGCTTTGCTTATGGTTCAAAGCCACCCCCGAAGGCCCGGCACTATGACACCGCCTCAGCCAGCTCACGAAAGCCTTAGGTGAGTTTGAGAGCATTTGAGAGAGATTAGAGATAGTTAGGTTCAGAGGAGGGACCTACAGCTTTATTTATAGAGTTTCCAGCCATGCCCTCTCATAACGGGCCGGCTCGAACTCGGCCCACACAAGCCGGGCCCATATCCGACCAATTAAGAAACCTTATATCCAAATTTATTAGACCAAACCCGTAAGCGGGTAATAACAATCTCAATTAACGTAGCCCACATTACGAAAACGTTACAAACAACTCTATTTTTTCAGTTTGCTCACTCTGCCCCTTCTCTGGTTGGCTAACCATTTTCTTCAATTTGCTGAACGTGTACTTTTTCTTCCTCTCCGCCTCCCCTCTCTCGCGTAGGCTACACTTTTTCTTCTTCTTCCGTTTGTTGAACATTACAAAATGGGTCCATTTTCTTCCTCTCCCCCTCTCCTCTCTCCATAGGCTAGTTTGCTGATCATTCAAAAAATGGGTCCATTCTAGACAACGCACTAACTAAAATGGTTCCTGCAGATTGAGCATTTTGCCCTAGAGTGAAGCACTCTGCTCTTCAAGGTGATTTTGAGTGGACCAGCTCGCCTCCTTATCTTGCTGATTTCACGCAACAATGGGATCATCTGGTGAGTCCCTCCTCTTAAGCTAATGTCTCTTTGGCTAAAATTTGATGTCTCCGCTGATGTTGTTGTTGTTGTTTTCATTGATGTTTCTGTTGATGTTGATGTCTCTGTTGATGTTGTTGATGTTGCTTTCGTTGATGATGAGCTGCAAATGAAAAAAGTTTTAAGGCAGAGTCACCCCATGCATCCACATAGTTAGGGTACATTAGTGCCAAGCACACTGAGCACAATCATCTCAATCCCAATCTTTTTCCCAATCACATCCCAATAGCTAAAAGGAGGTTCATAATTCCAATCGTTCAAATTGAGTTAAACCTTTCCATCACTCGAAAACACAACATTATGTGTTCTTCCTTGCACTCTCCTCCTTACCACCAGTATCATGCGGGGAGACCAACCTACTTACCTACTTCTCTACCCCCAACCAGCTAATGTAAGGCAAGAAAAGGAAAATCTACATCAACACAAGTATAAGTTTTCAATAGATTTTTGTAAGTATGGCAATAGCTAAGATAGCACAATCATCATTTGCCAAAGCCTCCCCATGAAAAAAGGAAAACCAAGTTGCAGGCACTGAAAGTTTGATTGTTTTTTACTTTAAGCTATGGCCGGAGAGCAAAGAGTTTGTTCATGAGAGAAAAGGTGTAGATACCATGGATCATTAGCCATTGGTTATTTAACATCATTTAGAGCTGCATTGTCTGTTGCCGCTGCAATTAATTTAAGCTCTCACTGGTAGAGTGTGTCAAGTACACACTTAGGAAATACAGCACATTTGCATGTTGTTGACAGGTGCCAACTATATAACCAGTTCAGTCACTTCTCTCTCATTAGTGACTGCAATATAGAGAAAGAGGATTAAGCAAGACATGCAAAGGTCGATAGCTATTTACATGCCTTCAACTTTCCTCAACCCGGTTCGTGAATCAGCTGGCTCGCCCACTTGCCCCACTATGGTCAGCTCGCTCTCTCCTCTCCCTGCTCTCTCCTTCTACAGCCAGTCCGTATATCAATTTCTTTTTAAAATCCAACCGACCGCCGTATATCACTCACATACGCCCAATGATGACGGGAGGAGGATATTGGCAATGGTGAGGAGGTGATGGTCCTCACGGTTAGCAAGTGCGAGGTCCACCTAATAGGGGTCATACATAGGACTATGGTGAGTGTTATGAAAGTTCAAACTCTAAATCTTAATTTGTGAGGTATAATTTGTACACATTTAATGTTTGTGCCATGGTTTTGGTTACAGGAATCATGTGAATTGGTAAAGGACATGATAAGAAAAATAAAACTAGAGATATTTTCTTTTCATGACTTGCATTTGCATTAATGCTTCAGAAGGAACTTGAATTTAAGAAACTTGGAGTGTAGAACTCTGTGACGATCGAAAATATATCATCACTGATCCAGAAAGTGAATTTTACTTTGCGGCCATAGAAGGCATAAAGTGTGACGCTAAACTTCAATTTATAGATCAACTTGATAGGGTATTGCCTCCTTTTTTCTGTTCTTTTCCCAATTTAGTTCGCATTGTTTAAAATCTTATTGTTCTTTCTTCCACTGCCATAGGACACCACGGCTCATATGTTGGCAAATATGCCATCATGGGAATATGCAAAGTTACAAAAAATTTTACATTTGTATGAAGGAATGGTAAGATTCATTGCGTTAAATATTATTAATATTTACATCACATTGGTAATATCAGTTTTTTTTGCACAAGCAAACAATTGATGACATTGTTTTAGATAACTTAAAAGAAATTTTCAGAGTAGATGACATACTTCTTGATGAACGAGATGGGTGAGTATTTTTTGGTGGAATAGATCTTCCCTAAGCATTATTAATATGTTATTTTTATTGATTGCCATTTTTTCTTTTAGGATAATGTGCAAACGATTGCAAAATTATGTGGAAATTTATGAGTCAATTGTCGCGGTTGTTGGACAAGCCCATCTGAGTGGCATGGAGAAAAATTTAAAGCGGTTAGTTTTAATAATTGATTATTTTATACACGTTAATTCATATAAATGTCTTTGTCTGAAATCTTAAATACTGGTTGCTAGGCAATTGATGCAGAAAGGGTGTGAGGAATGTCCCAAAAATGACGATGTGAGGATTGAGGCGTGCCGACTTGCGAGCCCTGACAAGGCGAAGGCGGTGATTGCTAATGGAGCTAAATCAATTCCAACTTCTGTTAAGTTGTGGATGCAGGCCGCGAAATTGGAGCATGATGAACTGAACAAAAGTAGGGTGTTGAGAAAAAGGTCAGAACATATCCCTGACAATGTGAGGATATGGCTCCACAGGGCTATGGGGTCCTACCCATTGCACGTTGAGCTGTGGCTTGCGCTGGCTAGGTTGGAGACTTATGATGATGCGAAGAAGGTGCTTAATAGCGCAAGAGAAAGGTTGCCTAAAGAGCTTGCGAGATGAATCACTGCAGCAAAGTTGGAAGAAGCTAATGGCAATTCTTCCTTGATTGGAAAGATCATTAAGAGAGGTATTAGGGCTTTGCAGAGGGAGAGAAGGTTTCACAAACCTATTTACAATAAATAAATTCAAATCGAAATCAAAGATAATCTTTCATTTCAAATACACAAAATGGTAGTAAATGCTCGATCTACTTTTATACAACCAAAATATTATTTCTCATATGATAAGATATCTATAACATATCATTTTCTAAACAAGAGCTTACAAATTCAAAGAAGAAATAGTATCACTCACATGAAAAAGTCAAAAAAACCAATTTATAGTAGTTACTCGAGCCGATGCACTTGAATAACTAATAATTAATCGAAAAACGATATAAAAATCGAGTAAATCGATATTCTAGCAAACGACTTGACAAAATTACGCTCATTTGTTGATAAAATGACACTTATGTGCCAACAGCGTTACACTTAGCTTGTGTGACAAATTTGCTCAAGTCATAGCTTCCTCTCACAAATTCCGATTCAAGTATACTTAGAGTCTAAAGCAATCTCTTTCGACATACTACAAAACCCTCATTTGGTCGAATCAATAAGTAGCCGAAAATCGAAGAAAAATCAATCCCAAAACTACTATTTGCGTAAGTCTAGAATGCGCGGCAAACTTCAAAAATTCATTTTGAGCAAACCAAAAGCTCAAATTGAGATACGTAAAAATTTATAACTTCATAACACCCTAAACTTCCATTTCCATATATATATATACACACACACACATGCACTCACAGAAAAAGATGGTGTTTATGAATTTTTGTCATGTGCCACACTTTAAGCCTTCTATGGCCACAAAGTAAAATTCACTTTCTGGATCAGTGATGATATCTTTTCGATCGTCACAGAGTTCTACAAGAACAGCCTGCACTCCAAGTTTCTTAAATTCAAGTTCCTTATGAAGCATTAATGCAAATGCAAGTCATGAAAAGAAAATATCTCTAGTTTTATTTTTCTTATCACGTCCTTTACCAATTCATATGATTTCTGTAACCAAAACCATGGCACAAACATTAAACGTGTACAGATTATACCTCACAAATTAAGATTTAGAGTTTGAACTTTCATAACACTTACCATAGTCCTATGTATGACCCCTATTAGGTGGACCTCGCACTTGCCAACCGTGAGGACCATCACCTCCTCACCATTGCCAACATCCTCCTCCCGTCATCCTTGGGCGTATGTGAGTGATATACGGCGGTCGGTTGGATTTTAAAAAGAAATTGATATACGGACTGGCTGTAGAAGGAGAGAGCAGGGAGAGGAGAGAGCGAGCTGACCCTAGTGGGACAAGTGGGTGAACTAGCTAATTCACGAACCGGGTTGAGAAAAGTTGAAGGCATGCAAATGGCTATCGACCTTTGCATGTCTTGCTTGATCCTCTTTCTCTATGTTGCAGTCACTGATAAGAGAGAAGTGACTGAACTGGTTATATAGTTGCCACCTGTCAACAATATGCAAATGTGCTGTATTTCCTAAGTGTGTACTTGACACACTCTACCAGTGAGAGCTTAAATTAATTGCAGCGGCAACAGACAATGCAGCTCTAAATGATGTTAAATAACCAATGGCTAATGATCCATGGTATCTACACCTTTTCTCTCATGAACAAACTCTTTGCTCTAAAAAAAAGAACATAAATTGATCTCCAAATATAAGTTTAGTGCCACACTTTAAGCCTTCTATGGCCACAAAGTAAAATTCACTTTCTGGATCACTAATTACATTCTCTTGATCATCATAGAGTTCTATAAAATGACAAAATTGATCTAGCAAACGACTTGACAAAATTACGCTCATTTGTTGATAAAATGACACTTATGCGCCAACGGCGTTACACTTAGCTTGTGTGACAAATTTGCTCAAGTCATAACTTCCTCTCACAAATTCCAATTCAAGCATACTTAGAGTCTAAAGAAATCTCTTTCGACATACTACAAAACCCTCATTTGGTCGAATAAATAAGTAGCCGAAAATCGAAGAAAAATCAATCCCAAAACTACTATTTGCGTAAGTCTAGAAAAAAGCGAGATAGAGAGATCTCTACACTTTAAAATGTATTCCTTGATAAATGAGTTTGGGGATGTATTTCTGAGTGATTTGTCCTATGGATTACTTCCCTTTAGAAGAATTGAACATCAAATCAACTTACTTCTTGGTGCTCGTCTCTCTAACAAAGCCGCCTATTGATGCAAGACGGAGAAAACTAAGGAATTGCAAAGGTAGACAAGATGATTTCTAGAGGATATGTAATGGAAGTATGAGCCCTTGTTCAATACTAGCCCTACTCGTGCACAAGAACGATATTTCTTTTAGAATGTGGTGGACAGCCAAGCCATGAACAAAATAACATATAAGTATATGTACCCCAAACCTAGAATTGATGACATTCTTAATCAATTGCATGGCTCTACAATGTTTTTCAATATTAATTTGAGGAGTGGCTATCTTCAAATCGGGATGACAGATGGGGGAGCATCCGACTTAATTCCATTGACGAATCCAACACAATCAATGTTTATTCAAGCGAAGGCAAAATTCAATCATAACTTGCTTCGATGAGTCGAGAATGAAGTTGTCGATAAGGAAACTATTGACTAGGTTATCAATTGAGGAGTTATAGTTCTTCTTTGCTGTTCAAGTATTAAGTTACCGATTCACCATATTATTTGTTGATTTTATAGCTAATCGACAATACATTGACAGAAGGTTATTCTAAGCAATTTCCTTGGAAATTTGTTGAATTGAGGTGGTTATTCTCTGGTCAAGGCTAATGGACGAATTTTGGAGGATGAATCGCAAGAGTTAAGTTTTCAAGTCTCAATGTCTTTATTGCATTTCATAGTTCTTATGTGTTTTAAATGCATTTTCTAGTTACTATGTCCTTTAATGCTTTCTAATTCCCATGTCTTTAATGTTTGGGTAGTTCTCATGTCTCTTTAATGTTTTTCTATCTCCTACATCGTAGCACCTCTATTAATAGAGGTTAGTTCTCCATTGTAATACAGACTTTGAAGAATTTATTCCTTTATGTGAGTTGAATTATTTATACGATTCTTTATCTAAGTTCCTTGGTGGTGAATTAAACAATTTTTTTTATCATTGGCTGGTGGAGCAATCCATTATGCGTAGGTGGTGAGCTGCCATCTATTACGGCTTTTTATTCTTGGCTGGCGACTTATGCATTTATACTTCGGTGGTGAACCTCCATGTCCTTCATCCTTTATACTTCATTATTCCTTCCATCTCAACAAGATCCACACATTAAATCCTGCAAATCCACAATTTCGGAATCACTTGCCCACAAACGCATCATGGGGGTGAGTGGAAAATGACCTCAAATCTAAAGGGCCTCTATAAATGGCTAGTTATGCCATTTGGTCTTTCTAATGCTCCAGGCACCTTCACGAGCCTTATAAATGAAGTCTTTTTCCCTTTAATGGTTGCTTTGTGGTTGTCTACTTTGATGATATCCCCGTTTATAGCAAGAGTGAGTAAAAGTATTTGCCTCACTTAAGACAAATCTTAGAAGTCTTGAGGAAACAAAAGCTTTATGCCAAGATGGAAAAGTGCTAGTTCTTCTCTTCAAGCATCATATTCCTAGGCTTGTAGTTTCCAAAGATGGGATTTCCATAGATCAATCCAAGGTAGAGGCAATGAAAACGTGGCCCGTTTTGGAATGTATTTATGATTTGAGAAGCTTTTGGGATCTTGGTTCTTTATAGTGGCAATTTGTGATGAACTTAAGCACTATCATGATTCTTATCACTAAATGCCTTTGAAGTCGTTGAACAAATAATTTGTGAGTCTCTTATCCTCGCCCTTCCAAATTTTGATAGAGTATTTGGAGTGGAACATAATGCAAATGGAGATGGCATCAAGGCTATTCTTTTCCAAGCACAAAAACCTCTAGCATATTTCAGTAAGAAATTGACAAGGTTAAGGAAGAATTATTTCACTTATGACAAGGAATTATATAGCATTATGAGAGTTCTTGATCATTGGAATCACTCTTGAAGACAAATGATTTGTCCCTCGTTCTGATCACGGCAATCAAATATGTTAGCAGCCAACACAAGCTTAATTCAAGGCATGCCAAATTGGTAGAATTTTTTGAATCATTTTCTTTCATCTCAAAATATAAACCGAGCAAAACTAATGTTGTGGCATACACACTATTATGGAGATATTCGATACATGTTGCTCTTGACTCTCTAGTTCTTGGCCTCAAATAATTAAAGAACCCTATTAAGAAGATCCGAAGTTTTTGTCCATCATCGTTTATTGCAAATTGGAGGTTATAATGCTATACAATTTAAGATGGATTTCTCTATATAAATAATAAGCTCTTTGTTTAAGAGTTCCATTAAAGAGTTATTGATCCGAGAAACGCATGGTGGAGGATTGATTGGCCACTTTGGTATTAACAGGACTCTTGAAATCCTTCAAGAACATTTTTATCGCCCCAGGATGAATGGAGATGTGTATGCTACCATGTTTAGGTGTTTGACTTGTCAAGGGGGTAAAGACTCACTTCCATTGACGACTTTATACTCCACTTCCACTTCCATCGTAACCCTAGAGGATGTGAGTATGGATTTTATTTTGCCTCTTCCGAGAAAATAAAAAGGATACCATCACGATGGTGGTGGTTGACGAGCTCCCTAAAATGGCTTATTTTATTCCGTGTCACAAGTCAAATGGTGTTTCCATCGTGGCCAAACTGTATTCATGGAGTTCCTAAGACCACCGTTTCTGATCACGATTCCACATTCTTGAATTACTTTTGACCCTAGAGAGGATGCTTGGCAAAAACTCTTATTCAGCATTAGTTGTCATTCTTTTTGGATGGCTAACCAGAGGTAACCAACTGTACCCTCGCTGCTCTCCTTCGAAGCATGGTGAATTTACTTAAAATCGCTCTCCAAATTTATTGGCACATGAATTTTGACGATCCTATTTAATCATTTATTGCATAAAAAATTAGGAGTTGATCCCAACCCTTAAACAAAAAAATATTAGTAATTTACATTTACATATTATAACCATTTTAGTTTAATAAGCCCACATAAACTGTAAAAAGGCTCTAAGCTTTATTAATTGAACTAAGCTCGTAAAGTGAAAAATTGAAACAAGCCCAGAAGGCCGAATTTGACATGTGTCTTGCGCTTGAGGTACTTCAAATTTGGAAGCTTTGATTTATTGAAATAAACTTGGGGAATAATCAGGCATTGTATTATCGAATTTAGGTCAACAGGGATATAGAGAGAGGTTTCCAATTATTGAATATACCATATGATTCTTTTGATTCAAAACAGGAAATAAGAATATCCCTTGCACTTTCAAGATGACCCTAGACCTAATCTTATATAAATACTTTTTTTGGGTCTGTAATCTTATATAAATACTTAAAAGGGTTCACAATGGAGGAGGTTGGACAATATTAGAAAAAAAGCTACATAAATATACGTTGAGAAGGGGAGAAGAAGCGTTTCCATAACTACAATCACTGAACAAGCTCCTGCCACCGGATCCTACCGCCGTCCTGCCGCCGCATTTCTGCACTGCCCAGCGAGCACCAATTGAACACGGCGACACTACAGCTACTTGCCCGACACCACTGTAACCACCAGGCAACCTCATTGAGTGTTTCTTTTACAGGATCTCTGGCGAGCCTCATGATTCCGGTGATCCTTCCTGCTGTGATGTTGCCCAGACGATTGCCGCCTGATAATCCTTGTTCAGTAACACCGTCGCCTCCTGCCTGCTTGATCTGACGACCACAGTAACGCCGGCCAGCACCCTGTGGTGGTGTCTAACGAATCCTGTCGCTACCGTGGTGGAACTCTCCTTTTGTAGGTTTCTCGGTGGAGCCAACGAGTCGGGCGAGTCCCCATCGAAGCAGTCTAGTACCTGCAGCTTCCCAGTGCAATGATAGCACTCCAGTCACATTTCGGCGCCAAAACCAGTAGCCAATTCGTTGAGCTTGACAACTCTCACCGTCGTGGTCGCCATCCTCACCTCGCTGATAATTGCCGTGATCCCCTTGTCGCCAATCATTATTTAATAAAATATCCAATTTAGGTAATTCCTAAATTAAACCCAATTCGAATATTGGATAGTCCAATTTGGATTATTTGATTCTAACTTTGGTTTGGTATGAAGTTTTTAGGCGTTTCTCGCATAGGTGGTTTCCTCATTGAATTTGTTGCGCACGTTTGATAATTTGGAATTTGATCTTTGAGACTAAAGATTTGATTTCGGATTAAATTTGTTTCTTAATTTTGGTTGTGGTAAATATTTAATTATGTAGGGCTTATCTATTAGATGTAATTAGATTAGGAACATGCATTACATAAAAAGTGCATTGCATTTATGATAGATTGCATCCACTTAGATTTCCTAATTTAGAATTGTATAATTTAAGAATCATGTAGTAATTAGGAAATTACCTAAATTGGATTAGGATACAATATTAATTATTTCCTACTTTAACTTAGGTCATCATACTTTAGGTAGTTTCCCATTTTAACTCAAGAAGAAATTTAAAAAATGTCACATGCATATCTCATATAAAATTAGTTTTATAATACTTACTTTATATGTTACATGCCATATTAGATTGGTTCATTTCTCTTTTGCCAGTCATTAGAATTAGATCTCATATAAATTGCACTTGAATAATTCATGTCACTTGTCATTAGTTTAAATTAGAACTCATCGTAGAGTCTAAGTTAAATTGGATCATGTCTAAGAAAATTTTAATTAATATCACGTTGAGTCATAAAAAAAAATACAAATTCACATTTTCATTAGTGGTTTGTAGGAACCCCATTATGATGAGACTTTGACTTGGCTTACTTTAGGCTTTGAGTTTTAATATTTTCTTGCATTTAATTACTTTGATCTATTGAGTGTTATATTTACAGTTGCATACCCACATGATCACCCATTGAATGTTGGTGGTATAAGATTAGAATTGACCAAGACTGCTTGCAAAATATTTTTGGAATAAAGAGAAAATATACTGAAAGGGCATTGATTTTATCTAGTGTAATCAAATCCTCGAATCCATGAAATCTATGATTCACAAAAATAAAATATTCTCCCACATTTTACTTGGATTTCTAATAGACCCCATAATAAATTAGTGGCAACTCTAAAATAAATTAAATTGCATGTTTTACATGATTAAATTGAAACCCCAAAGTTGCGATTGGTATGTGCTTGGGAGAGTTTGCCTAAGTGTTTGCTGAGTAATTCATTAACTTTCCCTTGGTGGTTCACATTTGAGAAGGTCGCGACAAAGTTACACCACATGTCATTCACTATTTGAAGTTGTGTATGAGATTAATTTTCTTACCCCTATCAACTAGATTCCCATCCCATCCAACTTACAAGTTAACTTTGAAGTTGAAGAGATAACAAGGTGATGAAGAAGCTATATGAGTAGATATGTTATGAGATTGTGAAAGACAATGAGTCTTACTATTAAAACCAAGAAGTATAGGCCCACTTGCCATCCACACCAGAATAAATGGAGTTTTTCAAAAAACCTGCTAGTGGAGGAAGACCTCATTGGGATAAGAGACATAGGGCTAAAGAGAGAGCCAAAAAAGAATCTTTTGTGTATAATTCTGCATAATCTCAAATGTTATCAGTTCCAGTAAGTAGACCAAAAAACAAGCATAAGAAAAAATGCTCAATTTTAACTAGGTGATTTTGTATGGATACATTTAAGGAATGATAGGTTTCCTTTTCGAAGGAAAAACAAGCTCATGCCTCGAGACCTAAAGTGCTTCAAAGAATTGGAGACATTACTTACATGGTTTTTTTTTTGTCAAGATACTCACAAGGTCGATCTCCTAGATGATTCTAGCATCTCGGCTATTTACAATGATGGAGACCTTTCCCTCTATCTTGAAGATGAAGCCATATTATATGTGAGGTCAAATCTCCATCAACTTGGGGTGCATGATGCGGGAGCATCAAAGTCCATTGAAGACAAAACAGCTCACAAGTCCAACTCAAGCCTCATCAATTAACCAAGCCTATTTGGTATTTATACAAGCAAAGAGAGATTTCGGCCATAACATAATCCAATAAATCCGATGATGAGAAGGTGTCCAGGATGAAATTTCTAGAAGTAGCCGAATAAGGCAATTCGGCCATGTCAAGGCTGGAGAGTTGCTTCCTTATTCCTACATTTGTAACGTTTTTTTTTATTTAATGTTTCCTATATATATGCCTTTAATGTGTCCTTATATAATGTCTTCTATTTCTAAGTCTTAGTCCCTGTACAAACATAAGGCGCATTCTCAATTGTAAGCGTTTAAAATTTGAGTTATATATGAGAATTTCTCCTCAAGTGAGTGATTCCTTCCGTTGTTTATCCAACTCTTTAGGGGTAAACCTTAAAGTTTTTCAACCTTGGTGGTGAAAAATCACTTTATGTTTGGTGGTCAACTCTTCTATGCCAAAGTTATTTTCCCTCAAATACACCACACACTTTCTTTCATTCCACCAAACACGTTGAGCAACTTCTTGCAACTCACCATCCGTCATTTTCCACCTAGAAGGTACTTTTCATGAGATACACTGAATCCTGCAGGCATAGAAGAATTTGCATACGCGGCCTCTCTTTTCACATTACATTGAACTTGACTGCTAGATTGTCAGCGGAGGAGAAGCAATTGTATCTTCGAAAGATTTTTGTGGGATCTCATGCATGACTTGTATGATCCGGTATCTTTTGCGCGACTGGACCTAATTATTTTGTTGAATTTGAACTAATGCTTTCACACATACAATAATGATAACAAAATATTTAAGTCTTTATTTCTGCTGCTTTGGTACCCACAACATTTATGAAAGGTATATTTCTTCTGGCAATATTTGATACATATCATGTTATTCTGTATTATGTTGTTCTTATGGTACAAATTCCTTATGTAACATGAAATATTCTTCTTTAAGAGTCTCAACTTCTCCTTTCCTTTCCAAAAGGAAAAGAAGGGAGCCAGTTACATCGCCCGATTAGTTTGCGTCTAACTACAAAAGTTCGGTGTCTTCAAGTGCCCCGCCTAATTGTCAAAAGTTGTCATCACATGCAAGGACGAGTGAATCTACTGGTCCCAAAGCTGTTCATATTTTGCCAGCAAATGAGCAATAACATGAAAGCTGCATCTCCTGAAGCTTCTTTCGATTGACTAAAGTGACAGGTCATTTCTCTTAACCTTCCCCAGGGTGGGTTCGAATATATAACACCCCCGATTCAGCCCTCCTCTCCACCCAATTCTCAAACCATCACTCCAAAGCCTCTATCTGCTGAAAATTTGTGCTTATTTGCTAAAAATGGACCAAAAACTCAAGAATGGGAAGAAGAGGCTTCCACCTAGGAGAGGTCATATTAAGGTTTTTTTTTTTTTTTATCGTATCTGATGTTGTGGAGATACTAAATAAGTGGGTCTTTCGAAGAAAGAACGTAATGCCTACGCAAGTCGATTGATCTGCATGTTAGCCATTTTGCTTGGGAAATATAGATGTTCCTGCATAGTCTCAGGGTCCAGCTTTTTCCTCCCCCTTGCCGTGTCTAACTAATGGTCCAAACACTTTCTTGCAAGTTGCTTTCTTCTTGATAAATATACATTCCTCCGAATGAGGGGGGATAAATTTATTACTGGAATCATCAGATAAATTCTTGAGGCGTCTCAGCTATGAAGATATGTGAAAGTATTCAAGAAGTGTGTTATGTATACTAAAATGCCTCTAGATGGTCAAACCCAGTGGGACGAATATTACACTTACCTAATATTTCCCTGTGACTCATGATGTCGGGCGATCTTCTGTATGTTGTGTTGGTGAAAGCATCGTCTAAGCGGACATGGGAATTTCATGTATGCACTGCTTGATCTTTAACGGCAGGGGTTTGGCAATGTAGCACATAAAGGGGGAAAACATATAACTCAGATGCTTGATATTATGTAATCGAAGGTGCGAAGAAGCACTACGAAGTGAACATTCTACTAATTTGGTCTGTTTGTAACGTCGACATATTTTGGGAATGTTAAAGAATTTCAAACAAAATGAAGCATCCTACGGAAATATGCTTATCAATTGGCAAAAGTATCCACTCAAATTGTTATCATTATCTCCGATTTGTGAAAGTGAGGATAAAATTATCGAATCAATTCTAAATTTATTGTATAGATGTCATTGTAGTCTTAAACTTTTTAATTTTGTAAATGTATTTCTAAAACTTTTTGTAAAATTATAATGTAGTTTTTTCGACTAATTTGTCTTTAAAAATGCTGATGTGACGGTCAAATCATCACTAGGCTTCCTACGTGGCACACCGATGATTTGATATGGACAAATTTACTTAAAACAACGTTCGTTTTGCTTAATCTTTTAACTTTTTTTAGATTCTTTTCTTTTCTTTTCTTGTTATTGTTCATCTTCTTCTCAAGTTTCCTTGTTATTGTTCATCAACCATTGTTGCCATTTCCACCACTGCCACCAAGCCCCGTGTCTCCCCACTGTTCGACTGCAACCCCGCCATGCCCAATACGATGAGTTCTAACGTGCTAGACTGATAAGATGATGCACCTAAGGGACTGGTGGACCCGTTATGCGACTAGACGAACTTGCGGGCTTGAAGTCAATGATGTCGGATTAAGCTCAAATTTGGTCGGCTGAAGCGAAACGGCGTGCTGATCAATACTCACTGCCTTTGGCTGTGATTAACGATGGATTTTCGCGATTCGAGATTGTTTAGATGGATTTTTCTATTTTTTTAAATATTTTTTTGGGGTTAATTTAATAAAGGGCAGTTTTGTAATTTTACGTTTTGATGATTACGTTTCCTAATAGGGTTAGATTTGGGACTATATAAGCTTGTTTTAGGGTTTCTTTTGAGCAGACATTGGATATTTTGATTTGATAATCATATTTGGAGGACGAATTGTCTTCTGTCGAATTTTCTTGTTCAGTCAAATTTTCTATTGCGCTTCGGCATCAATTGGTATCAGAGCACAGGTTGCTTGAATCAATGGCTGAACAGAATCGCGGTCGTGGACGGGGGGCTCGTGGTGGCCGGGGGCGTGGAGGCGTTCCTGAAGCAGACGATCAACCGCGTCTAAGAGATCTGCGAGACGTAGAAATTGAAGAACAGAGAAGACGAATCCGGGATTTGGAGCGACAACTTGCGGAGGCAAGGTTGGGCGTTCAATCCGAAGAAGGAGAGGAATCTGAGGATTCATCCGATGATGAAGAAGAAGACGTAAACCCTTTCGGGATTCTGAACCAGGGGCGGAATCAAGGAGTACGACCTGGAAATCAACGCTCTTCTCAAAATTTCGGGATGAAGATCGAGATTCCCGAATTTAATGGTAAGGCTCATCCTGATGAGTTTATTGATTGGTTGCATACGGTAGAACGGATTTTTAATCTTAAAGACCTAACTGAGGGGCAAAAGGTGAAGTGAGTGGCTATTAGGCTGCGAAACATGCTTCGATTTGGTGGGAACATGTGAAAAAGCAACGCGCTAGAGAGGGGAAGCCGAAGGTGGATCGCTGGGAGAAGAAGAAAAAGTTATTACAAAAATTTTTTTTGCCTACCCATTATAGGCAAGATGCGTTTATTGAGTATCATAACGTCAAGCAAGGTGATAAAACAGTTGAAGAATTTACTGAAGAATTTGATCGTTTGCGGATGCGTTGTGATGTGGCGGAAGAAGACGAGCAGACGATTGCACGATATCTGGCAGGGCTGCGATATGAGATCTCTGATGTTGTCCAATTACAGCAGTATTGAACATATGAGGATGTGTGCAGACTAGCTCTAAAGGTAAATGGGCAGTTTAAAAGAAAGAGCAGGAATTCTAAGTGGTCAGGCAGCAGTTCCAAGTGGTCAGATAAAGAATCTCAAGGAAAAGCGGGAATATCAGCAGTAAATTCGACATCGATCACAGTTAAGGATGTGAGTTCTAAACCCGCATCCAACGAGGGGCAGAGTAGTGCTAGAACTAGTAGGGGAGGAACTGCAGCCAAGCGGTGTTTCAAGTGTCAGGGATTCGGGCATTTTGCTGCTGATTGTCCGAACCGACAAATTGTGACACTTGTTGATAATCCAGTCTTTGATGAAGGTCCAATTTATGATGAATCTGAAGGCGAAGAAGAGGATGCGGATGTGGAACAGGAAGGGATTATCTATGCTGATTCTGGTGAGTCTCTAGTCGTTAGAAGAATATTAAATGTTGCTGTAGCGGATGATGAATCATGGCTTAGACATAATATTTTTCATACTAAGTGCACTAGTAGAGGAAAAGTATGCAGCATGATAATAGATGGTGGTAGTTGTGAGAATGTGGTGTCCACGACTATGGTGGAAAAGTTGGGGTTGAAAACAGAAGATCATCCTCAACCATACAAGCTGTCGTGGTTTAGAAAGGAGAACGAGGTAAAAGTGAGCAAAAGGTGTCTTGTGCAATTTTCAATTGGAAAAAATTATATCGATGAAGTGTGGTGTGATGTAGTCCCAATGGATGCTTGCCATATTTTATTAGGGAGGCCGTGGTAGTTTGATAGAAAGACACAACATGATGGTTTCAGAAATACTTATACCTTCAAGAAAGATGGCCGAACCATTACCCTAAGTCCTTTAAATTTCAGAAAGGAAGTGAAGAATAATCTGCTGTCTATGTCAGAATTTCAAGAAGAGGCAATGAATGCACTTGAGTTTTTTGCCATTGTGGTGATGGAGCGGAATTCTGACAATCCCGAAATTCCTACCCAAGTTCTACCCTTGCTTGAGGAATTTGCTGATGTTGTACCGGAAGAGTTACCACCTGGGTTGCCGGGTGAGCACAATGTTTCTAGAACTTTTAATGTAGTAGATTTGTCACTTTACTACACTGAAGAGGAAGAAGACCCTGAACAAATTGATGACAATGAAGACGAAGCAGATTCGAGGACGAATCTTTCTCTAGCAGGGGAGGATGATGCACCTAAGGGACCGGCGGATCCGTTTTGCGACTAGATGAACCTGCGGGCTTGAAGTCAACGATGTCGGATTAAGCTCAAATTTGGTTGGCTGAAGCGAAACGGCATGCTGATCAATACTCACTGCCTTTGGCTGTGATTAACGATGAATTTTCGCGATTCGAGATTGTTTAGATGGATTTTTCTATTTTTTTAGTATTTTTTTGGGGTTAATTTAATAAAGGGTAGTTTTGTAATTTTACGTTTTGATGATTACGTTTCCTAATAGGGTTAGATTTGGGACTATATAAGCTTGTTTTAGGGTTTCTTTTGAGCAGACATTGGATATTTTGGTTTGATAATCATATTTGGAGGACGAATTGTCTTCTGTCGAATTTTCTTGTTCAGTCAAATTTTCTATCGCGTTTCGGCATCAGAATCACTACCTTTGCATGCTCTAACCATTGAATTAGCAATTCTCGACGATGAGTGAGCTTTAGCAAGCGATTCCAAAATGGGTTTCGCCGGTTGAAAATAGCTTGACCCAACCAATACTTGGATTCTGTGGCAGTGCGGCTTGAGGTCTGCTTCAAAAATCTAGTCTTGACCCAGTTGAAGAAATTAAGAGATATTCGAGGGTTTGCCTCGATTTTGGGTATGACTTGAAGAGAGAGTGAGAGAGATGGGTCCAAGTGGGAGGAGAGATTTTTTTTTTGTCTATCTTACTTTAACGCTTAATTTATTCTTAGACTTTTGTCCTGTCTTTTTGCAGAGTGTTGGAGTTGAAACCCACATCTGAAACTAAACGTCTCTACTTCTAGATCCCCTGAGAATGTGGGTAATCGAATTCCCCACCTGGACAAATCCCAGTGGCTAGTAAGAGGAGAGATTATGGGCTCCAAAAAGAAACACTAGTTTCGTCTATAAAGGAGGAGGCTTGAGATTAGGCTTTGTTGTCTCGGTCGTAGAGGTTGTCCTTATCCCAGTTGCACAAGTTGAACGCATTGTGGACCTCTGCCTACGAGGAAGACAAGTCGGATGGGCAAAAAGGCACGAACTCGGTGCGACTAATGAAGTCGTCCTTGTCAGAGTTGACGTCCTCCATGGAGCACTAGATCTAGGCAGGGGAGGAGGCCAAGCCAGTGGCAGAGAGTACACTGGAGAGCTTAATTGGGTAGATCTTGTGGTCACCATTGCCATCAAATTAGTTAAAGACATTCTAGAGCTCGTGCTCGCTAGCGCTTTGAGGTTGAGGTTAAGTCGCTCGTATCAAACTAGCTGAAGCTGAGGAAGAAAATAGGGAAAAAGCCACCAAAAACCCCAAACTTTACCCATTGTGACACATTTACCCCGAACTTTTTTTTTGTGACGCCAAAAACCCCAAACTTTCGTATTTGTGACACATTTACCCCAATGTACATTATCTATGGGCATTTTCGTCTTTTCCGCCTTTTTCTTTTTCTTTTTACTTTTTTTTTCAGATCCGGCGAGGGGCCTAGCGGGCGTCCAACGGCCCTCGCCGGTGGCCGCCCGACGCCGGCGAGGCTCGCCCTCGCTCGCCGGCGTCGGGCGAGCTCGCCCTCGCCTGGGCGAGCGAGGGCGAGCCTCGCCCGACGCCGGCGAGCGAGGGCGAGGCTCGCCCTCGCCAGATCCAGGCGAGGGCGAGCCTCGCCGGCGTCGGGCGAGCCTCGCCCTCGCTCGCCGGCGTCGGGCGAGCTCGCCCTCGCCTGGGCGAGCGAGGGCGAGCCTCGCCCGACGCCGGCGAGGGCCGCCGGACGCCGGCGAGGCCCCTCGCCGGATCTGAAAAAAAAAAGTAAAAAGAAAAAGAAAAAGCGGAAAAGACGAAAATGCCCATAAATAATGTACATTGGGGTAAATGTGTCACAAATACGAAAGTTTGGGGTTTTTGACGTCACAAAAAAAGTTCGGGGTAAATGTGTCACAATGGGTAAAGTTTAGGGTTTTTGGTGGCTTTTTCCCAAGAAAATATTAGGTAAGCCTAGTATACCACGTCAGTGAACGGCCTCTCCACTCGTTAGGCACTACGTGTCCCATGGGCCCCACTTGTTAGGAGATTTCAAAATCCCCTCCTTTTTCTCTCTCCCCCCTCTGCCTGCCCTCTGTTACTAGTCTCTGTTACTCTCTCTCCTAGGCGCTCCACGTCAGCGAACGTCCTCTCCACTAGTTGTGCACCACCTGTCCGATGGGCCCCACTTGTCAAGAGAGAGTAATATTTTCTCGGGAGGGAGAGAGAGAAGGAGGAAAGAGAAATGAGGGGGCTTCAAAATTTCCTGACAGGTGGGGCCCATCGGACATGGGCGAGGCAGAGTAATTGGTAACGAAAGGGGGGAAAGAGAGAAAGGAGCGGGACTTCGAATTCTCATGACGAGTGGTGCTCGTTGGACACGTGGTGCCCAACGAGTGGAGAGGCCGTTTGCTGACGTGGAATACCGAGCCTAGTCAATATTTTCTCGAAGATGAAGAGGAAAGATTGCTGGCTTTTAAATAAAGAAAAAGAAGATGAACAATAAAAAAAGCAAAAAATGAAAAAGAGAAAAATAAAAAAAAACATCATGTTGAGTAACTTTGTCCAAGTCAGATCATCAGCAGTCTTTCGACGTGGCATATAAGACAGTTAACGATGACTATACCGTCATTTTAGCATTTTCAAGCGCAAATTAATCGAAAATACTACATTAAAATTTCACGAAAAGATTTATGATTACATTAATAAAACTGAAAACCTCATGTGACCCCAGATCCTGAGTCGCCTAAGGTTGGTCTACTATGCGAGTGAGCTCTTGACCTAATTTGCAGAGGGCTAAGACTAAAGACGGAGATAAATACTCCGGCAATGGGGCACGACTATCGAGTACAATGGCCTAGCGGCAAGAGGCAGTACGTAGTCGATCGTGGTGGGGTGCTGTGGCTGGTGCACATTGAACCAGAGGAGAGAGAGGAAATGCGTGGTTAGGGTTTTGTTAAGGTGTTTTAGGAAAATTAGCTTAAAATATAAGGGTATGTTTGGTCGGGTAGGTTTTTTTTTTGGACCAAAAAAACCAAGACAAATTAACATAAAATATCTCAATTGTCTAAAAAATGTCTAAAAATAACACAACCTTATAAACCTAAAAAATAAAATGTCAAATCTTTCACGCTTTCGACAAAAATGACACCGTTGCAAATTCTATAAATTTCATCGTTTAATTGCCACGTGTTATTTTATATGGTTAATACCAAGAAATATCTCAAACTGGTACACCCATGACAAATTTACCGCAAACTAATTTTTTGACCAAACAAACCCCGGACTAGTATATATGTGACAAATTTACCTCAAGTTAATTTTTTTGCCATAAAAAACTCCAAACTAATATACTTGTGATAAATTTACCTTCCGTTAATTTTTGTTAAATTGGACTAATACCACGAAAAAGTACAAATTTGTATACCTGTAACAAACAGAGGATAAAACCTCAAATTGGTATACTCGTCAACATCAAAGTGTTATTTAACTCAGCAATTTGATAATAAATTTAACGGTAACTAACGCAGAGTAAAATTATCACATGTGTACTAGTTTAGGATTGTGTACCAGTTTAAGGTTTTTTGTGGTATTAACACTATTTTGTAAGACTCATTTTGCTGAAATAAATAGTGAACTGCGTTAGTTAAGATCATGTATGATTTTTTAGTACAAAATGTAAGAAACTTACTCAGATGCAGTGGGAGTATTAAGATTCTCTTCCATAGATAGGCCCATTGATATCAGTGGCTTCAACTTTAACTTATTATTACCCAGAACTTTTGGGATCTTCAGCATTGGTTTTTGTCTAATAGTGAGTTTTTCCATCTGTCATTATTCTCCATGGCTATTGACAGAATGAAGCTGTTTGCCATGTGTTTTTGTACTGGCGGTTGGCACTATAGTTTAACTTTGATTGGGTGATGCGAATTCGGGAGCAAGACAGATCGACAATCCGGACAGGCTTTCGAAAAGCCTTCGAGTTTGATCTTCAGTAGAGGAACCAGGTTTGTTTAGAATTATCACATGCATCTCTCTACATGTGAGCTTTAATTGTAATTTAGCTCATATTTAGTGGCAAAAGGGCCCCAGAGGTTATCAATAACTTCACTACTGGGTCTTCGAGAAGTTCAACTTCTTTATTCAAGACACTGATGTTAATGCTTATCCGCTTATTTCCACCTACAAGGTCCTTTTCATGAGATACGCTGGATCCTGCAGATATAAAAGAATTTACGGACAGGGCCTGTCTTGTTACATTACTTTGAACTTAACTGCTGGATTAGTTGAGTAGGAGAAGAGAATCTAGAAATTGTATCTTTGAAAGATTTTCGTGGGATATCATGCATGACTTGTATGATACGGTTTGTCTTTTGCTTGACTTGACCCAAATATGCTTTCACACCAGATACAATAATGACAACAAAATATTAAACCTTGTCTTCGTTTCTCCGTCTTTAGTACCCAGAACACTGATGACAAGCATATTCTTCTGGCATTTTTTAGTAAACATCATGTTATTTCTGTATTATGTTGTTCTTAGGGTACAATTTCGATAGGTAACATGAAAAACCCTTCTTAAAAAGTCTCAACTTGCTTCTGCTTTCCCTCTCAAAAGGAACAGGAGAACCTATTACATCGCCGGATTAGTTTTTTGTTTTTCACTCAAAATGAACAACAAACGTTTTTTTGTCTTCAAGTGTACTACTAAATTATTAAAAGCTGTCATCCCATGCAAGGACAAGTGAGTATACTGGTCCCAAAACTGTCTCCCCCGGAGCGCATTTTGCCAGTGAACGAGCAATAACATGAAAGCTGCATCCCCAGTAGCTTCTTTCTCTTGACTGAGTGTCAGGTCAACACTCATAACCTCGCCCACATTTGGAATATATAACACCCCCAATTCAGCCCTCCTCTCCAGCCAATCCTCAAACCATCACTCCAGAGTCTCTATCTGCTGAAAGTATGTGCTTATTTGCTAAGAGTGTAGGTGATCGACCAACAGAGAAACTCGAGAATGGGAAGAAGAGGCTTCCACCTAGGAGAGGTCATATGAAGGCTTTGATCGCATCTGATGTTATAAAGGCGCTAAGTAAGTTGGTCTTTCGAAGACAGAAAGAAATGCCTGCCCAGGTCGATTGATTGGTCCCATGTTGACCATTTGATCCGAATTCCTCGAAGAGATTGATGTTCCAGCATATCTCCAAGATCCTGCTTATGCCTCCCCCTTGCCATGTCAACTACAGGCCCATTTTATTTCATTGTACTTGTGCAGAATAATGTACCCACCTTCGTCCTTCAACTTGCGAGTTACTTTCTTAGTGTACATTCCTCACGACTCGCAAGCTGCTTTCTTCGTGACTGTTGTACGTTCCTCCGAGTGTTGTGGATGAATTTATTATGTGAATACTTACGTCTATATTGGTACGCACTTAAAATTTCTAACGGCCACCTATTCCAAAGTTGTGTTCATCCTACTCTTGCACCAAAAGATGATGCCATTATCCAATTTTCAACAATCTTTCGTAGATTTCTTAAGTTGTATCACTTGTCAAGACATGTGAAAGTATTTGATGAGGATGTTGTTGTGGAAGCAAGTGATCGAATAGTAAAATTGATAGAATAAGAAAATAAATCGGACACTAAATTTACGTGATTCGCTTGTAATGACCTACGTTTACGGGAAGAGCAACAATGAATTCAACTATAAATCAAGCGATAAAACAGAGATTACAATTATACTCGAGTCACTCAAACACTCTTGGTGTTTTCCAAGTCCCCAACGCACACATTGTTCAGCCCACAATTCCTAAAGAAATAATCTCTTAATCTTACGAAGGAATTGCATACAAATCTTACTACAAGATTTACTTAGCTTGAACATTAAATTGTTGATGTAATTGCGTGAACGAAACCAATACCAAGCGCTCGCGGAAAAAAAACGGCACTTCAATACCCACGTTGCTCTTTGACATTAACCCACCTCAATGCTCCCACAAGCTGAATATTTATACGTATAGTCATGTGACCGAATTGGAGAAGGAAACCAAGTCCACTTCCCTATTTTGTTGTTTTGTTGACCAACCTTTATATGGAAATTGATTTCCGTAATCTACAGATCTGGAACTTCTCTTTGGGTGACTGTTAACCGAGTCAATGTCTAACTCTTCAATGCACTCAGCAGGAAAATTGACTCACATAATTTCCTTTTTCTGTTTTGCTTGACGAACACTATAGGAAATCCTTCACTTGGACTATACCGAACAACAAATATAATTTCCATAGCATGCCACTGCGAACGTCTGCAAATATTCAATTTAGCTTGGGTTGGATTTTGTTCATGGGCTCAAATTCGAGACATATTTTAACAATTTCCACCTTGGCTCGATGTTTAAGCCAAGTCACAATCGCTTCGCTGGAACTTCACTACTACTCTCCCACAGTCCCTGATGGGCTCAACCTCCACAAATATCTTTCAAGTTAAAGCCACACTCGAACTTGGCTATAATTATGGACCTCATCAGAACACCAACTCCACATGCACCCTTAACTACTTTGCAAAGATTTTCCGACACAACCTCCTCAATTGCAGATAAAATAAAACCATTATTGCATCCATATTTGTCAGAAGATCAAATAAGCACCTTGTCAAATTCAGTAGTTATATCAACTGTTGGCTCAATAGGCTCCACCTTGCTACAAGTACCATTTGTGTCGATTATTTCGCTAGCACCCGCTACCTCAAGAGTTTCTGGTTGCAACTCCATCTCAAGCTGAACATCATCTAAATTCGTATAAACACTTCCACAAACACTTCTATCTAGAAGTACTTGAGACTCATCAAATGTAACTTTTCTGTTGACAATGGTTGAAATTAATTCCAGGCACCACAACTGATAACCTTGCTCACCTTGTCCATAACATGCACTTTCTCGCCTTTTCATCGAGTTTACCATCATTTACTCGAATATAACATGGGCAACCAAATATTCTAAGAATAGAATAATCAGCAACGTTACCTAACCACACTTATTCGGGAATCCGACATCCTATCGCAGTCTATGAGGATTTATTCATCAGGTAACCCACCATATTAAGCACATCCGCCAAGAATTTTTTAGCCATACCAGTACTAGAGAGCATTTTACGGGCCATCTCTAGTAATGTTCTGCTTATCAATTCTGCAACATGTTGTGTTTCATTGGCACTAGTGCGATGTTTCACTATACTTTCCTTCATGCATAATTCGTTTAACAGTTTTGAGCAAAACTCTAAATTATTGTTAGTTTGCACCCGTTTGATCATCTTACCAGTTTTCTTTTTTTATCAAAGCTCTCAATTGTCTGATCCTGACAATAGCATCAAATTTGGGCCTAAGCACAAACACCAAAGTCTTCATCGAGTAATCATCAACAATTATTTGCATAAATCTAACACTTTTCCTCAAAGGAAAACATGACAACTTACGAACATCCAAATGAATTAATCCTGCACTATTTGATGGTTTCTCTAACAATGTCACTGAACTACACTTTTCGCTGCTGATCTAAATCACAGTATCTGCATGCATTCATTTTGTTAGCAATATAACCACATATCAAATTCCTTTCACTTGGAACCTTCAGGCTTTTCTCGTTAATGTGTCCCAAACGCATATGCTACAATTCAGACTCTCGAACCGATGCATTTGATGTCTTCGCGGTGAATTCCTTCACTGTCTCACCTTGAAGTTCATACAGGTCATTATGCTTGATTCCTTTCATTATTATAAAGGCACTTTGAACAATTTTTTGAACTCTATATTCTGAAGAATACCGACACTCAATTGAATCCACGGCACTCAAGGAAATTAATTTTTCTTTAACTCTGGAACATACCTTACTCCAGTCAATGTCCACACAATACCATAATGCATTTTGACTCTAACATCACCAACACTTATAACATCGCATTCAGAATTATTCCCCAACATCACTTTATTACTATCCGTGCACTAATAAATAGTAAACCAGTTCTTGTTTGGTGTAGTGTGAAAAAAACAACCAGAATCCATAATCCATTTGCCAAATGACGAATCATCAGTGACAGACAAGACACAATCAACAATATTTGAATTACCATTAGTTGTAGCTACAACATCATCCGTAGACTTAATTCTAATTCCCTTACTCTTGTTTTTCATATTAAAGCAATCTCTTCTAAGATGTCCCCTATTGCCATAACTGCAACAGACAACACCACCTGTCCTAAACTGACTTCGTTTATTCATGATTATACTACTTTCGCTAATGCAAGTACTAGTTCTTCCTCTATTTTCACCTACTAAAGCAGCATATATATGTTCACAAGATTCTCTTCTACATATGTCCTCACTTAGAATTAAATCTCGAACATTATTAAATGTCAAGCTTGTTAGCCCAGATGAATTACTAACGTAGTAATAGTAGTATTCCAACTATCAGGCAATGGGGATAATAAAATCAAAGCACGTATCTTATCTTAAAAGTCAATATCAACTGAACTCAATTGACTAATGATCACATTAAATTCATTAATATGATAAGCAACTGATGCATTTTCACTCATCTTTAAGTTAAAGAGACATCGCATCAAGTAGACTTTGTTAATCGCAGAGGGCTTCTCGTACATGTCTAACAGGACTTCCATCAAACTCGCAATAGTTGTCTCTTTCACGATGTTAAACGCAACGTTACGAGCCAACGTTTGCCGAATAACAACCAAAGCTCATTCCTAATCAGCTTGCTTCATCATCTTTGGTTTCTCCCCAGATGGGCAAGTACAGTTTCATATGATATAAACAATCCTTAACCTACATCTTCCAAAAATCAAAATCATTCCCATCAAATCTGTCGATTATCACTTTTCATTCTTCCGCTGCCATCAATTCGCTTCAACTTAGGCAAGCCTTGCTCTAATTCCATTTTTTAGGAGTGTGCAATAGAAGCCCGATATCTTCACCTAGGGAGATCGCCAAGACGAAGCTTAAGTCTGAGCCAATCAATATATCCAGTTAGACCCATATTTACTCAAAAGTTTAAGCCAATAAGTTATGGGTCAACTATTATATATTAACTGCTCAACATTACACTAATTCTCTTATGTGGGACTTCTCTAACACAACTTATAAGTATATTTTGTGTTAGGCATGCTCCCTCTTAATTTAGGTATCCTTTTGTATCCATTTTAACTTGAATCTCCAAATGATTACAATGCACCTGCAACTATGCATAACAACCATTATCAACTGCTAACTTGGGATTGCATCACCCATGGTCTCTATCTCGCGTCACTAAACTAACTATCCATGGTCTCTTCTCGCCAGACCAATCGTGACAACAATTTTCACTCGAAACAAGCGTCGATCATGAGATTTCTTTTTTGAGTTATTTCACCAAACATCGAAATAGATTGGAGGCCCACCAATCGACCATCGGCTCTGATAAGTAAGCGATTGAATAGTAATATTAATAGAATAAGAAAATAAATTGGACACAAGGTTTATGTGGTTCGGTCGTAGTGACTTACGTCCATGGGGAAAACAGCAATGAATTCCACTATAGATCAAGTGATATAACGGAGATTACAACCACACTCGAGTTATTCAAACCCTCTTGATATTTCCTAAGTCCCAAATTACACCCAATAATGCACATAGTGTTTTGCCTACAATTTCTCACGAAATAATCTCTCAATCTCACGAAGAAATTATACACAAATCTCATCAGAAGATTTACTCAGCTTGAATACTAAATTATAGATGTAATTGCATGAACGATATCAATATCAAGCGATCGCAAGAAAAACGGCGCGTTAAGATCGACGCTACTCTTTGACATCAACCCACCTCAATGCTCCCATAAGCTGAATATTTATGCATAAAGTCATGTGACCGAATTGGAGAAGGAAACCAAGTCCACTTTCCCATTTTGTTGTTTCGTTGACCAAACTTTATACGAAAATTGATTTCTATAATCTACGGATCTGGAACTTCTCTTTGGGCGACTGTTGACTAAGTCAATATCCAAGTCTTCAATGCACTCAACAGGGAAATTGACTCATGTAATTTCCTTTATCTGTTTTGCTTGACGGACACTACACGAAATCCTTCACTTGGACTATACCGAATAAGAAATATAATTTCCATAGCATGCCACCGCGAACGTCGGGTTTCGTTCATGAGCTCAAATTTGAGACATTTTTTTTTTGGTCGAAAAAGTCGCTAACATTGATAGTCAAGAGTTTTTAGACAAGAAGCCCAAAGCAGGGGCATCAAAGCACAATAACTCCTAAAGGGGTTAGGGAGGATGAGCTAACTAAGGTAGAGGTAAAGAATTTAAACGATGAGATTTAGCTACCCAATCCGCAACTTTGTTTGCAATCCTTCCACAATAGGCCAAGGAAATCTTGTCAAAATGGGCCATCCTTGTTCGAGCATCCGCAATCAGAATGCTCACTTCCCATGGCACGTGAGAATCACTTAACATAGCTTCAGTCAGAACTGAGCAATCTATCTCTAAGTACAATTCTTTCTCTCTCCAAGCCCTAAAGTACGACAATGCCTCCAATAGAGCCATCGTCTCCATTTGAGTCGCCAAGGAAGTAGTGATTTTTTTGACGAATCCATCCAGCAAAGCTCCAGATTCATCACGAAGGACACCAACGATTACTCCTTCCGTGTTGCTGTTGACAAAAGATCCATTGAAATTGAACTTGAAGGACCGGCTCTTCGATGGATGCTGATTCAGAGGTAAAGTCTCCTTATCAGTGTCAAGTTTTGAACTTTTAGGGTTCCATTTGCTATAATTTCTGACCATAGCTTGCGCTGAAGCAATTAGCGATTGAGGGTTTGGGTATTTGCGCTGAAATAATAAATCGTTCCTTGCTTTCCATATAAACCAGAGAAGAGTTGCAATTCTTTCAAAGGTAAGTGGGTTGCCTGCCTGCTTGAGAAAATTTTGTAGCCACTCTTCAATTCGGATAATGTTTTGACTCAAGACTTGTACATTTACTTTACGGTTTTTCCAAATCTCGTATGTCCAAGGGCACAACAAGAGGAGGTGTTCCATAGTTTCTGCTTCTCGATTGCAAGGTAAAATCTTTCGCTTACAGAGGCTTTCTTTGGTAGAAAGTGCATTTTGGCACACATTCCAGAGAAAGATTCTGACTTTGGGAGGGGGGGGGGGTGTGTAGGTGCCAAATATGGTACCATAACTTACGGGTTGGTTGATAAGAAGGTGAGGCTTGGGATGTGTTCTGTTTGTTTCCCTCTTCACGGAGCAAAATGTATGCACTTTTGACTACATACTCTCTTGACTTGGAACCCGTCCACACCAATTTATCTTGTGTAAGATGAGTCATCAAAGGCACAACCAAAATCTCACTCACTATTTGTTCGTCAAAAAAACTTCTGATCAATTGTTCATCCCACTTGTCCTCACATGAAATCAGGTTAGGTACTTTAGTTGGATCGCTTAAGTTAGCTGACCCTCCAATAGTTCATCTTTTGAGCCATCTATCTTCATGAATTCTGGTATCCTCTCCTGTTCCAACTGACCACATAACTTACTTCGATATCAATTCTCTGCCCATCAAGATACTTTGCCAACCCCAGGAGCGGCGAGACACCTTTTCAGCTTGCCAAAAGGATATATTAGGAAAGTAAATTCCTTTTAAAACCTAGCTCCATAAAGATTCTTAGTTTTGTGCTAATTTCCATGCTTGTTTGCTAAGCATGGCTCTATTAAAGGATATCAAGTCCTTGAAGCCCATTCCCCCTTTATCTTTCCTGGTTTAAAAAATGTGACATTTTGAAATTCGACCCATGTTTGGGATTTATGAAATGATAACATCATCGATGCACTTTCAGTTAATTCTCGCTCTGAATTAATCAATCATGAGAATACTAACTGTTGGGGAATGGCTAGCTAGGAAATGAGCACGCACGACCTAAGAACTCGAACTTGGATTGACACTTCGACCATAAGGATTAACGAGGTGATATTTTGGGTCATTATAAACCAATCCAAAAATGGTTATAAAACGATTTGACAATGTTATATAATTGGGTCACGAGTGATTCCATTTAACCATTGTATGCATTCCAAACGTTCCGAAACTAATTTCTAGTGATTGTGTCATTTGGAACTAGTGATTGACCCTTGCAATTACATGACAACCAAGGTCACTATGGCTCGAGTAAACTTAAATATGGCTTGATATTGAATCAACCACGGGTCGAATGCGTGTAACCCCTAAAAACAACCCGTTAGTTTGAGATACACGAAAGTGGCGATTGATTGATTTTGACCATGCAATGGAATCCGAACTTGGGTATTGAACTTTCAAGGATATCAAAACTATTATATTGGACGTTACCGCGAAGCTCGCTTAGTTATCGGTTTGCTCAGAAATTCTCGGAAAAGTGACATTTGGCTCGGAATTTGAAAAAGACGTTTTTGCCCCTAGGTGTTCTAGAGTTTCTTTGTTGAGTGGAAGGGCATAATGGTCTTTATACCCTAGTGGCCGAAAATTCCCTCCTCGGACAGAATTACCCTTGCTTTGTTGGTTATTTGCTTTATGCCCCTTCTAGAAACCTTTTTGCTAGAATAAATCCTAGCCTTGAGATGAAACTTGGGGACCAAGAACACATCCCAACCCTCTATTTTGGATATGGATATTCAGCCCCTTTCTCTCTCACCTCACTTTCTCTTTTTTTTTTTTTGGGTAAAGGTAAGAGTATATATAACTTTTCTGGTCTAAATAATAGCTGGCGGTGGATTTCCAACTACGATTACTCCCCCCTCGGTAGAATATGGCTCGGGTGGGATCCAAATGAGATTGAAATGAGTCTTTTATGCTCCTCTTCCCAACTCATACATGCTCAGATAAAGCTGCTGAAAATGGGAAAGTCCTGTCTTCTCTCAATAGTCTACGGCGAACATACCTTTGCGAATAGGCGGCCACTTTGGGATGACCTCGTCAGAATTTCTTCATGTCAACTTCCCTGGATAGTTGCTGGAGATCTTAATGCTATTAGAGATCCTGATGACAGAATGGGTAGCTCAACTCCTTGGATACCAGCCTTTGATGATTGCTGGAACTGTCTTAACCAGGCGGGTCTAGATGATCTTCGTTTTGTGGGCTGTAGATACACTTGGTCCCACTCTTCAGGTGCTAATTGCAAGTTGCGCAAGATTGATCGGGTCCTCGTTAATGACCTTTGGAACCAACAGTTTTCCTTCTCTGAAGCTAATTTCTTGGCGCCAGGCATATCCGATCACTCCTCTATGGTGATTAGGATTCTTCCGCCTCAATGCTCCAGGAAACCATTTAAATTCTTCAACTTTTGGATCTCTCATCCAAAATTCTTGGACATAGTTGCTCATACTGATTTTTCGGGCTCATCAATGTACCGAATCTGCTGCAAACTTGGAAGCCTCAAGGCTAAGTTGAAGACCTTGAATCGTAGCTCCTTCTTGGATATCTCCACCAGGACTGAGCAAGTAAGGGTAGCGCTTTATGATGTTCAGGCTGCCTTAGAAAGCCATCCTTTTGATCAGAACCTTCGTGATTCTGAACTGGATCATATACGAACTTTCTCGACCTTGCGTCAACAAGAGGAATCTTTCTTTAGACAAAAGTCCAGGATACGATGGCTCAAGGAGGACGACCTCAATACGAAGTATTTTCACCATTTTGTAAACAACAGGCGTGTTCAGAATCGTATACTCTCTGTATCCACAACTGATGGAGTGCTATTAACTGACCATATTGATGTCGGGAACCATATTGTAGGCCATTTTCAGCAACTTCTCAATGGTAGCTCAGCGAGTTCTCAGGCTTCTATTGACGAGATCAGCTCCTTCATTGGTACGGGCCTTGATAAGAATCAGAGAAATATCCTAGCTGCCCCGGTTTCGGATGAAGAAATCCAATCTACCCTTTTCTCACTTGCCAAAGGCAAGGCTCCTGGACCGGATGGGTTCAATGTTGATTTTTTCAAATCCACCTGGGAGATTACTGGGCCCTCAATTATCACGGCGGTAAGGGACTTCTTCCAAACTGGTTGTATCCTTAAGGAGATTAATACTACCATCTTGACTCTGGTGCCAAAGTCTCCAAATGCTTCAGCTATGAATGACTTCCAGCCCATTGCTTGTTGCAATACCCTTTATAAATGCATCTCCAAAATTCTGGCTAGGCGTATTGCACTTGTCTTACCCACTTTGATTGATTCTTCTCAAGCGGCCTTTGTCAAAGGACGCAGGATCAGTGACAACATTATGATCGCTCAGGAGCTTTTTGCTGACTTTCATCATGAACCCTATCGTCCAAAATGCGCCATCAAGGTTGATTTTCAGAAAGCTTATGACACGGTTGACTGGAAATTCATTGAGAAGACCCTAATGGCTTTTAAATTTCCTGGTTTCTTTATCAAGATGGTTATGGCTTGTGTCTCAACAGCCAAATTCTCGATATCAATTAATGGGGAATTACAGGGCTTCTTTGCTAGTTCCTGGGATATTAGACAAGGTGACCCCTTATCACCTTACCTGTTTATATTGGTAATGGAAGTCCTTTCTAGTTTATTAAAGGCCAAGACCACTAGCTCGGACTTTCACTGGTTTTGGCGTTGCAAACAAACCCGCTTATCACATCTATTCTTTGCGGATGATGTCCTTATTTTCTCAGAAGCGCACTTAAAGTCTGTTGCCCTTTTTAAGGAAGCTCTTAACTTATTTTCTGATTGGTCTGGCCTTAGACCAAACAATGGCAAAAGCAATGTGTTTTTATCGGGAGGGACGCCAGCCCTTCATGAACAAATTCTTCAGTGCCTCGGCTTCCAGCAAGGTACGCTGCCCTTTCGTTACCTAGGCGTTCCTGTTATTTCTTCTGGACTTCGGAAAGAGGATTGCAAAGTGCTGATTGACAAAATAACTGCTCGTGCCCGTTCATGGACGCATCGCTTTCTATCCTTTGCTGGTCGGATGCAGCTCATTAAATCCGTCCTTCACTCTATCCATGTCTACTGAGCCTCGATCTTTTCCCTTCCGAAGAATGTGCTGTATAATATTGAGACTATTCTACGACAGTTTTTATGGAAGGGTCCTGAGTTGGGCGTGGGCAGAGCTAGAGTAACATGGAAGAACGTTTGTCTACCTAAAGAGGAAGGAGGCTTAGGGATTCGGAGACTTACAGAATACAATAGAGCCTTGACTCTAAAACACATTTGGCTCCTATTTTCGGATAAGGAATCCTTGTGGTGTAAATGGATACACTCAACTTTCTTGAAGAATTTTAACTTCTGGGTTGTATCCAAACCAACATTTTGTTCTTCGACTTGGAAGAAAATCTTAGATATGAGAACCTTCGCTCAGACTACCCTTCGATGGAAGATAGGTAATGGTCGTTCGGCCTCCTTTTGGTTCGATTGGTGGCATGATAAAGGCCCATTTCACCTTTTATTCAGCAATACCGAAATCTACCAATCGCGGATACCTCGGAATATATCAGTTCGGGATTTTTTTGATCGACCTTGGCAACCTTCTATCATTCTGGACACCATCCTCAGCTGGATGGACTCAGTGCCAATCTTTCAGGAAAATTCTCTGGATAAACCTTTATGGGCCCCGCATCCTTCCGGCTCCTTCTCGGTTTCACTAGCTTGGGACTACATCAGAACTACAAGCCGGCCTGTTGCGTGGCACTCCTTCATCTGGGATCACCATTTAGTCCCTCGGCATTCCTTCCTGTTATGGCTAGCGACTCTTAATCGTCTGCCTACACAGATATTTCTCCTACAATCTCGTAGGATCAACACAACTTTATGTCCCTTCTGTGCTACAACACCTGACTCGATCAACCACCTCTATTTTGAGTGCTCGCATACTAGTCGATTGGCTTCCTTCTGGGCTACAAAATGTAACCTGCCATGGCGTAACCGACCGTGGCAAGACAACATTACTTGGCTAGTGAAAATCTGTGGAGGATCTTCCTTTGCCCATTGCCTTTCCAAGTACTCCTTTGCTGCTTTATGTCACATAATATGGACTGAGAGAAACTATTCCTTATTCAGAAACAAGAGTCTTTTCATCCCCGGCATGCGTAAGCATTTGATCAAAGTGGTGATGGATAAAGCCATATCTTTTGGCCGTATTGCGGATACTTACAGAAATCGGAAAATGCTAAGAAATTGGAGTCTCCCTTTGTCACTCCTTGAAGCAGCGCCGATGAATACATAGGTTTGTAGTCCTTAGCCCCCCGGGCTTTGTTACCTTGATTTTGTTGAGGTTTTCTCCTGTATGCGGTTTGCTCTCCGGGGGACCTATACAGCTTTGTTCGGGGAGTTTTTCGCTATTTTGCTGATTTCGATGACATGGGCATTGGTTCTTTTCCGAGGGACCTTTTGAGCTTTGTTTGGGGACAAGGGCTTTCTCCTCCAAACCTCGCTGTTGTGCTGCTGCTTCCGGCTATTTCGGAGTTTTAGGCATCCACTCTTCGTTGTTCTGGTGTTCCGGGGGACCTGTGGAGCGTTGTTCGGGGACTCTGCTGTTTGCTGCTGCTTCAGGCTGGTTCGGTGACATGGGCCTCTCATCTTCGCTGTTCTACTCCTACTTTTGGAGATAGGGGCTGACCTCCAACTTTGGATTGGCGCGGCTTCCTGTTCCGGGGGACTGTTGGAGCCTTCGCTGTTTTGCTGCTGCTCCGACTTATTCGGTGACTTGGGCCTCTTTCTTCGCTGTCTTGCTGCTGCTGCCGGAGACATGGGCTGACTACCATCACTCGTTTTGGACCGGTTTCCTTGTGTTTCGGTTGTAGTTGTTCTTGTCTAGCTAGTCTTTTGGCTTGTTGTTTAGATCCTGCTGAACCTTTCTTGACCTTGTGTGGACATCATTTTGTCCTAATAGGGTCAGGTGGTGGTTTGGGCTTAGGTTGTATTTGGTGTTTGAAAAGTAATTATACTCTTACCTTTACAAAAAATATATATATATATATATAACTTTTCAAACACCAAATACAACCTAACGCCCAAACCAACTCCTGACCCTATTAGGACATAAGATGTCCAAACAAGATCAAGAAAGGTTGTGCAGGAACTAATCAACAAGCCAAGAGGCTAGCTAAATACAAGAAACAACTAAATCCTAATCACAAGGAAAACCAATCCAATCCGAAGCTTAGAGGTCAGCCCATATCTCCGGAAGCAGTAGCAGAACAGCGAAGATTGGAGGCCCATGTCACCGAATCAGCCGGAAGCAGCAACAAAGCAGCGAAGATTGGAGGTGAAAGCCCATGTCCCCGAACAAAGCTGCAAAGGTCCCCCGGAACAGCAAGCCGAAGCTTGGAGGAGAAAACCAAACATGAAAAACCGCAACAAAGCCCTTTACAAGACAGAGAACTAAGCATCCAACTAAAAAAAGATGGAAGGTGAGAGTTCCCAGTTCCTTTGTAGTCTTCTATTTAACGGTGTGTCAGCAATTTTTCCTAAGGATAGAGCTTTATCCTTCACCATCTTGATAATGTGCTTACGTATTCCCGGAATAAAGATAGTCTTGTTTCTGAAGAGAGAGTTGTTCCGCTCAATCCATATGGTATGGCAAAGAGCTCTGAATGAGAACCTAGCAAGTCGATGCGCAAAGGAAGGACCTCCACAAACTTTGTTTGCCCATAAAATAAGGTCTGGCCACGGACGGTTGCGCCATGGAAGATTACAATTAGTAGCCCAAAAGGAAGCCAGCCTGCTAGTAGCGGAACATTCGAAGAAAAGATGATTGATGGAGTCCGGTATAAGACAACAGAAGGCACAAAGTCCTGATTTAGTGCGACGAATTTGGAGAAGAAGGACCTGTATAGGTAGCCGATTTAATGACGCAATCCATAAGAGAAAGGAGTGCCGGGGGGCCATGTGAGAGTCCCATACAAATGAATGCCAAGTTACTAGGTGACCTTTCTTCCTTATGTGGTTCCAGGCCTGGGCGACCGAGAAGGGTTCGGTCGGGTTAGGGTTCCAGATGAAGCTATCCGGAGTATCATCATCAAAGCTTGGGAGAGCTTCCATCCATTCCATAATAGTGTGGAGAGTGGATGATGGTTGCCACGTAGAGCGAAAGAAGTCCCAAATCGAGGCATCACGTGAGATCCGAGACTGGTAGATATCCATATTGTTGAAAAACAGATAGAGGGGCCCTTTTGTATGCCACCAATCAAACCAAAAGGATATCATCCGGCTTGCCAATCTTCCACCGGAAAAAGGTCTGGGCTGAGACTCGCAAGTCAAGGATCTTCTTCCAAGTCCATGAGCAAAAGGTGGGTTTGGAAACAGTCCAAAAGTTTTTCTTCTGTAAAAAGTTTGAATGAATCCATTTACACCACATAGATTCCTTGTCAGTGAAAAGGATCCATATGTGCTTTAGCATCATGGCTCTATTGTATTCAGATAGACTTCGTATCCCGAGGCCGCCTTCTTCTTTTGGGAGACAAACAGTATTCCAGGCTACCTTAGCACCACCCGTTCCTAAGTCAGGACCTTTCCATAGAAACTGTCGAAGTATGGTCTCAATACCATTCAAGACACATATGAGAAGAGAGAATATCGTGGCCCAGTATACTTGGATGGAATGCAAAACTGATTGAATAAGTTGTATGCGACAAGCAAAAGATAGGAATCTTTGTGTCCAAGAACGGACTCGCGCCGTAATGGAATCAACCAAGAGCTTGCAATCCTCTTTACGTAGCCTGGAAGAGATAATGGGCACACCCAAGTATCGGAAGGGAAGAAACCCTTGTTGAAATCCGAGACATTGGAGAATACCGCTACGTGACTCCGAATTACCTCCCGAGAGGTAAATATTGCTCTTGTTAGGATTTGGTCTTAAGCCGGACCATCTTGAGAATAAATCTAGAGATTCCTTTATAAGCTCTATCGATCTCATGTGCCCTTGTGAAAATAAAAGAACATCATCTGCAAAGAACAAATGGGATATGCGAGGTCTCTTGCATCGCCAATACCACCGGAAATCCGGTTTGTTAGTTTTGGACTTGAGAATAGCTGAGAAGATTTCCATAGCAAGAATGAAAAGGTACGGTGACAGGGGTCCCCCTGACGTATCCCTCGGTTACTAGCAAAATAGCCATGCAATTCGCCATTAATCGAAATCGTGAATTTGGCAGTTGAGATGCATGCCATAACCAGCTTAATAAAAAAAGCTGGAAAGTTGAAGGCTGTAAGTACCCTTTCAATAAAGTTCCAGTCAATCGTGTCGAAAGTTTTGTGAAAATCCACCTTAATGGCACATTTAGGTAGGTATGCTTCGTGGTGAAAGTCCGCAAAGAGTTCTTGTGCTGCCATAATATTGTCACTGATTCTGCGGCCTTTAACAAAGGCTGTTTGGGAAGGTCCAATCAGCATCGGGATAACCTTTGCCATACGCCTAGCAAGGATTTTAGAAATGCATTTGTACAAAGTATTGCAACAGGCTATTGGTCGGAATTCGCTCATGGCCGATGCATTAGGGTATTTCGGCACCAACGTTAGAATGGTGTTGTTAATCTCTTTTAGCATGCGACCAGTCTCAAAGAAAGCCTTAACTGCATCCATAATAGATTGTCCAATGATCCCCCAAGTCTGTTTGAAAAATTCAGCATTAAAACCGTCAGGACCAGGAGCTTTGTCGTTAGCAAGGGAGAAAAGGGCAGATTTAATTTCCTCCTCAGTGATCGGCTGAATTAAGGTGGAACTCTGGTTTTCATCCAGGACGTGTCCAAGGAGAGCCTCCAGCTCTAAGGCAGAAGGTAGGGCCGGTGTTGAACCGCCATTTAATAAACTCTGAAAGTAATGGACAATATGGTCCCTGACTTGCTGAGGTTCGGTGATTAGCATACCAGCCTCTGTCGAAACTGTTAGGATTCTATTGTGAAGTCTCCTTTTGTTGACCTGGAGGTGAAAATATTTTGTGTTCATGTCCCCTTGCTTGAGCCAACGAATTCTAGATTTTTGTCTGAAAAAGGACTCTTCTTGAGATCTCAAGGCAGAAAAGGTTTGTAGGAGTGTTGCTTCACTTGCTCCGAGGCTTTGGTCGAATGGATTGACTCCAAAGCTGTCTGAACAGCAGAAAGATTCAATCTAGCCTGCTCTGTTCTGGCGGAAATGTCTGAAAAGGAAGACCTGTTCAAAAGCTTCAACTTTGATTTGAGAATCTTAAGTTTGCAGCAAACTATGAACATGGGTGTACCAGTAATATGGGTATCCCAAGCTTGGGCAACTAACTCCAAAAAGGTTGGATGAGTAGTCCAATAGTTGAAAAACTTGAACGGCTTTTTGAAAGAACTAGGGAGTGCAATTTTTATTACCATAGGGGAGTGATCAGAAATGCCAGGTGGAAGAAAATTAGCTTCAGAAAAGGAGAATTGCTGAAGCCAACAACCATTTATAAGTACCCGATCAATCTTACGCATTTTGCGGTTTGCACCTGAAGAATGTGTCCATGTGTATCGACACCCGACATAACGAAGGTCCTCCAAGCCCGCCTGGCTAAGGCCTTCTCGACATTCATCGAAGGCCGGGATCCACTGGGTAGAGCCGCCCACCCTGTCTTCCGGGTCTCTAATTGTATTAAAATCCCCGGCAACGATCCATGGTAAGTCGCTGTTAGAGAGACGATAGAGGTCAGCCCAAAGTTGCCTTCGTTTCACAAAAGTATGTTCACCATAAGCAATTGTGAACAAACAAGATTCCTGGAGGTTCAAGAGTCGGAGCTGAAGATGAATTATTTGGCAAGAGGAAAAGATGAGACTAATGTCCAGCTCATTTGGGTCCCGTCCGAACCAGATCCTACCGAGAGGTGAGGAGTCATAGTTAGAAATCCATCGCCAAGTAGTATTTAAGCCTCTTGAAATCGTAGCAAAAGAAGAAGCCTTCACTTTAGTTTCCAAAATCCCAATACAGCAAAGGTGGTTCTTTCTAATGAAGGCACGGATTTCAGCTTGCCTCAGGGGATCTACTAGGCCCCTAATGTTCCATACTCCAAAAAACATAGCAAAAACAAAAGTTATTTCTGAGAAGTCCTAGGCCTCCTCCTCTTGGCTTTCGAAGAAGAACGACCATGAGCTTTGGCGGGGTTTGAAGGGATAGACGTTGTACCAGGGGAGGCACTAGTGAGCTCCATCGTGGGACAGGATGCTAGGGTACGTGACCGAGTGTTGGGAGGGGAGGCACAAGCTGGTTCAGTCTCCCTTGATTCATCCAAAGCAATAGCTTTGTCTACTGGAGTTTGAGAGCCACAAGAATCTTCAGTATTAGATAGGGAGTTTGAAGGAGAGTCCAAGATCTGTTGGTCCATTGAATCTGTTGGACGCGGAGCATGGGGATGAGGAGGTCCAGGCTCAAGGTCGTTGGAGCTGGGCAGATCAGATTCTACTTGGGCAAGTTCACCAACAGAATCAGCAGCATTCAGCAAGGGTTCATCCTCTCGCAAGTTACAGGCTGATTGAGGGGCTGGTGTAGGTTGTGGCTGGTTCGCATGCAAAACAGGGGGAGGATTGCCTTTTCTCCGACTAACCTGGGTCTAGCCATCTTCTGTTTGAGCTCGAGTATTGTTTTCAGCTCTAGGTTCAGGTTGCTCAGTAGCACAATCAAAACCCCTGGTTCCTTGTTTATGGCCGAAGATACCACAAGAGGAACAAGCCAATGGCTTCCATTCGTATTCAATAGGGATTAGGTTCACTTCACCATCCCATCTAAACTTGATAGAATCCACACGGGGGCTAGAGGCCTTTATCTCTATACAGACTCGAGCAAAGGAGATACGGGTCATCTGCTCAGTTTGAATATCCACATACAGCGGTCTTCCGATGGCACTAGCAATTCGGCCAATACCTGTAGGAGACCATAAGGAGAAAGGTATATCCCTTAGCCTTACCCATACTGGAAGAGAGTCAAGCTTCCCCTTCTGGAGTTTCAATTTGGAATGCCATTGTTGCAGCATCATGGTGCTGCTGAAAATAGAGATTGGTCCCATGTCTATAATCTTCCTGCGGAATTCCGCATTTGGTACTCGGAAGAAATAAAAACCATTCTCATGCAATTTGACATCAGCAACTTGGTCACCCCAGGACTTCTTGATAGCTTCTTCAGTCAGCTTGAAAGGCACTGTCTTCCCAATGTAATGACCTACTATGTATTCCAGCCATCTCGGGTTCTCCTCAGCCACAACCTCTGGTGAGATTTCAACAATAACTTCCCCATTTTCCATAGAAGGTGGAACATATGCAAGATTATATCCTTTAGTTAGGACTCGCGCCACATTAGCCCAAGTTTTGGTCGACTGAACAGGAGGAGGTTGTTGGCCTGCTGCATTTGTTCTAAGATCAGAACCGCCTGGGGGACTAGCAATATGTGTCTGTCTAGGGGGGACGACGACTTTGTGATCGGCCCCTGCTATGGCTATGTCGAGCAAAACCTTTCTGGATGAATCTGGATCCAGTAGATGGACTTTTACTAGTGAAAGCTACTTATTTGCCTCTAGATTCAGCTACCTTAGAGGTTCCTTCAAGTACAGCAGCTGAAGTGTTCAAACCAGGGCTCTTTGCCGCCGGATATGCCTCAGTAATAGGGGGAAATTCAGACTCCAAAGCATGTGGAAGTTCAGACGTTTGAAGAGGAAACGCCATCTGGGCATTAACTCAAACACCTAACAGTCAACCCACTAGTTCCAAAGTGTAAATTAGGATGCGCATCAGACAGTTCCCCAATTTAATGCTACCACTGAAACACAACTACCAGCTCCAACTCAGCAGCAATATATATAACCTAATTCAGAACCTAGCCCAGCTCCACTCAAACCGCCAGAGAATCAGTTTCAGAACAGGGAGCGTCAGTCTCGCAGCTGGTCTCCTCAGCTCAACGCGTGCCAACCAATTCACCAGGCCCAACAGAAGCCAAGAGACAGAGTTGAAAGCAGCGAGCCAAGGTAGACAATCGTAGAGAGCCAGACCTGTATCACAGTTCAGTTCGTTCGAAGTACGCAAGGAAGAACAATGAAGCCCGACGATCAGATCTGGAAATCCCGCTTCAGAGCTGGACGAGGGGAAGATTCCTTCAGAGGGTTGATAGAGGATGGACCGAAGGGCCTGCCCTCCAAATTTCAGGCCAATCCGTCGCCGGAATCAGCCGGAATCAGCAGAAGACCGGCGGGTGAACAGTACCCACGAGAATCCCCTTGGAGAGCATTCTGATGTGAACAGTACCCGAGAATTTGGAGAATTGAAAAAGTCACCTCACTTTCTCTCTTACTCTCTCTCTAAACCAAGAACGCTCTCTTTCTCTCTCATTCTCTCTCACCTTGGCCAAAACACACCACCACCCACCACCACCCTCACGCCACCACCCTTGAGCCCCATGGACCGTCGTGAGCCGCCTCCAAGCAACCGTTCACGCTCAGATCAGCCGCCGTTCGTTGGATCACCGTTTAGTCACTGCTGTTCGCCGGAAGTTCCGGATCTGGCTGTGACTTGCAGCTACTGTTTGGGCTTGGTTTCTAGCTTAGATTAGTAATAAGTAACTCCCTAAACCTTGATTAGGTTGATAGGTTATTAATGAATAGGGTTTAGGGGTTGTTTAATGGATTTAGGGGTTAATATGGGGGTCATTTGAGTGTGCTGATTTGGGAACTTTGTGTATGGCCGAATTTGATCATGTGGTTGATTTTGATGTTAAGATAGGTTGATCATGTGGCTTGATCTTGATCATGAGTTTAATGTTACTAGTTTTGCTTAATTTGATTAATTATATTGATTAGTGTTAATTTAATTAAATTCGTGGGTTAATCATGTGGTAATGGCTGATTTAGATGAATAAGACATTGATCATGTGGCTCACATTGGTTATTGCTATGTGAATGTTAATCTTATGGCTTAAAGGACTTGATTATGTGCTAATTTCGATCTTGTGGTTTAATTAAATGAGTATGTGATAAAGTTTGATCATATGGCTAATTAGAGATTTGAAGTTGATCGTGTGGCTTTGATTGATAATCGCATGGTTCATTAGTTGATCATGTGGTCGATTGAGTGTCAAATGATGATCGTGTGGTTGATTAATTGTTTAATGCCAATCATATGGTTAATTAGTTTAATCGTGTGGTTGATTTGTTTAATCATGGCTGATTAGTTGACTATGGCTTGATCGCGTGATTTGAATGATGATCATGTGGCTGAAGATGATCATGTGGCTGAAATTGATGTTTCATGGTTGATCTTACACTTGATTATTGGATCGTGTAGTTAATCGTGGCTAATCTTGGTGTATCATGGCAATTTGTGACAAGATAATGATGTTTGATGTGGTTATGAGTGTGATTCATGACATGTTCATTCGTAGGAAAATGCACGTCATAAATACTCTGCATTGGTTAATTAATAAAGATGAAAGTTAGCAATGAGTGATTGTTTGCGTGCATGGCCATGATCAGTTCGGTCTAAGACGAGTTCTAGACGATGCCCGGTGGGAGTTTGAATGCCGTTTAGGTGGGGGTTCTAGACGTTATCGATCGTGGTGGAAGCCGGATTGATGCTCCTTATTGGAATGCCGTTGGGTATCCGACTTACCGGGGGGGACGGTTCGATCCCCAACGTTGCCATGCCTAAAGTAGCGGGGCGATATCCGGCTAGATCGGAAGACGGGCGGGGGTTCGGTGTGGCCCGAGGAGCCGTTAATAATTTAGACAACAACGAGTGTCATTTGCATTGGGGAATGCTTTGTATTTAGAAGTGATATTCGAGCATGTCTGGCTTATTAATTGTCTTTATGCATGATTATGCAAATGTCATGATTAAGTTATGCCTGGTGAGCATGTGTGATATGATGTTACCATTGGGTGTTCGTTGGGACATTTGTTATGAATTGTACTTTGGTTGTGCCAAGGAAGGTTATTGTTATTGTTTTGCCATTTTGTTTAGGATTGCATGATTAGAGTGTTCCGGAGGTACGTGTTACCCTAGTCGCGGTTTAGGTAGTTTACTTATTGAGATATATTCTCATTGTCGCAATATAATATTTCAGACCCTCGACCTTTACTATGATTGATCCTCCATAACGTTTTGAGGTACCTACGGATATGGAACATTGGTTGACAGAATACCCGGCAGGTGATGATAGGGAGTATATTAGGCATGCTAGTACAGTTTTGGTCGATGAGGGTAATAAGTTTTGGAAACCATACTTAAATGGTGTGGTTCTTGAGAGATGGAGATAAGACCTTTGGTCCTCTCCGTGGGTTTGACATTCCCCCTAACGATGGATTATGAGAGTGAGATCTCATGGAGATTGTTCCCCTTGATGGAGCTGTTGCTAATCCAGATTCTGAATCGGAGGTTTCGAAACTCGAGACGGTGTCCATAAAGACAGATCCTGAACCGGGGTCTTTGCCATCAGGTTCTTTTAATGAGATGCCTGACCCAGCCTCGCCGAGGTCACCGCCAGGAAACTGTGGGGGTTTTTGATAGCATGAGAAATCCTATCTTTTTGGGACTCCTTTTTTGAGTAAAGTAGTGAAGCAGATTGATCACCTGATCCCTTTTTGAGTACGCATGGTCTAGGTTGTGGCCTTTAGGAAGGCTTGTATATGTTATCTTTGTAAGTGTAGTTAAGTTTATAAAATGATTTGTTGGTTTGTTTAAATTATTTCTTTATTATCTTGTTCATGTGTTTGAAGAATAGAGAGTTCGTATTGCTTCCACGTGTGTTGCTCTTAAATTTGTTGTATTGGATTGGCGACGAGTCCTAGGAAGTCGCATACTTAATGATCGAGCGGGATGTTGCGGGCTCGTAGGATGCGGGGTGTGATAAAAAACCTCTCATCTTTTCCAATGAAGACCTGACCTCAATTTGCTGTTTTTCCACCAGAAATTAGCAACCTTCTTTTCTATCGACTAACATATTGATATTGGAATTTTAAAGATAGATATGGCATATTGTGGGAGAGCTTGTACCACATTTTTTATCAGAATTTCCTTACCCACCTTCAATATTAAATTTTCATTCCACCCTTCTAGTTTTGTATTTACTCTTGCTAATATCCATGCAAACATTTGTTTCTTGGAAGCACCCCAGTCAGAAGGAATCCTTAAGTATTTCCCAGTCTTCTTAATGACAGGAACACGCAGCTCATTTGCCATATTCTTCCGTAAGTTTTGAAGGCAGCTTGAGCTAAAGAAAATGCCAGATTTTTTCAAGTTTATCACTTACCCAGATGCATAACAGTATTGATTTAGTATCAATGCAAGATTTTGACATTCTATCACTTTTCCATCTAAAAAAAATGTTGAATCATCAGTAAATAGTATATGAGAAAGGATTGGATAGTACCTGTTTCGCTTTATTCCAGCAATAGTTTCGTCATTCACTGCTTTTCGCATGAAGGCCGAAAAGGGTATTGGCCACCAAGATAAACAAGTAAGGGGAGATGGGGTCCCCTTGTCGAAGACCTCTCGAAGGATAAAAGAACGGTAGTGGCTCACCATTCAACTTTACACTCAATGAGGCTGAATTCACACTTTTCATAACCCTATCCACCCACCATTTACAAAATCCCATTTTTAGCATGCAAGTTTCCAAGAAATCCCACTCTACTCTATCATAAACTTTTTTCATGTCTAGTTTCAACACCGCTTGGAACTTTTCCTTTGTTTTCCTGACTCTCAATTGATGGAGCACCTCCTGCACTGCAAGAATATTATCCTGTATTTGTCTTCTGCCTACAAACGCACTTTGTTCTCTTGCTATTAGGTTTGGGAGCCAAGGTCTCAATCTATTAGCCAAGACCTTCGAAATAATCTTGTAGGAGAAGTTGCAAAGGCTTATTGGTCTGAATTGATCAACATTTTTTGGGTTTTTAATTATTGGTATCAATACAATGTGAGTCCTATTTAATTCTAGATTGAGATACCTAGAATTTAAAAAATTCCTTACTTCCTCAAAAACCCCCATTTTAATCTCCTCCCAATGATGTTGGTAAAACTAGCCATTTAACCCATCTGGTGTTGGAGCCTTCATTGAGCCTAGCTGGAAAGCTGCAAGTTTAACTTCTTCCATTGTAAGTTCAGTTCTTAAATGTTGATTGATCTCATTAGTAACTAGAGCTGGAATTTGTTGCAAAACTAGATTAAAATCTCGGTTTCCCACTGAATTGTAAAGCTCCTTGAAAAACTCCACTGTCATCTCTTTCAGTCTCCTGGGGTCACGTGTCCAAGCATCTTTTGCATTCTTTAGCATAGAGATTCTATTTCTCTGTCTTCTTTGCATTGTTGTAGCATGAAAATATTTTGTGTTTTTATCTCCCCATTTTAGCCAGAGCAATCTCGACCTTAAGCTCTAGTACATTTCCTCTCTTCTCCATAAGTTCTCTATCTGTTCAGTGAGTTTCTGCTGTCTTCCTCTATCTACATTTAATGCTTGGTTGCTAATAATGCCTTGTAGCTCATCTTTCAGCATTGTTATCTGCTTGGCTATTGGGAAAGATTTTCTTGCTCCAAATAGCTAATTCAGTGGACACTGCTCTTATTTTCTTCACTAAATCAGCACTAGCCATGCTAGAAGAGTTCCATATGTCCTTAATAATTCTGCCACACTCCTCATTTTCCAGCCAGAAAGCCTCAAACTTGAAATACTTCTTCCTCTTCACTGGTTCAGCCTGTAGAGAAGTAAAATAGGCCGTGGTCCGAGCCTATAGTGGGAAGGCGAATGCTTCTGCTTCAGGGAACAGTAGCCTCCATTCTATAGTACACACCGCCTTATCTAATCTCTTTTTAACAAATTCTTCCCCTTCTCGATTATTTGCGCAGGTAAACGCACAACCCTTGCTTTCCATAACCATCAACCCACACTCATTAAGAAAGTCTCTAAAGGCGTTTAATCTGTATAGCTCAGAATCTCTTTTACCGACCTTTTCCTAATCATATGAAGTTTCATTAAAATCCCCTAAACACACCCAAGGTTGGGTACTCAGGGCATGTATTTGCTGAAGTTGCTCCCAAGTACGTAATCTCTCCTGAAAATTTGTAGGTGCATGGACAAATGTTGCTATGAAAATTCTTCTCAACTGAATGTCCACAAGAGAAACATCAAGGAACGCATTTGTGGCTGAATACACATTAACAGTAATGCCATCATTCCATAATAAAGCCAATCCCCCACCAATCCCTACTGGGTTCACTACATAGTAGTGCTGGAAGTTTAATTTTTTTCTTACTCGTCGAACTACCAACTCTTGATTTTTCGTCTCCATCAAGAATACCAAACTTGGCCTTTCTTGAGCCACGATGGCTTGCAAGGCTCGAACTGTCAAGGGTGTGCCCATCTCTTGACAGTTCCAACATAGTAGCTTCATTTGTAATTCGGTGACTTATTAGGGTTAGCCACCTAAGCCCGTCCCTGTGATCCACCTTCGATCAAATCTTTCAATTTTTGTTAAGGAATTTCCTCAACCACCTTGGCTATGACATCCTCTGACCATATTTTACCAAGTCATCTACACATAGTGGCAAACCTTTGTTCCTTATCTAACTCACCCTCTATGTTGCTAGTGATCTTTTGTCATAGGAACATACCTCGAAGAACTCCAGTCACCTCAGACCACTACAGGGCACAGCCGAGAAGAAGGAAGCCTGGGAGCATGTATCTTGCTTGCTGACTTTCACCCATTTCCTTTTCTGTATATGCTGAAGCTTTGGAGAGGCAAAGGCGAGAATCGATGGTGAGAAAAATATCAATGAGGGGGAGATGCTTCGTTGGGGTACCGTTTGGTGAGATGATGTGGGTAACGGTGTATGGTGAGATGATGTGAGTATGGGTGAATCGTAAAAAGTAGTGATGGAAGACAAGGATTTAGGCTTTTTTAGGGTAAGCTATCACCATGGATAGGGCAAGCTCTTACTAGAAGAGAGAGAAAGCTCTTAAAAGAAGAGAGAAAGCTCTTGAGACATATTTTAATAGGCATAATGTATACCAAAATGCCTCTGCATTGTCAGATTTGGTGAGAATGATAACGCGGTTATCTAAAATATCCCGTGACTCATATGATGTCGGGCGATTTTCCATGTGTAGAATTGGTGAAAACAATGTCTAAATGGACAAAGAATTTTCATGTAAGCACGTGTTAAGATCTTAAGACTATTTTGAGATGTGGCAAACATGCATACTTCACAGACGTCGTCAAGCTTTAGTGAGTAGTAACTGCTCGTTCTCTAACGGGAGGAGTTATGGAGCAGTATATCTAGGGGAAAAGACATAGTTCTGTCAATTGTTTGATATTATGTTACAGAAGGAGCGAAGAAATACAAGGATGTGGATATTCTAATTTCTTTGTCTGGTTGCTGCATCAATATACTTCGGGAATGTGAAAGAAGTGCAAACCAAATAAAGCATTCATGGAGATATGCGTATCAATTGGCAAAAGTATCCATTCTCATTGTTAGCATTACCTCCAGTTCGCGGAAGTGGGAAAGAAAAATGCCTATTCGTTCTTTTACGGGACATTTCTAAACGTTTGGAGATGGATTGTTCCGGGGGAGAAATAAGAGAGGTTTTTACAAGATACCGCAAGCAAAAAGGGCAAGAATTCTAGATTGGGTTGCTAAGGCCCAACGACTTAACAACCTTCCATTAAATTGGGTTATCAATTCACCATAAGCACTTTCGCATTTGCTTAATCATAAATCCCAATACGTGGGCTCTAATGTTTAACTCTTTTAATTGAATAAATTTGCTTTCGACGAAAAAAATAATAGTAAATTTACTTTTTAAATTTATCTTTTCGAGAGGTTGCCATCTCGTCACAAAGGCTATCACGGTCTATTATTTCCCATTATAAATTAATCGTAAAAAATGGTCAACTGACAAGTTAAAGAGAACTTCTGATGCTACAAATCCAAATAAGAATAATTTAATTCCAAGAATGTTTGATTAGGCCCAGATACTAAAACATCCGGGGTCAGTTTGGGGGAAAAATAAAGAAGTTAATTCTTGGTTTTGACCAAGTGTAGTGACTCTTTTTGCTTGATAAGCTTAATGAATGTAATTTACCGAGTACAATTTGTAACCCTATTTGATTGATTGGTGATTTGTGTGTTTGATTTCAATTAGAGTTTGAATCCCTTTGGAATGTCCTCGACATTGCATGTAATATTCATTGCCTGATATCGTATCGGGTTACTTTTTGTAATTTAGTTATTACCTACATTTTATTAGGCCTAATACCCCAAAAAACCTCAAACTTTAGCTTTTGTTGTCCTGATTTTAGATTTTGTCTCATAAAAAACCTCCAACTTTAGGTTCTGTCCTAATTCTACCATAAACTTTTTTTTGTTTCATAAAAAGCCCTCAACTTTAGGTCATATCCCAATTCTAACATAAATATTTTGTTGTTCTATGAAAAACCCCTAACTTTAGGTCTTGTCCCAATTTTAACGCCCAGTCCCAATTTTACTCTAAAATTTTTACAATCTTATTAAAAACCACAAAATTTTACTTGAGTCACAAATATGCCCACATTAACCCTCATTCCAAAATTTCTCGTTGGAAACTGAGAGATGGAAAACTCCTAAGCACAAGCTGTTCAAGCGTCTCGGGTGCAAGCTCTCCAACCACTAGAGATGGAACATTCTCAAGCATGAGAGATCAACTAGTGCAAAATCACTAAGGGTCATTTTAACGAAGGATTAATTGAGAGCAAATTTGGAACTTAAGTAAAAGTTAATGATTTTTTTATAAGACAAAAGAATAATTAGACTGAAATTAAAACTTGACCTAAAACTGAGAATTTTTACGAGACAAATAAAAAGTTTAGGGTATAATTGGTATTGAACCCAAAATTGAGGTTTTTTTTAATACAAAAAAAAGGTTTAGAGTAGAATTGGGACTGTATCTAAAGTTGTCGGTTTTTTATGGGTAAATAAAAAATTTAAGGTAGAATTGGGATATGACCTAAAATTGGAGGTTTTTTTTTTATGAAACAAAAGGTAAAATTGAGACAAAAGCTAAAGTTTGTGGTTTTTTAGGTATTTGGCCCATTTTATTACCGCTTTTGATGTGTTTGTTTCTATCCTTTTATGTCATTTCCTTGATTGTTTTTTTTTCTTATTTCATTTAGCTTGGTTGGATGGTTTGGGCATGTACTAGGAACATACTAAACACAAAACATCTTGGTCAATTAACTCATGGACCCGACACTTATCTAACAAATCAATCAAGTTAGGTTAATGAAAGGGTATTAGTTGAGCAAATTGGCGTAATCAATTCCCGTACTTAGATCTGGTTGCATAGAAGTGAGATGGCTCATAGTCGATCCCAATAGGCTAGTGGCGACTCTCTCATATGATAGTATTCTCATAGGGTTTTTTTTTTGTTTTAGGATTATCATAGGTTAATCAATTAAAATGAACCTCCCAATGTCATTAGAGGTAAGCATTTGCAGAACTTGTGCCTATTGGGGACCGTTGGTCCACCTTTGACATTACCTCTAATCCTACTCTCCGAATGCAAAGACCGCTTCGAGAAGGTAGCAACATTCTCTAGCCTCAGGTGACACCGTATCTTGAGTCGCCTAAGGCTAGGCCACTACGTGAGTGAGCCCTCAAACTAGTTTGCAGAGGGGCCAAGACAAAAGACGAAGACAAATAGTCGAGCAATGGGGCATGACTATCGAGTACGATGGCATAGCGACAAAAGGTGGCACGTAGTCGATCGTGGTGGGGCGCGGTGGCTGATGCACATCGTAGCAGAGGAGAGAGAGAGAGACGAAATGTGTGTTTAGGGTTTTGTTAAGGTGTTTTAGGAAAATTAGCTTAAAATATAAGGGAATTATTGGTCAAGTAGGTTTGTTTTCTGACAAAAAACCAAGACAAATTAACATAAAATATCTCGATTGTCTAAAAAATGTCTAAACATAACATAACCTTCTAAACCTAAAAAAATAGTCAAATCTTTCATGCATGCAGCAAAAATGACACCGTTACAAATTCTGTAAATTTTCATCGTTAAATAGCCACGTGTTATTTTATATGTCTCATTGTCCTGTCATACATAGTGAACTGCGTTAATTACGATCAAGTATGATTTTTTTAGCACAAATGAAGGAAACTTTCTCCGAGGCAGTGGGGGGAGTATTAAGATTCTCTTCCGTAGATAGTTCCATTGATGTCAATGGTTTCAACTCTAAGTTATTACCCAGAAATTTGGGGATCTTCAGCATTGATCTTAGTCTAATAGTGAGTTTTCCGTCTGTCATTATTCTCCATGGCCATTGACAGGATGAAGATGTTTGTCATGTGTTTTTGTACTGGTGGTTGGCACTGCAGCTTAACTCTGGTTGGGTGATCTAAATCCATGAGTGAAACAGATCGACGATCCGACAGGTTTTCGTTGCCTTATAGTTTGATCTTCAGTAGAGGAACCAGGTTTGTTTAGAATTATCACATACATCTCTCTAAATGTGAGCTGTAACTGTATTTTAGCTCATAGTTAGGGGCAAAAGAGCTCCAGAGGTTGTCAATAACTTCACTACTGGGTCGTCGAGAAGTTCAACTTCTTTATTCAAGACACTTGATGCTTATCCGATTTTTTCCACCTGCAAGGTCCTTTTCATGAGATATGCTGAATCCTGTAGACATAAAAGAATTTGCAAACAGGGCCTGTCTTGTTCCATTACTTTGAGCTTAACTTCTGGATTCGTATCGCAGGAGAAGAGAATCTAAAGGTTGTATCTTTGTAAGATTTTTGTGGGATATCATGCATGACTTGTATGATCCGGTTATCTTTTGCTTGACTTGACCCAAATATGCTTTCACACCAGATAACAAAATATTAAACCTTGTCCACATTTATGCGTCTTCAGTACCCAGAAAATTAATGACAATCATATTCCTCTGGTAATTTTTATTACACATCATGTTATTTCTGTATTATGTTGTTCTTATGCTACAAATTCGATTTGCAACATGAAAAATCCTCCTTTTAAATTCTCAACTTTCTTCTGCTTTCCATCTAATTAGGAAAACAAGAGAGCCTGTTACATCGCCTGATTTGTTTTTGTGTTTCACTCAAAATCAACAACAAGATGTTTTATGTCTTCAAGTGCATCACTAAATAATAAAAAATTATCGCATATGAATGCTGCATCTCGGGTAGCTTCTTTCTCTCGGTGTCAGGTCAACGCTCTTAACGCCCATTATTAGAATATATAACACCCCCAATTCAGCCCTCCTTTCCACCCAATTCTCAAACCATCACTCCAGAGTCTCCATCTGCTGAAAATATTTTCTTCTTTGCTAAGCCTGTAGGTGATGGACCAACAGAGAGGCTCAAGAATGGGAAGAAGAGGGTTCCACCAAGGAGAGGTCATATTAAGGTTTTGATCGTTTCTGATGTTGTGAAGATGCTAAATAAGCTGGTCTTTCGAAGAAAGACCAAGAAGTTGACGGTTTGGTTGTTTGATCCGAATTCCTAAAAAATGTAGATGTTCCAGCATATCTCCAAGATCCTGCTTTTGCCTCCCCCTTGCGATGTCAACTCCAGGTACATTTTATTCCATTGTACTTGTGCAGAAGAATGTACCACCTTCGTCCCACTTGCGAGTTACTTTCTTAGTGTAAATTGCTCACGACTCGCAAGTAGCTTTCTTCGTGACTATTGTACGTTCGTCCGAGTGTTGTGGATGAATTTATTTTGTGAACCGTAATCTCTGTATCGGTATGCACTTACAATTTCTAACGGCCACCTATTCTAGATTGTGTTCATTCAAGCAACAACCTCTAAAACCAAAAGATGATATAACGATCTTTTGTAGAGGTCTTGAGCTGTGTCACTTGTCAAGACATGTGAAAGTATTCGAGAAGGGTGTAATGTATACCAAAATGCCTCTGCATCGTATATTTGGTGGGACGGGTAACACTATTACCTAATAATATCTCGTGACTCATATGATGTTGGGCAATCTTTTGTGTGCAGAGTTGGTGAAAGCAATGTCTAAGTGGACAAAGAATTTTCATGTATGCTCGCGTTAAGAACTTGAGATTATTTTGAGGTGTGGCAAACATGCCAATTTGACAGACGTCATCAAGCTTTAGCCAGTAGCGACTGCTCGTTCTCGAACGGGAGGAGTTTGGAGTAGCATATGGTGGAGGAAAAACATAGGTCTGCCAATTGTTTGATATTATGTTACAGAAGGAGCGAAGAAATACAAGGAAGTGGATATTCTACTGTCTTTGTCTGGTTGCGACATCAATATACTTCGTGAATGTGAAAGAAGTTCAAACAAAATGAAGCATCCATGGAGATATGCTTATCAATTGGCAAAAGTATCCATTCTCATTGTTAGCATTACCTCCAGTTTCCGGAAGTGGGAAAGAAAAATGCCTATTCGTTCGTTCTTTTACTGGAGATCTCTAAATGCTCAGAGATGGATCTGTTTCGGGAAAGAAATAAGAGAGGTTTCTACAAGATAATGTAGGTAAGAGGAAAAATTACCAAAAAAGTCTTAAATTTATTGCATTTGTGCCAATTTAATCCTGCACTTTTTAATTGTGTCAATTAAGTCCTAAATATTTTGACAATTTACCGGTTTGATCATTCCCGCCAATTTTGACTTGAAATTGCTAATGTGAACGTTGGCCTTCCTATGTGTAGGATGGTGTTAACGTGAACAATTTTTAAAATATTTTGAATTTTTAAATAATTTTGTCCTTTCTTTTAATTTTTCCTTCTTCCTCTGCTGATCACCGAGCCTTGCCAACAACCGGCGACCGACCACAGGCAAAAACCGACCTTGCCAGCCTCAAATGAGACTCAACCTCGCCAGATCCCGACGAGGTCGAGTTCACCAATGCTTCATGATAGCCACCTCCCACCTCCCACCGCATATCCCCGATGTCTACGACCATCCTCAACTTCTGTTTCGAGATGCCCTTGCAAGCGAGCAGCTCCTGTGAGCCCTGGTTGATGCATAAGTAGGTGACCCCAAACTCACCACGGCCAAGCTCACGATCAATTAGGAACCTCTCCTCAATGTTCTCCTTAGGTACCAGAGAGGACTGAATTAGGAACTGATCATGTAATCCTTGATTTCAAAAGATTGCAATCGAGAACCGAACTGATCAGTTCTACAATCGCTGACTTCTCTATGTTGATCCATTTTATGTTTTGGGTAAAAAATCAAATTATTATAATAAAATATAAAAGTGGCACCATTTTATTAAAAAAAACATTTGTTGAAGTGGTTATGATATTAGGGAAAATTTCAAATAAAGACTTAAAGTGCCCTCATTTTCTCAAATAAGGGTATGAAGTTGATCTTATTTCAAATAAAGACTTAAAGTGTCCTTATTTTCTCAAATAAGGGTCCGAAGTTGATTTTGTTACAAATAAGGTCATGAAGTGGCTATATTTGTTTCAAAGAAGGGTTTGACTTTACAGATGGTAAGGGCATTTTCGTCCTTAAGGTTTTCTTGAATTTTTTCTCATTTTTTTCTTTTTCCTTCGCTGGTGGCCGGCAATCGGCCACCGACAAAGCTTAGAAAGAGTTGGGCGAGGGCAACCTTTGCCGGTAACAAGCGAGGCAACCATTGGCTTGGGCGGGACCGACCCTCGCCAAATCTGAGCTAGGGTTGCCTCACCAGTGGCTGGTGAGGTGACCCTCACCCTCTGCGAGCGAGACCCTTGCCCAGGCGAGGTTAGCCCTCGCCTATGGCTTTCGAGGGCAGCCTTGCCGAGGGTGAGAGTTGTCACGCCCCGTACCCCACGTAGCACAACATCCCGTCAAAGGTCGATTTCGACTGCGACGTCCCAGGAAGCGTCGCCGACCCACACCCATACAGAGATCAAACACAAGCGGAAGTATGAAATAAACAAACCCAGACAACTGTAAATAGAACCCGGGAATAGCCACACGTTAAACACTTATACAGAAAATAATTACACATTTATATTACTATATAAAAACCATTTGTACAACATTTACAAGTACAACCAAAGATACAACTGGTCAGCAGCCACCTGGTCAAAAAGGGATAAGTGGCTGGGGAGGTCAAACTAACTAAGGTAGAGGGCGACAGACCAAAAAGTTTCGGCCCTCATCTCTAGCTAAGGACACGAGACAATCCTATGGCTCCCAGTCGGGGTCGGATGACTCAGTGGGATCGTCTGACGACTCCTCAGAGATGTCCTCGCTAGACTCGGAGTCCTCGGAATCCATCGCCTGGGCTCGCTCATCCTCGGAGTCTGGCTCCAACTCCGGGTCCAGGTAAAGCTCGAACCCCTCCTCGTCTGATCCCAGCTCCGCCATCTCTCCGTCCTCCTCGGCATCTTGCTCCATGGCCTCGGGTTCGTCATCCTCCTCCTCATCCATAGGCTCGGCGTCCCCTGCTAGTACGTTGGGCTCCTCATGCACCTCCTCCTCCTCCATCATTTCTTCAGGTATGATCTCCGGATCTATCACCTCCCCCGCAGCTATAATGGGCTGCATTAGTCCAGTATTATCGAGAGGGATATCAAAGGTTCTAAGGGGCTCTCCATCGTTTCCATTGGCGTCCCGATGACACCACGCCACATACTCTTGTTTCTGATAGAAATCTACACCTATGTTCACAACTACTTCGGACCAATACCTCACAAAAGCCTCCCCATTTCCTGAAGGGTAAGTAGTAGTATACTTCCGGATTTGTAGAGGGATCCCAAAAAGAGGCGGTGGTCTCTCCATCCTCACGGCCGGGGGTCTGAAATGTTTCGGTTTACATAACCGTGAGATAAATCTCAGTGAGTTCAACCCCTAAACCTAGGCTAGGCTAACATGCAATCTCCTGACTGAAAACAATTATTTAAAACAAATCATAACACAACAACAATCAAATAAGCCTCTGACCCTGCAGGTTAGACAATTCCATAATAATCATGGCCTATACGTGATATACACAGTCACACGTACGCCAATTACATTCTCATGCACCGAATCTCACACACTCGCATGCCAATCAATGCATGTCTATGCAGACACATGTTATTGACGTGTCATACGCATTCTTTGGCCCACCGGCCCACACTGGCACACTTGCCCAATTCATTTATTATTAAGACTCGAGTCATTAATTTTCATGGCCCGGTGCGTCTAGCCTGCTTCAAAGTGCATGAGGCGTAGCAACCGATCTGGCCCAGTGTCTCTAGCCTGCTTCAAAGTGTATGAGGCGCAACACTGTCCTCCTTGCGAACCAGAGCCTGTCTCAAAGTACATGAGGATGGTCGCCTTCCGGATATACCGGGCATCGTCCTGCTTCAAAGTGCATGAGGACGGTATCGACTCGAAGGTCCTCAGGTGATCACACGATTCATTATTATCTGAACCCAGCATATAATGCTTCAGGGTAATTTAGGTGATCACGCACTCATGGCAGACACGCATTCTCGCACAATTTCACAACATGCCACACTCTAGGCACACATAATGCGTATCCATTTATGCAATGCAATACAATGCACCATGAGCACCAATGAAACTTAGACACCCAATGTCACGACACGTGCTTAATTGGCCCAATTAATACCGTGTGGCCTAACGTGCGTTTCACAAATAAGTAATTCATTGTAACCCAAACAATGGCCAGTCGCACTCCACAAAAATAGCCACACCCATACGACATAGCAGTACGAAATTAACCACAATTAAGCACAATTGACACAGTCAGTCAATCCGGGCATACTCGGCAATTTTTCCAATAATAATTTCTACCAGTCCATCCTCAACCCAGTCCAAAATACGCACTGATACTATCTAAGCCGGTCTAACATGTGCCGATAACACCTAAATCAGTCCAGAAAAACGCACAATTAATCCTAATCCGGGTTTAGGAATTTCACTCACCTAATCCGAAATCACGACGACGGGAAATGGCGACCAATCACTGATGAACAGTGAAATCGGCGGCGGAATTCCCGGGACTCGGCGTACGGACGATGAACAGTGTTTTTTCCGTACGGATGAACAGTAATCCGTACGGATGAACAGTAATCCGTACGGATGAACAGTATTTTTGTACGGGGATTGTACGGACAGGCTGGGGGAGGTCGCCGGCAAGGTGCCGGTCACGGCAGCGACGGTCCGTACGGCGGCGTGAACAGTGATTCCGTACTGGGATGAACAGTGTTTTCCGTACGGACACTGTACGGCCGGGGTCCGACGGCGACGTATGGAGGTCCTGGACGCCCGGGTGTCGACGGAATGGCGATCGGAGCTCCGGCGAAGCTCCGGCGACACTGTTTACAAGCTGGAAAATGTAAAAACAGAAAAAAAACAGAGAAAACAAAGCTATTTTTGGGATAAAACCTGAACAAAAGAGGCTGCAAAGGGGTGGAATAGGATGCTGGTGGTGGTGGCTCGCCGGGAAAGGCTCCGGGCGGTACTGTTCCGGCGTGAACAGTACCGAAACAGCAGAAAACGCCCAAAAAAAAGCTAGAAACGGAAGAGAAAATTGGAAGAAAATTCTGGGAAGCAAATGGCCGACTGGTTCTGCGTGAGAGAGAGAGAGAGAGAGAGTTTATCTTGGTCAAATTTGTAGACTAGGGTGCCAAGTGTCAAAATCTAGGGCCGTATGACATTTTTACCCCTAATCTAATGGCCTAAAATTGCTCTAATCCAATAATTCAAGGGCATTTTGGTCATTTGTCCTTAACCATGGTTGACCAGACCTGGTTTAGCCCTAACTAACCTTGGTTAACCCCAAAATTAAATCCAAAATTCGGAATTATCCAAAAATAGCCTAGGGGTATTTTCGTCATTTTTCGATCCCGAACCGAAATTCCAATTTTCATCCATACCGGTCCTATATATTCATGGGAGACATAATCCGGTGTCGGAATCGAAAAATTCATCTTTTAAGCCCTCGAAAAGCAACCGCGAAGTTCCGAGAATAAAATAATATTATTTTCTAATTTTTGTCAAAATTCCAGTTTTTGTCCGAAATGACTCCCGGTATGTGTGGCCACTCAAAAATGGCGTCGGCTCCGAAAAATAACCTCGATTGACCTCGAAAAGCGACGCTGGCGTCCCGAGGGGTAAAATCGTCCTTTTTCACCCCCGGACCAAAATTTCAATTTTTACACGTACTAACTTCAAACGTGTGTGGCAAGCATAATATGACGTCAGATTTCCAAAAATAGTCCCTTAAGCCTTCGAAAATCAACATCGAAATCCGAGCTCAATTTCGCGAATAAACTCGCTAAACTTTCAATTTCAGGGTCTCTCACTAACGGGCGGCTGTTTAGAAATTACGCGTATCGACCTAGGACTATCCATGTCGTGATGGTCTCGATCATTGAGAGAATGAGAAATTATCACTAGTTCCAGAGGTCACGATCGTTCGGTTCAGGTTCAGGACTGGTTGGCCACGTGTACTTTCGGTCTTGCAGAATCACCTGCGTCCCTATTATACATCGTTGGCCTTGGCCAAACCCAATCCATTACCCTTTTCTACGATCGGCCCACATTGGCCCAAAATATTCTCTCAACGTCTCTCGTGATCGGTGTCCGCTTCACGATAGGGTCTCCGGTCCACGTACTATTTTCTAGTTAGCCATACCCCATTGGTCAGTATCCCGAGAGTGATCAGCTCTGGGCGAGACTTACTAAAATGAAATGCGAATTAATGTCAGTTTCATTGATCTCGAAAATTACATCAAAATTCGGGCTGTTACAAGAGTTGCCTCGCTGAGTTGAGGTCGTCCCTCATCAGCAGCTGGTAAGGTGACCTTCGTCTAGCCATTTTCTGGCTTCACAAGTGGTTGGCTAACCACCGGTGGCTGGCAAAGAAGAAAGAGAAAACCATAAAAAGGAAAAATGAAAAGAAAGGAAAAAATAAAGAAAAAGGAAAAAAAAGAAAGGAAAGAAAAAGGAATTTAAAATTAAAATTGTCTTTGAATGAAAATGTCCTTGATCTATTGGAATATTTTGCTAGCCGACAACTGTCGTGGTTAGGCCTTTATTTGAAATTGCTATGGCTACTTCGGGCTCTTATTTGAGACTGATATGTCACTTTAGGTCTTTATTTAATACAAATTCCACTTCATGTCGTTATTTGAGAAAATAAAGGTATTTCGGGCTATTATTTGGAATTTTCCCATGTTATTATTTGCTCATGTTGAAGAATGAGCTCAATTGTAGATGAATGCAAATTTTCTCTCTCTTTTTTTTTCCCTAGAAGACTTCAAAACCGATTTAAAGCAGGTTCGACTTGGGACACAACTAGTTGATCGGATTCCCGAGTAGGACCTCGACCTTGGAACCGGGAATCGAACCAATTCTGGGCCAAAACTAGGTTCGCTCAAGTGGAACCAAACAGATTCTCCCTAAAATTGCCTTGAATTGGTCGGTTCAAGCCGGTTCAATTCGGTCCCCAGGTTGAACCGGACCCGATGCTCACCCCTAATGTCTACTTCATTGTCATCGGCAAATAGCTGTGTGAGCCATCTTTGCCAAAGCGAGTTCCTCCGCTACAACCTCTTTGTTGTGTGGATGTGCGCTCTCGCGGGGGAGAGAGGGAGAGAGTAAATCAGGTCGTGGGGGTGAACACGACTATAGACCCGAGGTCGCTAATCTCAAGTGATCTCAGACCTAGAGTCACTCGAGGCTGGGGTCACCGCGTGAGCGAGCCCTCGAGTTAGTTCGCAGAGAGGTCAGCATGAAAAGATAGAGATAGATAGATTGGCAATGGGGCATGCTATGGAGTATGATGGCTAGGCGGGAAGAGGTAGCACATATCCGATTACGGTGGCGCGCGGTGGCTGATGCAAATTGTACTGAGAGGAGAGGGGAGATTTGTATTTAAGGTTTCGTTTGTGTGTTTGGGGAAAGGCTTTGAAAGCCCATTTTGTGGACTACAATGGTTTTGCAAAGATTTCTCTCCAGGCATCTTTAGGGCATGTCTGGTTCAACTTTGAAAATGTTACTTGGAGGAATGCAAATACCTTTGGGTAAAAGTCCATTAGGGAAATGTAAATGATATTTGGTAAAAATATTTTGTGAAGCTACTTTGGCCAAAATATAGCGTTTGGTGAATTATTTTTGCAAATGGACTTTAGGAATAAAAAAACTTAACTAACCCTTCGCCGGAGCCAGCGTCGGCCGGCGGGCTAGATTTGGGGCCAACGGCTGTCGCCCGAGGCCGGATGACCCTCAGCGAGGGTCACGGGACCCAAGCGGCCGCCTGAGTCACGCAACCTAGGCGGCGGCCGCCTGGGTCCCCCGACCCTCGCCTAGGGTTGCTCGGCCTTGGGCGACGGCCGCCGGCCTCTTGCTAGCCCAATTCGGCGTCAGCCACCTCGCCGGCTATCTCACGAAGAAGAAGATGAACAGTACACACGATGGGCAAAACCGGAATAAGCCAAAATAACTAAGGGTAGTTTGGGGATAAAAAATTTGGGTTCAGCATTTGCCAAATGCTGATCCAAATGCTGAACCAAATACCCCCTCAGTCCAGTAGTAGCATTATAGCTTTCTCGGCATGTTGAAAGGTAAGTTAATGATTTTCTTTCCAATCTTACCCCCATTCAATAATCATAATTCCAAATTTACCCTTTGTTAAAACAAAAAAACTCTCAATCTACTCAGCAAATCCACAAACGCGAACCGTAGTCAAGGGATGGCTACCAAGGGTCGAGGGTTGACAGTTGCAAGTTAGTCAGACGAGATTTGGAGGGTCGAGCTGAGGTCTGGAGAATCAAGGCGAGATCTAGAGAATTAAGGGTCATCGAGGCTCGTACATCTAGGTTCGCTAATGATTGCCAAGGCTTGTGCAATGGTTGTCCGTCAATGGTTGCTCTTGAGCTCATCACTATTCCTAGATATGGCACGCTGCAGTTTCCGGGTTCGGTATATGAGCTCACACGACTTTGGCACCACCTCACTTGGGGCCGGGCAACCTTGGCGACCCTTGCTCGGGGTTGTACAACCCCGATGACGTGCTGTTGCCTGAGCTGCTAAGGTCACCTAAACATCTATGTTTGTTTCCTTTTTTTTTTATAACTAAAGTTTTATAAAAATGTAGATTTTTTCTAAACAGCATGTAAATCAAAATTGCTTTCCAATGCACTTTTCAATTATAGTTTACCAAATACTATTCACACTTCTTAGAAACCCTTTATCCTATAGTCTTTTGCATTTATGCAAAGGTTTTTCCAAAATACTCTTACAAACGTACCCAAAGAGCTCGTATTGAAGAAGTCATCAGTTGCCTAAGTTGGATCGTAATGTCTCTCTCCTCTAACTTTTGGCCCCATCGACTTGGGGTGGAGAGAGCTTGACGATAAGGGAGATGGCTAGTTAGATTTCTATAATGATAGATCTTTATAAAGGTATTTATGTGACGAATACATGTGATGATAACATGTAATTAAATAATAATCAAAAGTGTGAACAAAACACACATGACACTAAGTTGAATAAAATTTATGATATACGGACACCAATGATTAATCGATTATACCACCTCATTGCTGTCAGGTGGGATAAACGTCGCATAAAATACATTCTCCCGTTCACCTCTCCACTCTTCTTTGTATCACCTTTTTGAGGAGGCTGAGGCACCAGGTCTGCTTCGTGTGTTTGCCCAACATAAGAGGACACACGAATGGTTTTCTAGAAAATTGGTCGGAGGACAATCGAGGTGGATTAGTTGTGGGTACATGGAAATTTACTGTATTCGATCATTGAAATTGGGATTAAAGAACGTTAACGAAAGTGTTTCAAAGTGGTATGAAAATTATGCCACGAAAAGGTAAATTATGGCCTTCACTCTTTTTTTCTTTGAGTAAGAATTCTCCCCAAAATAATGTACTGCTTGATTTGATTCAATTTTATGTTTAAAGAAGAGAGATTGTTGCTATAGTACTTGGTTTATCTAAGCATTCAATGTCCTCTCGGCCAATCACTTTTACTCTTAGCTTTTCGCAACATTTTGTAATACATGCACGCACTCGATCATTTACTTGATGCAATTGAACAATTGTATCTCTATTCATTCACTAAACACTACTCCAAATTTGGATGCGTATCTAAGTGAAGAATTGGGCTCTCTTATGATAAACCAAATATTGTTGTAAAGAAAGAGACATTATCTAATTATATATAGATAGACGTAAGGGATGATCTTAAGCCGCCATGAATTTGTCTAACGGGGGTTCAGCGCACATTTGTGAAAGAGATAACACCGACGCTAATACCATGTTAGAAAGTTTAATCCAAAAACTTAAGCTAATAGATAAAGGGAAATCACATGAATATAAAGAGCATACAAGACCCATTGTCAAGCGAATATGAGACAATACTTCAACAAAAAGATTAATTATCTTAGCCTTCCCGTTACACCATTATACAGGGATTCGCCACCATTAACGCATTCATATGAAGCTCCCATTATTGGAGAAGCACACAGGCATGCATGAGCGCAAGCACACAACAAGAAAGAGGAAGAAGAAGAAACACGGTGGATGATCTCGGGCAGTAAATACACATATAAAACTGCTGTGTCTGGTTGTGTCCGTGTGGCTATGATCGCTGCCAAAACGAATTGTAACAAAGAAGTGCGATTCACCATGTTGATTCAACCCAGAGCTACCTTCCATTTGTTAAAGCCATAATACCTAAGTACATGTGTACCACTGGAGGTATGAATTGAAAAAACTGGTCTTACGATAAACGCTGGCAAATTACGCCTGCAGGTCGCAGCTAATCGAGAATCTGAGCGAGCTTGAGATTTGAAAAATTTTTTAGAGTTCACAGTCTATGCTCTGACACGGGGCTCCTGAATCTCTATGGCTGTTCTCGACAGGCTAGCCTCGAGCTCGTCAAGTTCATTAGTATCCAGCTCGTCGTCATCCTCGCTTGGAAGGACTTCACCTTCGCCAACTTCTATCAACGAGGCACTAGGTCTGTCGCCAACCGAATTGCCATCCACCTGAAATTTTACGAGACATTATTTGGCATGGATTGCTCAATGGAGATCAAGCACCAGATTTGACAAAATTAACCAAGTGAAAGACGTCATCATGTTCATCCTATAGATTGCATTTTCTTTGGGTCTCATAAGCAGAGCTCTTATCAAGAACAAGAAATGTCAGGCACTCACAAGCTAGAAGGACATAAAGTTTCTAGGAACCTCCATTAAGCAAATGGGTTTAAATGAAAATTCCCACCTGCTTCCTGATGACGCGAGATTGTTCCTCTCTGAAGTGCTTTTCACATGCCTCAACATCATCGACAAACAAGCTTGAATTGGACAGGAATAGCTCTCGGCCACTGAGAAGCGTGCAGAAAATTCCACAAAATTAGCATTCAGAATATCTCACTCTTCAATCCAACACAAAACAGATAACCCATGCCCATGCACCCAAGTACACAGTGCCGGCACAAGAACAGAATGACAACAAAACAAGAAATCGACAAGTGAAAAGCGCGATACAGCCCGCACGACAGGCGATTTGCATCTCCTACAACACCTGCATGGATACAGCAGAAGAAAGAAAGTAGAGTACCTCATCCTGTCATTCTTAGCCCTCTCTTCTATAAGTGCCGCTAAGCGAGCATCTCTCTCTGCAATCTTATTCTTCTTCCATATCCCGAACAATTCGGGAGTCAGAGGAGTCAAAGTAGTCAACTTGGTACGCTGCAACCCAAAAACAGATACCCATTGAGTACAACATTTCAGTATCAGTATCAGATAAACACGAAGATATCGATGGCCACTGCTTCAACGCTGGCAAACTCAAGTCCATAGGAAAACACAGGACAGATCCAACAAAATGAGCCCAGAAATTGACGACTTACCTGATTCTCAATTTCTTCCTCGAGGGGTGTCTTTTCGCTCTCTTCTTCGAGCAAAGCTTTAATTTGGGATTTCAGGACATATCCAGTAGGAAGTGCATGCCTGTAGTGGCAGTCTTTCCCACCATTTGGACAAACCCAGAACCAACCATACTGTTTCTTCTCCACTGCTTCCAAAAAGTACTTGCACACCTTCACATATTACAGAAAAAGAACAAGTCATAATCTAACAAGACCAACGACAGAGTCAAGAGCACATTTTCCCTGCATCATCATTGTGAAAAGCTTCCTTCAGTTACACCATTACTAAAGATCACCACGGACTTTGCCATGTATCACCCTTACTAATTATAAACTCTATGTGCTTTCTGAGGTGGTAGGTCATTGCTTGCTCGAGAAATGCTAAAGGAATGCATTCCATCTCTTTTTAGGCAAGTTACTACATGCCTGCAACATTTTCCTGAAACATGATATCCTAAGAAAAGATCGATGAAAAGCTGATCTTTGTTCATGGAACCCCAAAGAAAAGAGCTTAATCTAAAGACACATTGATACAGCGCAGACATTTTGTACATTTGCACTCAATGAAAGTGATTGCACCTCGAATCACGTTACTTGACAAAGAATTCATGAAACACTTACGAACACTTACGATATCAGTGGGCTTATTCTGCTTATACTCCTTGTTCTTTGACTCAACAACCTTCTCCAATGTCTCTTGATCCCACTCCTCCATTGCACCTGAAGTAGAGAAAATAAAATCAAAACATTGCTACAAATTACACACGATAAGCAAATACTAGCAACAGTTAAATTAAGCTAAGCTTATGATGAAATATTAATCACAAAGAAATGGGAAACAGTCAGTACCATCATCCCGTTTGTCGCTGTAAAGATCGATCTTTTCTCCTTTGCGCTGAACATTCAAATCATGCGAGAATTTGCACTTGAAACCTTTGGCACACTGCCCTGCCTTGAAGAACTCACACACGATGGACTTAGGATCAACACCTAATCAACCCTCCATTCATTACTGAATCTGTTTGAACTCATTCACGCTTCATAGTAAAAATATTCAAAGGCACAAAAAGCCGGGAGATATTACCAACAGGCACTTTGGGCTGGCTCACGGCAATCTTAAACAAGTCGCTGAGCTCCTTATCTTTCGCCTTACTTTCTTCCTTCTTCTGAAAGGAACAGAAAAGAGAGACCTATTTATAATTATATCAACAAAAAACTGTCCTCTGCTCTTTTTGACTTCGCTTTTCATGGAAATTAATGAAAGAATTTACTTGAACCTATCAAACCTATACATCTATTCAATGACACTACCTCATTTTCTTTATCAACACAGATTGTTAGTATATAAAATGTGAACGTCCACTCTCTTATCAATAGAAAAAACGGTCGCGCATTCAACTTCAAAAAGTAGAAGAATCCACAATTGGTATCAGAGCAAGTAATTGTGGGCTTAAATCCTCCCACCCCTTAACCCAATGATGAGTTTCCTTATATGTATAGGGATCTTGACAATTCCTTCACTCATACGTGATTGAGCTTTGCACCACTAAGGCCTTTTGTCATATCGGTCTTCGCAAGACGTAAGTAGTCATGAGCAAATCAAAGGCCTTTAGTCATATCAAACACTATTTTAGCTCCTCATCTATTTTGCATCGACCGATTTTCCCAAGAAAATCAGAGTTACAACAGCAGAAACACTAAGAAGAAGGTGTACAATCGGACCTTCGTGGCGCTCTTGGAAGGATCGGTCTTGGGCTGCACCGACTGCTGGAGGGTCTGCACGTACTTCTGGACGTTCTTGCTCTTGTTCTTGTTCTTGAGCCCGAAGGTCTTGTCCTCGACCATCTTCTGCTTCTTCGCCACGTCGGCTTTCTTCGCGGCCTGCTTCAGCGGCATCCCTCGATCTCGTCCGCATCAATCGGCCCGCGCTTCCTTAAGAATCAGCTTCCGCTTCCGAGGTTGAGTTGAGTGAAGCTTTCTCCGATGGAGTGTCTACCAAAAGCAGAGGAGGAGACGTGAATGAGGTGATCTTTTATGTATGAACTTTGAACGGCATCAACAAAGCAACGTGGGAGCATTGCGTTGGCAATCTGAAATTACCGAACGTGCCAGGACAACTTTCCACGTGTCAGCTTTTCTGTGGGACTGGCGGGGGTCCCACGAGGGTTTTCCTTGTCAAAGGTTTTGAAAAGCAGTTTGGTTTATGCTGCCGGGCGCTGCTAGGTGGCGCATATCAGCGGCCTTTCATGTATGTCTCAATCGATTAATGATCGTTGGTGCAATTGAATGAAGTGTGCATGAGGGATTGAAATATACTGAGAAACCCACGGAAGCATTGTGCAGGTACGATATTGTTTCTGCATCTGACTCGACTAATCTCCATGAATATATGTATATTGCCTCATTCATATTCATCGAAGTAGACATGGAGAGAATGATAGACGTGTACCCCAAACTAAGTGGGATGACAATATAATCTACGACATATACCGCATTTAAAATAGAAACTTCATCACTCAGCTGATTCATGTCCAGAATTTGTCAAATTAGTGACAGCCTACTTGTAATATCATCAGCTTTCTCGTTAAAGGCAGATTCTCCCCAACTGTCTATGAACATGATCATCCATTGCTCTCAATAAGAAAGCTAATGCTGTCGAACCTTGGGGGACGGTGGTTGTTTTTTGATCTTCAACTCAAAGTAAGAACTCTTTCTGCAAAACTGAGCACAATCCTCTAATACTAAACGTTAGGTTTGGACATAACAAGAGGATGTGGATCAGTCAAAACGTAAACAAATGTAGATTGTGCTAACTCTTTTTCGTGCGACTGCAAAAACGTCAATGATTCAAGCAACTAACTATGAGCCAAATTTGAACTTTCAAGTCTGAATTACTACAAGTTGAATTAATCTTGAGTGTCCCTGAACAAATTAGCTATTAATCCACAAAATCTTCGAGTCTCTCCAATCAATCAGCTTGTATAATAAAATCTCTCTTAAAAGAAGTAGTACATCCGTCAATCTTTGATTACAAGCAATTAAGCACAATCACATGATTGTTAAGTCATATGGGTCTGTTACAATATATTAAAAATCAATAACATCTATGAGTTGGGTCTCATATCTTTTGGATTTACACGAACTTGATCTACATATGGAAATTTTCTGATGTGAACTTCTCATTTCTTGCAGAATCCCAAGTTGGGTTAGGGAAGATTGAAGCGATTGGCTTCGAGTAGATCCAAACGCGCTCATTAAGGCGCGCAATAAGAATAAGACCAATAGAGACTTCACAAGCAACCATTGAAGTTTCAACCGCGGTGGGTTATAGAATTAAGCCCACACTCTTAATTTACTTTCAAGTCATTCACTCGCAGATCAGCTTCCAAATCTGCTTTGGGCCATTGATCTCCTACAAAGAACGGTTTTCTGGTTTGCGTTGTCATCCCGAGCTTTTCATTCCTAAACATTTTATATCATATAATTTTGATATTTAAAACGTTAATATCTGCGATTTGTATTGACATTAAGTCCAAGTCACATGATCGGGCAAATTCTCTAAAATATGGATTTTCTACAAGTATGATTCTGCATTCATTCAAAGAATTCATCAAATACTTTAATGAGACTTTGTGATCATCAAAATTACTTCAGGGATTTCACTATTTGGTTTCCAAATTCTCCAACATATACAAAGGAAATACATGAATCAGGTCGATAGGTGCCAATGGTGAACCCGCGCTTCACGCAAACTTTCATTGTTATTTTCCTATTGACATTTTTCATTTAGAAAAACATAATGCGAATTACCCTTTAAAATTTTCGCAAGATCATTTCGTATTTGAGTTCACTTATGTAAAATAATTTATAACAACACTTAGAGTACATGAATTAATTCATAAGCACATTGCAAGTTTCATCAACTTTAATATATTTAGTTTTAAAGAGAATTGCAAAATAGTGAGTTGCCTACTTGTCTTTTTTTATATATTTATTTGTGCTTAAGTACCTAAGATTCGTCTTAATAGACTCAAGAGGAAAAGGTGATTCAGCTTGATCGATTATATGTTAGAGACTTTTCTTCCGTGGAGGTTATGGCACTTGATCGTTAATTTAGTACTTTTATTCTTGACATGAGCCCCAAACAGTGAGTTTTCCAATGTCAAGTGATGAACAGTTTCGCTCATATGTTAATTGATTAACGGGCCATAGTAGATTCTGAAAAATTACCGAAAAAGATCTTAAACCTACTGTATGGTTCCAATTCATTTATAACCTTTTTAATTTGGCCAATTTAATTATAAACCTTTTAACGATTTGCAATGTGGTCATTCAGACTAAAATTGGTTGGAAATTTCTAACGTGACTGTTAGCTATCTTATGTGGTACGACCGCTGCTGACGTGAATGATTTTTTTATGAGTTTCTGAGTTGGCCATCCATAGTTACCCTCTCCGACCCTTTCTAGGAAGTGAACAATAAAAATAAAAAATAAAAAACTTATAAAAAGTTCAAAAAATCAAAAGAAATTGTAAAAATTATCTACATCAGCACTGACTATGCCATGTCGGACAGCAGATGGCCATGTCAACAATTTCCAGCAAATTTTGACCTGAAGGACTACATTGATAAATTTTCATAAGGTTTAGGGATAAATTGGTCAAATTAAAAATTTTATGACTAAATTAAGCATTGTATAATAGGCTTGCTACTTTTTTTTTTTAATATTATCCCTAGTAGTTTCATGGGTGAAGTCAGTATTGGTTTTTGCCAGTTGCTACTACATGCACTGAAAAATGAAGCATACGCCACCACGGTAAAGAAAAAATTATACAAATAGTCTTATCTATCCTTTATTTGAGGAGTACAACCATCCGCTCTCAAATTGATGGTTTCTGAGTCATGGAAACTAGTCGAGCACAATGAAAAGTGACTACTATGACTGCTAGCGGTAACTTTTCCTTTGTTTTGCTTATAAAATGATCACGTGTTTGTTGTACATAAATATATATACTGCGCCTTTATTCAATTAACGATTAAGAAGGCAATCTCTCTGTATATTCAATTTTAGAAGCCATAAAAAACAGTACCGGTGAAATTGGGCCGTAGTTGGGCTTTGAGAAGTTTGCAAATGGAGCCTCCTCCCTTAAAGGGAACTACACGCCATTAGTTATTGGGCCATTAGCCCAAAATTGTTCTTGCGCGTGTTCTATAAGTGTCAAATGGTGTGTCGGGTCTGGTTTGGACCGCCATGTATGAATTTTCAGCAATTGATTTATTTAACTCATATTGGCCAATTTCCATGCAGTACAATTTGGAGGGCCACAAAAGACCCCGCGTCAATATAAATCCATTTACTTGCATTTTGAGTAAATTGATTAAGTCGCCGCTGTTACCGTCAAGGGGTGAGTGGGTCCAGATTCTGTTAGGCTCCACTTGAAACCTAGAACTTACTTATTGGTATAGGTTTCTCATTTTTTAAAATCTAGAACCTACTCTGCATGCCTTAGATTCTGGAACCTACCCTGTCATAAGTTCTAGGGTTTACTCAGATTTCACCTGTATTATTAATTGAACGTCTGCAGTGATTTATCACCTTTTATGACCACCACTTATTACAATTCACTGATCGCAACTTACATCTAGACACGTAAAAAATATGAAATATTAACAAAGTAAAAGTCCCAGTCATAAAATGGAAGTTTGGACTAATGGTTCCAAATTATACACTCATCATCAGATGTCATGGAATACTGCAGTATCGCCCGAAGACATAAATCAAGAAAAACACGAAAGATTGTTCTAGGTTCTAACTTCCAGGTTCTAGGTTCTAGGTTGCCGTTGAAATAGGTTCTCCAAATTTTGGAACATGAAATCTACCCTATATACCTTGAAACCTAGAACAAGATAGATTCCCACCAGTCCAATTTTTAGATTCCAGTTCTGTCGTGGAACCATACTCACCCCTATTACCATCTCCTCTACCACCGTCACCACTCACCACATGATCTGGCGAAAGTTTTTTAGCAAGTTTTTTTTTCAAGAAAAATGAAAGATTTAGCAAATTGACTAATTTAGGAAATTAAAATAACAAATCTAAAGCAATTTAAGAAACTAGAAAAGCAAGGAAATTGAAGAATTTTCATCTACTTTCTATAGCGTGTGAGCACCAATTGCGGCCCCGAGGTGGATAACAAGGGTGGCGAGGGCTGCGTTTGATCGAGAGGCGAGACAAGAGCAGATTGAATTAGTCTTCTATTTTCTGTTTGAATTTGGACCGTTTAGGTCTGAGAATTGTGATCTTTGATCGATATGGTTTGAATTGGGGCTGTGAATTGATCAATCATGACCCCATCTTATTGGATTTAACTTTTTTTAAATTAATTCCAGCTTGACTTAGGTTCCTCTCGATTATCTCCGAATAGGAAGTTCACCTTTGACCTACCGACATGCTATTTTGGGGATGAATTTTCCGGCCATACCTTATGCGGTCCTTACGCTTGGGCGGTCATGTTGGGACCAAAGAAAAGCAAAAGTCACAACCGTGTTGAAGGCAACATAACTAAAGTACCCGACCTCAAAAATTATGTTTTAAAAGATTTTAGATGATGCATACATTACCCAACCTCCTACACTTGACTATTCTTTTTCTAAGAAACTCTTGCTTCTTGTTTTTTTTTTAATTCGAGTTGACCTAAACATTTTGAATTACTTTTTCTTGTGATTAATTCTTAGATAAGTTAGATATAGTTTTTATTCATTTACAATTAGCATGAAAAAGCTATTGATATCTCTAATAAATTTAAGTTTCTATGCGTAGACACCTACATATGGTAAAAATTGATATTGGCCATTTTTAGAGCGGTAATTGCTATGTGAGGCATCTGCCATGTCAAACAAGATATTGACTTTATAACTATGATGTTATGGAAGTTATGCTGATTGCGATGTAATTAACATGGGTTTGGCTGCTGACCAAAAAAAAAAAACAAGGGTTTGGCCAACATGAGGTTTGGCCTGTGTGAGGCCGACATTGGCTTTGCCAACGCTAACATGGAAAAAGAGAAGTAGAGAAGTGACAATTATGGCCAAACACATGGCATGTGCAGCCAATGTACACGTTGTAGAAGTAGCTATCGCATGTATGACGGAAGTGGGTGGCATGATTCCAAATCCATTAAATGTCTAAGAAAAGTGCAGGAACACTTATTTTCTTGTTAAAACGTCATTCCTAAAAATTGAGTGCCGTAGATCTTAGACACACGGCAGAAGAAGATTGGCATACGTGGAGAAGCAGCTGGCATTAGTACCACAATTATTACTAGAAATTAATATCAACCCCGGCCAAAAATTCGGGGCGACACGTTCGGAACTGGAAAACAAGTCTAAGAACTTGAAAAGTGAGATCCTAGATACTCAAAACTGTAAAAGGACGTCCTAGGAAAGAAGAATGGTACATACACTCAACCAAATCGCAATATTTACTTATTTTATTCAAGTTCTTATTTCTTTGCATTCATTTTGCCAAACTCTCGCTCTTGTGAGTTTGATTTGAGATTACGCTATTAGGTTTTTGCTCCGAGTCATCCTTAAGTCTACTTCATGTTCTTTTCTAAACTATAATCGCCCGATTAATAATACAAGGAGTATGTGTTTTTCATCTTTGCCAATTTCGAGCTCGGTTTTCATGGACGAGTCTTCTTGAGGGGGCTGGCATTCATTTGATGAAGTTTGAGAGAAAAACATTTTGGCGCGCTTTGTAGAACTCAGAGTGGAAACTAGTAAATTTTATATTCTTCGCTTTTCAATATGAATCTGCTGTGTGGGAATGCGTTAGAGGGTAATGCAAGAAGGGGTGGTGGGCAAAATGTTGAGAAAAACGTGATTGTGTGTGTGGGCAGTGGAGATAATGAATGTGTGCGAGTGTGGTTGCTATATGTTGCGACCCTCCCGACTGGTGTTGGGCAAAATATTTGAACACGCGTCAACTAGTTCCTAAAGTTGAAATGGTAATGTTGGGATGACTAATCAACGTATGAGCATGTTTAGGCGAGAAACGGACCGTAGCCTACATGTTATGCAGAGTGTTATTTTTAAAAACATGGCTGAATTGTTCAAACCTGTTATTGCCAATTCGTGTAATGATGTAAAACAAGTTGTTAAAGCACTTTTAGTAAGTTCAAGCAATGGGGGAAGAAGGTTCATAAGTAAACAATTTAGACCAAGGTTTGGTACGAACCAGGTAGCGTCATAGCCCCAGTATGGAAATGATCAATTTTTTCATAAGTGAGAACTTGGTCAGAATTCTACATTGGGAGAGTCAAGCCAAAACCGTTAACTATAGGCAAGGGGTGAATGCTGGGGTGGCAAAGTTTACCATCTAGTGTGCATTCCCCAGTTTTTTTTTTTATCAGAAAATGAAGCCATTTCATTCATGTTAAACAGTTGATAAATACATCAAAAGAGCTTATGAGCATAACAAATTCCAAAGGGCTTTGTGGTGAATTGAAAACCCAGTTGAGTGAGAGGATATTATGGACTTGACCTTTAACGATCCAGTCCGCAACCTTGTTCTGGGTCCATGCACAGTAGGCCAACCGGAGGCCTTTTACTTTGATAAGCAAGTCTTTACTCTCTCTGATCAGCGCGTGGACTTCCCAAAAGACCTGATCTGTGCCTTGAAGCATTTTAACTAAAAAGAGATTGTCTGACTCCAACTCTATCTCTTTACATTCTTTCTCTTCAAAGCCACGTGAGTTTAGCCACTTCAATGCTCCCAACAGAGCTAAAGTTTCGACATGGAGGGGAGATCGAACCTGCACAGAGCTCACGAATCCGTCAATCAGCATTTCGGAGGAGTCTCGACACACCCACAACACTGCACTAGCCCCTTCTCTTTCCAGAAACGTTTCATCTACGTTTATTTTCAGAGATCCCGAGTGTGGTGGAATCCAAGAAATCTGTGAGTTCTCCTTTCTTTTCCCTTTTCCTATGGGTTTAGAGCTCCAACGAGTAATTTTGTCATTCATTGTACAGGCAACCGTGACAATACTCCTCGAATTTGGTTTGGTGCCCCTAAATATGAGATTGTTACGAGATTTCCATATGTGCCAAAGAATAGCTGTGACAAGCTCCAGGTTTGGCTCATCCCTTTTGGTGCTTCGGTAATTTAGTAACCATTGATCAATTCAATTGAGTCTATGACTCGAAATCCTGACTTGTACCTGCAAATCTAACCGGATTTCTTGAGTCCATGAACAGAGGAGGAACAAGTGCTCAAGAGTTTCTCGATTCTGCTGGCAAAGAGGGCAAATTGGGTCAGGGATTATGTTTCTTTTGAGAAGGTTATCCTTTGTAGGCAAGGCATTTTGGCAAATACTCCATAAAAATATCTTGAGTTTTGGCGAGACATCTAGTTTCCATAATTTATTCCAAAGTTCTGATGGGGGCTGGTAGGAAGAGGAGGGTTGTTGTATGCATGATAACGGATTGTCTTGTCTGAGTTGGTTATACCCATTTTTCACTGAATACAACCCCGATTTAGTCCCTGTCTAGACCACTCTATCCGCCTCATTTTCCTTCGGTAAAGGAATAGGTGTTATCTCCTTCACTACACTGTCATCAAACAGTCGCCTAAGTGTCTGCTCATCCCAATTGGGCACATTCTTGTCTATAAGATCAGCAACAAACACTGGGCCATTGTGATTTGCTGGGCCTCCAATAACCCATTATGGTAACCACTTATCCTCCCTCATGCTAATGGATTCACCATTCCCTACGGACCACATAGTCGACTTCGTAATGGCATCCCTACCCATGATCAAGCTCTGCTAGCCCCACGATGGTCTAGTTCCCTTCCCCGCATGCCAAAAATCGGTATTAGGAAAATAAATTCCTTTTAAAAGTTTGCTCCATAATGCGGATGGAGACTGAATGATCCTCCAAGCTTGCTGCCCCCAACATAGCCTTATTGAAGGTGATCAAATCCCTGAAAACCAAGCTTCCTTTGTCCTTTCTTGTTTTAATTAACTCCCATTTTTTCCAACGTATACCAGCTTTTGATTCCCCATTCCTCCACCGAAAGGCAGCAATTTTTCGCACTATTGCACGCATTCCCCAGTTCGGCTGGTTCGATTTGATACCTCAATTTTGCCTCTAACAGGTCAACTGTCAACTGGCGGCCAAGATATCACATCAAAGTCGTACTTGAATTTTGCCTGGCTTGGTCCAATAGTTCCCAACAGTGTATGCTTATCGGATGGGGGCAGATACTGACCGTAGCCTCACCATGTCTCAATCCATTGTCCCACAATCTGACTTAGTCAGTAACGACCTCTTCGTAAGCTTAAATTATTAGATGAAGAACAACCACATAAATATAAAGAATTTTTAAGATACATTATTAGATAATGTGGAATAATATTTTAATAGCCAATCTCTTCTATCAAAGCCCGAGACCTAATCTATAAGCCTCCTTCGTTGACGAAGGAGATTACTAGGTTTCATCTCCTTCAATGTCAGACTATGGTTTCCTCCGTCGATGGATGAGACGAAACTGGCCATCTCCTCCATAGACGAAGGAGATAAAGGTGGCGGTGGAGAGAGAGAGAAAGTGAGTGTGTGTGCTTTATTTTTTTTTCAATTTATCACTAGGTAAGTTTTTACACAGTAAAATTTTAACAGAAGGGCCGACTTAAAGTTGGGCAGGCCCAAAATAACTTTTGTCACCGTCGAGTGGACAATCGGTTGTTGTACTAAGATGCTTCGCACATTCAATCTGATCCTGATTCCAACCAAACACTAACAAACTTAGGGAGTTGGTGAAGACGGTTGCCTCTTCTACCTCTTCCCCCAACAACCGAAGAAGTTTGGTGAGATCCCAAGTTAAAGAAACTTCATAAAACCATTCATTTCGATTCCATTTGAAGTTCGTTTTCATCGAAAAGAAGACATTTTTGCTTCCAACTCAAAAGTGTCATGTCATGAGTCCAACCCAAAAGAAGGTTATTTCCTAAAGTGACAAAAGAACAACTACAACGAGCCTTCCACATAGAACGCTATTTCATTTCTTTAACATTTCCGAAATCGATTTGCGCAATGGAGATGAAGAGAAGTACGCTCTTTTGGACTCGGGCATGGCCCTTGTCAGTGTAGCAACAACATCTGACACTGCAAGCGTCGGAGGAGAAATCTGCTAAATCCAATGTCGTTTCTCTATTTGTACGTTTCTCAACGATCTATATTCGAGCTAAGTGAATTTGCCATATAATATTATCGTACTCGGTTGTTTTCTCCCCTTCTAAAGTGAAGTCCGGTTACAGATAAAAAAAAAGTTATAGCTACACAAATGGTTCTTGAACCTTGGTGTAATGTATAATGTCATCTCTAAATTTTTAATTTATTTAATGTAATCTATGAACTATTATTAATACAAGTTCAATATCGACCCTAAATTTTTAATTTATTCAATGTGTTTCATCAGCTTTTGATACATGTTTAATATAGTCCATGAATTAATGGAATGACTACATTGAATATTTTCATATGTTTAGGGACTAGATTGAATATATACAAAAAATTTAGGGACCGCATTGAATAAATTAAAGTTCATGGATGATATTGTACATTGAGCTAAAGTTCGAGGACCGCATTGAACAATTTAAAAGTTCAGGATGACATTGCATATTGAGCCAAAAGTCCAAAGATCATTTGTGTCATTTTCCCAATAAAAAACGAGTCTTGCATGGAGAGTGGGATATTTGCAAGAAAAGTTATCTCAATGATCAAAAAAATTGGCCAAAAGTGAATTTTAAGTCTTAAAAGTTTTCAAAACTGCAATTAAATATTAAAATTTTTGAAAATGGTGCACTTTGTTTCTAAATGTGGCGTGTAAGCTAATTTTGCTAACGCGGCTCCGAGATGACTTAGAAAATAGTAAAAAATGAAAAAAAAAATTAAAATAAAAAAAATAGAAACAAAAGGCCAAAATTAAAAGTAAAAAGTTGGGCAAACAAAACAGCCTAAAATTCAGAAAGGCACAACAGCCTAATACCCTAGAAAATCACCAACTTTAGGTATAGTCCAAATTCTACGCGGAACTTTTTTATGTTTTGGAAAAACCTCAAACTTTAGATTAAGTCCCAAGTCTATCTCTGAACTTTTCTTTTTCTAAAAAAAAACCCTCAAATTTTGGTCTAGTCCCAAATCTACCTCCATTAGCTCTTTGTCAAAAAAATATATTAGTTATCCCTAATTTTCATATCCTAGAATAGTTTCATTTTGGAGATAATTTGTCATGTCACCATGTTGATGTGGATTGTTATCAATATGGAAATGCCATGTCGAGTTTAAATTGGACCACGGGGGAAGATTTGAAAATAGAGTGAAAGTTGGTATTTTTTTAGACAAAACAAAAATTGGGATAGATTTGGAATTAGACCTAAAGTTGAGAATTGAGACAAAAAAAAAAAGTTCAAGGCATATTTAAAGCTAGACCTAAAATTTGAGGTTTTTTCTAAAACAAACAAAAGTTTGGGGCAGAATTAGAACTAGACCTACAATTGGGGTTTCTCTTAGGGAATTAGGCTAAAGAACAACTAAGAGAGAGAAGACAGGGAGAAGCTGTTAAACCAAGTGCATCGCCGCCACAACCAACCTTCAAACACCCGCCCCGCATGGCGGCCATTTTCTCTCTCTTAGGTTGATTTCCTTTTCTAAATTTTTTTGCTTTTCTTTTTTTTTTTCAAAATTATGTCTTTTCCTTTTTATATAAAATATTTTAACTTTTTATAACATAATATTGAATCACCATTATGTCAGCACCGCATATGCTGAAAGATATCATTTAAAAAAAGGTCACGTGGGATTCCCAATGTGCCATGTCAGCGAAATTAAGTGCGTGGTCACCAAAATGAAAAAACTACACCGAATTTTAAATATTTTAAGAATTGATCGCACTTTTTTCAATCTATTAAGACTTAATTGCTCATCAAGTCAAATAATTTGGAATTTTTGTGTAATTTTTCCAATATTTACTAATATAAGAGAATGTTGTATAAAGATGAAGCAGTTTTGATAGTCGTAAAATAGGAATGTGAGCAACTCAAATTTCTCATGGCAACTCTATACAGGAATTGTTGCTCCAGAAAGTACTTGGATGATGAAAAGTGACAAGACTTTTAACCACTCATAAGAAGAGTGATTAATATCACAAAAAACCTTAAACTGATACACATGTGACAATTTTACTTTAAACTAATTTTTTAATCACGAAACTCCCAAATTGGTACACCCGTGACAAATTTACCCTTTGTTAGCTTCTGTCAAATGTTACCATTAAATTTGTTGACGTGGATGACACATGGTGAAGTGATATGATGACGTGGCAAGTCCACGTGGAAATCTATAGGGTAAATAACACGAAAAATCCCTAATTGGTTTACTAACAAAAGGTAAATTTGTCACATGATTACCAGTTTGAAGTTTTTGGTGTTCAAAAAATTAATTTGAGGTAAATTTGTTACAGATGTACTGGTTTGGGATTTTAGGTGGTCAAAAAATTAGTTTTGGGTAAATTTGTTACAAGTGTGTCGATTTGGGGTTTTTCATGGTCAAAAAATTAATTTTGGATAAATTTGATACGGATGTATCAGTTTGGAGTTTTTTGCGTTATTAACCTTAAGAAGAATTTTGTTGACAAATGCTCTTAAAATACCTGGAAACTTACCAAAAGAGAAGAAATTTCGATTTCTCAAAGCACTTGATTTTGTTATGTGTATAATTTATGTTTGGAAATAAAAATATTTCTTGTTAGATCTTTATAAAAAAGAAAAGATATTTTTCTCTTTAAAGGTAGTATTTCTCATTGCAGGTAGCATGACTTGTTTTTTTTCTCTTTCATTCGAATTTGAATATAGTGGTCTCTATTTTTGGCTAGGAAAATCGAAAAATAGAAAAGGCCAAACGTACTAAGTTTAGGTTCAATTTTTTTTATATGAATTTTTTTGGAATAACTTCTCTACAACAACTATATATTAATGAAACTCGGAGGTTGTCACTTTTCTACAATGCTTCGCAAGATCCTCACAGCTGTAAAACTTTATAACAATTTTTAGAAAAAAAGAATGTCCCTCAATTTTGCGGTGTTGTAATTTAAAGATGTATATTGCCAAGGGAAAAGAACACTAGAAGTGTCAAAAATTGTGTACGGTGTTCACTTTAGTATCAAAAGTGTTTTTTGGATTATTTAAGTGTCAAATCAGAGAAAAAAACGATCATTTAAGTCTCAAATCGGAGAAAAAACGATTACTTAAGTATCAATTCTAGTCAAATTGATTACGTGGCATTTATAATTAAAATTTTTAATATGGCTTGACATAATTTTTTTAAAAATTCAGTCCACGTGGGCATCCAAAACAACATCACACAATCCAACTTGCACTGAAGTTATTGTTTTTTTAACAAAGACTAGTATCGAAGTGATCACTTTAAACAAAATTTGGCACTCAAACGATCACTATTTACAACTTTTAGATGACGTTGTTTATGGGTTATATGTTGACTGGGCGCGCCGATGAGCCACGTAGAACTAAAAAAATAAAAAAATATTGCCATGTCGGATTTCCGAGGATTCAGATCGGATTTGACACTCAAGTGATCGTTTTTTTTTTTAAGTACTTAAGTGATCTGAAATAAACTTTTGGTAATAAAGTGAACGCCGTACATAACTTTTGACACTTCTAGTATCCTTCTCCCATATTGCAAAGCACACAAGTTAGGACGCTTTACTAAGACTTGATACAACTACAATATAGGAATAGCTATACCATTATAGAAGATTTAAATATACAAAAAAATCTCACACGGTATCAGGAGACCCTAAGTTAAAATCTTTCTAGACCCATATTTGACTCATCAAAGAAATATTTCTATGTCTAGTACTAGGCACAAAGACTAGACTAAGTGTGAAGTGATATAATATTTAAGTATTAAGCCATACCTTCGTATAACGGCCTAATACCTTCATATAATATTTAAGTATTAAGCCATACCTTCATATAATACCCTAAAAAACCTCCAATCTTAGCTTTTGTCCCAATTTTACTTTTTATCTCATAAAAAGCCTCAAACTTTAGGTCCAATCCTAATTCTAGAATTTTTTTATCACAAAAAAACCCTTAACTTTAAGTCATATTCCAATTCTATCATAAACTTTTTTTTTCTATGAAAAATCCCCAACGTTAGGTCTTGTCGCAATTTTACTCTAAAATTTTTACAGTCCCATAAAAAACTAAACAAATTTACTTGAGTCACAAACCTCCCTCATTAACCCTCGGCCCAAAATTTATCAATGATAACTGAGAGATGGAAAACTCCCAAGCACAAGCTGTTTGAGTGTCTTGAGCGCGAGCTCTCAGATAGAACATTTTCAAGTATGAGAGATTGACGACCACAAAATCACTAAGGGCAATTTTGACGGAGGGTTAGTAGAGAGTAGATTTTGGACTTAAGTAAAAGTTAGTGATCTTTTACGAGACAACAAAATAATTAGAGTGAAATAAAAATTGGATCAAAAGCTAGGATATTTTTCATGAGACAAAAAAATTATGATAGAATTAAGGGTTTTTTATAAAACAAAATTACTTTATGATAGAATTGGGATTGAAACTAAAGTTGAGGGTTTTTTATAAGATGAAAAAATAGTTTCGGGTAGAATTAAAACATGACCTAAAGTTGAAAATTTTTTGTAAAAACAAAATGTAGAATCGGGACATGAGTTAAAGTTGGAGAGATTTTTAGGGTATTAAGCCTTTATAATAGTCGACAGTGACTCCATAAAATTTTTCACACCAAACAGACACTTGGCAAGCTCTAATTGAAGGTTTGAACAAATCAATGATCTTATATACTCATCATCTCATTCCCCCAAGCATCCTACGAATCTTAATCCAATTATTCATCGTTGAAGGATAAGAACAACAAATGGTCCTAAGCATGACCTTAAACTACTTTATTCAAGATATCGATCGGACCTCGGAGATCCTCTAGATGTAAAGCAAAGAGACAATATTCTTTCTTACTCGAGGAGGAAAAAGATACGTGCAGGGGAGGGGAGAGGAGAATTGGAGGTTTGAGGCGTGCGGTCCTGGCATGATAAAATAATATATGCATTTGTGGAGCAAGCCATTTTTCGAGAAAGCGGACAGGCCGCGGATGTCCTCGTAAGAGCAAAAGCTCCCTTCTTTTGGTGAGGATACACTCAACCAGACACCAAGTGATAGAAGATAAGAGTTAGCAGTGATCCCATAAGATTTTTCACATCAAACAGACACTCGGCAAAGTTTAATTGGAGGTTTGAGCAAACCAATGATCTTATATACGTACTCATCATCTCACTCACTCACTCCGAACAACCTAGGGATCTTAATCCAATTATCCCTCGTCCAAGGAAAAGAACAACAACAGCTGGGGAGTAGCGGGGCGGAGGATGGTGTGAATGGGCGTGGGGGTTGTCGGCACGTGCGCGGGGGTTGCGCAACTACCAGTCGCGGCCGTGGAATTTCAGTTCGGAAGAATCTGACGACGCCACCATCACGTGACCGACTTCGTTCTCTTGTTCACTCCCCCCTCCCTCTTCAACTAACATTCCAAAAGTCAAAGCTCTCGACCGAATCACCCATTCTTCTTTTCCACTATGTGACAAAACTCTCCCTCCTCTCCGCCCACTATCTGATGCGCCAGACTTTTCTTTTTTGCATGATTGCAGTTCGCCTTTTGCTCATTCGAATTTTAGCTTCTTCGACCATCACTCTCTTGTTGACACTTGTCGTACGATCCGGGCTAAAAAATCTCACTTCTAGTGATGAAAAAAAAGAAGAATGTGGAAGTCGGTTTAGGCATGACAACGCGTGGAGTTTGACGAAATAAAACGAGACGGAATCTGATTCTGATGTTGTATTATTAGATTATCCAGCTCAAAAGTTTATACGAAGAGTATGTAGATCCTGTAGACGAATACTGTGGGATACCCTTATAGCATTTATATGTGACTTAATAATGTGATGTTCCATTAGATCTAAAAGGCAGGACCATTGTGTTAAAAGTCAAGGCAATTGATGATATATTGAATGTAATCTAAATAAGGAATGAATTTGCTTCAAGAGAGCACGATTAGAAGAAATGAACAGATATTGACAAAATGTTCAAAACTTCGAACTCGATGATCCTTATTTATTTATTTATTGTTTGAATTTGGAAAACAAGTTCACAACAAGAAAGACGGCAGATGCTTTATCACTAATGTTCTCTTTTATAATCAACCTATTGTACCGCGGATGAGCTGGAAGAAATGCTTTATCACTAATGTTCAGTGGGGTTCACCACCTTTTACAGTACTAATGAAGGCATGATTGCTAATTTCAGAGTCATTATTTTAATTCAATTATGGAATGCATGGTCGAAATTAGGGATGAAGGGACCTTTTTAAGCTTACAAAGTGGCTTTGCAGCGTCATCAATGGAGAGGTTCTTTTGAGGATCAACTCAGCAGACAAGGAAAGATTCACAGGCCAAGGCAGCATCCAATGAGATTAAGCAAACTAATAATATGAAAAAGGAGAAATTTGATCATGCCCAAATCACCCATATAAAGTGAAATGAGTTATAGAAAGTAATGGGGTTTATGCCGACCACAATCATTAACTCTCATAAGCAAACTTAAATATCTCAGTCATCTTTCCCTATGCATCCCTCTATCACCATTGCTGTGTGTTGATACATCCTACTAATTTTAGGGCATAATGTTGTGAAGGTGTGATCCTACTCGGGTCTATTTGGATCATTTGAGTTAGCACACCTTTAACACACGTTGAGCTAGTTTGAGGTTACACGAAACTTCTTTACCAGCGTCATTTCAGATTAGGAGATGTGACGTTACATACATGCCCAATGCTTCACAATGTTCTTGTTAGATTTTAAGTTGATATAATCAACATAAACTCTAATTCATACAGAGTGCTTAGCAATTAGGGACCGGACTCTATGCGTGGATTACATGAAAAACACAGGTTCAGTGCTTCACATACTCAAGTGTAAACAATTCGATATTTCGATCACTTGTTCAAGTTTTGACTCGCATCTTAACTAGACCGTGAGACTAATATGTTATTATGTAAACTCTTGATTTACCACGTCGAGCTTAGCTAATTTCAAAGTTCATTTTCAAAAAAGTTTTACCTTATCTTCATTTTAGCTCGTATGAATACAAAACTGCATGAATTCAATATAGGCGGTGTAAATCATATTTCACACTGACTACACGTCCGTTAAAGAGAAACTCCTTTCCTTGACAGAAAACGAGCGCAAAAGAAAAACGAGCACACATATAAAAGCTCCGCCCTTTCCGGACGCACCGTCGTTAGGAGTTCCCATTTTGATGCAACGCGAGGCCTTGAGGAATTATTCAGAGCCGTCTTGGCTTTTCGATGGCAGAGAGTCAATAGAGAGGGAGAGAGAGATGGTCGAGCCGTACTGTTTTCACCGAAAAGCTTTATTGCCTCCGCACGTATTGCTTACACGGTTTAGCCATTCATGGTCCCGACAACCAATCGCATTCCTTAATAGCGTCGGGACCCACATAAAAAAAAGGATGTATCGCGCAATTCGACCTGCTTCTCCATATCGAGAAAACTATGCAAGTGCAAATCCCACCGTGCCATCGAAACGCTGCATAAGATTGAAGAAATATATTAAGAAAAGATAACACTGACTTTGCATTTTGTTCATTTCTCTTTTATTCTTCTCTTTTTCCTGCTGATAACTTTCCTTCCGTCTCAAAACGTGAACTTTCTCCCATTCGCTCTCTCCCTCTCTCTCTGTCTCTGTCTCTGTCTGTCTCTCTCTATCTCTCTCTGTGGTTTCAGCAAAAAGGGTGCTGTGACTGTTAAAAATCTGACGTAAATTTGAAAGGAAAACCGGACAAAAACTCTCTTCGTAGTTCTGGGTTGTCCAAGAACATCTTGTTTCCCGTTCAAAAGGACTAGCCAAGCTTCTTTTTTTTCTTTTTTGCGCTATACATAAGCTTTCTGCGCGCGTGTTGCACCGTTTTTTGGTTTCTGAATCACCAAGGTAAACTTTCTGTGCATGGTTTTTACTTTTCTAGATTTAATTGGATCCAGTGATTTTCGAGTTTCTCATGTTTTCTCACCCAGTTCTTGGCTCTCCAGTGCAGATGAAAGTGAAGGCGCGAACCTCCTTGAGTTATCGTAGAGCATAGTGTCATCTTCCAGGTTAGTTCCATCACTTCATTTCAGTAGTCAAGTTCTTTTGAGATTAAATCTGGGTCTCCTTCTGCTCATACTGACCGTACGGGTCTGCCTGTTTTTGTCGTTTCTGTGCTCTCAAGGATGTCAAGGTCTTCTGTTTATTATCTGCTTCATCTTGTGAAGTGGTTTGTGCGTGATGTGTTCTTTGATTATATTAAGAAATTTGGAAACGACCACAGTTTCTGCATTTGGGAATTTTGTCCTCCCTTGTAGTGGGTAGCTGACATAACTTCTTGTCATCTTTTTAAATTTCTCTTTGCTTTCTCCAATTTCAGTTAGGTGCAAATTTGCATTCACTTTGTCAAAAGAAAAGAACAAACACAGACACTTGAGTTAAGTATAAGAACTCCAAAAGGATTAGATTTACTTGCTAAATTTATTTTGGGCTTTTTCCTTTTATTCTTTTTAGTTTTGATGGTTGTAGAAAACAAAAGTATCATAATTTTGTTTGGTAATTAATTTGCTTGCTAAGAGATGAATAAAGTGTCTCCTATTAAAAGGGGCTCTTTTTGCAGTCAATTTGAAAAAGGGTTGTACGGCCGATTTGGCTTGATTTCCAGACATGAGTTGGTGGCAGCTGTGCTTGAGGCCTTTGCAGCCAAATCTCAATCAAAATATATCCACACAGGCCAGAATTTAGTATGAAGATACATAAAGTTGTATACAGACTGGTTTACAAATTGAAGCGCATACTTCTTTTTGTGCTTGAATATTGGGCATCTATTCAAATGCGCACTTACATTGTTGTCGCAACACTTTGTACTAATTTGTAAACCAGTCTTTGCACCCTTATAATATAGGGTAATTAACAGAGAAAATTAACAGATAGCTGTAGCAATTGAATGTACCCTTATATTCTCAAACGTCCTAAATTTGGTATTAGCTAGGCTAATGACTAGACAAGAACTTGAGAAAGTCCGGAAAAACTCAATTTTGTTTCTGGGATGAATTCATGATTCGCTGACCAAGGAAAGACATTTTTGTTCTGCAGTTTTCATCGATTGAGTTCTTAGGCTACAATTCGCACTTCTCAATTAGTGACTGATTGATTTAGTTAAGAAGACTCCGGACTAGGTTGTGAGGTGGGAAATCCATACCTTCTAGCCCTTCTTTTTGGCTTCTTTTATAACCACATTGGTGTGGTAAATTTTTGTTTTTTGTTTTACCTACCACAATGTCTAGTTTGCTGGTGTTTGTTTGTCTGAGCAAAATTTGGCCGACAAAAAAAATCTGTAAGTGCAAGTACTTTATACTCTATAAGCTATTGTACATTATTTTGGAAAGGTTACATGAGGGATTATTTGGCTCAAAGTGCTGTTAGAGAAGGATGGTCCAAAGGAATCGTATTACTTCTCTTTTAAAGACTGGGAAGATGAAAACCATGTTTACTGAGATAGAATGAATAATTATGACGTTTTCAAGGTTGTTCGACAAAAGCTGCTCATTGAAGAATCCAAGGCAAAAAGGTTAAGCTCTCTACATTGTGCAAATAGTAGGGCCAATGAAATGGCGGAGACTAAAGGATGTAGAAGACAGTTGAATGATCAACGCGTGCATGAGTGGCTAAACATGATCGAAAGAGCAATGCTTCCATAGCGCTTGAAATCTGTAGTGTACCAGTGTGAAGTGGAAGTGGAGTAAAGCATGTTCTCATTGCTTATTTATTTCGATAATTCATAATTTTCCCTCATTGATGGAGGCACAAAACCTTGTTAAATCAACTAGAACTTATTTAAAGTGGCGTTAGGGAGAAACTGTCTGGATGGTCTCTGTCTGCAGCTGTATAGTCCTTACCAAACTGAATCCATGCTGCACTGTGTGGGATGTGAGTTGTGATCCTGTTTGCCACACCGCAGTATTGACTCTGGATCATCTTTTTCTTCCATTTCATCTTTCTGTTCTATTATGAGATTTATGATATGTTAGAAAAATGTCAAGCTTTGCTCAGAGAAATCATATCAACTTCGGTGATCTATTTTTTTTCCCAGCACATAACTTCTGTGATCTATACTCAGGATGATTGCGTCCAGGAAGGAAATAGTACTTCCCACATAACCCAAGAGAAATGTGACTAAGTCATCCATCAATTGGAGATGGAGACGAAAGAGATGGACAAAGTAGTGATCGCAAAGCCAGTTGCTTCACGGCCCACTAGCTCGAATTTTCGATCCTTCTCGGAGCTCCTTGCTGGTGCCATTAATTCCTCGCCACCTAATGCATGCACTGAATCTGCAGTTGCCACCATTAGACCCAAAACAGTGAGGTTTAAGCCAGTGCCAAATCGAGCTCCAACTGCAGTGAATTCATCCCAGGTGACCCTTATATTTGTTCTGTGGATACGATTCTTCTTAATTTCAGCCTCTTGAGATTTAAGATTGACTGAATCAGACAAACTCAGGCAGAAGTCTCTGGAACAGCAACCGGCAATTCCACTGATAAGGCTTTAAAGTCGGATGAAAAACCTACCGTAATATACAAACCGTTGGCAAAGCTTGCCTCAAGGTCAACTGTCTCGCTCTTGGCAAATATGGTTGGTACCTAAATTGCATTTATCCTATGACAGAGGCCATTTCAAGTTCCAGAAAAACTGTGTAATACCTAGTTCTTATCTAATCTAGAAAGATATAATTTTTTTGTTCATTAGGGAAGCTTCGATATGGCTCACCGTCAAACATTGTCAGTCGCCGAAGCACGTGTTAAATCTCAGCCGCAGGACAAACAGAATTCGAGATCCCAGCCCAGTGGAAATCTTCATCGGAGTGTCTCTTTGCAAGCAGATATGGATGGGACGAGCGAACCCTTGAGATTGGCCTCCCAGAACATGGAAGAAGATGCGAGAACTTTACCAGCCTTGAATGTGGATCGCCCTTCTTACGATGGATATAATTGGAGAAAATATGGGCAAAAGCAAGTCAAGGGGAGCGAGTATCCTAGAAGTTACTATAAATGCACGCACCCAAACTGCCCGGTGAAGAAAAAGGTCGAGAGGTCTTTCGATGGCCAGATAGCAGAAATCGTCTATAAAGGTGAGCACAACCATCCGAAGCCTCAGCCTCCAAAACGCAGCTCATCAGGAACACAAGGGCTAGGCAATGTACTGGAAGGGTCAGGCGTAGACAGCATGAATAACCTTAACAATAGTGGTCAACTGAATGAAAGGGATGAATGCTCCAAAGATAGAGTAGAGAACAAGAATCTTGCTCTCATGACTTACCACGGGAAAGGTCCCCTGGCTTATGATCCTATCGCATATGTGGCTCCTAATGCTGGTGGTGGGACACCCGACAATTCTTGCGGTATTAGTGGGGAATACGATGATGGAAGCAAAGAGTTGGAAGAGGATGACGAGCCCAAGAATAAGAGAAGGTTAGCTTAAGCGAGCAGCTGCCTTTAGCTTAGAAGAAGCCAGATAGCTTCCTGGAACAAAATTAGTGATTCTTTTAGTCTTGTTCTCCCATATGCGCAGACATCTTTATCAGTATCGTATTTTTTGTTCTGACTAATGAATTCTTCTTATAGGAAAAGGGAGAATCAATTGAATGAACCAGACATTTCGGGCGAAGGAATACAAGAAGCCCGCGCTGTGCAAAATTCAACAGATTCGGAGATTGTAGGTGATGGATTTCGGTGGAGGAAGTATGGGCAGAAGGTAGTGAAAGGAAACCCGTATCCCAGGTGAGACTTCGAACAGAGTGTGTAACCTGTACTCGAATACGTTCCCAACCTGAATAGTATGTGCTTGAGAGATTTCTGGAATCTACATTTTGCTAGGTTATGAACACTTGACAAGATCGGTTATTTAAGGAGAAACAACTAATTACACGGGGTCAAATTTTGCTGGTTGATCATTATCCTAGCACTTTGGAAAGGATGGTCATGCTGAGAACTAGTTTCTATGCTAGAACTTAGCTACTGAACAAATAAACTTGTGTTGTTCATTGAAAGTTTAGAAGTCACAAAAAAAAAAAAAAAAACCATTACTTCCTCTTTGTGGTTTTGTTAATCAAGGACAAAAGTTGAATTAAGTAGATTTTCCAACTCTAGTTTATATATTGCAATGCACACCAGGGATGGAGAATTGCTGAAAGAGGAATGAGAGAGGTCTCTGTCACAGAATCTCATAAAACGGTATTTCATTTTCAACAGAAGCTACTATAGATGTACCAGTCTCAAGTGCAACGTGCGGAAGCATGTCGAAAGAGCTTCAGATGATCCGAGAGCCCTTATAACAACATATGAGGGAAAACATAACCATGAGATGCCTCTAAGGAGTACCCACACAGCAGGCTCAGAGTCTGATCTGCAAGCGGCCTCCAGTAAAGATAAGCCTTAACTTCTACCTGAAGTAATTTCTGATGGCATTATGAAGGGCAGAGAAAGAACAAGTCAAACAAGAGCAAGAAAAGAAGAAGGGTCAACTCGAGGCGTCGGAAGCCGAGTCACTCCAGTCACCTGCCGGAAGAACTTTTCTACTGATGATAGCTTTGACTTGATAAGAATTCTTCCCTTGAGTTTTTCATTTTCACATAATAAGTTCACTTGTCCTCGTCAACGTTCCAGTGTATAGCAACCCGTAGCAAGTTCTTCCCAACTTACTAAAAGTTTTGTCAAAATATGTTGTCAGCCATCAATTGTTCTTTTAGTTTCTTGGATTAGTCATAGGTTCTCCTTATATGCAGCTTGAGAAGCAATGTAACTGTAGAAATTTTCTATTTATGCATCTTCTCGTTTAGGCTTTTGATCAAGATGGTTCCTAGAATTTCAGCAGTCTATAGATTTTCCTGCTGCTAAGTAAGCAAATGAATGTGCGATGTGTTAATATTATTAAGGAGAAACGTGTGTACCCATGAATGCCTGCAGGCTTTAGCAAGCATCAGAACATCGAATGTGGAGTATCAAGAGACCAAAATAAAATCCAGCAATGAGTGAAGACTCTGCTTATAAGAAGGAATCGAGCTATCTGAGCGGAGTAACTGGAGCCCATGCTTGGCACACTCCTCATGGATGGGGCCGTTGATTAATCGAGGCGCTTCACTTATTTAAAAGAAAAAATAATTACCATATGATATGATGAACTCTCAATAGTCATCTAAGCGATCACCATATTGTATGTTTGGAATCTCCTCAAAGATTTTGGATGGCATCACCACTTCATTTTCTGTGGACTTTTCAGTGAATGTTCGGTATCTGATTTTAGGAAATCCTTTCAAGATATTAGGTGCGTTTGATTCAGCATTTCCTATAGGCTTTGGGAAAATGCAATGTAATTAGTGTAAAGCACTTTGGAGAAATGCAAAGACTGTTTGGTAAATTATGCTTTGAGAAGCAATTTCAAAAGAAAGTTGTTTGGTGAAAACATATTTGGAAAGTTCCTTTGGTGATTAATTTAAGCTTTTTAATTTTTAATTTGTCTAAAATTGCAAAACAAAATTTAATTAAATATTGACAATAATGTTAAAAGATATCGTGTAAACAATTTTATCGAAAAAATAATTTTTTTTGGCTAAAAAAATTCAAATGGAAAATTCACATCAAAGTGGTCTCCTTCTCAATTAAAAAAAGAATACTTTGATTACAATAATTGTGGTAACATATGCCCCAACAAAAGAAATTCATTATCTTTAAAAATTACAATCATCCTTAAATATTTCCAAAACTTATAGTTATTTGATCACGTAAATGTTATGTGTCAGAAGCAAAGTCATCATTTGAAGCAGTACCCCCCTTATTAACATCATCGGTAAATAAATTGGGATCCTAATCTACTTCTACAAAATGTGCATCATTGAGGGCATTTCTTCGTATACAATTGTGCAAAGTCATTGCCGCTGTCACAATTTTCATTTGCTTTTTGTATGGATAACTTGGCATAGTCTTTAGAATTTTTCACTTCTTTTTCAATACGCTAAAGTCATGCTCAATTTCTGATCGCAATATGAAGTATGCACGGTTCAACACTTCTTTATAGCTTGTAGGTGCAGGATCTTGTTGAAACTCAAGCAAATGATGTCTAACTTCTTTGTATAAACTCAAATAATCTATAAGATTTGAATATCTAGCATCTACTAAATAGTATTTACCTACACAAAAATATTGTAAATTAAATCAATATATACTACATACATATATTAATTAATGTATAAAAACCATTAATTAATTAACCTTTAGGAGGATGAGGAAATTGTAAATCACATCTCCTAATGGCTTCATAGAAGATACGAGTATCATGAGTTGTTCTTTCCCAACCGGTCCAAACACAAGTAAAATTTTATGTTGAAATTGCATACATCCAATAAATTTTGCGTTGGTGTTCCTTTTCGAACGATAAAACGAAGTTGGTTGCCCATAGGTACCATGACTGGGATATATGTACTATCTATAGCTCCAATACAATCCTAAAACAAAAATGCAAAGATTGCTTGATTGATATTTAGTTTGTGTTTCTATTGTAGGGGTGTGCAAAAAACCCAGGACCGCCCAGGACCGCCCAGGACCGCCCGAGACCGGACCGGAACCGGTGGTTCCCAAGGGAACCGGTCCGGTTCCCGGTTCCAATTTTTTGGAACCGGTGGGTATCGGTTCGGTTCCCGGTTCCCGGTGTGGGACCGCCCACCCACCCACCCGGACCGGACCGGTAATATAATAATAATATATTTATTTTTTTAAAATTTTAATTAAAAAATCTGACCCAAAAAAAAAAAAAAACGTAACTAGACACTCATAACTCTCTGCTCTCTTATCTCTGGACACTTATTTGATGGGTACCCACTTGATTTATGGATAATGTGGTTAATAGAACCAATTATAGTATAGGAATTGTATGGAAAGTTATGTTTTTTTTTTGTTCTGTTGATCCGATGTTGGTCCACATATTTTTTTTTATTTGTCTAGGAAAATTTGGTGGGACCGGTTCCATGGACTCGCCCGGGAACCGGACCGGACCGGCGGGTCCGGTTACCGGGTGGGTCCATGGAATCGACGGGCGGTCCTCGGTCCCAAAATTAAGGACCAACACTGTGCGGGTTGGTCCTAGGGTTAGGGGGTGGACCGGCCCAACCCGGACCATGCTCACCCCTATTCTATTGTATAATCGTAACTTACCTTAAAACGTGGATAAAATCTTTGATTATTCTTTATCTTCATTGGAAGTTCCTTAAATTGTCGATTGGATGGTTAGATCAAATCTACTCCCATTTCACATACTTTATCCAAACTAAGCTAAATAGCTTGCATATGCTTTCCCCAAAGTGCTAAAAGCACTCTTGTGCTAATATGTTATTTACACCATCTCCTAAAATATGAAGAAACATTTCTAGCATTTCTACAACATTAGATCCTTGGAGATCATATCGTGTCACTAAATCACGCCTTGAATTATTAAATACAGTTCTATCCATTCTAAACATTTGAAAATACCTTATTGAGTTAACATCGATGCCCATTAACTCTTTTAACTATTCATTTCTTGTGTATGATGAGGCCATGCACGGTTTTTTGTGACGATATGTTGCTTGATAAACAGCTCCCGTATGCACGGTTGCACAGAGTAGCCAATATTTCTCTTCCTCTTTTTTATGATTTTCCCTTTCAAGATAATCATCCATAACTAGTTAAAGTAACAAAAGAATAAGAATAAGAGATGTAATACTTATTGACCATCATATATAAGCAAACTCCACTCAATAAAGAGCACACTATTTAAAAACATGTCTTACAATATAACATAAACATGTATCACCAACTAGCACATATAAGTAGTGTAAATAAGTCTCACGTTACAGTAATGTAGCATTTGAAAGAATTCAAATAAGTAGCTAACTACTAGTGATGACTACGTTGTGCGAACTTATACTTGATCCATTTGACTTTTTCCTGATCGCCATATAAGTTCATGAAGATTTGCCTATTGTCTTTCTTTTCTACAAAATGATCTGGCGACAAAAAAGTATAATTCTTAGTCTTACTTAATCTCATGTATGGTTTTCAACGTCTCTATGATTTCTTTGTAAGGATCAAACTCTCTTGCATGGCTCTTACTCTCAATAGCTGAACAAATTCAGTTCATTTGTGTTGCTAGTAGCAGCAATGGTTAATTTCTTTTGTTTCTTTCGTTATAATTGCCTCACCGAACTCTGTGACGTTCTTTATTGGCTTTGCGCCTATTCAACAATCTTTTCACCTACATTACACTTTATATTATTATCGGTTGAACTTGCACAATCATCAATATCAAGTTATGTGGCTACATTATCCTCATCATTCATCACTTGTATCAATGGTATTCTTTTTTGGATCCTATCCCAATCCTGTTTCCTTCGAAACCAATACCCTCCATCTTTTCCATTCTTCCTTAATATTATCTCACTTACTCTTCATTTGATTTTTATCATATTTGCCTCTTAGGTCCTCAAGCCTCTTCATTATGATTGTCTTCCATCCCTTTTGTTGTTTACAGGACAATTGTCATTACAATTTGTTCAGCACACAACTTACAAATGATTTCTACATCTTCTAGGCTCCAAAATGCCTTTTCCTTTGATGAACTTGCCATCTACTAGTAAAGTCACACAAACAAATTTGAATGATGAGAACAAGCTAACAGAAACAGAGAATGTTATGCCCTAATCATCCACCTACATGCTTAATCCTTGAACCAGATTCACAACTAGAATCAATATCAATATGAGCAAACAAATCATCCAATTTAAGCATTGTGCGTCACTTACAATGAAAGCCATTACAATGATTAGAATTTGGCTGCAAAACGCAAGTCAAATGCACTTAAAGCAACATATTAACTGGGTGTTTACGAATAAAAGCATAGCCACAGCAAACGGCATGTTACTCACTGAACACAGAAGCAAGGAAAGATCAGCACATATCCGTGCTCATTGTTGTTGTAGATTAAAATCTAGGCCTTTGGCTACAATAAACAAACGATTAAATGACTAAAAACAAGGGAGTATGCATTTAGAAAGACTGGCCTAAGTGCATAATTTTGTGATGCTAAAAAACCGTGAACTTTATGTAGTGCAAAAATAGGTGCTCCTGCTGATTGCTCAGCAAAGGTAAGAATTAAGAAACACCCAACTTCTTTCTCGAGAGGGTTGACAATAAGATACATCATTTAGCAATACTAGCTCCATGGTACTATAACGACAGTTCTACAATATCTCAGGCAAACAAACCACAATATTTCCTTTTGAAATTTGACAATCTTGATCTCATTCACATTAGAAATCACATTCAACTATTTGATACATAACTCAGCCCGAGATCATGAAATAACTCTCAACACTTAGAAGGTTGTCCCTCCGAGATCCAGAGCATAAAACAACCCCTTCTCATTCCTTCAAAGTGCATTTTTTCATCAGGGCATAAGTAGAGTACACAACAGACAAATTGCTTATTATATCCACTGATGCATAATTGAAACCATAAAAAAACCATTTAAAACCTAGAAATGGAAACCAAAATAGTACGTAGACTAGATGAAAAACACTAAAATTTAAGAGAAGCCAAAATTAAAAGCTCATCATTTTTCTAAAAGAGCACTAAAAACTGCCACCCTATTCATGATACTGTCAAAAGGAAGAATCAGTCCTTGGTACTAACTCAGTCTGAGATCAAGAGGGCACAATCAGCAACACCCAAAAGGTCCAAGCTCATAGATTCACCCAAAGCAAGCAACTTCACCCCCGAAAAGCGGGGAAAAAGAAAACCCAAAAATGAGGCGAATGAGAAATTGAACTCGTAGAGGAGCAGTCGCAAGGGAGAGAGCGAGCGAAGGGATGCGGTCGAGCAAGGGAGAGAGTGAGCGAAGGAGCGCCGTCAAGCGAGAGAGCGGACACAAGGGAGAGAGCGAGCAGACGCGAGGGAGTTGGAAAGGGGCAAAAGAGACACGAGGGGTTTCAGGAGGAGACTAGGGTTTTGTTTTTTAAATGGGGGTAAACTTGGATTTCTAATGAGTTTTTTAGGGCAAAAAAGGAACTCGACAAAATTTCATTAATAAAGGGTTTAAGCATTTTGAAAATACTGAAAGCTCGATACTAGTCACTACCAATATTGAGCTTTCAGTCTTCCCAAGGTCAACTTTCACCCCAAAGCCCCTTGGGGAATGATTGCCAAATACCCCAAATTTTCTCCAAAGGGGCTTTCAAAATGTTGAACCAAATGCACCCGTCATCATCTCGCCAATTTTTTTTTTTTTTTAGAATGGAACAAGGGATTGAGCGGCAAAGACCCCACCACAATGTACATTCTTAGTTGATGATCAACGTGCTTTAGTAATCACTGCAAACAACACTCACTACAAAAAAACATGGAATTTGCGACGGAAATTTGCGACGGGGATTTTTTCGTCGCAAATTTGCGACGGAATTTGCGACGAAATAAAAATTCGTCGCAAATTTGCGACGGAAAATAAATCCGTCGCAAATTTGCGACGGAAACAAAATCCGTCGCAAATTTGCGACGGAAGAAAAATCCGTCGCAAATTTTTGCGACGGAAAAACAAATCCGTCGCAAATTTAGCGACGAATTTTGCGACGGAAAAAAAATCCGTCGCAAATTTGCGACGGAAGCAAAAATCCGTCGCAAATTTGCGACGCAAAAAAAAAAATCCGTCGCAAATTTGCGACGGAAAAAAAATCCGTCGCAAATTTGAATCGGAAAAAAATCCGACGCAAATTTGCGACGGAAAAGAAATCCGTCGCAAATTTGCGACGGAAATATAAATCCGTCGCAAAATCCGTCGCAAATTTGCGACGGATTTTGCGACGGATTTTTTTTCCGTCGCAAATTTGAATCGGAAAAAAATCCGACGCAAATTTGCGACGGAAAATAAATCCGTCGCAAATTTGCGACGGAAAAAAACATCCGTCGCAAATTTGCGACGGAAATAAAATCCGTCGCAAATTTGCGACGGATTTTGCGACGGAAATAAAATCCGTCGCAAATTTTGCGACGGATTTTGCGACGGAAATAAAATCCGTCGCAAATTTGCGACGGAAAAAAAAATCCGTCGCAAATTTTCAGAAACCCGCGTAGAAAATTTTCAAAAACCCGCGCTCTATTCCCCTCGCGCCATTGTCTCCCCTTTGCTCGGTCTTTTTATTTCCTCACTACCACAGCTTTCCCTCTCTCTCTCTATCTAACTTATCTCCCTCTCTCTCTCTCTCTGGCCTCCTTTGCCGCTCCTCCGCCATGCACCGCCGCCTCCACCAGCCCCACCTCCCCCCCTCCGACTCCCCCGCTACCCTCTCCTCCGACGACGACGCCACCGCCAAGCGCGGCAGCTACAACTGTGGCAGCTGCGGCCTCCCCAAGAAGGGCCACTCTCGCCACGCCGGCTCCTCCCCCTCCCCCGCCGCCGACTCCTCCTCCGCCGCCCCCGCCGTCGCGGCCTCCTCCATGCCCGTCAACGTCGCGGCCTCCTCCATGCCCGTCAACGTCGCGGCCTCCTCCATGTCGACTGAACGGATAAGAGACATGTTCGGCCTCCTCCTCCATTCCCCGTAACATCCCCCTGTCCCCAGAAATCACGGCACGTGCTCACGTGTTCCACCCACCCCCTCGCCCCACCTCCTCCGCTCGCCACGTTTCCCCCCCGGGGCTATGCCCGCACACAGAAAAGAAATCGCCAACTTCGTCCGGACGATGCATGAACGACGCGGAGGAAGGCTTTCGAAAAGTGCTGAGAGCCAGAGATGCAGCCCGTCAGCATCTTAGTTGGCGTTGAACTTCGGAAGAATTTTCGCCGTCGTCGTCGTCGTCGCAAAATTTGCACCGGAAAAAAATCGGAAGTAAATTTGCGACGGAAAATAAATCCGTCGCAAATTTGCGACGGAAAAAAAATCCGTCGCAAATTTGCGACGGAAAAACAAATCCGTCGCAAATTTTGCGACGGAAAAAAAATCCGTCGCAAATTTGCGACGGAAAAAAAAATCCTTCGCAAATTTTGCGACGGAAAAAAAAAATCCGTCGCAAATTTGCGACGGAAAAAAAATCGGTCGCAAAATTTGCACCGGAAAAAAATCGGACGCAAATTTGCGACGGAAAAATAAATCCGTCGCAAATTTGCGACGGAAAAAAAAAATCCGTCGCAAATTTGCGACGGAAAAAAAAATCCGTCGCAAATTTGCACCGGCAAAAAAAATCGGACGCAAATTTGCGACGGAAAAAAAAATCCGTCGCAAATTTGCGACGGAAAAAAAAATCCGTTGCAAATTTTGCGACGAATTTTGCGACGGAAAAAAAATCCGTCGCAAATTTTGCGACGGAAAAAAAAATCCGTCGCAAATTTGCGACGGATTTTGCGACGAATTATTTGCGACGAACTTTTGCGACGGATAATGTTCGTGGCTAATTTGCGACGATTTTTGCGACGGATTTTGCGACGAATTTTTTTCCGTCGCAAATTTGCGACGAAAATTAATATTTTCCGTTGCAAAAATTTGCGACGACCTAGTAGCGACGGAATTTTTTCCGTCGCTAAGTTCGTCGCAAAAATGATTTGCGACGGATTTTTGCGATTTTTTCGTCGCAAAATCGGTCGCAAAAAACATATTTTTTTGTAGTGACTTTCTGAGCTCCCTTTATTGGCCTAGAATAGTCTTAGACGCATAGTATCAGGGAATATGTTATTGAGGGTAGAATAGTCATTTTATGTTTAGAGAGTTTGCTCATATATATATATATAAAAGAAATTATTACCTTAAACATGGTATCAAAGCCTATAGAAAAACGTTCATCCCTCGAGATCATCGGAGCAACTACCGTCGCCGTTGGCAGAACCTTAGTGTGCGATTCTCTTCACCCACTCACTTCCGCTAACTCCTCCATCTCGTTACAGGCCTGCGACCACTCTGTTGTCTTTACCAAGCCTCGATTCGGCCTCGTCCATCGTTGGCCATCTCGGTCAAGCCTCAATTTGTCGCAATCAAGTCAACATTGCTATGCAAGTTGCTATTGTAGGGTTTCTGAAGCTGCCAGCTACTCAGCTTTCCTTCGATTGACACTGTAAATATTGCTGAAGCTGCCGCTGAAGCAGCCTAGGTTGAAACTAGGGTCAACCGCTAGGGTTTGAAGCGAAGCTAAAAAAATTTTTGCTGTCCGGTGCTCTCATATGGTTACTTGTTGCATCCTATTGATCCTTGAAGTGTTAGATGGTTTGTGGTAATTTTCCGATACCAATTCGATGATTTTATCAATTTTCGATAAATTCTTGTGATTAGTGGTGATTCAATTGAACCCTCATTTGTGGTGATTATTTTATGGTTGATTATGTTAGTGGAGTTAAGTAATTGGTTATTGTGACGTTGTTCTTGGGTTCAATCATATACTTTGTTCATTGATGGCTGTTACTCGATCCTATGCTAGTTTGACACATTTTCAATTGACCTCTATCAAGTTGGATGGAACTAATTATCCATTTTGATCTAAAGCTGTCAAAGTTTATCTTAATTGCCACCATATAGTATGATCATCTCACGTTTACGGTCCCCTTATATCATAGTAAGGAAGCCGATTAGATTGTTGGACATGCAATGATCCATACTCTTTTATGGAATAGTATGGATCCTAAAATTAGTCCTCCCTTCGTTCGGTGCAACTTTGCCAAGGAAGTTTGGGAAAAGTGTGCCTTACTTTATTTTGGATAGAATAATACGACACAAGTGCGTGACACGTTGGAGGCACTATTTGATCTTCAGCGTGGAGATCGGTCTTTATCTGAGTATTATGCTTGTTTCATGAAACTTTGTCGGCAATTGGATACTTATCTTCCATTTTCGAACGATTTGACTGTTCTAGTCAAATGCCAAGAGGATCTTCAAGTTATATTGTTTCTCAAGGCAATGGGACATGAATATTCCTCCCTTAACCAGATTATATCTTAGAGCTCCCTTCCTACAATGAATGAGGTTTTCTCCCAAGCTGTTCATTTGACATCTGTTGAAAAAAATTCCATCACAACTTTGGAGATGAGTGCTATGAATTCTCATGGCTCTAGTGGACGTGGAGCCCTCAATCATGGTTGCCGGAGTCGTGGTTGTGGTTTTGCTCAGAGTGGAGGTTGTAGAGGTTGTGATGGAGGCATTGGTGGTCGTGGCTCTCGCTATTGTAATCATTGTCAAAGGGCAAGACATACAAAGGCTTATTGCTACACCCTTCATCCCAAGTTTTTACCTACTCTTGCTACCTATATGTAGAGGTGGAAGAGTCTCCCTCATTGGCTCCACCAAATTCTACTAGTGTGCAGAATACAGGTGATTCTGTTACATTGACACGTGTTGAGTATGATGCATGGGTTCGCTCCCAACATGTGATAGGCTCTTCACCTCCTACGGCAACTCAGGCATAAACCTCAAAAGGTAATTCATCTTGTTTACTTTTTGAAGCGTTCGACTTATGGGTTATAGACTTTGGAGCTACTCATCATTTAACTGGTAAGTCTAAGTTGTCTTCATTTTATTCCACATCACTCGGGGTGTCTAATTCTATTACTTTAGTTGATGGGTTACAATTTTAGGTTATTGATACTAGAGTTGCTCATTTGGGTCCTCTCTTTCTTTGTTATATGTCAATCATCTCAAATCTCCATATAATTTTATTTCTGTTAGTTCGTAAACTAAAGAACTAAATTGTTCAGTGACCGTTCCTCTTCTCGCTGTGTCTTTCAAGATCTCAAGACTAGACAGATGATTGGTGGGGGACATTAATCTAATGGTCTTAACTACCTTGACAAGAAGGTACTAACTGTTGCAGTTGTGAAGCATAATGATGTGAATCGGATGCATTGTTGTGTTGGTCATCTGCCACCGGACATTCCACCGGACATTCTTCGGCGTTTATTTCCTGAGACTGAGTTAGTGAGTTCTTTTTAGTATGAAGCTTGTTAGTTTGGTAGACACCGGAGGGTCTCTTTTTCTTCTCACATTCAAATTCGTGTGTCTAGTCCATTTATGCTGGTTCACTTAGATATATGGGGTCTGTATCATGTTTCTAATATCTTTAGTTTAAGATATTTTGTTACATTTGTGGATTATTTTTTCCGAATTAGTTGGTTGTTTCTTATAAAAGACCATACTGAGATTTTTCATTACTTTTGCGTATTCTATTTTGAAGTGTTGAATCAATATCATACTTTTTCAAAACTTTGTGATTAGATAATGCCAAAGAGTATCTTGCTACCACTTCTGGTTTTAAACCTTTTCTGGATTCTCATGGTATTATTCATCAGGCTTTCGGCTCATACACTCCACAGTAAAAAGGTGTAGCGAAAAATCGACATCTTCTTGATGTTACTCATTGCCACATGTTTTACATGCATCAACCTAAAACTTTTTGTGGCCATGCTATCCTTATAGCCTGCTATTAAATAAATTGGCTTCTAACTGATGTTTTTCAAGGGAGACGTCGTTCTCTATTTTACATCCAAATTGTCCTCCCTTTCCCCTCTACGAATCTTTGGTTGTGATTGTTTTGTACATTGTCTTACTCTAAGTCTTGATAAGTTGGATTATCGTTTTGAGAGATGTGTGTTTGTAGGATACTCTCGAACTCAAAAGGACTACAAATGTTATAGTCCTACTCGTCGTCGTGTGTTCGTGTCGGCGGATGTGGCATTCTTTGAGGACCAAACATATTATAATGCTTAGATGGTCCCTACGAGGAATCCTAATGGTGACGGGTGTGTCTTACTGACATTCCACGACTCTCACTTCCTCCAGCACCATCCATGGGATTCTAGTGTGCTGACTTACCTATCATCGGTGTGGTGCAGTTCTCAATACAATGGTACAGCCTTCACCGACACATGATTCATCTGTTCACTCATTAGTTGTTGCACCATCCTCTGATCTTGATTGGTCTATTGCTACTTGGAAAGATACATGCTCTTGTGTTGGTTATCATGTGGATCGTTATGCTCCTTGTTTTGGTCTTTATAATTGTCTTCATACTCGTCATCCTATTTCCAATTTTTTGTCATATGATCGTTTATCTTCTATCGTCTCTACCTTTGTCTTGTTCTTGTCCTCCGTTTCTGTGCCTAGTGGTTTTGCTGAAGCTCTTGCTCATCTTGGATGGCGACAAGCCATGGAGGATAAATGAAGGCGCTCATCAATAAACTGCACTTGATAGCTCACTTCCTTACCTATGGGGAAGCAATCCGTGTGTTGTCGTTGGGTTTTCACTGTTAAAGTTTACCCTGATGTCACTCTTGATCGATTGAAGGCTCAGTTAGCTACAAAATGATATACTCAAACGTATGTTGTTGATTATGATTACACTTTCTCACCAATGACCAAAATTCCATATGTTCATGTCTTTATTACTTTAGCGGCGTGCTTTGGCTGGCTTCTTCATCAGTTGAATGTCAAAAATGCCTTCTTACATGGTGATTTGGCTGAGGAAGTATACATAGAGCAACCACTTGAGTTAGTTGCTCAAGAGGAGAATTTAGTATGTCATTTACATAAGGTTTTGTATGGGACTCAAGCAATTTCCTCGTGCTTGATTTGATAGGTTCAGTGATGTTGTTGTCAAGTTTAGATTAAAATAGTATCAAGTAGATCATTCAGTCTTTAGTTCTGTTTCCTCATTTGGTTGTATCCTTCAAGTTGTAAATGTAGATGATATTATCATTACTGATAGTGATTCAGATGGTATTCAATGACTTAAGTAGTTTCTACATACAGAGTTTAATACTAAGGATCTGATACGTTTGCGATACTTCCTTGTATTGAGGTTATCTACTCACATGCAAGTATCAATTTATCACAACAAAAATATGTACTTGCCATTCTTGATGAGGTTTGATTTCTTGGAGCAAAGCCGGTTGATACTCCTATATAACGCAATGTGAAACTTGATGTAGAACATGGAAAATTATTACATGATCCAGTGAAATATCAGATATTAGTGGGTGAGTTGAACTGTCTTACCATCACAAGACCTGATATATTTTTTGTTGTCAGTGTAATAAGTCAGTTCACGAGTATTCCTCGTACTACTCATTGGGATGCTGTTATTCAGATTATCAAGTACTTGAAGGGAGCACCGGGTAAAGAACTACTTTTAAAAAATTATGGCTATCTGTATACTACATGTATCGCTGATGCAAATTGGACTAAATGTCCAACTTATAGGAGATCTATGTTGGGCTATTGTGTGTTTCTTAGAGGTAATTTAGTTGCTTAGAATAGCAAGAAACATGTGATTTCTTGATCAAGTGCTGAAGTAAAATATAGAACTATGACATGTGATAGGTGAATTGCTCTAGTAAAGGATGTTATTATCGAAAATTGGCATGTCAACACCAAACCCATCAATATTATATTAATATAATCAATCAGCTATTTATATTGCAAACAATCCTCTCTTCCATAAGCGAACCAAGCATATTAAGGTTGATTGTCACTTTATACAAGAAAAAGTTCAAAAATGGGAAATCATTTTTCAACATGCAAGGACAAAGGATCAACTTGCAGATTTCTTGACTAAATCTATACGAGAGAGTAGAGCGAGTATTTTATGTATCAAGTTGGTATTATTTGATATCACATTCCAACTTGAGGGGAGTGTTAGGAAATATGCTGGGGAGGCTATCTTACATCAGCTGTAGATCATGAACATTTTATCTTTGTTATCCTGCAGTGAACTCTTAGTTAAGTACCTAGTTATGATTTCTTTTTATAATTTATCGTGGAAAAGAAAACTAGAAAGAAAAAGAAATGCAACTGCTATAGATCTAACTTCTCTTTCCGAACATCTTGTAGACCTAAATTTCATGGATTTACAGGCCTACGCTCAAACCCCACCTCTAGTGGTATAGAGCTTGCGACTTCGCATTTTTAACTAAAGAACTACCACCAAACAGTCATCACTTAGTATTCCTCTTAGGTATGTGTCTACAAGTGTTCAGGCTGGTTCTTAACAAATCATATCAATGCCGGGCACGAGCCAAAAATTTTGGAAATAAGTACCACGTACAATACACACATCCACGCCGCCATGGATGTCAGTGCAATAAGCAGGGCAGGTTGAAACACCTCAATAGTCAATACAACACAGGCCCACCACTACTTGAAACTTTTCTTGACGATTTACAATCGTAGCATTTGGGTCATATCGTCATATAATTGATAAACACAGGTTGAAGACAATACCGATGATAGGCGGAGTCCTGATTGACATTTACCGAAGGGGGTCACATAATCATCATGATGCACGAGAAGAAGGTAAGGACTAACCATTTATTCTTTCTAACGAGCTTCATGCATGGAGCATATCAGAAAGATTCAACTGTAGGTAGAAGTCGAGGAGTACGGGAGAAAAAAGAGGAGACGCACAAAAATGCATCCATTGTTTTGGAACAGTGGACAAATTGCTAGGTGAAACTGTGATTTTTATTATGTGAAGAATGTTGTGACAAAAATTGTTTGGGAGATTAAAATACAAATCAATGGAATAAAAAACCCAGGATGTCACCTCTATTTAGGCTGTTGTTCTAGCTCTCTGTTGCTAATTTCTTTCTGCGGACTCTCACTGGACTCCTCGATGCCCGTTGGTTTTCCCTGTCAAAAAGAAACCCTAAATTCACAAGGAAACACATATGCAGAGAGGAAGAGAGAGAGAGAGAGAGAGAGAGAGAGAGAGAGAGAGAGAGAGAGAGAGAGAGAGAGAGAGAAATATAAGAAAAGTGGGAGGAAGAAAAAAGCAAACAAAAGAACTATCCCAGTACTGCCACAACTGAGGTAAATGCATTTTACTAGAAATGTTCAATGTGGTGCAAACAATAACAAAAACTGGATGAGGATAAAAAGTTGGACAAATTGCCATGGTTCTGTGGAGAACTTCATAACCAAATCTGCAAGATTTGGTGAGTAGTCATGGGAAGTGAGCATTAATTGTTAAGAGGACTTGGATGTAAAGTAGGCTTGAGAAATAGTTGGTCCTCTTGCTCCCCTTTTGGATAAACCAATCCTTGATTATCAGGCGGGAAAAACTTAAGGTACGCAATTAAATGAGTACCTTGTTTCTGTCACGCCAGCCAAGTCCAAAAAGACCTATCCTTCTTGCGGGAATTTCCTGTGCAGAGCTCTGATTACGGGCAGACCTACAAGACTACATTTGTTATGCATCAAATCACTTGAAAACAAAAGACATGATGAAAAAAATTTATCTTCTCCTTTACTTGTGCAAAGCATCTTAATGGGCACTTCATGTATTGAGAGAGCTGCCACTTCATTTCAGGAGTGCAGTATTAACATAAAATAAATCTTTAAGGAGGCCAAACTGAAGACCATTGAAGACATCATCAGTCAAAATTTTAGAACATTAAAGCTGTGCTATATGTCATCTTCCTCGGTAAATTTGTAGTCTTTGTGAACCGCCCCCAACCCCATGCGGAGCAAAAGAAAAAGAAAAAGAAAAAGAGTAGAGGAAGACCGGACAGGTGTGTGATTGTTTATATCCTTCTACTTTCCCACTGAACTTAATCATCTGTCTCCTTTAAGGGTGAGGTACCTTACAATGTAATAACCAAAATAAATTAGTCACTCTTGGATAACAAAATGAGAGATAAGACGTTTCTGTCTACACTCCCCGCAAGCATTATGTGTATCCAAACGTTCACTTGTGGATCACCATACGTCTTGGAATACACATGAGTCCATTTTATGTGCGACTATTCCAGAAAACATGATGGATGGCAAAGAGTGGGCAACGAGGGAGGAAAGAGTGCACATGCAAACATAAGGTGATGTTATGCGAGTCATTTATATACCCTGGAGATTGATGTGCTTTATTCTGGCCAGATTCATATTGCAAGGTAGCCTCCAGCATTGATTCTGCCATGACCGCCCTCTTTTCCATCTGAGCCAGGGAAATCATAGCCTTCTCATATTTTTCCTGCATGATGTCCTAGCGGTTACAACACATGCGCACATAAAGGAAATAGCCCACTATTTTTGGACCATCCTTATCAGCTCCAGCTATCTAAAATTTGTCACCATGATAAAAGTTCAATGGCCTAACAAGTAGAACTTCCCAATTTTGAACAGAAAGAAGCAGCAGCAAAAACAATGACATGACGACGACGACGACAGCAATGACAGCAAGAAGAATCCTTATCAAAAGCCAAGTGGGGGCTTTCCAATTTTGAACTTCTAAAAAGAACTAAATATGGAGCAATAGCATCCCATGAACTTCCATTAAAAAATTTAAATAAATCAAGTTTTCAAAGATCCTTTTAGCTCTGTTTTCCAAGAACTAGTTTACATTTATGAGCGACACAAATTTTACTCCTGGAATCACATAATCCACCATTTTAAAAAAAATTAAAGTCGATCTAATTGTACGTTAAATACGAATGAAAAAAAACAGCAATTTACTTTAACAATGCACAGGAGAATGACATCCAAAATGCACTGGACTCGTTTTTTGCTTCTTTACATCTAGTAGTTATTGTTTGCAAAATCTATGATCAAGTCAAGTCTATTAAGATATTCTGAGAAGTCTTCAGATTTCATTGGGTCCATTAAGCTTCACAAGTTCTATAGCTATCTAAATTTTTGTCCTCCCCCCCCCCCCCCCCCCCCCCCCCAAATACACGTCTAAAATGACCCTTTCTAAGAGCAAACATCCCATTAATTTGATTTGTAAACGTCTCAAATGCGTCCCTGATGAAAATGAGATGATTCCACAGTCAAATTTACTAAGGAAATATCTTCATAACAAGATAGAACCTTCCATTATGACGTGGTTCAAATGCATTGATCTTTTCATGATATTAACTTCTTCTCCTTCCAATATATATATTTATTTAATTTTACCAACCTATTTTCTCTTCTGGTCCCCCTATATGCCATCATTCACCTATCTCTGCCTTTTCTTGGCTCTCTCACTCATTCATCTATCAAATTATAGTTTAGCAATATGAAAATTAAACTTGTCTCAGGCTATAATAACTTTGTAAACACTGTTCGGCCATAATCCACAGCTGCCAAATTGATGACCACCCAATGAAAAATTCATTTTAACTCCCACAAGTACTGTACAATCACCAGGAGCTCATGAACTTCCATGTGCACCAGATCAAATATTATTTAATTAATGAACATAGACAACATGTGGAGATCAACCTGAAGTACATGAACTGCATATTTCTGAGCAGCAACATCTTGCTCTGCACTAAGCCGAGCATCTTCAGTTACCCTTTGCTCTTGCTCTACCCGCATCAGAACCTAAAAGTATGAATAATTTTATGTGATGAGAAGCCTTACACACATTAACTTTTACTCCTTATGTGAATAGGACATTCAATGAGAACCTGAAGCATTGCCGTTTCTTGTTCTTTCTTGTCAGCAAGGGCTTGCCTAAGTTCAGTAACCTCTTGTTCCAGCTGCTCCACCTAAAACCAGAGAAGAGGGGAGGGACAAAACTCAAGTGATCCTAAAGACTTCTATTGAGCCAAACGATGGAAAAGCAGACATACGAAAACTTGATACACCAGGAAAATAGTGTTATATATCGACAGATGGAAATAAGGTGAGATGAATTGACAATGTGGTCGGAAGGTGCTGCTTCCTAGAGGATTTTTATGAAAGATGGCGAAATTGCTATCCAAAGCTATCTGAACTTTGCTGATACCGATGCACTCACTAGGGATATAAGAAACTCCAAATAGCTGAAAAATTTGCATTTTATGATCAAATTTGTGGGTATTACTTACATCCAAGGAACCTCTACAAAACATAAAATTTGAATTCACTTAGACTGGAGACAATCAAACAGAATCGTTGATTGAGGGGAGAGTGGTCTTTTTGGATTTGGCCATTCTGTTTGGAGATGCAAATTGTAAATTTTCAAAACTTAGGATGCAAATTGATATGAACACGAAAAGTGGAGATGGTTTTTGAAATTTTCTCAATATAATGATAGGATTAGATCTTTGGTGTGATTTGCTCAAACACAAAGCTTCATTTTTCTCTAATCAAACCTTAGATCAAGTAGAGCTCCTTACAAAATTTTTAATTTAGAGCCAGACTCAACACGATAAAGAAAAAGATAATCTATGTTAATTGAACGTACCCTTGCACTCAATTGAAGCCGATTGTCCTGCTTCACCATCTCCATAAGTGCTGTCTCTAGTTCCTCCGCTCTTTATAATAACACAATAATGTAGAATGATTTAGTATATTACATAATAACTTGTGCCGAAGTGAAGCAAATACTAAATGAACAGAAACTACTTGCAAGTGTAACTTTACAGATCTCAATCTCTATAATTAAATGCCAGATTTAAGAAGCTCTGAAATATTTAGAGTCATGATCGCCAGGAACTAATAAGTCTTTTACATCTACTTGTTACAAAGGGGTAAATCAACCGATACAGTGGAAAGGCAGAAAAAATGGTAGGGCCTCCAAGGTATGTCTACAGTCACATGCCAAAAGCCACAACATAGTATCCATGATGGTGCGAGATCTATAGATGTATTGAGAGCTACCAACCTGAGTATGGCAGATCTCTTCTCCTCCAGCAACCTGCATAACTCAACCTTTAGCCAAACAACCTGCGCAGCAGAACCTGTTGATTACTGGATGCAAGAGGGCTTGTGCATAACAGCTTGTCCTTTTATTAAAAAATACTACTAAACTAAAGCAGAATGAAATTGAGTATCTAGAAAACTTCTTGCATCACCAATAATTAGGGGTGAGCAAGATGGACCGTCCAAACCGGAACCAAACCGGACCAGACCGACCAGTTTGGTTCAGTTCTCAGGAATATCGGTCCGGTTCCCAGTTACTTAAAGTGGAATTGGTTTCCGGGCGGTCCAGTTCCCGGTACTAGGGTGGGAACCGGACCGGACCGGACTAGACTGATAAATATATATTTTTCTAATTTTTTCATATATATAATATTTAATATATATGAAAAATATTTAATATTTATCCCATTGGAACCGATTATTCAATTTTTTCATATATTATATATATTTCTCCAATTTTTCCATGGCCTTATGGGATCAAATTAGAACTACAAAGGAAAGAATGGAGCAATTGATTCCCGGTTCACAAATAATATTTAATATTGGTCCCATTGGAACTGGACCGGACCGATGGTCCGGTTAGGTCCACGGTCCCAAGACTAGCTGGTCCGGTCCCCGGTCCTAGAAACTGGGAACCGATCCTCCTGGTCCGGTTCCTGGTTCTTGGGTTGGACCGGACCGGACCGGGAACCACTCACCCCTACCAATAATTACCTATTAAAATAGTGAGCCTTCTAAGCTTTTAGATTAGGATGCACAGTGATGGACATGATCATTTATATCATGACTGGAAGCAGAACAACTATCAACCTTTCGTGGCTTGTTAAACCTCTTATCCTACTTGACTTGGTGGTTGAGAACATCAAATATGCTTCTCTTGTCATAAAGGAGAATAACTTTGGCTAAAAGATTTGTAATTAGCATAACTCAACACTATGTTTGCTTAGTTGTTTAATATGCATCTGTTAAGCAGTATACCTACAATCACGACAAGGCATCAAATTAGTAAATTAGTTTTGTGACCTTATTGAAGCAGATTATTGAAGTATAAGTATCCAAAGAAGGGAGCCAATAAGTGATTTACCTTTTTGTTTCTTTAAAACTAAATACCTATAGTCTAGTAGAAAGAGTTTTGTAGGAATGTGCGCCAAAATAGTGGAGTACAATATTTGGAGATACTGATTATAGAGGCCTAAAATAAAAATAATGATAATCAATATCATCACTTTAACTATAGTGTACAGTCGAAAAATAGAGTTAACGTTTCGTAATGCTAAAGATCTCATACTACTGCATAAATGAAGTCACCACTTCATTCCATTTGGTACAACAACATAATTTGCCGCAAGTCCACCGAGAAAGTGAAGTCTGAACCATAAACAGACATTTTACCAGTAGAAAATGCTAAAAATCGTAAGACCGGTATACTAAATTGGTCCAAAAGCTGATGTGGTAAGTTCATGTTGAGTTCTCATATGGGCAAACTAATTTTACTAATCACTAACAGAGTGCCACAGCTCTTAAGAAACCAATAGAGTAGATGAGTCCAGTGTTGTCAAAGGTGCTCCAAGTGCTCGCCTAAGTGCCCAGGTGAGAATAGTCGAAGCCTCTACCCCTTGCCTAAGGAAAGGCACCTCCATCTAAGCGCCACCGAGTTGAGTGCCTGAGGTGAACCACTCCTATCACTAAGGGGACGCTTCAACAACAATGTGTCTAGGGTTAAGTTTTTACTTTTTGGTCCCCTAAGCTACTCTGATTTGTGCATTGGATAGAAGAAGGAGAAGTGTAGGAACAGTTTGAGAGAGAGAGAGAGAGAGAGAGAGAGAGAGGAGCACAGCTAGGTATTTCTTTTCCAAAAGAATGAAAAAAAATACTTGAGCTTTAGCCTATCAGTTTCACTTGGTATGATCAGACAACAGAAGAGGCTCCATTTCTCTATTTTGACACTCTTTATAAACGTACAAAGAAAATGATATGGACCACTACAAATCAAAGAGAAAAAGCCAAAATAATTTCACAAGTTAAAGATGCTGAATGCTTCTGTAGAACTTTTTTGCATTACATAGGATCATTAAAAATTTTGTCCTAATTATTATAAGTCATTGAAAGACCTCAGCTTATTTATTGAAGGATGATACCAAACTTCTAACTGGCGTCGCTTCTCTCAGGTGAGCGCCTCACTTGGCACCCAAGGTCTCAAGCATTAGGGGGTCCAAGCTCCTTAAGAGAAACTAGCACTTTTAACAACACTAGACGAGTCTTAGTATCCCTAGCATTAGTCTTATCAGTATCCTTTCTGAGATGAAGTAGCTATTTATTTCCACTTTAGCGCTGGAATGATAATAGCATACAAAGAAGAATCCGCATGTAGCTTTACATTTAGAGTTGCGGGTTTTTATGTTATGGTACTAAATTACATCTGTTATTTACCGACCTTGCGGCTCTAACATATAAATGGGGCACAATTTGTGAATGGATCTAGTAAGATTGGGCAACTGCAAAACATGGTTTCCTCTCCAGAAAAAGTACCTGTTCTTGGAGATCTGGCAGAGAATCAACTTCCAAATCAACAGCCAAGCCACCAATAAGATCTTCTAGGTGGGAGGAATTCTCCAAATCAGATGCATCTGCATCTGCATCTGCAGGAACATCTTCTGGCCTTCCAGTGCTTATTGTTTCTTTGACAAGTGATGAAGAATGATGCTTAAAACTGTATAATTTTGTGGCAAGCCCTTTTGAGTCCTTCCACACTCGCCCCTTTTTTGATCTTTCCTCAACCACCTCTAGGACAGAGGGACGATGTTTTTCTCTCAACTTATGGAGTCGAGCTTCAGTTATTGCCAAAAAGCCCATGCAAGCAGTCAAAACAAGTTGGCTACTATCAAATGTGGAGCCAGCAAGAGATTGTAGCAAAGTTATTGCATCACCAGCATCCTTGGTTGTGACAATTGCAGGACCTGATTAACTAGAGACAATAAGATATCTGCAGGAAGGGACAGAACATGACATTTTGAGCATTTGTATACCACCAAATTCCAGAATTAATTGCATTACCGTACAACTCCATCAAAGCAAGAGCTGTTCGAAAAAGCATTACGCGATTCCCTTCGAATAGAAGCACGTCCCATATTCGGAGAACTGCAAAAAAGAAGATTTTGTAAATATCTATTAAACAAATTGAGTTGTTCAAGCTTTTTGTAAGCACTATATAACAATTCAGTTGCCATCTATCTAGTAGGTTACAGCATAATTTTCACATCCTTGATTTCTCACCGCTCTCCCATGGAAGCATATTCACAAAAATTGAAAGAAACCATGGCCCGGAGATCCATGCCACCTGCACTCCCAAGAAATCCAGATGATTAACTGCACAAGAAGCACAAATGAAGTGAAAAAAATCTGCTCCATGTAATGTGAAAATCTCAAACATCATTCATGTCTTTCAAATGTCAAAAGAAGACCAACCCAGTTTGGGAAACCTCTCCCGCATCAGCTCCTCAAAAACGAGCTGGTCCACCTTGAAAAATGTATACACAAAAGAAAATCAGCAACAAAACCAGTCCCTGAGGGAATATTTTCTGAATGATCACTTGAGAATGTTCACAAGATTTCACAGTATTAGTGGTGAACATTGTCAATTTGTGAAAGTACTTAGATAAGTGAAACTCACCTGAGATTCTATCATTTCCTCTGTGTAGTACCCACCAAAATAGTCATCAATGATACCCACTAAAGCCCTGAAATTTACAAATCTCTTAAAAATGAGGCAGCTGTTTTCAGTAGCAATAGTTATCAGTTCTTTCCCACTTGAAAGCAAAAAATAATGTTAGTCATAGTAACGATGACTTCAATCAACAGAGAAGATTTAACATTTCCAGTCTCCCCTTACTTTTTATTAGGCAAGTTGATAGAAGAGAAAAGAATACGGATAATAACAAAACTTGTCATATACCGAATCCTTTTGCTTAGTCCCTGATGTTTAAGAGGTTACATTCTAGTCACTAAAGAATCCATCTTCATTAAGATGGTTGCTCAAGCTTAATTTCATTTATAACAAGCTACGAATGATTCTTGCATATGATGTCTATCAAAGTGCAGTTAAGGGAATTTAATGAATTGCATTCTGGGAACTAAGTGCAAAACTGTTTAAATCTTCGTGATTAATAAGAATATTCCCCCAAAATGAAAAAAAAAATAAGAATACAAGAGATTAACTTCCACAACATACCAAAAGGCATTTTCCTCGGGCATCAGAAGCAATAACAAACCAGCAAAGAAGTTCATTGCCTGAGAACATTACAAAAACATGTGAGCAGAAGCAGAAAAAAGATATGAATAAACTGAGAAGACTAAAAGCACATTAAAGGTGCAAAATCTAGTCGAGATCTAAGTATGATGCAGTAAGAATCAACCCAGCCTTAAAGTACAACCCCACAAAGCAATGAAGTCCACAGACTAACAATTTTCTAACTTCTCTGAGAGCTTATACTAAGGGTAATTTGCATTACCTAAATCCTCTAAACAATCAAGGACATTTATTTACAATACTCATCCAGAGTGAACAAATAGAAATTTTGGCCCTCAGCTAAACTACCAAAATTTTAAAAGATAAAGTTTTATTGATAGGGAAAACTTTCAAGTACATCACAAAAAAACAATACTAAAAGAAAACTCTAAAAAGACAAACTACTTCAGAAAAAGATTAAAAATTAATAGTCCACAAACGCTTAAATCAGCAAGAACGGAGTCACACTCCTCAACTGTAGAGCTTTTAGAATGAAAACAGGTACATCCCATGGACCAATTGCCGCAATTTTTTAGTATAGAAAACAATGGGGAGATCAGTATATGTGGCTTGCAAATCTCTTTAATAAAATCTTGAGATCGAAGAAGACGCCTCATGAGCAGAGAAAAAGCACTTTGGTTCCTATTTACCACTACAAAGGGATTGAACTAATGGCCCATATAATGGCTCATTGGGAAAGAGTAACCAAATTCGAGTTAAGAAAAGAGATATGTATCTCAAACAATCATGTCGGTTTTACAACAGGAAGATCTAACTTAGAGACTATACCTGTTACAAAGATTGGCCGAAAAATAGATGGATTCCAGAAGATTTGCAAATGGCCTTTATAGATTTAGAGAAAGCAAGTGACAGGAATCTAGAGAGCTTCCTTGGAGGATTCTTGAAAAGAAAGGGAATAGTGGACGAATGGAAGACTTCCCTATAACAATATAGTTGAATCAAGGGTGAGCTCTAAGTCCTTATCCTTTTGCTCTGATGATGGATGAGTTGACAAGACATATCCAAAAAGTGAAGCAAAGAAGTGCATCTGGTGTTTTGTGTGATTGTTGAATGCTGCATAAGCTTAAGGATAAATCAGTTAGGCAACAATAAAGCTGACAATGCTTCGCGGCATGGAATGTTGGGTCATTAAGTACTCACATGTGCATAAAATGAGTACAGCGGAGATGAGAAAGCTTCGATGGATGTGCAGACACACAAGAAAGACAGATTAGAAACGAATCTATTCGATAAAAAGGAAGTATGGCTCCAATTGAGGATAAGATCAGGGAAGCTTGTTTTTTTGGTTTGATCAAGTTGAAGGAAGGCCTTCTAATGTTGGCAAATAATTTCCCAAAGTAATAAGCCCAGTTTGATAGAAAACTTGAAGAGAATTCCAATGAAAGATAAAATAAAACAAATGAATTCCTTCAAGCTTGTGACCAAAAAAAAAAAAAAATTCCTTCAAGCTCACACCTAAGGCTTCCTAAACATCTAACCTAGGGTTCCATAAGAATTGCATCACATGACACTACTCAAGCAAAATCTTGCCAGATTTCAGTAATCTCCATGAAAATCTATTGGATTGAAATAATTGTTGCCATATATATAAAAAATTCTGAAAATTATAATCCTAACCATAATAAAAAACAGCTAATGAACAAACATAATGGAAATAGGCAACCTGATATTCTACTTCAAATGTAACTAATGAAACCAATTACAATCCTAAGAGATTTCAGATCCGAACAGATAAGGCTACTAACTGAATTACAAGGATCTTGTTCCATTACTGCCTCTATCTGAGTTATAGATCAACGCAATCGCAAATCATCACAACTCGGCAATATCATCATTGTTTGGGCCACAAACAACTCATATTGTTGGCTCCATCACCTTCAAATTCTTCAATGAGGAGATTTGATCAGGGGATGGAAACTAGAGTTAGAAAAGGCAAGAAAATCTAAAAAGATGTGGAAGAAGACGATAAGGAAGCATTTAAACCACTTAGAGTTTACAGAGGACTTATTTGAAATCAAGTCCAATGGCACAACGGGATTCACATAGCTGAACCTACTTAGACAGATAAGGCCTTGATGATATCATTTTATCAACTTGTTTCACTTCTAGCTGATGTCATTACATAATTTTAAGACGTCCTGACAATAATCAAGAATACGAGCAAAAGACAGATAGAAATATTACAGTTATTCAATTAACTATCAAGATACAAGCCAATTGAAAAACGGCAAGTCAATATTTTGGAAACTCAAGATCATTATAAAATAAATTAACACTAACAGTGAGGACAACCGAAAAAGTGTTAGACTTCAATACGTCATTGTCCATAATTCTAAGTACTTGGGAATTAAAGGTCCAGAATACACAATTTAAATCTTAGACAGAATGCCAAAAAAAAAAATTGGTAGCAGAGGGGGAAGATTATAACTGTCCCATACCCTATGACGAGAAAGCAAAGATCAGCAACATACCAAGCTGATAGTACAAAGGCTTCATTACAACCACAAGACAATTATTAATGACAAAGTTCATGGGGCAACAGTTGTAACATGGTATATGGAGATAAACCCTTTAAAACAAGCAGGATTTTACGCTGAAATTCTGCTTCACCTCATAACTACCTGACAGTATCCAACAGAGGGATTATGCCGTGCATATGCTATAAGTAATCGCCTCAATGAGTTTCTACCATTCTCATCTAAAGCAGGATGACCTGGGAATGTCCGAGGTATATCCTGCAAAAAGAGCACGATAATTAGTTCAGGAAAATCCTTCATGGCAATGAAAAGCAAAAGAAATGGCACCTACAAATTGAAAAGACTGAAGGATAAAGTCCAACGCATGCATCTAATGACCTTCTCAATCTGCTTTTTCAATTTCTGTGATACACCAGATGAATTGTCAAGCGCTTTCTCCTCTTCATCACTAGCTTCTCGTGCTAGCAAGTCCTGGTAGTATCTCTCTATTCGACGTGTTCTTACACCTACAAAGGCTTGCCATACCTAAAACACATGATCATGGCGAAAACAGCATTTTCTCAGAGGGATACAAAAACCTCCCACGTAACAACGGCTCGAAAATAGTGTTTAGCACACAGTAAAAGTTGCCAAGTTTACCTCACCCCTTAGATCCTTGGGTACCCCTCCTCGAACAAGACATTCTAGTTCTTCTCTCCATGCGAAAGAAGATTCCAAGGGCGTCCCTTCACTAGCAGCTCTTTCTCCGTTAGACGAATTGGTGCTGCCGTTTGATGCCTCATCAATTTCGACATCTCCCTCGCTATCCTCTTCAGAAGTCTGTCCCAAATGACTTACTTCATCAACTGTTGGAAGATGAGCACCGTTTACACCTTTCAAGTCATCCTCCACATTTTTTGCTTTCTTAATACGGAAACTCATCATATTCTCAATTGCACCAAGGACCGGTCTAACATTTGCCCATCTTGGCACCCTATCAGACTTTAAGTTTTCCGTAGAATGAACTCCCCTTTCAGGGCTACTTCCAATTGAACCATCAGAAGGCTTGTTTTCACTTGGATCATCCCCTTCTGCAGGCCTGTCTGAAACAGTCCCGTCTCTGTGCTCACTCACTCCACTTTGCAATCTCTCCTTATGCAACCTCTCAGACCAGCAATTTTGAGCTACGTCCGCTTGTTGTTCAAGGAAGTTTTTCCATTTCTCTGATCTTTCATCTTCCTCTTCCTGACAGGGAACATTACAACTAAGCATACAAAGCCTTATCTTTATTCTTAAATTAGAGGACAATTCTCTGGAACTGTCTCATTGAGAGTTTCAACTAAAGCTAAGGCGCACTTTACTTAGTAAGCTTTAATGCTTCAAAACATCCTGAGATTTATAACTAATCCTGCTTATAAGATTTTTTCGCAGTAACAAAATATAGGTCTGCCATCTTAACCTGCTTAGACAGGAGAGGAAATCAAATGTTAATTAGGATCCGCTTCACAATTTAGGGATTGATAGAGAGATTATGTCAAATTCAAAACACAGAGGATGCCATCTGCTTTATTCCAAAAGGAAGTAACCCGAAAAGGCAGTTACCTTGTAAATGTTAGCATACTCCCTATATCTTTGCAAGTGTTGAGGTCTTAGAGCAAACCCATACGCATCCCTGTCGACATAAACACACAACTCGATTCAAAATCCCCCCGCGAAAAAGATTGCAACCATAAAAGGAGATGCAACTGATTAGCTTACAAAAGGATATACTCAGGAAACCGATTCTAGAGGTAAAGACCACGCGTACTCGACATGTGACATCGATACGAAACAGATAAATGTCGCGCCACAGAACAACACGCGACCCATTCTCACTCACCTAGAATCAACCTCTAACGAGCGCCTACTCAACAAAGACAGCAACATGTTTCCCCAGGAGTTTCAATCCCACAAAGCCCATAGCTCTCATTTACTTCTTTAGACCAAAACTATCGACACTGGAGCCAACAGGGCATCGAAAAGCAACTCCCGCAATGCATCTACCAGCTAGATCATCGAAATCGACCCGCTCCGACAAGACACTCCCGCCAGCGCCAACCGCCCCCGCACAAAGTTCGCCCGATCCCGAACCGATCGGTTCAGCGCAACCCGAGAAATCAGCGACGCGCGATCGACCAAAAGAAGGAAAGAAGGAGAATAAAAAAAACCGATCCACATCATACTCCACGAGACGAACTCGTCAAGCACCGCGGCCGAAATCGACGCTCGCGAGGACGCGTGGGGACCGCGATCGGATCACGCGCGCGTGCCCGGGGAGTGGAGGTGCGGGCAACGAACTCGCGGAACGCACGCGGATGCCTTTTACCTCTTCTCCGCCATTGTAGCGGAGTCCGAGCAACGGAGCTGGATCGAGGGAGAGATCGACGGGGAGAGAGTTTGGCTCTTCTTCTTTCTGCTCCTCCTCCTCCTTCTCCTCCTCCTCCTTCAGCCGTTCATTATCATTCCCGCAGCTCCCAACTTCCGAAGCTGCGGCCGCTTGATTAGACGCCGGCATTTTGTCATTATTCGCGGCGCAAAGCGAAACTTTTTTCGAATTGGAAAAAGGTCTTGTTTTTTAAATGGAAAAAGTTCAGATAGTTATTCCCCGAAAGATTAATATCACGATAAATTCGAATTGATATATATATGCGATAAATTTATTCCGAGCTAATTTTTAAATTATAAAAAAAATACCCAACTAGTACACATACGATAAATTTACCATAAATTAATTTTTTGAAAAGAAAAAACTCAAACCGGTACAGCCGTGATAAATTTACCCTTAGTTAAATTATATTAATACCACGAAATCACAAATTGATAAACTTGTGACAAACGGAGGGGTAAAACTCCAAACCGGTACACCTGTTAAGTGTTAAGTGTGATCCAACTGTCACGCCCCGAACCCAACTTACCGATCGGAACGCGAGCATCCCCTTATCACTTCGGTCGATCAGAATGCGACGTCCCCAGGAGACATCGCCGACCCAACCACAATCAGAGTATAAAAACACATGCGGAAGCAAAATACAGACCCTGACAAATAAAGATGAACAAGGAAGCCATACACACAAATAACATCAGGAAAAACCTCATACTCATATATATATATAAGAACAACTGTTTACAAGAGGAACAAATACAAGTACAGTAGACAGAGTCACTATGGTCTAGGTCAGGGTAACATCAAAGTCAAAAGGCCACTAAACCAAAAAGTGCCGGTGGCCGGGTGAGTGGGTCAGAGCTAAGGATCACTATAACAAAAAGGGTAGGGATCCTTATCGTACTCCATCTAGTCTAGGGCTCGAAGTCTGGATCGCTGGAATCGTCAGGCTCCTCTGAAGAGCTGCTACCCGGTCCTGGCTCGTCCACGTCCATGTCTGGGTCCTCCTGATCCGCCTGATCCTCAACGTCATCTATATTCTCATCCTCTCCTACCTCATCGACCTCTCCATCCCCGTCATCCTGATCCATCACCTCTGGCTCTGGGTCGTCCTCGTCCTCATCCATAGGCTCCGGATCAATGTCATTATACCAAATTCCGGGGCCTGGCTGGGCATCAACAGCTGGCGGAGCACCAGGTGGAGGAACGTCAATCACCTCGCCATCGGCTATCACCGGTGCTAACTCACCTTCAGCGTCTACTGGGATGTCAAAAGTACGGATAGGTCGACTGAGGGTCCCGTTCGCTGCTCTGCGACACCATGCTATGTACTCCTGTTTCAGATGCTCATCCTCACCCGTATTAACATACACCACTGACCTAAACCTCACGTGCATCTCGCCTTCCCCAGCTGGGAAATGCTCCACGGTCTGTAAAATCTGTCTCGGAATCCCAAAAAGTGGAGGCGGCTCCAACATCCTAGGGGGTAGGCTCTGAAATGTTTCGGTTTTACAACAACCGTGAGACTAGCTCAGTGAATCAAACACCTAAACCTAGGCTAGGCTAAAGTGTGTCTCAACAGACCAAAACCAAACAATCAAACCATACAACATCAAACTCAATATGTTCTAGTGATTCAAGTGATTCAACCCCTGCAAGTTAGTGCAATTCAACAACATATACATACACTCACATACATGTACATACTGCAGGCGTACTCCACACACGCGTGCTCATCTTCATTAAATGTACAACTCGCTCAATCACCGCATTCCACACGAATGTCTCATGCAGTCACATGCTCACTATTCTCAAGATCTCATCACAATGCTGCATGATTCGCAATTCACATAATGCGATGCTCAGATTATTCTTAATCTCACGACCCACAATAGGGCCCGACCCGAAGGCCCACAACACTCCATGGCCAGCGTATATAACACGCCCCCGGCCCAGTGTCTTCTAGCCCTCAGGCGCAACACCGCTCACCTACGAACCAGAGCCTGCTACAAAGTGCATGAGGATGGTCGTCTTCCGGTCCCACACCGGGCATCGTCTCGCGTAAACGCAGCAGACGGAACGACCCGAAGGCCACGACCCGAAGGCCAATTTGTGATCACACATCTCAATTTTATCTTAGCCCAATTTCACTCTTTTCAGGGCATTTACCACCATGATCACACATAATGCAATGTCACACCGCCTGAGCACACAATGCCATTTCACATATCAATCTCGACATTCAAGTGCGTGACATGCATTTTCGTGCTAATGAACACAAATGCCATATCAATTATCAACATTTACAATCAATGAACACATTCTAGCATTTGCATTCAAATATGTGCAATTCGGCCAACTTGAAACACCACATTTAAACATGATCAAAACTCAATCAAAACACTTCAATTAGGCCTCTAACATTCAGCCAAGGTCCTACTAAAACATATATGGCATGTACTAGGCTTAATCAAGCAAAACAAGCTCAATTGGGCCTAAAAACCACATTTCTAGCACAAAACCCTAAAAGCTCCGAATTGCACTCCTCATGGACAGCCACCATATCCTCATGATTCAGCCATGGTTTCACCTCAATTCAAGCCTCATCAACATCACAATTTCAGCCACATAACTACATAATCCACTAACAATAACCAAACAACTTAATCTCTCCAAAATCCACCTAACTAAACACAATATAGTCTAATCTAAGTTTAGGTATAAAACTCACTTGGGGGTGGACGATGTGTGGCAAGAACATGTACATCTAGGCTCCCGGTTCAAGGACGGCGGCCCACGGCACTCACGGCGGCGGCTTGGCTGGTTCGGTCTTCTCGGCCACGGCGGTCCAAGGTGGCTGATCGGCGTCCAAAGGGGAGGAGGAGGAGCGGCTGGACGGCGGCTTGGTGGGTGCTCCGGCCCCTCCACGGCGTCCTTGCCGTGGTCCAAGGCGCCGGCGACCTGCTGCTTGGAGGTGGCGACGGCGGCTGGTCGGCGGTGAAGAGAGGAGAGAACGAAGGAGAGGGAGAGAGGGAGACGGTGGAGGAGGCTTGGCCGAACGGTGAGGGGAGGGGGAGTGACGTGAGGGAGGAGAGAGAAGAGGGAGACTTATCCAATTTTTGGTCAAACACATCACTTTCAACTTTTTGGGTGACACATGTCACTCATCCAAGCCCTATGACCAAACTACCCCTCATCCAAAGGCCCACATCACTTCCAATGAATTATTGAGGGGCATCTTGGTCCTTTGCCCCTAACCAAACCTTAACCACTTTAGTTAGCTTACCCAACCATGGTTTAACCCAAATTAACTCTTAAAATTCGGAATTAAATTTAATTAGTCCAAGGGAAATTCCGTCTTTTTGCCGTTCCGAACCAAAATTCCATTTCTCGCACCCAAGCGTCCCATATATGTGTGGCTAACATTTTCTGGCGTCAGAATCTTTAAAATTAGTCCGTTGGGTCCCCGAAATCCGACATCGAAGTCTGGGCTAAATTCCGTGAACAACTCTCTCTCAATTTCAATTATTCTGAACTCTCACCAACAGGCGGCTGTTTAGGTATACGCGTATCGACTTAGGGTTGTCCGAGTCTCAACGGTTCCAATCATCAAGAGAAAGAGAGTTTATTACTAATCCCGGGGTCACGATCATTTGGCTCAAGTTCAGGATTGGTTGACCGCGAGCACGTTCGGCTAAGCAGAATCACCTGCGATCCCAATTGTGCATCGTTGGCCTTGGCCATACCATTTCCATCACTGTTCCTAAGATCGGCCCCTCACTGGTTCACAATATTCCCTCATTCTTTCTCAAATCGGCACCCGAGTCGCGACTAAGTCCCTGGTCCACGTACTAGTGTCCTAATTAGCCATTCCTCAATGGTTAGTATCCCAAGAGTGATCAGCCCTGGGCGAGTCGTACTCAAATGAAATGAGAGATAACATTCATTTTACTAATCCCAGAAATTACATCGAAATTCGGGCTGTTACATCCTTCCCCCTTACAAAAATTTCGTCCTCGAAATTTACACATCCATCCCATCTAATCAAACAACTGGGGGTGCTGACGCTGCATGGCTTCTTCACTTTCCCAAGTAGCGCCCTCTGTGCCATGGTGCTCCCATACGACCTTCACCATCGGAATAGTCTTATTCCTGAGCACTCGATCTCTTCGATCCTCAATCCTGACTGGTCTTTCCACGTACGACACCTTGTCGTCCACGTCTATCTCCTCGTACCTTAGAACGTGGGTCGGATCTGGTTCATACTTTCTCAACATCGACACGTGGAATACATTATGTACCTGCGACAAGTTAGGCGGCAAGGCAAGACGATAGGCCATATCACCAATCTTCTCCAATATCTCAAATGGCCCAACGTACCTGGGACTGAGTTTTCCTTTCTTACCAAACCGGGACAATCCTTTCATCGGCGATACCTTCAAGAATACATGGTCTCCCACTTGAAACTCTAAGGGTCGTCGTCTCCGGTCGGCATAACTTTTCTGACGGCTCTGCGCTGTTCTCAGTCTGTCTCTGATAATCTCAACGGCCTCAACTGTCTGCTGTACTAACTCTGGCCCGGTAATACTGCGCTCACCAACCTCATCCCAACATACTGGTGTTCTGCACGCTCTACCATACAATGCCTCAAACGGCGCCATCTGAATACTCTGCTGGTAGCTGTTATTGTAGGCAAACTCTACTAAATGTAGCTGTTCTTCCCATTTGCCCTGAAAGTCTACGACACAAGCTCTCAGCATATCCTCCAGAGTCTGAATTGTTCTCTCTGATTGGCCATCCGTCTGTGGATGATAAGCCGTGCTGAACTGCAACTTTGTTCCTAAGGCCACTTGCAAACTTTTCCAAAAATTGGCCGTAAATCTCGGATCGCGATCTGACGTAATGGTCACCGGTACTCCATGCAATCGCACTATCTGCTGTACATACAACTCGGCATACCTTTCTAATTCAAGGTCTTTTCGCACTGCCAGGAAATGCGCTGACTTGGTCAGACGATCCACTATCACCCATATAGAATCATGCCCTCTCTGGCTTCTTGGTAATCCCGTTACGAAATCCATGGTGATATGCTCCCATTTCCACTCTGGGATCTCTAATGGCCTTAACAATCCACCAGGCTTGCAGTGTTGTGCCTTCACTTGTTGGCACGTCAAACACTTAGCCACGTGTCTCGCCACATCAGCCTTCATTCCATTCCACCAATAATGTTGCCTTAAGTTCTGGTACATCTTCGTACTACCTGGGTGGATACTGTACTGACTCCGATGAGCTTCACTCAAGATTTCCTCCTTCAGACCTTCATCGTCTGGTACACACAATCTTCCTCTGAACCTTAAAGTTCCATCCTCGCTCATCTGGAAGTCCGGTCTCCTTTTAGAAACATCCAATCCAATGATCTTCTGGATTTCTTGGTCCGTAGATTGGAGTTCCTTAATCCTTGCCTGGATCTCTGGTTCAATCCTCAAGGCTGCCATCAGACTGGACATCTGGCTCACTTCGAACTTAAACTCTGAATCTCTGAGCCGTTCCAACAATGTCCATTCTCTCACCATCATATGTGCCATACTAGACTTGCGACTTAGAGCATCTGCTACTCTATTGGCCTTACCCGGATGATACAGGATGTCGCAATCATAGTCTTTCAGTAGTTCCATCCACCTTCTCTGTCTCATGTTCAGCTCTTTCTGCGAAAACAGGTACTTGAGGCTCTGATGGTCCGTATATATCTGAAACCTTTCTCCACAAAGATAATGCCTCCAGATCTTAAGGGCAAATACTATCGCAGCCAATTCTAAATCGTGCGTCGGATAATTCATCTCATGAGGTCTCAACTGCCTCGACGCATACGCCACTACTTTCCCATGCTGCATCAATACGCATCCTAGCCCTCTCATCGAAGCATCACTGTACACCTCGAATCCTCCTGATCCAGATGGAATAGTCAACACTGGAGCTGTAGTAAGTCTGTGTTTCAACTCCTGAAAACTTTTCTCACACTTATCATCCCATTCGAACTTGGATTCTTTCTTCAACAATCTTGTCATAGGCATGGCTATGGATGAGAAGCCTTCTACAAACCGTCTGTAATAGCCAGCCAGTCCAAGGAAACTTCTGATTTTAGTCACTGAAGTCGGTCTCGGCCACTTAGTCATTGCCTCTATCTTGGTCGGGTCTACTGATATTCCTTCTCCCGACACTATGTGTCCAAGGAAAGCTACTCGACTGAGCCAAAACTCACACTTGCTAAACTTGGCGTAGAGCGCATGCTCTCTTAACGTCCGTAGCACCTCAGTCAAGTGCACCTCATGCTCTTCGGGACTCTTAGAATATATTAATATGTCATCGATGAAGACAATCACTGACTGATCCAAAAATTCCTTAAACACTCTGTTCATCAGGTCCATGAAAGCTGCAGGAGCATTCGTCAGTCCGAAGGGCATAACTGTAAACTCATAGTGCCCATACCTCGTCCTGAAGGCTGTCTTAGGTATATCCTCCTTCTTGATTCTTAACTGGTGATATCCTGTCCGTAGGTCAATCTTGGAGAATACCGATGCTCCCTGCAACTGATCAAACAAATCGTCGATCCTAGGCAGTGGGTACTTGTTCTTTACTGTCACCTGGTTCAACTGCCTGTAATCAATACACAATCTCAGGGTTCCATCTTTCTTTTTCACAAACAACACAGGTGCTCCCCATGGAGACGCACTCGGACGGATGAAACCCTTGTCCAATAACTCCTGCATCTGGACTTTCAACTCCTTTAACTCAGACAATGACATCCGATATGGAGCTTTCGAGATCGGTTCTGTACCCGGAGCTAATTCAATTACAAACTCAACTTCCCGCTCAGGTGGTAAGCCTGGCAATTCCTCTGGAAATACTTCTGGAAAGTTGCATACTACCGGGATATCTTCTAGCTGAAGCTCTGGTACAGTGGGATCCACCACATTGACCAGATATCCTTCACATCCTTCATTCAACAACTCATCCACTTCCAGTGAAGAGATCCAAGGAATCGAGGTTCCTCCTCGACTTCCTTGAAATTCAAACCTAGGTTGTCCAATTGGATTGAACTGGATCGTTTTACTATCACAATCCACTACAGCCTTCTGCTGCACTAACCAGTCCATTCCAACAATAACATCAAAATCGAACATGGCCAACACTGCCAAGTCGATATGGCTTTCCACACTACCAATCACTATCTTACATGCAGGCCATCCAAAAGAGACTATCATCCTATCATTCAACGGAGTAGATACGCATAACACAGTCTCAAGCAAAATAGGCTCAAACCCAACCAATCTAATAAACTGTTCTGACACAAAAGAATGGGTTGCCCCCGGATCAAACAAAGCATAAGCTGCATGGTCTCCCAAAGAAATCATACCTGTGACCACCCCTGGCGCTTTCTCTGCATCCTTGCGCGCCATAGCATACACCCTTCCTTGGGCTGGTGGTCGTCCTGGGTTGGTCGCTGGGGGATGTCCACCCTGATTCCCCGTCCTAGGCGGATGGGCTGGTACTTGCGATCCCGCTGGACGCATCTGAGGACACGACCTAATCTGGTGGTCGAAACTCCCACATCTGAAACATGCTCCGAACCTACTCGTAGGCGGGGTAGGCTTCCCAATGTTTCTCCTCACAGGTGGAACGAACCTTCTATTCCCAGTCATTGGTCTCTTCCCCAACCTGCGATTATCTCTATTAGGCATGAATCGTGATCCTGAGGCGGCGGCCCTCTCTTGCTGATCTCTTTCTATGATCTGAGCCCTCTCGTACATCTCACGGTAGTCCTTAAGGTTATGAGATAGAATCTGGCTCCGGAGGTCTGGTTTCAATCCATCTCGAAACCTCCTAGCCTTATCTCTCGGATTCACCACCAATGTAGGCGCAAACTTGGCCAGTCTCGCAAACTCCCTTTCATACTGATCCACCGTCATCTGTCCCTGGCGCAGTCTCATAAATTCTGACAACTTCCTTTCCTGCGCTACCTCAGAAAAATACTTCTCATAAAAATGTTCCACAAACACAGTCCAAACTAACTCAGTACCTGGAGGGAATACTCCATCCTTTACTGCGTTCCACCAATCATTGGCACCGTCCTGTAGCTGATACACTGCTAAATCTACTCTCTCGGTATCGGTGCACTTCAATACGTTAAATGCCTTTTCCAACGCCTCAACCCATTTGGGTGCTAACTCTGCATCACCCATACCATTGAACTTCGGCGGCTTGAGCTTCAGAAATTGCTCAACTAGCTGGGGCATCTGTCTCTGTACCACTGGTTGTGCCTGCTCTGCCTGATTACCCGCATTACCAGCTAACTCTGCGGCTTCGGCTGCCTGTACATGTGCGGCTGCTCTCTCCTGAGCCTGCAGACCCATAATATGCCCTATCTCACGAAGGGTCTCCATAACTTCCTCCATTCTGGGGTCTCTGGCCTCTCTGGGCTCGGCTCTCGGTTGTTCTTGGGGTTCCTTTCCTCTTCGGCGACTCATCTCTCTCACTAAGCTGGCTACTCAACTACCTGCTATAACCCCACTAAGGAGTCAAAGACTTAAACCATACTAACCCAGTCTAAGTCCTAGGCAGGTATCAAACAACAGCCAAACAATCACATACGATCTAACACTGAGCACAATACAACACCCAAGGGAACATGTGTACTCACCTCAGGTCCTGACGCGCCTGCACCTTCGGGGTTGAATCACTTACACATTCAATCCATCAAACAAACACAATTATGAGACACACCTAGCACACGGGGTCACCTAATTGGCTACCCTTGGTCATCGCTCCTTATCACTCCAAGCTTCGACCGCATGGATAGAGCTGACCTTGCTCTGATACCAATTCAATAGGGGAGGATGTCACGCCCCGAACCCAACTTACCGATCGGAACGCGAGCATCCCCTTATCACTTCGGTCGATCAGAATGCGACGTCCCCATGAGACATCGCCGACCCAACCACAATCAGAGTATAAAAACACATGCGGAAGCAAAATACAAACCCTGACAAATAAAGATGAACAAGGAAGCCATACACACAAATAACATCAGGAAAAACCTCATACTCATATATATATATAAGAACAACTGTTTACAAGAGGAACAAATACAAGTACAGTAGACAGAGTCACTATGGTCTAGGTCAGGGTAACATCAAAGTCAAAAGGCCACTAAACCAAAAAGTGCCGGTGGCCGGGTGAGTGGGTCAGAGCTAAGGATCACTATAACAAAAAGGGTAGGGATCCTTATCGTACTCCATCTAGTCTAGGGCTCGAAGTCTGGATCGCTGGAATCGTCAGGCTCCTCTGAAGAGCTGCTACCCGGTCCTGGCTCGTCCACGTCCATGTCTGGGTCCTCCTGATCCGCCTGATCCTCAACGTCATCTATATTCTCATCCTCTCCTACCTCATCGACCTCTCCATCCCCGTCATCCTGATCCATCACCTCTGGCTCTGGGTCGTCCTCGTCCTCATCCATAGGCTCCGGATCAATGTCATTATACCAAATTCCGGGGCCTGGCTGGGCATCAACAGCTGGCGGAGCACCAGGTGGAGGAACGTCAATCACCTCGCCATCGGCTATCACCGGTGCTAACTCACCTTCAGCGTCTACTGGGATGTCAAAAGTACGGATAGGTCGACTGAGGGTCCCGTTCGCTGCTCTGCGACACCATGCTATGTACTCCTGTTTCAGATGCTCATCCTCACCCGTATTAACATACACCACTGACCTAAACCTCACGTGCATCTCGCCTTCCCCAGCTGGGAAATGCTCCACGGTCTGTAAAATCTGTCTCGGAATCCCAAAAAGTGGAGGCGGCTCCAACATCCTAGGGGGTAGGCTCTGAAATGTTTCGGTTTTACAACAACCGTGAGACTAGCTCAGTGAATCAAACACCTAAACCTAGGCTAGGCTAAAGTGTGTCTCAACAGACCAAAACCAAACAATCAAACCATACAACATCAAACTCAATATGTTCTAGTGATTCAAGTGATTCAACCCCTGCAAGTTAGTGCAATTCAACAACATATACATACACTCACATACATGTACATACTGCAGGCGTACTCCACACACGCGTGCTCATCTTCATTAAATGTACAACTCGCTCAATCACCGCATTCCACACGAATGTCTCATGCAGTCACATGCTCACTATTCTCAAGATCTCATCACAATGCTGCATAATTCGCAATTCACATAATGCGATGCTCAGATTATTCTTAATCTCACGACCCACAATAGGGCCCGACCCGAAGGCCCACAACACTCCATGGCCAGCGTATATAACACGCCCCCGGCCCAGTGTCTTCTAGCCCTCAGGCGCAACACCGCTCACCTACGAACCAGAGCCTGCTACAAAGTGCATGAGGATGGTCGTCTTCCGGTCCCACACCGGGCATCGTCTCGCGTAAACGCAGCAGACGGAACGACCCGAAGGCCACGACCCGAAGGCCAATTTGTGATCACACATCTCAATTTTATCTTAGCCCAATTTCACTCTTTTCAGGGCATTTACCACCATGATCACACATAATGCAATGTCACACCGCCTGAGCACACAATGCCATTTCACATATCAATCTCGACATTCAAGTGCGTGACATGCATTTTCGTGCTAATGAACACAAATGCCATATCAATTATCAACATTTACAATCAATGAACACATTCTAGCATTTGCATTCAAATATGTGCAATTCGGCCAACTTGAAACACCACATTTAAACATGATCAAAACTCAATCAAAACACTTCAATTAGGCCTCTAACATTCAGCCAAGGTCCTACTAAAACATATATGGCATGTACTAGGCTTAATCAAGCAAAACAAGCTCAATTGGGCCTAAAAACCACATTTCTAGCACAAAACCCTAAAAGCTCCGAATTGCACTCCTCATGGACAGCCACCATATCCTCATGATTCAGCCATGGTTTCACCTCAATTCAAGCCTCATCAACATCACAATTTCAGCCACATAACTACATAATCCACTAACAATAACCAAACAACTTAATCTCTCCAAAATCCACCTAACTAAACACAATATAGTCTAATCTAAGTTTAGGTATAAAACTCACTTGGGGGTGGACGATGTGTGGCAAGAACATGTACATCTAGGCTCCCGGTTCAAGGACGGCAGCCCACGGCACTCACGGCGGCGGCTTGGCTGGTTCGGTCTTCTCGGCCACGGCGGTCCAAGGTGGCTGATCGGCGTCCAAAGGGGAGGAGGAGGAGCGGCTGGACGGCGGCTTGGTGGGTGCTCCGGCCCCTCCACGGCGTCCTTGCCGTGGTCCAAGGCGCCGGCGACCTGCTGCTTGGAGGTGGCGACGGCGGCTGGTCGGCGGTGAAGAGAGGAGAGAACGAAGGAGAGGGAGAGAGGGAGACGGTGGAGGAGGCTTGGCCGAACGGTGAGGGGAGGGGGAGTGACGTGAGGGAGGAGAGAGAAGAGGGAGACTTATCCAATTTTTGGTCAAACACATCACTTTCAACTTTTTGGGTGACACATGTCACTCATCCAAGCCCTATGACCAAACTACCCCTCATCCAAAGGCCCACATCACTTCCAATGAATTATTGAGGGGCATCTTGGTCCTTTGCCCCTAACCAAACCTTAACCACTTTAGTTAGCTTACCCAACCATGGTTTAACCCAAATTAACTCTTAAAATTCGGAATTAAATTTAATTAGTCCAAGGGAAATTCCGTCTTTTTGCCGTTCCGAACCAAAATTCCATTTCTCGCACCCAAGCGTCCCATATATGTGTGGCTAACATTTTCTGGCGTCAGAATCTTTAAAATTAGTCCGTTGGGTCCCCGAAATCCGACATCGAAGTCTGGGCTAAATTCCGTGAACAACTCTCTCTCAATTTCAATTATTCTGAACTCTCACCAACATGCGGCTGTTTAGGTATACGCGTATCGACTTAGGGTTGTCCGAGTCTCAACGGTTCCAATCATCAAGAGAAAGAGAGTTTATTACTAATCCCGGGGTCACGATCATTTGGCTCAAGTTCAGGATTGGTTGACCGCGAGCACGTTCGGCTAAGCAGAATCACCTGCGATCCCAATTGTGCATCGTTGGCCTTGGCCATACCATTTCCATCACTGTTCCTAAGATCGGCCCCTCACTGGTTCACAATATTCCCTCATTCTTTCTCAAATCGGCACCCGAGTCGCGACTAAGTCCCTGGTCCACGTACTAGTGTCCTAATTAGCCATTCCTCAATGGTTAGTATCCCAAGAGTGATCAGCTCTGGGCGAGTCGTACTCAAATGAAATGAGAGATAACATTCATTTTACTAATCCCAGAAATTACATCGAAATTCGGGCTGTTACACCAACTCAATAATTTGACATTAATTTTTAATGAAAACTAACGGAGGGCAAAATTGTTACAGGTGTACCAAATTGGGTTTTTCGTGGTATTAACCCTTCCTTGATAGTGGAGGATGTTTATGATGGTATAAAAATTGGAAGGAATTCTTTAGTATTTTGTACGAAGTTCGGTTTTCAAAAGGAAAAAAAAAAGTGAGATAAAAGGGTGTTTTTGCGTTAATTATATCTATAAGTATCTCAATTGCCACTACATAATCCATTTTTCTTTTGGGATAGCTACATTGTTAATCTTGAGATAATGCCGCCACAAATCCCTCAAAATTTTTCGCTATTGTTCAAGATCCCTGAAATTTGGGCGAGGGATTATTTCCATCCTTAATGTAGCTGAAAACACACTTTTATCGTGGAGTGATTAAAGTACACTCCATCTTAAATTGTTGGCAACTCTTTTTTTTTTCCTTTCTTTTTATTCTACTGTCTGTCAAGTTGCATCATAAAGAGAATCTACAACTCACGTCTTTTGCTTGTTAGACTTGAATATGTCCTTAAAAAGCTTCATCCAGGTTTCATTTGGATTTCAAGATCACTTGAATGTAAAAATAAATAATTGGAGGGTATTCCTTATTCTTGAGAAAGGCAAAGATATAAAGAGAATTGAAGATGTGAAGCGTGCGGGTACCAACACATTAAAATAAAAAATACGTCCGTGGAGCCTGCCCCATATGGAACAAGCTTCGAAAGCGCTCGTAAGAGTAAAAGTTTTAATCCTTAGGGGCGCGAATAATAACATTTCTCTTCCCCCGCCCTATTTCTGGGTAGAAATTAAAAAAATTATTTCTCTTTTCCAGATAAGTTTCTGAGCAAAAAATAGCATTTAATAACGGCACAAAATTTTTGTTTCCGGAATAGAAATTCGTTTAATAACAACACAAAATTTATATTCCCATTGACCGGTGAGCGACAGTGGCAGATGGTGAGTAGCAGCAAGGATCCAATTTCATATTTCTGTTCTAAATCTATTTTTTGGCCAAAATTTGTCTCAGAAATAAAAAAAAATGAAATTACTTTACCAAATAGGTTTATATTCTAAACATGTTTCGAGGAAAAAAAATAGAAAAATAGAGAAATAAAATGATTATTATTTGCACAGTAAGGATCCAATTTCCATCCTCAACGTAGCTTAAAACATATTTTGTTGTGTAGTGATCAAAGCACACCCCTTAAATCGTCTGCAACTCTTTTCTTTTCTTTTTTTCTTTTTATTCCACTGTATGTCAATTTGCATCATCTAGACAATCTACCGCTCAAATCTGTCTTCTCCAGGGCGGTACAACAAATAAAGGAGATAACTTTTACTTACAATCTATTATTTTCTTTATGATTAAGCAAAAAGTGCACCGAACATATGAATATAGAAAGGGGATAGAAATTAAGCAGAAAGTGCACCTAACCTGAATTTCACTTTGAACTGGATGGGATTTGACAAGAACGATCCAAAAACATTGTCGATTGTCATTTCTAATCGCGATTTCTTTCTCCTCCTCTCCCCTCGTTGCCTCCGTTGTATTGTCACTGCCATTGAATATGGCGACTTCCTCCAACCACTAATGCAGGGGGGCTCGTTTCCACTTAATTCCATATAATAATTGACGAGTTGGTGATAGTGAGAGCTCGACCCTTGCACATCAAGGAGAGAAAGGGACAGAACTGATATATCGGCTTGTTCGTCTACTTATCATTGACAAGTTGTTGATACCAAGATCTTGACGCTTGCAGAGAGAGAGAGAGAGAGGCAAAATAATGATTGGCGACGGAGTTAGGTGGTGGCACCAGCGTGGCGAGGCGGTAATGGGTAGCAGATCTGGGGGCATGAGGCAAAGGGGCTCGAGAGAGAAACGTGTAAGTGCAAAAGCCGAAGCATGTCAGAGAAAGAAGAGAGAAGGAATTGGAGAAACTTGATCATTGCACAAAAAAAAGGGTATTTTTAGCTGTATTGAGGATGGAAATAGTTTCAACCCTGAAATTTTTTATTTGTTCATTCTAGTCCAATTTTTTTTAAAATGACAATCCGCCCTTTAAAAGTTACGTTATGTGACGTGAACATTCCCAACATTTGTATATCTTTAACCATATAAACATCGGCCGTGCAATATTGAGATAATGTCACGTCAATAAATGCACAATCTACATAGAAAGAAAACTCCTAGAGGGTGCAACTTTCGACAGAACTCTCACGGTCACAACCTCATATTATAATAAGGTCCAGACCAACTTCGGAAGTTAGAGAGAGAGCGATTCACAAGCTCTGGATTACATTTATCAAGTGATGACTTCTAGATGCAATAAGTAGCGACGACGACACCATTGTTGGGCTTGAGTTACTGCCACAGCTGCAGCACCCATTGGAGCGAGGAAGAAGAAAAAAGAGAAGAAAGAGAAGGAAAAAAAGTGTTTTTTAGGGGAAATTCCATCTTAAATTGACATGACACTCCATATAATCTCTGCAACGCATAATTTCTGGTGTGTTTGTAGGATGCATCAATGAAAAACACACGACGTGATCATCATATCTCCATCAGTCCAGGAGTGTCAAACTCCCAAAAGAAATACTCGAGTGTAACCACTCAAAATGGTGACTATTTGAGGGCACTTATGAATCATTTGGTAGGACCTCACATCCGTTGGTTGTCAAACTCCTCTGCTTAAAGTATTGATGTCCTCATTAATGACGGCCCAATACACCTAGCAATACTTGCTCTGTTCGACGTGTGGTTTGCCCTATTCTTGCCTTTTAACCATCCAACGTGTGGTTTGCCTTAATCTTACCCTATAACCATTTAAGAAGCCTGATTATGCTGTGGGTAACAACCCCAGTGATATGGCTACCCAGTCCGAGACCTCACCCGTTCTAGCAGCAGAGCCAATCCATGGGGGCAACATTGAAATCCTACGGCACAATAGGAAGGAGCAGGCGAGGGAGTTAGCATCAAACCTTACTTTGGTGGCTACCATGAACAGGCTGTTCAAGAAACATTAGAATAAGATGACAAATCACATAACAAGACACGTTTATGACGTGATCAGGTTGATGATTGTCCCTGCGATCAACGATGTCATATCCAGGCCCGAGACATTTAATTGGTCCATACCTATCCAACCGAACATGGCGGCTTCTGGGTATGTTCCTCCAACTCTTAATCAATTGAATGGAGGAAATAATTTAGACCATGTGATCCCACCACTAGTAAGGATTTACAAAGACCTGAAAATCCTATTTTCCCAGAACCTAGGGGCGGGAAGGCAAAAAGTCTATCAACATATCCACCTTGAACCTAGAGGGCTAGAAAGGTTCAAGTTGTAAATCCTAATCAAGTGGTTGAACTTGTATTACAACAATTAGGTGCCGACAGAGGAATGGTTAGGCCAGTATATAGGAAGTCACGTCCTAATTGGGTTGACACTATACATTACCCAAGAAAATTCAAAACTCCTGACTTCGCTATTTTCACTAGTGATAATCACCGTTTGACCATAGAACACATTGATCGATTTACTGCCCAATGTGGAGATGCAGGAACAAATGAATTACTAAGACTTAGGTTGTTCCCTTTGTCTTTATAAAAAAACTCCCTTTATATACGAATTTATCTCCTAATTCAATCCATACTTGGGTTGAGATGAAAAGGCAATTACATTCTCAGTTTTATCGAACGATACCTAAAGTATCGATTGTTAATTTGGCCAGAATTTATTAATACGATAATGAATTAATTGATCAGTTTGTTGCTCGATTCAAGAGGGCTAGGAATAGATGCCTTACTTCACTCTCGGAGAATGAATTCACAAATTTGGCTTTTGGTGGATTGAAATTCAACTTAAGAGAAAAATTCGAAGGCCAAAATTTTGCGGATGTATTCCAATTGGCAACGAGAGTATCTAAGTATGAGTAACTACTTAAGGACAGAGATAAAAGGCCATGTGAAGACTTTATAAAAAAACGTGTCTTCTGTGGAAAAATATGAGCTATATGATGAATCTAATCAAGATGAAATTCGGCAAAGGAAAATCAAATTTGCCGATGACAAGGGGGCACGTGATCACTCTTGGTTATGTAAAATCATTTGATTCTTTTAAAAGGGGGCATTTGTTTGCACAAAAAAATGATCAACTTTTGGTTATTATTGACATGTGAGCAGAGTTTGGTAATTTATGAACTTGATTATCGACAACTTGATGAATCGACAGCCTAAAAGAGTTGACAAGAAGTGGAGTCGATAATCTTGGATGGCAACCGTCGAAGAAGGACTGTCACCGTAGTGAAATAAAGACACCATCAAGATAGTGGAGTAAAAACAAAAACCATCAAGATAGTGGAGTCAAAGAAACTGTTAATGTAGTGGAATCAATGTAATCAGCAATGTAACCATTCGCTAACTGTTTGTAACCTCCTTTTGTAACATCCATTGATAACCATCGATTATAGGCTTTAATTAACTATATTGTACTCTTCGGAGGCCCCCATGCAGAAACAAACAACCATGTTATCTTTCAATCCTTGCACTTTAGACTTGTGTTGTTGATAAAATTCTGGCGTGTTTCTTAGCTATAGATTCCAAATTTGTGTTGTTGATTAAATTATGACGTGTATCTTTATTGTACACCTCGCGTGCCTCTTCATCGATTAAATTCCAGTATTGCATATTTACATCCTCAAGCTTTGTCGTCAATTAAATTCCAGCATAATTTGTGTTCGTTTGGTTCCATTTGAAGTGATTATGTTCTCAGGCTTTGTCGTCGATTAAATTCCAACACAATTTGTGTATGTTCAATTCTTTTTGAAGTGAAGTTATCGATTCTCTTGTTTAACTATGATATTTCCTATCCGGAATTGCCACAGAACTCATCTCTTCTAACGATTTTCAGTGAAAGATATTTGTTGTGAAGTTGAATTCCGCGAAACAACCACATGCCTCAAATTTACCAAGACCAACCTCTTTCTCCATGCTCTTCACCTTCTCGCCCTCTACAACACTCGAGCTAGGGGTGATGGCGACTGCCGACACTCATGCCAACCAGCTATTACCGTCACCAAATTTCTTATATTCGACTTTATCTTTTCTTAGGCAGGAATTAAATACATGATAGAATAAATTTTATCTTATCATGAATTTTATCCTAATTACCAAATGTGGTTTAAGAGGCAGAGTAGAGAAAGAGAGAGTATGCTTATAGGGCACATGGTGAAAATTTGTGCTTGGACTGTTCGTTAAATCCAAAAAATGACTATATATAATGGTAGAGACGAATCATGCGTAAATAAGACCTAAGCCATTTGAGCTAGGCAATAATATTTGATAAATGGCTTCGACAATTATATGTGTTGTGTAATTTAACTGTAAATTGTGTCATCCGTCGACCGGACGATCCACTTGGTTGATTGTATTGTGTAGTTGATTATGTAATGAAATCACTATTAGATGAGCGTTACCTAACAAGTGGTTAATCCAAAAGAAAATTTTCTTTGCAAGGAAAATGATGTCATTATGGATTGGCATTTATCCCTTCCGATGTTTGTAGTAGGGATAATTACACAAATGGTCCATGAACTTTTAATTTGTTTAATATAGTCCATGAACTTTAACTCAATGTACAATGTGATCCTGAACTTTTTAATTTTTCAATGTGGTCCATAGACTTTTGATACATATTCAATATAGTCCATGAACTATATGAAAATATTCAATGCCGTCCTTTCATTTTTCCAAAATCAAGGATAGTATTAAACATTTTCATATAATCCCATGACTATTGAACATGTACCGAAAGCTCATGGATCATATTGAACAAATTGAGAGTTCAGGAACCACATTACGCATTAAGCTAAAGTTAAGAATCACATTAAATAAATTAGAAGTTCACGCGTCATATTGCATATTGAATTAAAGTTTAGGGACCATTTATATCATTTTCCTTTCGTAGTAAAAAGAAAAATGGTGTTATCTAATTTTTAATTGTAACTTAAGCATACTCGTATTATGCGTCCAATTCTAAATTCTTGATTTGAATATTAAAACTAATGGTAAATGTCATGTGTAAGGAAAAGGTTAGATTTATATATACCCAGCGGAGTCTGATTACAACCCTTTATTAGAATAGCTAAAAAAAGGGAACTATAACATCACGTAGAAGGCAATAATTGTTTCAGTAGAACTGACGTGATCAGGATAGTCTAGCAGCTTTCATGAGGGGGAAAGTCGGGAAAACGAGAGGAACATCAATACGAAGGCAGAACGAAACGCAAAGGATTCGAAAATGAACTTTTTTATTTATGAAATTTCATGTAGCATCACGATACCAATTTCAAGCTGCAAAAGAGGCATCGCTGCATCTAGAGCGGATACGCAATACAACTAGCCTTAGAGAAACATCAAAAGATGGGGTGTATCAACTATACTCCCCTTATTCCCTTCATATAGAGGGTACCGTGTTCATGACTCCATCTACTGCTGAGCCTGCATTCGAAGGAAGGACTGATTAGCGACCAGAAACAAACTGGCAGGGGACGAGAGGGGAAAAGAACATTGTTCAGAAAGGATCGTGACATCTAGCTTGAGTCTGGGTTAGAAGCATTACACCGAAGCGCATCCTGCAGAATTTGACAAATTCTTTTGGATCGGTCTTTGTCTGCTTGTAAGCGTCAATCTCGTTCATTTCCTGCACGGGATGAAGTAGAAGGAAAGATCAATGCGTCATATGGTCTCGAGCAAGGATAAAATTGCACAGAGCTGCTGAATTTGTAACTCATAAAGATATGACTTGACATTGCCCAAGTAGTGTAAGCACACTAGATCAAAAGGTTTGTCCGTAAAACTGATTGGTTTCTAAAGGTAAATCATGTTTTCCTTTCAAGAGATGATGCATTTGCATAGAAAATATGGTCACCGCAACCAGCGGATGATCTGAAGGTCAGTGGAGACTGACTCTCTCGTTCTATATACGACTCTACAAGAAAACTATGGAGACTACTAAGAAAATCCAACTAGCATGCTTGATGACTTCAGATAGTGATCGCCTCATGGCAGGTTGGGATCTCCCCATAGACATGCTCCCATGCTATAATAGTTCCCCAAGGCCAAAGTCTAGCCTGGACACTATCCAGAACTGTTCATCATTGATTCACCATTTCACTCCAAATCAATCTTGGAATTTAGTTGTTTTTTGTTCGTGGGAAGAAAGAATTTTGTCGAAAATGGAAGAGAAATGATGCTTAAATTAAGCATTGGCCAGAAACTAGATTCCCTCCCGTACCTCAATCCATGCTGCTAGTTTAGGTCTGCCAGCAATGATGTCATCCATGCTTCAGATAAGTAACTCTGGAATCTTTCAACAAATGGGATGTAGGCAATGTCCACCTGAAATCACAAAATTAGACCCTAAAAAATAGTCAACCACAAAAAGAAGTGGATATCAATAATCACATATCAGGCGAAATTCTTGCTGCAAGATATAGGTTTGCACATCATACGGATTTCATCAATCAACGGATCTATCGTTTAACCATGCTAGAAATAGAAAAACCACTGACGAGCCCCTGATCAAATGCGAGAATGCCAACATACCCCACTGAATTGTCCGAGAAAGAATGGTCCATCCTCAAATTTGCCAAGAGCATTCTCCAAGTGATCCAAAGCAGAAGCTGATGCAGAAGACAGAGTTCGCTTATGGTGATAGAGATACCTGCCATCAAAGAAAGCGCTTAGCGGACTTACCACATTCTTTCCGTCCTTCTCCCTTGAATGAAGTGAAGACTAACTGCACGAATTCATCAACATAAGACCACAGTTCCTCACCAAACTTCCTCTTTTCAGGATCCTACATAACAAAGATCGGCCAGTTAGTTACAAGCAAGCCACAGAAACAAGAAATGCGCAAGAAATACACATTTGCTATCCAGTGCTCACATCAGGGAAAAGAGAAGGCCCTTTGAAGTTGCTGTCCACGTATTTCATGAGGTCTAGGCTCTCTCCAATGATTTTCCCATTGTGCTCCAACACCGGAACCTAGTCATAAGTTACAGCAAAAGAAAAGCAAAATGTACCCATCAAATCAACAATGGCTAAAACTTACCGATTTCATTCGATTAAAAGGTCAAAAAGGCCAAATAAACCATGTGGGGAGCCAATTGATTCCCTAAAGTTAACATCAACCACCATAAGAGTCAAAATTTTCTATAATAAGCATAAAAAATCGAGCCAAGCTCAGTTTTGGAATACATGAAAACTAATAACACAAAGATCCGGAATCCTGCGGGCACTCGCTTGGAATCCTAAATCATAACCAATTTGGGCTATGGCAATCAGTTTCAAGCGGAGAATCTAAGGCCACTAATCTGAAAACACACAAAGAATTAAAACAACCAGGACGGGCACTAAAGACAAGCGAAAGAAGAATCACCTTATTCACGGGGTAGGCTTTCTCCTTGTACCAAGCAGGCCTGTCTTGAAGATTAAGAGGAACCAACTTAATCTTGTCCTGCAGTCCCCGCAGCTCACAAATATAATCCCAATTCAGAAACTAGTCGCGGGCCGAATCAAAATGAACTGAAGGCCATATATAACGACAAATCACGCATGGTTTTTGCTAAATTGCACCCGATCACAGAAAATGAACTCACCTTGTAGTTCCTCGTCATCCAGACATGATGAGCAAATGGGCATGCGTAAGAGGTGTACAACCTTCAGGAAATTTGGAGAAAACAAACATAAGCCGACCATAAGACAATCCCTTGCTTACCTATCTCATCAGTAATCACACCAAATCAACTCGAACGAGACGCTTAAAGGGAAAAAAGAAGAAGAATCGAACCTCGTTGTTCCATCGAACTGTCAAAGCAAATTTTGTCTAGCCACTCCAGAAGAAGAGGATGACAAGCCTTCAAAGAAGAAGAAGAAGAAATCTCGCTCATCTAAGCAAGAATTTTTCCAACAATGAAAGGGTTAATATCATGAAAAATCTCAAACTGGTATACCAGTGACAAATTTATCCCAAATTAATTTTTTTGACTACTAAAACCTCAAATTGGTACATCCATGATGAATTTACTCCAAACGAATTTTTTGACCATAAAAAATCCTAAACCGATACATTTATGATAAATTTATTTTTCATTAGTTTCCATTAAAATGGATTTATATCATGAAAAACCATAAACCGGTACACCTATGACAAATGAAGGATAATACCCCAAATTAATATATCCGTCAACTGTCAGGTGTTTTCCAAATTAGCAATTTGACGACAAAATTTAAAGAAAACTAACAGAAGGTAAATTTGTCACAGATATACCTATTTAAGGTTTTTTATGGTAAAAAAATTAAGGGTTAATACCACGAAAAACCCTAAACTGGTACACTTGTGACAGATTTACCCCAAACTATTTTTTTGACCATAAAAAACTCCAAACTGGTACATCTGTGACAATTTTACCCTGAACTATTTTTTTGACCACCAAAAACCCCAAACTGGTACACCTGTGACAATTTTACCCCGAACTATTTTTTTGTGACAATTTTACCCCGAACTATTTTTTTGACAACCAAAAACCCCAAACTGGTACACCTGTGACAATTTTACCCCGAACTAATTTTTTAATATTATTTTTTTTAATTTTTCGAATTTTTTTAGTTTTTCTTTTCTTTTCTTTTTCCTTTCCTTTTTTTTTTCTTCATCTTCATTGGACCAACAATGGATTGTTATATTGTAATTGATACCATAATAACGTGACACGTAACATAAATGCTACATTTTGACCCAAAAAAAGACATAAACGCTAAATGAAAGACTTTCTTTTATATGCATGAATTTTCATGCCAACCACTCTTTTCTACATTTAAATGTCTTGCGTTTTATTTATTATATATTTCAAGTGATCATATTGATTTATGAATCGCCATGCACATATAATATCTCTCATCTTATATATAAAATATACTAATTTTGTAAATTAATCTGTTAAATTAAATTGGCAAGCAGGACGTATAGAAATTGTTGATTAGCTATACTCCAAGCTTAGGTAACAAGCCTACGTTGGACCCCATCAGTTTGCCTATCCACTTGCACCCAAAAATAAGAAAGACACAACAACAATGTAATGTCTTTTTCGCGAGACATTTAAATGTAGAAAAAAGTGGTTGGCATGAAAATTCATGCATATAAAAGAAAGTATTTCATTTAGCGTTTATGTTTTTTTTTTGGGTCAAAATGTAGCATTTATGTTACGTGTCACGTTATTGTGGTATCAATTACAATATAACAATCCATTGTTGGTCCAATGAAGATGAAGGAAAAAAAAAAGAAAAGGAAAGGAAAAAGAAAAGAAAAGAAAAACTAAAAAAATTCGAAAAATAAAAAAAATAATATTAAAAAATTAGTTCGGGGTAAAATTGTCACAGGTGTACCAGTTTGGGGTTTTTGGTGGTCAAAAAAATAGTTCGGGGTAAAATTGTCACATGTGTATCAGTTTGGGGTTTTTGGTGGTCAAAAAAATAGTTCGGGGTAAAATTGTCACAGATGTACCAGTTTGGGGTTTTTTATGGTCAAAAAAATAGTTTGGGGTAAATCTGTCACAAGTGTACCAGTTCAGGGTTTTTCGTGGTATTAACCCAAAAATTAATATAGGGTAAATTTGTCATATATTTACCAGTTTGGGGTTTTCGTGGTATTAACCCAAAATAGGAAGATGTCAACACTACCATCAGCCCCCTTGGAGAAACATAAACCCAGTCCTTCCAAAGCTAAGCCGCCTCCTTCTAAAACAATTTCATTGTTTTACAAACCCCATCTCAAATGGGTAAGGAAACATCCATCCTGACAGAGAGTTTGCACAATTTTGTGAAGTCTGACCGGCCATCTCCAAGAACTTCCCCTGTCTAGTTGTGCTCATTAATCCCCTCTCTAGCTCTTCAAAATGTATATACGTTCCAGCCTTTAGATTATCCTATTCTAGAGGATTATATTAGATCAACTGGACATCAGTACATGTTAAAGGTGCCAAATCCCACCAAAGTAGATGAGCATGGAAGAGCCAAGAAAGTAATGGCTAGGGGTGTCAAAAAAGCCGACGCCAGCCCGACCCGGCCCAACCCTACCCGACCTATTGACACCCCTAAATAGCCCTTGTTTTGCCCAGTACAATAATACAACTTATATAGTGTTTAAGATAAGTCCTTGTTGAAAGGTTTGTGATGAGATCAAAGGTGGGGGTCATAATGTCATGATCTGAAATTTCCATACAATTTGAATCTCAGATAAATAATTAATTTAACCTCAAGTCATGTACACAATCATACAAAATCGTGACTCCCAATACAAAATCCAAACTCCTACTTTATTTACGCACTCTGATCCAATCCTCAAGAGATCTTCAGAAGTGCTAATCTACATGTCCCCAACCAATCTGTAAGGTATTTTGAGGGTGAGCCTAAAACTTAGTAACAAAAAAAGCTCTAGGTTTTAAGTAGGAGATTTACTCACTACTCGACCTCTGAGCACAACATCATAGCAACAATCAAAAAGTAATATCAAATATCATTTAGAGAAATCACTATAATTCAGAATATACCAATCCTTCATTTATTCAAGATATTTCTTAGTTATTTATGTATTCATAATAGAATATTTCGATCACTGAAATGCAACATGTTTTCTATTTTACACTATTCAAATGTTTGCATCCCAATCCATATACTACATGTTAACCATTTCAGCTACTATGAGTACGCATCATAGTATACATTTATAATCATGTCAAAAATCCACATCTCTAACCACATGTTCAAATTTCTCATCACTTTGTGACTTGAGTAACGATAATATCAACCTACCGTAGATCGCAAGTATTCACTTACATTTTCCAAATGTATTATTTGAAATTGTTTAAGACATAACTCACATGTATATGTATATCTATATATCTATATATATAAATGATTATAATCATGTGTGCCGTAAAATAAATGTCATGAGTTACATACAATTCAATAATCAAATGCACACGGATGAACATACAAATCTCAAGATGTGCAAATACGACATAGTAGCTGCCGATATATATATGTGAGTATCTATTCCCTAGTTGATCAAAACTCATCTCAAATAATGAGCATCATCGCCAATAATATATGGTAATGAAAATATAACATCTTGACTAATAAGGCATCGGCACTGCTAATCTGCTCAAGAAATTTTCCTTCGCCCAAAAAAATGACATCTTTATGCGTTTGCTTTCGCCCTTTTTTTTATTTGTAGTAAACGGGCGAATGCCCGAAAAAATGACGTCTTTATGATTATAATCGAGGTGCGCGCAAGCTGGCCCGAATACTTCGATTACCAAAAAAAAAAGATGTTATCTTGTATCATTTGTCCAATTATAAATTCTTGATTTGAATATTCAGAGTAACGGTAAATGCCACATGTGTGGAGAAGGTTAGATTTATATTTGCCTATACCTATCGAAGTTTGATAACATTCTGTCAAAAAGAAAAGGTAAAATAAATAAATAAAATAATTTTTTCATAGAAATTGCCACAGCCCAAACTAAACACTTCATATTACAATAGAACCCACATAACCTACGGATCAACCCAAAATTTAAGGTACTTTTTTTTCAGAGTACTATTATAACAACAGCTTCTTCTGTCTGAGTCAATAAGCCTCAAGATGAGCAAATATCAGGAATAGCCAGGACAGTTGAGCAGCTTTGATCAGGGGAAGCCAGGGAAAACCAAAGAAACATCAATATGAAGACAGACAATAACGCAAATGATTCGAAAATGAACTGTTACATATACGAAATTTAAAGTAATTTCCCGCTAACATTTTCAAGCTGTAAAAGAGGGGCATCGCTGCATCTAGAGCGGATACACAACACAATAGCCTTAGCCTCAGAGAAACATCAAAAGAAGGTATACCAACTATCAAGCTATTCAACCCTTTTCTTGCTCCCCTTTTTCCCTTCATACATAGCCCAGCATGGTCATGACTCCATTCACTGCTGAGCCTGCATTTGAAGAAAAAACTAATTAGCGACTAGAAACAAACTCACTGGCCTTCAGAAAATTTCGTGACATCGAGTTTGAGTTAGAAGCATTACAGTGAAGCGCTTCTTGTAGTATTCAACAAGTTCAATAGGATCGGTCTTTGTCTGCTTGTAAGCATCGATCTTGTTCATTTCCTGCACGGGATGAAGTAAAAGGAAATATCAATGCATAATATGGTTTTGAGCAAGGATGAAATTGAGCAGAGCTGCTGAATCTGCAACTAGTAACAATACGACTTGCCATTGTCCAGGTAGTACAAGCACACTAGATCCCAAGGTTGTCTGTAAAACTATTTGGTCTCCAAAGGAAACTTTATCATGTTTTCCTCTCAAGAGAGGATGCATTTGCATAGAAAATATAGTCACCACAACCAGTGAATAATTTGAAGGTCGGTGGAGAATGAGGACTCTCTCATTCTATATATGGCTCTACAAGAAAACTATGGAGACTATTAATGAAAATCCCACTAAGCATGTTCGATGACTTCAGATAACGATTGCCTCATGGCAGGTTATAGTCTCCCCAGAGACAGGCTCCCACGCTACAATGGTTCAACAAGGCCAAAAGTTTAGCTCTAGACACTATCCTGAAACTATTATCACTGATTCACCATTTTACTCGGAATCAATCTAGGAATTTAGCTTTCTTTTGTTCATGGGAAGAAAGAATTTTGGTCAAAATGGAAAAGAAATGAAGCTTAAAACAAGCATTGGCCAGAGACTAGATTCCTTCCCATACCTCAATCCATGCTGCTAGCATAGGTCTGCCAGCAGTGATGTCATACTTCCACACTTCAGATAAGAAGATTTGGAATCTTTCTACAAATGGGATGTAGGCAATGTCCACCTGAAATCACAAAATTAGACCCTAAATAATAGTCAACCACAAAAAGAATTACATATTGATAGCCACATATCAGGCAAAACTTCTTTCTCCAAGATTCATTCGCAAATCATATGGATTGCATGGATCAATGGATCTCTTGTCTAACCCATCTAGAAAAAGAAGAAGCACTCAAGAGCCCCTTATCAAATGCCAGAATGCCAACATACCCCACTGAATTGTCCGAGAAAGAATGGTCCATCCACAAATTTGCCAAGAGCACTCTCCAAATGATCGAAAGCAGAACCTGATGCAGAAGATGAAGTTCACTAATGGTAATGGAGATACCTATCATCAAAGAAAGTGCTTAGAGGACTTACCGCATTCTTTCGGTCCTTCTCCCTTGAATGAAGTGTAGACTATCTTCATGAATTCATCAACATAAGACCACAGTTCCTCACCAAACTTCTTCTTTTCAGGATCCTACGTAACGAAGAGCGGCCACTTAGTTTGTTGTTACGTGCAAGCCACAGAAAAAAGAAATGCACATTTGCTATCAAGTGCTCACATCAGGGAAAAGAGAAGGCCCTTCAAAGTTGCTGTCCACGTATTTGATCAGGTCTAGGCTCTCTCCAACGATTTTCCCGTTGTGCTCCAACGCCGGTACCTAATCGTAAATTACAGAAGGAGAAAAGCAAAATGTACCCATCAAATCAGCAACGGCTAAAACTCACCCTTTTCATTTGATTAAAAAGGTCAAATAAACCAAGTCGGGAGACAATTTAGTTCTCATAAACTAAAATCAGCTACCCTTGAGAGTCACCAATTCAGCCGGTCCCTCTAACAAATTTCCATCTGCATCAACAGATGCCTAAACAAGAGATTAAAGGATTCCAGAGAAAATTCATTCTTCCTAATAAACGAAACATGTCTCCCCGATTCTTGTCCTATCACTAATGCTTACTCTCGTCTTTAGGGTTAAGGGAGTTGAACAGAAAATAGAGTTTCAGTTCCAGTGAAAGCCCCTACACCCAACAAGTTGGAAAGTCAAGTTCAGGTGCTGAAGTCAAAGTGCCGATTAACCCTGATCCATCAGATCCTAAATGTACACCTGCAATTAATGTAGAGCACCCGACTAAACCAAGGCTTTCACTTCCACGTCATCCACCGAGAATAAAAAATTCCTAAAGCTTCGAAGTCAATCCACCTTCCTTCCGGCAAGAAGCCATCAAAATCTCCCTCCTCAAAGCTGATCGGTGTAACTATGCTTAACACATTGCAATTGAGCCATGCTTGGTTTTGGAATACATGAAAACTAGTAACACAGAGCCAATCTTTAAAATCTGGAATCCTGCAGCAATCGCTTGGAATCCTAAACTAATCCAATTTGGGCTTTAACGATCAGTGTCAAGCGGAGAATCTGGGCTACTATCGTGAAACACCCAGAATTAAAACAGTCGCGACGGGCAAAAGACGAGCAAAAGAAGAATCACCTTATTCATGGGGTAGACTTTCTCCTTGTACCAAGCAGGCCTGTCTTGAAGATTAAGAGGAACTAATTTAATCTTGTCCTGCAGTCCCTGCATCTCGGAAGTACAATCCCAACTTAGAAACTAAACACGAACCCAATCAAAATGAACCAAATGACATAAACAGACAAATTTCACATGAATTTTGTCAAATTTCACATGCATCACAAAGAATGAACTCACCTTATAGTTCCTTGAGATCCAGACGCGCTGAGCAAATGGGCACGTGTAACAGGTGTACAACCTTCAGACAATTCGGAGAACACAAACGTAATCAGACGACACGACAATCTAATCAGTAATCACACTGAATCAACACGAACAACGACGCTCAAGGACGAAAAAAAGACAAGAACCGAACTTTATAGTTCCATCGAAAAGAGGAGGCTGCTCGGCGCTGGAGTTCAACGGAGGGGGCAAGCTCTCTACCACGGCACTGCGGCAGAATCGAAACGAAAAACCAAGCAAGGGATCGTCAAGAAAACAAGAACAGCGGGTCGAATTTCGCAGGAAAGAGAGCGACAGCGCAAGATCGCGAGGGAGTCTTACGGAGGAGCCATTAGCGTACGGTAGTTCCCGGATAGAAAATCTGGGCGATGACTGCTTCTGGGTGTGCCAGCTTCGACGTGAATGTGGACGAGAATGGCGTCCAAGCGCGGAGCTATTTAAAGAGGGAGGAGGGTGGCCACGGGGGTGAGGCGGTGATGTCGCGCGCAGTGACGAAACGGGAATGATGACGTGTACGCTTCCGTCAGATTCGACTGGTTTGGTTTGCTGGAGGCGTAAAGTTCTAGCGGGATCGTGAAACGTCCGAAAATGTGGCCTAGGAGATTGCGCTTCGGTGCCTGCGTTTTGAAAATCTAAGAGGCTTGGGGGTGCGCATGGAATTCATTCCGAAATAAAAATTATGTTTCGAAATGCATTTCGAAATAGAATGTCGTTTGTTAAAAAAATTTCGGAATGCATTCTGGAGCGATTTTTACATTCTGAAATAAAAATGCATTTATTAAAAATGTTTCATTCCATAATGCATTTTTTATTTCGAAATGCATTTTTTATTCCGGAATGAGTTTTTGGCAAGAAAAAGATAAGCTACTTTTTGTAGCTTCTTGATTCTGGATTGCATTCTCCCTACTTTCTCATAATTTTTTTTTCAGAAGATGCATAAAAATTGAAAAATTCTAGAAAAAATCATAAAAATTTCCAGAAAATAAAAAAAGTCAGATTTCGGGAAAATATGAAATTTAGTGAATTTAAAAAAAATCAAAATCAAAATTTTCAAAACTTCACAGAATAGCTTAAAACACATGTGGCCACCTACTTTGAGTGGAATTTAAATTTTTTGAGGTGACAAAAAAAATCAAAAATTTCAAAACTTCACGAAATGGCTTAAAATACTTGTGGCCACTTACTTTGAGTGAAATTTAAATTTTTTGAGGTGTCCAAAAAAATAGTAATAAAATAAAAAATTTTAAAACTTCACAAAGTGGCTTAAAATACCTATGACCACAAACTTTAAATAAAATTTAAATTTTTTGAGGTGCCCAAAAAAATTTCAAAAAATTAAAAATTTCAAAACTTTACAAAATAGCTTAGAATATCTGTAGCCACCCACTTTGAGTAAAATTTAAATTTTTTGAGGTGCCTAAAAAAATTTTAAAAAATAAAAAATTCAAAACTTCACAAAATGGCTTTGAATAGCTGTGGCCACCCACTTTAAGTGAAATTTATATATTTTTAGGTGTCCAAAAAAAATTTTAAAAATCAAAAATTTCGAAATTTTACAAAATGGCTTATAATACATGTGGCCACCCACTTTGAGTAAAATTTAAATTTTTTAGGTGCAAAAAAAATCAACAAATCAAAACAGATTTTTGTTTCAGAAATCAATTTCTGGCAAGAATTTGATTTCTGGAGCAGAATAGTTACCATTTGGACCCTTGGTGGCTAAGAAAGGGGCCAAAAGATGGGGCATCGACACATAATTGTTGACACCTAAATTTTAACTAATCATTTAGTGATTAATTGCACAGAAAATTAGGGATTAAATTTTAGTCCCTAACAAAAATATCAAAGTTAAATTACATAGCATTTAGTTTTAAGAACATTTATTAAGTAGTTGCATTTGCATCGGACTGGTGGTGGATGGGTTTAACAAAATTTAATTGAACTGGGGTTAATGGACTCAAGTACAGAGGTTCTGAACCCAATGGAATTAATTGGATCAAGCCCGTGTAAATTAAAGATTCAGCCCGGCTCGTTATTGACATGCGCGTTGCGCGTGTGGCACATTGGATTAGGAAATATTGAAAATCTTTTGGTCACATGATTATTTGAAAAAAAATTTGGAAAAAAAAGAGCAAAGATGATTTGGGTAGATTCATTCGGCATGGGCAGAGGAACAAATGAAGAAAGTGAGTGGTTTTCACGAAAAGATTGAGCCACAAAAGAAGAAAAGAAGCAAAGGTCAGCATGGGGCTATATTCTGAGCAATATATTGGAAGGCCAAGAATATATTCTTTATTCTCTTTCCTCGAATACTTAAGACCTCCCTACCTATAAAAGGGGGGGAGCTCGACAATTCTGGGAGAAGGACACACTGGCTACAACACAGAGGGGGGAACTCTCTTTGGTTACGCACAAAAATATAGGAAGAAAACTGAGAGAAAAGAGCGTGAGCTCGGCCAAGTCCTTCGTGGCCGAACTCCCTTCCCTTGTGGCCAGATTTGTGGCCACGCCTCCGAAGACTAGCGGCTGCTGCTGTTGCCCCGTGACGCTCGAAGGCCGCCCGTCGTTGCTACCCGACGTTGCACCAACAGATTGCGGATCACTGCGGCTGCTGTTCCACGACGCCGCCACCCCACCGCTGCTCTTCTCCGACGTCGGTTGCCGTTGCAACTACCCCTGCACTAACGCCTACTGCCCCAACGACGGCGTGCTGGTCGCTACCGCTATTCCCGCTCATGCAGTTGTCTCCTCCGCTGTTCTGCTGACCAATACTTTCGTGTCTTTTGTCAACTCTGCTGCTTCCTGACGAGTTCGTGGCCAAAAATCTTGACGCCATTCAGACGAAGCACCAAACCTTGCCACGAGTCTTGAAGTCTGGTCCCTCGAGCACCAGTGAAGTTCATCAGCGTCAATTGGAGGCCTTGAAGTCCCTTTGGTGTGTTGTCCAGCGAATAGCCCATGCAAGACACGAAAAGATGAAGGGGAACATAAAAGCCATATAAAAAGATTATTTTTTGCAGGTTCCACCACCTTCTTGCTTTGTTGACCAGCAAAGTCAGTGAACCAACCTCCAAGTCGCACCGTGAGCAATACCACCGTCACCGTGTCCAGCCGTGCCATTCGTGATCCTCGAGCTACCATCCGCCGGTCCAAACTCGGAAAGAAAATATTCAAATTAGGTAAAGATCTCATTTAATTTTCGAGTATAATGCTTCTATGTTTGGAATATTACAATCTTGTGTGAATCATTGAGTGATATTGCCTTATTCATGAAATCCTCAAGCAGATTTAAATTAGGAATTATTTCCTAATTTCACAACGTGCATATGATCGACAGTCCGATTTCATGCCCGAAATATGACTCGCGATCGCACGGAAAATCGTCAATCCGATCTCCCGCCCGAGATATGATTCGCGATTACGTGAAAAATTGGCCAATCCGATCCTCATGCCCGAGATACGATTTGTCAGTCTTTGTTTCTAAATTTAATAGATGTCGGTGATATTTTGTGATATGGTGTCGTTTGATTTTATTTTAAAAAAAGAAAATCCAAAAATACGTTAGTTAGGATTTCAATTAGAAGTTTTGCATGTTTAGGGAACTCTAAATGTATTTAGAAGATAGGATAATTATTTAATTTAAATTGGGACTTAAGATGATTTATTTCCTAGTTTAAATTAGGTGTTATTCTAATCCTAATAGATTGTTTAGGTTATTTTAATGTTCCGAATTTCCATGAAAATCCAAAAAAAAGAATGAGTTATTTTAGGATAGAATAGGATAGATTGCATTCTTAATTTGAGTAACTTTTAATTTCGAATTTCAATGAAAAATACAAAAAGGGTATCATGTGCATGTCATATAGATTAATTACATCATGCTTGCATTATCACTGCTATGTCATTGCTATTTGCCACGTTGCATGTCTTCTTGCTACGTCATTCACATATGCTATGTCACATGTCATCTTATCACGTCATTCCTAACTTGTCATGTCATCATATATGACATGTCATTGCTTGCATATCATTTAGTGATTATATGTTAGGATCATGAAATTGCGAGTCACGTTAGAATAGGCATGCTTTGTACGTCATCGCATTATGGTAATTGTATTACATGCATTGCATATAAGTTAGTTCTCATTTAAATAAAAGAAAACCCTAAAAAATAGATTTTGAGTGGAATTACATGTTAATTAGAAATCATATTAGGGTTGTCAATGTGATTTTCTAACTAACATTGCAAAAGCTTTCATTGCTTCGAGGTAAGTAATTCTCCAAATTTTGCAATTTATTTAATGTTTTGATCATTGGGTGTTACTTTGGTGGTTTGCGTACCCGTATGAACACCTCACATGTTAGTGATTAGGCTATAAAATGGATCCAGACTGCATGCAAAACATTTTTTTGAAAAGAAAAGGTACCGAAAGGGCGCTAGACTAGATCTAGCGTAATCAAGTCCCCGAACTTAGAATCTTTGGTTCGTAGGAATAAAACATATCTCCCTATGTTTTATTTAGGTTTCTAATCAACCTACCATAAATAGATTAGTGGCGACTCCAAGAATGAAAATATTTGCATGTTAAGAACTTAAATCCTAAGTCGCGAATTGGTAGGGCTTGGGAGGGCCCGAGTTAGGTTTAGTCCTAATAATCCATTAGCCTGAGAGCGAAATTTTAGGTCGCGACAATAATAAATTCCAAAAATATTGAGAGAGGAAAATAGAGCCGCTTCGTGGATGAATTATTTCTCCTATGGGTTTTAGCTACCCAATTCGCAACTAAGTTGGCTTCTCTAAAATTATATTCTACTCGAATATTTAAAAAGAAAAGTAACATATCCTCGCACTTCATGATAAGTGCATGAGCTTCCCAAGTAAATTGATCTAGACTTCTCAGCGCATTGACCAGGTCCGAGTTGTCAGATTCAACTGCAATGACTCTGTGTCTAGGAGAGAGAGTAATTTAGGGCCTCAAAGAGGGCTTGAGCTTTGACCTAGAGAGGAGACAACGAAGCAAACGATTTTGCAGCTCCGTCCAGTAATCCACCAGTGGGATCACAGCATGCACATGCAATTGACACTTCCGTCGCTCCAGGCTCATATGCTCCATTGATGTTTATCTTAAAGGATTCAGCTTTCGCTGGCTCCAGCTTCATGAAGAGCTCTAGCCTCCATTTCCAAATTTGTTCATCTTAGGGTTTCCTCTTTTAAAGCTTTCCAATCTTGCAAGAGCTGTGTCCACGAGGGTGTTCAGGTCAAGTTTTCTTCTCCTGAAGATGGCATTGTTCCTCGATTTCCAAATCTACCAGAGCACCGAGGCAATTGTCGCCAAATCTCATGAGTGACTCATGTTTTTCAATATAATTCCCGCCCAATTCTCAATTTGAGTTAATCCCTAACTAGAAATGTGGATATTTAGCATTGGTTTCGCCCAGACTACCTTCGTCCATGGACACAACAGAAACAAGTGCTCCACGATTTCAACACTTTGATTACATAATGGGCACAGTGGGTCAGGTACAATCCTTCTCTAATGTTAATTTCCTTATTTGGGAGTGCATTCTGGCAAAGATTGTATATGAAGATTTTGATTTTGAGAGGCATGTAATTTCCAAAAGTCTTTCCACATAGTGCGAGGGGATAGGAGTGATGGTTCCCACTATGTTTTTCCCTTGTCTCTCGGATACAGTTGTATCCGATTTAAACTGTATACTACCCTGCTTTTGTACTTGTCCACACAATTTGGTCATTATTTGTTTGAGGCTTGATTGGGATCGCCATAATTTCATACAATATTTGATCATCAGAGTCCTCCTTCAAAGCGACTTCATTCCGGCGTTCCTCCTCCCTTAAGAGGAAATCTGAAACAAATTGGGGTTCATCCCTAGTGGCAAGGCCTCCTAACACTTCTCTCTTCAGCCATTTATCCTCTCTGGTTTTTATTCTTATCCCATTCCCTACTACCTACATAACCATGGGTGTTATGGAGTCTCTTTTGCCAACCCTACGACTGGTGTTGTCCCTTTTCTACTCGCCAGAAGTCTCTATGTGGAAAGTAGAGACCTTTGAAAACTTGACTCCATAGGGAAAATGGGTTGTTGCTTAGTTGCTAGGCCTGCTTAGCTAACATTGCTTCATTGAAATCGAACAATTCTTTGGATCCCATACCTCCTTTACCTTACTGGTCTTTAAAATCTCCCACCTCTTCCACTGAACTCTAGGTTTGGCCTCGTTGGTTTTTCACCAGAAATGTGCTATTTTCTGCTCAATCGCCTTACACACTTATAGAAGGAGTTTGAAGATAGATATGGCACATTGCGGAAGAACTTTCACCACCGTTTTAATCATGATTTTTTCTCCACTTTGGACATCAATTTCTCCTTCCAACCTTCCAGCTTGGTACTAACTTGTCCCAATATCTAGGCAAACATATGTTTTTTTATACTCTCCAATCCGATGGAATCCCAAGATATCTCCTATCTTATCAATAATAGGTACCCTTAGCTCCCTCGCCATATTCTCTTACGAGTTTTGAGGGCAATCTCTACTAAAGAAAGTCCCAGATTTTTTCAAATTGATGGCTTGTCTAGTGGCTACGCAATATTGGTTCATAATTGATGCTAACTTTTGACATTCCAGAAGTTTCCCATCAAGAAAAATATGGAATCATCCGTGAAAAGTAAATGAGAAAAGGTAGGGCACCACCAATTTAGTTTTATTCCCCTAATGTTGCCATTATCAATTGCCGTCCACATGAGTGAGGATAAAACGTTGGCTACCAAAATGAATAGCTAGAGGGATAGAGGGTCCCCTTGCCTAATTCCTCGGGAAGGCTTAAAATATTTGAGAGGCTCTCCATTAATTTTAACACTGAACGACGGTAATGACACATTGCATTATCCAACCTATCCATCTTTCATCAAAGCCATTTTTAATCAAACATGCCTCCAAGAAGTTCTAATCTACATGATTGTATGTTTTCTTCATATCTAACTTCATGAGTGGTTGAAACTTCTTTTCTTCTTTTTCTATTTCTAATTTGATGTAACACCTCCCAAACAACAAAGATGTTATCTTGAATTTGTTTTCCTCCAACCAATGCACTCTATTTCGCTATTTCGTAGCCATAAGCTCCAGCAGCAAAGGTTTGAATCTATTTGCCAGCGCTTTAGAAATGATTTTATAGCCAAAACTGCACAAACTAATAGGTCGATATTGACCTAATCTCTCGACATTTGGGACCTTTGGGATTAGAGAAATAAGTGTTTTGTTTAACTCTGGCTGGAAAGACCCAGCTCTGAAAAATTCATTCACCTCCTTTAAAACATCTATGTTAACCTCTTCCTAATTCTATTGATAGAAAGGCCCACCAAGGTCATCTGGCCTTGCTATTTTTGAAGTGTCAAGATGGAAGATTGCATTGTTCACTTCATCCAAAGTCACATCAATCAACAATAAAATATTCATCACCACTATTACCCTAGGACACTACTGAATAGGGAAAGCACTCGGGGGCTAATAGAATGGTACAGTTCTTGAAAAAAATTGTACTGTGGTTTCTTTAAGCTAGCTTCATTCTTCAATTCAAACATCTTTTGAAACTTTCAACATAGAAATTCTATTCATTTGCCTTTGCTGAATAATCGTCACATGAAAGAATTTTGTATTTTTATCAGCCCATTCTAGCCAGTTTATCCTCGATGGTAACCCCTAATACAATTCTCCCTACCTCCACATCGCTTCAATCTCCCCTCGTAGATTTTTTACTGTCTCTTTGTCGAAAGGTCCCATAGAAATGTTCATGTACTATTGAAGTTTTTATTTCAACATGTAAATCCTCTTATGCCCATTCCTAAAATTTTTCTTACTCCATTTGGACAAAGCAATAAACATAGTGTATAGTTTCCCAACTAGTTGTTTTCAACCTGAATGGAAGATCCCCACACTTAGTAATTTTTTACATTCATCATTCTTGAGCTAAAATGCTTTGAACATAAACTTTTTTTTCCCTTTACCAAGTCTCCTTGAAAAGACAAAAGGATAGGGCTATGATCGAACCTACGAAATGGCCATTCCCAAAAGTTTTCTCACTTTCATCCTCTTGCCACTAGTCATTTCTTCACATTTTACATTCACATAATCCTCGAATTGCATATCAATTTTGAGGCCATTTTATCATCCCACAAAATGGCCAAACCTTCGGCAGTTCCCATAGGATTAACAACCATACCATTTTGAAACTATAGAATCACCTCTTGATTTTTAGTGTCCATCAAGAAAATCACAATGGCCACATAACGAGTCACTAAGGCTTAAGGGTGTGCCCAACCATGGACAGTTCCAATATTGAAATTTCATTTTTCATTTGGTGGCTTGTTAGGGCTAGTCACCAAAACCCATCCAATAGTTTCTTCAGTTATACGGACCGGTGTTTCAAGAAGTTTAGTCTCATTCAACCAAGCAAGAGCTGAGGAATTGGATTTGTAAGGCCTATACCTCCTCTATTTTTTTAGTAAGGGGGTTTCGTGTTCCTTGCAACCCTTCTTTTTGTTTCCCTTTAGAGCTCGACACGGCAGGCTAATCATGGATGCACTATCCTTGGGTAGGTCCCGGAAGCTATTGGGGCTAACAATAAAACCTAGAATGGCGGTTGTATAGGTTGTGTAGTGATATAATAAAACTTTCGCACAATATCGAAAAATCACCCCTCATGACAAGGACAAATATGAGATAGCATGTGTGATATTAATAAGTAAATAGAGTGAAGTACGAGAATTACACAACGAATTACAGTGGTTTAGCTTTATCCCAAGTCAACCTCCACTCTCAAACTAACATCCTTAACAACGACTAGATTCCACTAGTAATTAGTAGTGCAAGTCACAACTAGCTAGTGATGTTCCTTTCACTCAATAGATTACACTATTAGGACACACTCACTACACTTAAACTTATATACTTGATTATCACCTATGACGGCACTAAACCAGTATACATAGAAACACAAAACAAGATCAAATACGTTTTCTAACTTAGGTCGGATGGGCAGTATTTGATGTGTCTAACCCTCTATGCAGCTTCACTGCTCCTTATATATAGAAGTCTTCAATATATCCGTTGGAGACCTTCAAGGACACTTAGATGGCCGTTTGAGAGTTGGTGGAGACCTTTTAACAGCATTGTAACTACTTCTACAATCACTTCCTTTGACAGTTGCAGGTTTTTCTTCAAATGGAGTTTGCTGCACTATCCTTAAGTAGAAAAACTGTCGGCTACTTTTATGATTACTTTCATGATTTTTCAGCGATGAAGTCTAGTCTTGTAACTGCTATTTTGTGTACAATCAACAATCTCATTTCAATGCATATCTCACCATCATCAAAGTTATTGCATCACTACCATAATCCAATGCACACCATCATCAGTGCTGATTATGAGTGATCTTGTTGACAATCTTTAGTAACGACATTGCCATTTGATCATGATGATAGGATCAATGATCTTCCTATCTTCATCAGTACCAAGAATCTCCAAGAACACTAGCTCGACTGGTGCTTCCAAGTTATCATGAGATACCACTCACGTGGCACTTGTTCTCCTAAATGTTAGAGCCTAATTTCTCATTCTGGTCAACATAAGAGGAACATTGATGACACTTTCACAAACTAAACCATCTGCATATGTCAAAATAAACATTAGTACCAAAGATAGTTTTGGAATCATCAATATTCCATATGGATGTTTCCCAACAATTTCCCCTTTTATTATGACGACAAAACTATCCTGTAGATGTGAAATATGTAGATAATGATAAGTTTGTAGTAAAAGTAAAGGATTTATGTTTGATAGTATATTAATTAATTTAAGCAAAACATACGAGACTCTAGTATTTTCATTGAGCATAGCGAGACTAAGGTGATGAGAATTCTTTTGATGTTAGACAAGCATTGAGAGATAATATATCATCAAAGAATTTTAATTGTATATGAGCGAATCTAAGTGAGAGTTGTAACCGCGCAAGCAAAAATAACCCATTTGTGTAGTGCATATTTCATATCTGTCACTCAGTCTATCTTCTCTCAAGATTGTCATCGTCAAATAAAAGTCCCAGTCATCACATTGCATAATATCATATCTCATAATTCTCCCCATCTTTGTCATAATCAAAATGAAAAAATAGTAAGATATAACAAAGAGCATGAAATTCATTCATTATAGCAGTTGAGAGTCCGAGACATCCAAAAAACAAAATGAAATGAGCATTGAGGATGTCAATTCCTATAGGGTCTAGGAACGACACGATCTTTTCTTGGTTGAGGGAGGAGTTATTGTAGTAGGAGTTGAGTATTCTAAAAAGAGCGAACAAGATTATAGTATTGAAGGCTGAGAATAGAATGCTCCTAACAAACAAGGTATTTGCTAAGCAAGTTGACTTTGTTATGAACACTTGTGATAGCCTCGAGGAACCTAAAGTTGGATGGCTCATCCTTCTGGGTTGGTCTATATATAGGCTCCCCCTGAGATGAAGATCCCTTTGGTCGAGGGGGAGGAGCCGAAAGTCTTGATGGTGCCATTGGTGCTATAGCTTTTCCACGTCTTGCTCTTTCCACACCTTTTTTAATTCTTTCTTTTAAGACTTCTTCAGCGACCTTCTCATTATTGCCATGGCCGATGTGAACTACCTTATTTCTTGAGTTTACCCATCCTTCGGGTATCAAACACAGCATCATCTTTTTCAAAGTTTCTTTGCCAATTTCCACATAAGCCAGCATGTCAGCTTTTAAGTCATCTTTGGTATGGATGCCTTGAGAACGCAGAATGAGAGAGATGAGAGCTCAATAGGGTAACTTGCCTGACTTTCTCTTGGTGGATTGGTCTATGTGCAGTATGATTAGATGAGCGAGGGAGAAGTTGAAGCCATTCATAATAGCCCACAATAGTCGTGATTCATAGCGAGAGACATCACTGGTCAGTTGGACTTGGGACAGAGGCACAAAATGATGATCTTGTAGATCAGATTTACGTTAAGAGGTAGCACACTCAGTGAGATCTTATCGCGATAAATAGGCTTGGTGCTCTCCATTATGAATGAGAAAGTTTCGTGGAGCTAACAGGAATGCGTTTAAACTGGGTGATAGGATGATGTAGGAGCTCAGCAAGAGATTCAGCCGTGGCAGTGAAATCATGTTTCTCATAGGTAAAAGTGAAACTGTCTTTAGTAGGAAAGCAAAGGTTGGAGTAGAAATTTGCAACAACATACGGATAAAACTTCTTCTTGAAGGGTGCAGAAGAAATTTAAGAAGAGATGAGCTTTTCCAGAAAATTTAAATCAACACAATGATTGCAATTGATTCATCAGAGAGAGTAGACAGGAAATGATTCGAGTGAGCATCAGAGAGAAATATCATCAAAATTCAAAAGGATGTTTTCCCAACAAGGCACGGTGGGTTGCATCTGTTGAAATTTGGCTGGAATCCTTGTAACGACTTTGCAAGATCTTTCCCGTCATCCTCAGCTACACAAACGGAGTTCAAAGCTTTTACTGAACGTAGGTTCCTTCTTTCGATAAAGTACGAAGTATTTGTTTTAGAGTCAGATAGTTTAGTTCCACTTAAAGCTTTAGAGTGCTCAAATCACTTAGCATCGGAAGCACGCGCTCTTATCTCAGAGGGTCTTGAGCTATTGTCTCAGTTCTCTTCGTTGCGCATAGCCCGTTGTTAATGTGAAGCAAATTATGTAGCTGACTAGGCAGCAAGCCTAGCAATAAAAGACCCTCTCTCTCGACAAGGTCTTTTCCCCTTCCCAAGTGCTTATGGACTTACTTTGAAATGGAGCACTTTGAATGGTCCCCGACGTATCTCTTAGAAATAAATAAACTCAGTTTTTGACTCCCAAAAATATGAAAAGCGATGCAAAAGTATCAAATTCCATTAGAGACATAATCGAACTCAGCTTTTGCAACAAAGTTAGCCATCTCAATACAGAACTCGTGTCCATCAATCTCAAGGGATTTTGGTTGAATGGTAAAATAATTTGGGACTTTCCATCTCGAGATGCATGAGTTCAGATTCAATTTCTACTCAACGAGACTACTTGAGGCCATTGTCGTTAAGAAGTAATTCGCTGTTAGATCTTTAATCCCGACATTAAAGGTTTGCCTTTAATCGGACCGAGGAGGTGGATGTAGTCTAGTATGTGAAAACTTACCAAGGAAATCGCCGAACCACTGTACCAGAAAAAAGAAAAGTCATTTCCTTCACTGAACATTGTGTTGGAATATATATAGACCTAATACCCAAAAAAACCCCAAACTTTAGCCTTTGTCCCAATTATATGCTAAACTTTTTTTTGTTTTATAAAAAACCTCAAACTTTTACTTTTGTCCCAAATCTACCACCGTTAACTTTTCCGTCCTATATTACCGTTAATAATTATTTTTTTTTTCGAATCTTTTTATTTTTTCTTTTTCCTTTCCTTTTCTTTTTTTTTTTCCCTTCACCTTCAACCTCTGGCCTGTTGCCTGTCCAGGGACCGGCTAGAGGCGGGGGCCGGCGAGGCTTGACCTCGCCGGTGTTGGGCAAGGTCGGCCTCATCGGCCCCTGGCAAGGTTCGTCCTCACCGTGGCTGGCGAGGCTCGGCCTCCCCAACGCCGGCGGGGTTGAGCCTCGCCAGTGGCTAGCGAAGCCAAGCCCTCTCCAGATCTGGCGAGGCTCGAACTCGTCGGCAACTGGCGAAGGCGAGCCCCCGCCAACCTTGTCCTCGCCAGTCGTGGTGAGGACGAGGCCGGTGGGGCCGAGCCCTCGCAAGCCACGGCGAGGACGAACCTCGCCAGGGGCGGGCGAGGCCGACCTTGCCCAACACCAGTGAGGTCGAGCCTGGCCCGCCCCTGGCAAGGTTCGTCCTCGCCGTGGTTGGCGAGGCTTGGTCCCGCCGGCTAGTGGCGAGGTCGAGCCTCGCCATGGCCGGCGAGGACAAGGTCGGCGGGACCGAGCCCTCGCCAGCGTTGGGCGAGGCCGACCTCGCCGACCGTTGGCGAGGCTCGACCTCGCCGGCATTGGACAAGGCCGAGCCTCGCCAGCCACAGCGAGGACAAACCTCACTAGGGGCGGGCGAGGCCGACCTCGCCCAACGCCGGCAAGGTCAAGCCTCACCGGCCCCCGCCTCTGGCCGGTCATCGGCAACCGGCCAAAGGCTGAAGGTGAAGGGAAAAAAAAAGAAAAGAAAAGAAAAAATAAAAAATAATATTAAAATAATTATTAATAGTAATATTTGACGGAAAAGTTAACGGTGATAGATTTGGGACAAAAGTAAAAGTTTGGGGTTTTTTATGAGACAAAAAAAAGTTTAGGATATAATTAGGATAAAGGCTAAAGTTTGGGGTTTTTTTGGGTATTAGGCCAATATATATTAAGGATATAAAGATTAATTCACATGTGGTTTACTACTTGTATTAGATGCTTGCATTTGTCTTTTTCTTTTACTTTTTTTCACTCACACTATGTTTGTCAAGAAGGTTAAGGAAAAAAGAGACAGAATACTAAAAACACGCCCATATTTGGATGGAGAGAAAGAGACGGAGAGAAATGATCACGTTTAGTTAGGAGAAATTATAACATATAGTTCTATTCAATTTTATGTACATTCAATATCTCCAAATAAGGAGGACTTTAGAGAGATTTGAGTATTATCTTTCTTGCTTAAACCCTTATTTATAGGGGTTAATACCACGAAAAATCATAAACTGGTACACATGTAACAAACTTTCCAAAAACTAATTTTTTGACCGCTAAAAACTCCAGACTTGTACATTTGTGATAAATTTACCTCAAAATATTTTTTTGACCATCAAAAACCTCAAACTAGTATATTTGTGATAAATCTACTATACGTTAGTTTCCGTTAAATTAGACAAATACCATGAAAAATCACAAACTGGTATACATGTGACAAAGAGAGGCAAAACACCAAATTGGTACATCCGTCAACTATTACGTGTCATCGAACTCAATAATTTGATGATAAAATTTAATGTAAACTAACAAATAGTAAATTTGTCACAAATGTACTAGTTTATGATTTTTTATAATAAAAAAATTAGTTTTGGGTAAATTTGTCACAAACATACTAGTTTGGAGTTTCTCCTGGTATTAACCCTACTTATAAATATATAAAAGGATATATATATATATATATATATATATATATATATATAATAAATGGTTAATATTACGAAAAACCCTAAACTGGTACACTTGTGACACATTTACTCAAAACTATTTTTTTTATCATAAAAAACCTCAAACTGGTACACCTGCAACAATTTTACCACGAACATACCACAAAAAACCTCAAACTGGTACACATGTGACAATTTTACCCCGAACTAATTTTTAATATATATATATATATATTTTTTATTTTTTTGAATATTTCAAATTTTTTCTTTTTTCTTTTTTCTTTTCTTTTGCTTCACCTTCAACCTCTGGCCAGTCGCCGATCCGGCGACCAGCCAAAGGCGGAAACCGGCGAGGGCGGCCCTCACCGGCGTCCGGCGAGGGCGGCCCTCTCCGGCGTCCGGCGAGGGCGACCCTCGCCCGACGAGGGCGGTCCTCACTCGACGAGGGCGGCCCTCGCCCGACGCAGGCGAGGGTCACCCTCACCAGATCCGGTGAGGGCAGCGGTTGCCCTCGCCGGATCCGGCGAGGGTCGCCCTTGCCGAATTCGGCGGGGACAGCCCTTGTCGGCTTCCGCCTTCCGGCAACCGGCCAAAGGTTGAGATGAAAAAAGAATAGAAAAGAAAAGAATAAAAAATAAATAAATATTCAAAAAAATAAAAATAATATTAAAATTTTAATTCATGGTAAAATTGTCACATATGTACCAGTTTATGATTTTTTGTGGTAATTTTAGGGTAAAATTGTCACAGGTGTACCAGTTTGAAGTTTTTTGTGGTAAAAAAAATAGTTTAGGGTAAAATTGTCACAAATGTACCAGTTTGGGGTTTTTTATGGTCAAAAAAATAGTTTGGGGTAAATATGTCACAAGTGTACCGGTTTAGCATTTTTCGTAGTATTAACCCTATAATAAAATATTTTTTTCCTTTCTTTACTCTCGCTAGCATCCAAACAAAATTAAAAATCAATTCTCCTTTCCCTTTTTCTTATCATAATTGTCTATGTATGTTTTTTTTTAATCACTCTATGCAAACTTAGTGTCAAAGATAATTATCATATTTGGTCGATCAATCATATAAATCAGTCTATGAACATTTATCTTTCCCTTTGATTTCCTAATCAGTTTTGTTCTCCTTTTTTTCTTTGCATACTATCACATCCGCACATCACATCTTCTCTCAGGTCAAGATACACCTAATCTAAGCCATTTTGTCATCATCTTCTTCCGAAATCTTTGCCTGGTCAAGGTTGCTAAGTCCATCCATACATTAGGTCAATGATGGCTTGCCCCTTTGCACAAGACATTTCCTTCAATAGAAAAACTTGAAAAAAAATGCAATGTTAAGGTGATAAATGATGAAATGAAACCATTCTATAAAGGTTTTTGAAAAATCATAATATGATTAGTCGCTTGTGGCTTGGATTGTCCTAATAGCCTGACATTCTCAAACTTTTCGGCTCCATTATGAATGGTCGTGGGTTTGATTTTTACCCTAAAAATTTAGATATAAGTAAGATCATGATGGTGAGTTATCATAACAAATTTCATGTTATAATTTCCCCGAAATTCATTTTCGGGTTTAAAGTTTAAACAAGGGATAATTAGTGAAGGGGAACTTTATTTGATGTTAGCTCTAAGGTGTGCAAATCTTTTTCTAAAAGCTTGCTCTCAAGATACAACAAGTACTTTAAAAAGTTTTCAAAGGAAAATATTTTTCTCAAGGAACCTTGCTAAACACTCTTAGACATATTAGTGATCCAATCATACTTGGACCGACAATTCAAGTCATGTCAAATTAAGTCTAACTTGGATATGGAGCATTTAGTAATCTTTTCGTAATTTTGAAACCAAAGCACAGACTTATTTCCTGTAAGTTACCCAATATGACATACTTAGCACGTCTAAGTAAAGAACTCTAGCGTATAAATGCATTAAAGTGTGTGTGTGTGTGTGTTTTTTTTTGAAAGAAAAATGCAATTCATATATTAGAATAATGCTCGAGAGGTACATAGAAGTTTTCAAGTCTAACAAATCCCAAATAGCTGCAGAACAAAGTAAAAGTCAGAAAGCAAATATCAATTCATAGTTTGCAGCTAGAAGCACCCTCTCATCCCTAAAAAACAGATCTATCATCGTAAACGATTGGCGATTGATCACCGAGTTCAATGATGAGCACACGTCGAGATCTCCCACTCCATTTGCAGTGGCTTGGGTGCGCATCTAGGTTCAATGTCCTCATCACCATTACCATACAGAGACACCGATATCAAAATGTTGAAAGAACATGGATCAAATAACTACAAAGAGCTCTCAAATCTACATATAGATCTAGTTCGAGAGAGTAAAACCCTCAAAACTTGACCTAAATCTAAATTGGGATAATAGAGCGACCTAATCTCAAAGAGGTTACGGAGTCACATTATGACATCCTCTTTGGTGGCTATCGACTGGACGAATGGTTAAACTAGTATTCACGTTCACCCAAGATCGGATGCATAAATTTATTCACACAAATAAACTTCCAAAGTAGATCCAGATAAAAAAAAGATAGAGAGCTTCAAAAGATGGAAGATGAAGAGAGAAAGAGAGAGGTCCTTCTCTTTCCCTTAGGGATGGCATTGCAGAGAGGCAGCGGCTTCAAGGGAAAGGAGAGAAAACCCCAACCTAGGGAAAGAAAGGAGATGCATTAAAGCGTGTTTAACAAAAAACTGAACCTTAATCTCTTCACCAGATTTAACTCGTCGTCGGAATTGCAATGCAAAGATAGTGTGGGAATTTCTGGAAATTTGAAAGTTTAACGAGGCAAAGTTGAAAAAATAATTGAAATAACATTTTGGAAATGCTCAAAACTCAAAACTGGGTAGGATTTGTATTGGGCTATGCAATCGCATTCCCCAGAATAGACGTCGCTTGCATTTGTCCAAGAGTCTTTTAAAGCCCCAAAGCCCATATGCAAATTGTTTCTAGACCACAGAAAAAAAACAGTTAGCAAAAATTGAGTAAACCAGACAAGTTAATCGGAACATATCTCAATGGGCTTCAGATCGATCCTTTTTGTACATCGGGGGGCCCATGGGCCACGCCCATTTACCGAAGAAGCCCTCGGTCCTCCCCCAAATTACACTTTCGCCACGCAACGGCCCCCCGAAACCCCCGAAAAAATATCTCCATATCAAAAGCACCAACGCAAAAAAAAAACAAAAAAAAAGTGGAAAAATCGCGCCGCCTTCTTCAACCTCCCAACGCTTTGCCCTCGCCTGCTCTCTCTCTCTCTCTCTCTCCGTTTCGCGGCACAAGCACCAGACACTCCCTTTGATCTCTCTCTCTCTCTCTCTCTCTCTCTCGTCCCCACGCTCTCTGCGGCAATGGCGAGCAAGGCCGTCATCAATCTCAACGAGAAGATCCCCCAGGAAGAGGAGGCCGACAACCCCGTCGAAACCCTAGATCCCGCCAACCCCTCGCCAGACGCACGACCATTTAAGAAGCCCGATTATGCTGTGGGTAACAATCCCAGTGATATGGCTACCCAGTTCTAGACCTCAATCGTTCTGGCAGCAAAGCCAATCCATAGGGGCAACATTGAAATCCTGTGGCACAATAGGAAGGATTAGCACCAAACCTTACTTTGGTGGCAACCATGAACAGGCTATTCAAGAAACATCAGAATAAGATGATAAATCGCATAACAAGACATATTTATGATGTGATCAGATTGATGGTCGTCCATGCAATCGACAATGTCATATCCAGGCCCGAGACATTTAATTGGTCCATACCTATCCAACCGAACATGGCGACTTCTCGGTATGTTCCTCTAACTCTTAATCAGTTGAACGGAGGAAATAATTTAGACTATGTGATCCCACCACCAGTGAGGATTTACAAAGGCCTGAAAAATCCTATTTTCCCTGAAGTGGGAAGGTAAAAAGTCTATCAACATATCTACCTTGAACCTAGAGGGCTAGAAAGGTTTCAAGTTGTAAATCCTGATCAAGTGGTTGAACTTGTATTACAACAATTAAGTGCCGACAGAGGAATGGTCAAGCTAGTATATAGGAAGTCACGTCCTAATTGGGTTAATACTATACCTTACCCAAGAAAATTCAAAACTCTTGACTTCGCTATTTTCACTGTTGATAATCACCAGTCGACCATAGAACACATTGGTCGATTTACTGCCCAATGTGAAGATGCAGGAACAAATGGATTACTAAGACTTAGGTTATTTTCTTTTTCTTTATAAAAAAACTCCCTTTATGTACGGATTTATCTCCTAATTCAATCCATACTTGGGCTAAGATGGAAAGACAATTACATTCTCAATTTTATAGAACGATACCTAAAGTATCGATTGTTAATTTGGCCAGAATTTATTAATATGATAATGAATTAATTGATTAGTTTGTTGCTCGATTCAAGAGGGCTAGGAATAGATGCCTTACTTCACTCTCAGAGAATGAATTCACAAATTTGGCTTTCAATGGATTGAAATTCAATTTTAGAGAAAAATCAAAATTTTGCGGATGTATTCCAATTGGCAACGAGAGTATCTAAGTATGAGCAATTACTTAAGGACAGAGATAAAAGGCCACGTGAATACTTTATAAAAAACGTGTCTTTTGTGGATAAATATGAGCTATATGATGAATTTGATCAAGATAAAATTCGGCAAAGGAAAATCAAATTTGCCAATGATATGAGGGCACATGATCACTCTTGGTTATGTAAAATCATTCTATTCTTTTAAAAGGGGGCATTTGTTTGCACAATAAAATGACCAACTTTTGGTTATTATGGACATGTGAGCAGAGTTTGGTAATTTATGAACTTGATTATCGGCAACTTAATGAATTGATAGCCTGAAGGAATTGACAAGAAGTGGAGTCGATAATCTCGGATGGCAGCCGTCGAAGAAGTACCGTCAATGTAGTGAAATAAAGAAACTATCAAGATAATGGAGTAAAAAAACACCATCTAGATAGTGGAGTCGAAGAACTGTCAAGGTAGTGGAATCAATGTAATCGTCAAAATGTAACCATTCACTAACTGTTTGTAACCTCCCTTTGTAAATATCCATTGATAACCGTCGATTATAGGCTTTAATTAGCTACATTGTATTCTTCGGAGGCCCCCCATTCACAAACTAACAACCATGTTATCTTTCAATCCTTGCACTTTAGTTATAGTTTCCAGACTTGTGTTGTTGATAAAATTTTGGCATGTTTCTTAGCTATAGATTCCAAATTCGTGTCGTCGATTAAATTATGATGTGTATCTTTATTGTACACCTCGGGTGCCTCTTCGTCGATTAAATTCTAGTATTGCATATTTACATTCTCAAGCTTTGTCGTCAATTAAATTCCAGAATAGTTTGTGTTAGTTTGGTTCCATTTGAAGTGATTATGTTCGCAAGCTTTTTCGTCGATTAAATTTCATCACAATTTGTGTACCTTCAATTCTGTTTGAAGTGAAGTTATCGATTTTCTTGTTTAACTATGATATTTCTTATTCGGAATTGCCACAAGACTTGTCTCTTCTAACGATTTTCGGTGAAAGATATTTGTTGTGGAGTTGAATTCCGCGAAACAACCACTTGCCTTAAATTTACGAAGACCAACTTCTTTCTCCCTGCTCTTCACCTGCTTGCCCTCTACAATACTCGAGCAAGGGCTGGTGACTGCCGACACTCATGCCAACCAGTTATTCCCATCACCAAATTTTTTATATCTGACTTTATTTAATCTTGGGCAGGAATTAAATACATGATACGATAAATTTTATCTTATCATGAGTTTTATCCCGATTATCAAATGTGGCCTAAGAGGCAGAGGAGAGAAAGAGAGAGTATGCTTATAGGGCACCTGGGGAAAATTTGTGCTTGGAATATTCGTTAAATCCAAAAAATGACTATATATAATGGTAGAGACGAATCACGCATAAATAAGACCTAAGCCATTTGAGCTAGGCACTAATATTTGATAAATGGCTTTGACAATTATATGTGCTGTGTAATTTAACTGTAAATTGTGCCATCCATCAACCCGACGATCCACTCGGTTAATTGTATTGTGTAGTTGATTATGCAATGAAATCACCATGAGCGTTACCTAGCAAGCAGTTAATCTCGCTCAAAAGAAAATTTTCTTTGCAAGGAAAATGATGTCATTATGGATTGGCATTTGTCTCTTCCTGTGTTTGTAGTAGGGATAATGACACAAATGGTCTCTGAACTTTTAATTTGTTCAATATAGTCCATGAAATTTAACTCAGTGTACAAAGTGGTCCCGAACTACTTAATTTTTTCAATGTAGTCTCTAGACTTTTGATATATATATTCAATGTAGTCTTAAACTATATGAAAATATTCAATGCCGTCCTTTCATTTTTCCAAAATCAAGGACAATATTGAATATTTTCATATTATTCAAAAACTATTGATCATGTACCAAGCGTTCATGGATTACATTGAACTATATGAAAATATAGTGGTCCCGAACTACTTAATTTTTTCAATGCAGTCTCTAGACTTTTGATATATATATTCAATGTAGTCCTAAACTATATGAAAATATTCAATGCCGTCCTTTCATTTTTCCAAAATCAAGGACAATATTGAATATTTTCATATTATTCAAAAACTATTGATCATGTACCAAGCGTTCATGGATTACATTGAACTATATGAAAATATAGTGGTCCCGAACTACTTAATTTTTTCAATGTAGTCTCTAGACTTTTGATATATATATTCAATGTAGTCCTAAACTATATGAAAATATTCAATGCCGTCCTTTCATTTTTCCAAAATCAAGGACAATATTGAATATTTTCATATTATTCAAAAACTATTGATCATGTACCAAGCGTTCATGGATTACATTGAACAAATTAAAACTTCATGGATCACATTACGCATTAGGTTAAAGTTCAGGAACCACATTGAATAAATTAGAAGTTGAGAGACCATATTGCACATTGGATTAAAGTTCATGGACCATTTATATCATTTTCCTTTTATTGTAAAAGAAAAATGGTGTTATCTAATTTTTAAGAGTTAATACCATGAAAAACCCAAAACTGATGTACTTGTCACAAATTTACCACAAACTATTTTTTTGACCACAAAAAACCCCAAACTAGTATACCTATCACAATTTTACCCTAACTAATTTTTTGACCACAAAAAATCTCAAATTGGTACACCTGTGACAAATTTACCCTCCATTAGTTTCCATTAAATTTTATTATCAAATTGCTAAGTTTAATGACACGTGGTAGTTGACAGGTGTACCAGTTTGAAGTTTTACTCCTCTGTTTGTCACAAGTTTATCAATTTGTGATTTTCGTGATATTAATCCAATTTAACGGACACTAGCGAAGGGTAAATTTGTCACAAATGTACCAATTTGAGATTTTTAGTAGTCAAAAAATTAATTTGGGATAAAATTATTACATGTGTACCAGTTTAGAATTTTTGGTGATCAAAAAATAGTTCGAGGTAAATTTGTCACAGGGTACCAATTTGAGGTTTTTTGTGGTAAAAAAATAATTCAGAGTAAAATTATTATATATGTACCAGTTTGAGATTTTTCGTGATATTAATCCAATTTTTAATTGTAACTTAAGCATACTCGTATTATGCCTCCAATTCTAAATTCTTGATTTGAATATTAAAACTAATGGCAAATGTCGTGTAAGGAAAAGGTTGGACTTATACATACCCAGCGCAGTCTGATTACATCCCTTTATTAAAATAGCTAAAAAAAAAGAGAACTATAACATCACGTAGAAGGCAATAATTGTTTCAGTGGAACTGACGTGATCAGGATAGTCTAGCAGCTTTCATGAGGGGGAAAGTCGGGGGAAAGTGACAGGAACATCAATACGAAGGCAGAACGAAACGCAAAGGATTCGTAAATGAACTTTTTTATTTATGAAATTTCATGTAGCATCACGATACCAATTTCAAGCTACAAAAGAGGCATCGCCGCATCTAGAGCGGATACGCAATACAACTAGCCTTAGAGAAACATCAAAAGAAGGGGTATATAAACTATACTCCCCTTATTCCCTTCATACAGAGGGTACCATGTTCATGACTCCAGCTACTGCTGAGCCTGCATTTGAAGGAAAGACTGATTAACGACCAGAAACAAACTGGCCGGGGCCGAGAGGGGAAAAGAACGTTGTTCAGAAAGGATCGTGACATCTAGTTTGAGTCTGGGTTAGAAGCATTACACCGAAGCGCATCTTGCAGAATTCGATAAATTCTTTTGGATCGGTCTTTGTCTGCTTGTAAGCGTCGATCTCGTTCATTTCCTGCACGGGATGAAGTAGAAGGAAAGATCAATGCGTCATATGGTCTCGAGCAAGGATAAAATTGTGTAGAGCTGCTGAATTTGTAACTCATAAAGATATGACTTGACATTGCCCAAGTAGTATAAGCACACTTGATCAAAAGGTTTGTCTGTAAAACTGATTGGTCTCTAAAGGGAAATCATGTTTTCCTTTCAAGAGATGATGCATTTGCATAGAAAATATGGTCGCCGCAACCAGTGGATGATCTGAAGGTCGGTGGAGACTGTCATTCTATATACGACTCTACAAGAAAACTGGAGACTATTAAGAAAATCCAACTAGCATGTTTGATGACTTCAGATAATGATCACCTCATGGCAGGTTGGGATCTCCCCATAGACATGCTCCCATGCTATAATAGTTCCCCAAGGCCAAAGTCTAGCCTTGACACTATCCAGAAACCGTTTATCATTGATTCACCATTTCAGTCCGAATCAATCTTGGAATTTAGTTGTCTTTTTTTCGTGGGAAGAAAGAGTTTTGTCGAAAATAGAAGAGAAATGCTGCTTAAATTAAGCATTGGCCAGAGGCTAGATTCCCTCCCGTACCTCAATCCATGCTGCTAGTTTAGGTCTGCCGGCAGTGATGTCACATTTCCATACTTCAGATAAGTAACTCTGGAATCTTTCAACAAATGGGATGTAGGCAATGTCCACCTGAAATCACAAAATTAGACCCTAAATAATAGTCAACCACAAAAAGTACATATCGATAATCACATATCAGGCGAAATTTCTTGCTGCAAGATATAGGTTTGCACATCATACGGATTTCATCAATCAACGGATCTATTGTTTAACCATACTAGAAATAGAAAAACCACTGATGAGCCCCTGATCAAATGCGAGAATGCCAACATACCCCACTGAATTGTCCCAGAAAGAATGGTCCATCCTCAAATTTACCAAGAGAATTCTCCAAGTGATCAAAAGCAGAATCTGATGCAGAAGACAGAGTTCACTTATGGTGATAGAGATACCTGTCATCAAAGAAAGCGCTTAGAGGACTTACCACATTCTTTCCGTCCTTCTCCCTTGAATGAAGTGAAGACTAACTGCACGAATTCATCAACATAAGACCACAGTTCCTCACCAAACTTCCTCTTTTCAGGATCCTACATAACAAAGATCGGCCAGTTAGTTACGAGCAAGCCACAGAAACAAGAAATGCACATTTGCTATCCAATGCTCACATCAGGGAAAAGAGAAGGCCCTTTGAAGTTGCTGTCTACGTATTTCATGAGGTCTAGGCTCTCTCCAATGATTTTCCCATTGTGCTCCAACGCCGGAACCTGATCACAAGTTACAACAGAAGAAAAGCAATATGTACCCATCAAATCAATAATGGCTAAAACTTACCGATTTCTTTTAATTAAAAGGTCAAAAAGGCCAAATAAACCAAGTGGTGAGCCAATTGATTCCCTAAAGTTGACATCAACCACCATAAGAGTCAAAATTTTCTATAATAAACATAAAAAAAATCGCGCCAAGCTCAGTTTTGGAATACATGCAAACTAATGACACAAAGATCCGAAATCCTGCGGTCACTCGCTTGGAATCCTAAATCATAACCAATTTGGGCTATGGCAATCAGTTTCAAGCGGCGAATCTAAGGCCACTAATCTGAAAACACATAAAGAATTAAAACAACCGGGACGGGCACTAAAGACAAGCGAAACAAGAATCACCTTATTCATGGGGTAGACTTTCTCCTTGTACCAAGCAGGCCTGTCTTGAAGATTAAGAGGAACCAACTTAATCTTGTCCTGCAGTCCCTGCAGCTCACAAATATTATCTTAATTCAGAAACTAGTCGCGGACCGAATCAAAATGAACTGTAGGGCATATATAAAGACAAATCACGCATGGTTTTTGCTAAATTGCACCCGATCACAGAAAATGAACTCACCTTGTAGTTCCTCGTCATCCAGACGCGATGAGCAAATGGGCATGCGTAAGAGGTGTACAACCTTCAGGAAATTTGGAGAAAACAAACATAAGCTGACCATAAGACAATCCCTTGCTTACCAATCTCATCAGTAATCACACCAAATCAACTCGAACGAGACGCTTAAAGGGAAAAAAGAAGAAGAATTGAACCTCGTTGTTCCATCGAAAAGAGGAGGTTGCTCGGCGCCGGAGCTCAACGGAGGAGGCAAGTTCTCAACCGCGGCACTGCGACAGGATCGAAACGAAAAATTCAAGCAAGGGATCGTCAAAAAAAAGAACAACAACGGCTCGAATTTCGCAGGAAAGACAGAGCGAAAGCGCAATATCGCGAGAGATTCTTACGGAGGAGCAGCCATCGCGCGTGCGTTGCGTCGTGTTTGTCTGCGTCGGCGTCGATTTCGACGGGAGCGAGAATGGCGTCCAAGTGCGAAGCTATCTAAAGAGCGAGGAGTGTGTTGAAGGGTTGAGGTAGCGATGTCGCGACCGGTGACGAAGTGAGAGTGATGACGTGGCGGATTTGTCTGGTTAGTGGCTGAGGAGAGTGCAAATGTTGCAGGTCCCCGTGAAGTTCTAGTTGGTTCGCCCGAGATGGAGAAGATCTGGAAATATGGTGCTTGCAGAGTGCGGCTAAAGTTCTGACCAAAAGATGAAGTATGGCTAAAGTGACTGCTCGTGATAACATCGGGCATTGATCGGATATTGACGCGTGCTTGGATGAGTGATTTCAGAGATAGAGTTTATGGATTACGTGTATGGATGGGCATGTATTTGGGGATGCATGTTGATGGGTAAAATGCAAACGCAACATAGATTACAATCACCGTCAATAGATATAAAGGACACGCACCAACCAAGAATGGAGATAGCAATTGATGAAATTCACCACCAAGGCTTATATGACAAGCCACCCTCCAAGGATACAAGAGTACACGATAGGAGAAGCTCACTACCAAATCCTAAAGAAAAATCACACAAGTCAAGGATAAAATGATTCTTGGCTCACTACTAGGATAAAGAAACCGAAATAGGAATTATCCACTCTCCAAAGATATTTGCTCACACAAAGGAAAATATAATGTATTCAATATTCATCAAAGGCTAGTCTGCATTACAATGAAGGACTCTCCTATATTTATGGAGGAACTAAGACATAGGAAATAGACAACTATTAAAAGGCATAGAAACTAGAAAGCATTTAAAGTCTTAGGAGTTTTGACTCTTGAAACTTACATGCGATCAAGACTCATGAAGTCCTAGGAACTTAGAAATGCATTGATGACATATAGAAACTATAAAGTGCAATATAGACTCTTCAGCCTTGCAGTTTATTTTCTAGAATTCATCCACCAACCTTGACCAGAAAATAATCAACTCAATAAATAAGCAAATGTCGTAGGAAATTGCTCGGAACAACCTCCAATTGATATGTTGTTGATCGGCATCGAAATCAGTAATTAATCTTGGTGATACAATACTAAATTAGCTAAGTTCTTGGTAGTTATCAGTGTCATCAGACTAGAACCATCGAAGCAAACTGTGACCAAAATCAGTTTTGACGTGGATGAACATCGATTGTGCTGGGCTCGTTGATGGAATCAAGTCGGAACTTAAGGAATGTTCCATAGAATTGTTTGCTCCCACATCAGATGTGACCACTACTGATCACTTCTTATGATTTCAAATCGAGGTCGAGTTACTTGAGCATTTTGTCAAGTTGAGCTCGAGCTCACCATTGTTTAGCTTGAAGGGTCTGCAAGTCTTGACAGAACTTCCATCTCTATCAAAGTAGAAATGCTCATTAATTATAGAAGTCGATAGGTGAATTTCACATGCTACGTAATGTAGCCAGATAGCATGACTGCGAAGGAAAACATTTGAGCTTATCGAGTTTGAGATCGGGTCGCATTAGTAATTTGACTGCAATCGGGTCGAGCTTGAATATTGAGATAATCTATTTGGGTCGAGATCTAATAATGTTTGAATTGAGTTTTCGAGAATCAAGTATGTTGTTCAAGTAGAGCTCCAGCTTGACATTGTGTCAACTCGATTTGGCTAGATCATACCTTTATTATGATACTCTAGAGCAATCAGAACCATCCTAGGGACTAAACGTAACTTGAACGTCATATCAACTCGATTTACAACACACACTGCTTAGTAACTTACATATTTAATCAATTGCGTAAGTGAATAATTTTCACTTATATATTTTCTCGATTTCTACATTTTAGTGCAAACTGATATGAATCGGGCTTAGGACCACGTATTAATGCATGACCAATAAGATAATATAGTGATCTATCAAGGCCGAAGCTGTAACGTCCACGTTTCGGACCCCGGATCGACCAAGGGAAATGGACAGGGAATTGGTACATGGACCGGTTGCGAATAGGCCATGTATCGTTGCAGTGGATTGGGAAAGGCCATGGAGGAGTCATGGACCAAGCCCCGTGCCAGGCCATGGACCATCCATGTGCCGATCAAGATTGGCCATGTGCTCAACCTTATGTTGGCCATAGACTAGTTCCGAGCCTGTCCAGTACAAGCCCCACGCTCGTCCAGGCCATGTCGTGCGCCCGACTTAGTGCCTGTGTAGGCTTGGCACAGCGCTTGTCCAGCCCGACATTGTGCCCGGTCAAACTTAGTCAAATAGGCCTTGCACTTGGTCATTCCAAATTTTGGTCTGGTCGTGTTTAGGCACTATTTAGCCCTGAACCTTGGTCCGAATTAGATGGTCGATCGTGTATGGTCACATAAACCCTTGAATACCTTGATTTGTTTACCAAATGCGAGGTAAGATTTTAGAAGCCTAGTGCCAAATAGAAAGGTAACCCGTTGGCTTAGGCAATTTGTGCCAAGACTTTAGTGTTCTTAGAAGACTAGAACCAAGTCACATGCCTAAGATTTGATAAGTAAGAAGACAAATTGACTTGGTCCAAAGTCAAGTCAATGAATACCTTCCTTTATAAGTTAACCCAATAATAAGGCTTTCTTGCTAGAAAATCAATAATTAGGGATAAGTTTAGGTGTCCCACCCCAATAATGGAATTTGTCTTGCATGAGCCAATAATTGTGGAACCCAGAGAGTGATTCATGCCCAATGAGGATTTTAGGGACTAGAAGACAAACTGATAACTTCTTGTGTAAGTTGTCTAATAATTGAACTTAGATACCAATAATGGACACCAAGTCAATAAGTGAGGTATCTTGAGGAAGACACCAATAATTTGTGTCTTGGGGACCAAGACAATGATGTGTATGCCCAAGCTAAGAAGAGAGAGGGACCAAAGACATATCTTGAAGTCATCATGAGGATCTTAGACTTAATAGCTTTCTTGACAACTTAGAGACCAAGTTAGGCAATAAATGACTTTAAATGACTTAATAGGGTATAATGACCCTAGAGTGGAGACTTGAAGGCCAAGTTTGGGAATGAATGGCCTTAATTGAAAGCTTGAAGAGGAAGATTAATTATGATCAAAGACTTTCAAAACCATCCTCATGTTTGCTTTAATTCTTGGAAAATGACAAAATAGAATACTCTAGAAGAAGAAAGCTTGTCTTGGTGAGCAAGTATTGGATAGGATCAAATTCAAAACCAATTATTACACAAAATCTAAGCACTAATGAGGGAGGGTGATTCACCTAACTTAGGTGTCTCGTACATCATTATACTCCATTAATGCTAGGATGATTCATGCATTAGGTGACATAAGGAAGATTTAGTCATAATGGCTCTAGATTTGCCTTGGGGAAGAAGTTGATGATTCATGACCAAGTGTGCCAATGAGAAATGCACACCTTGGCTTCATGATTTTCTTAATGGCATAGGCATGCCACCTCTCCCCTTTAAATTTTGCCACCACTTCTTATTAGGCTTGCCACTCATTCACTAAGCTAGCCAACTTACCAAGATGGGCTTGCCACTTCAAGAATTTCTATTGGTCTAATTGGCAAAGCAATGATGAGGTTGAAGCCTATAAATAGAGGAGCCCCCTCTTGGCTCACCATTCCACTTTCACCACTCATTTCCTTTTCCTCTCTCCCTCACGCTTTCACTCTCTCTTGGCTGCCCTCTCTTTCTCGAACACGCCTTTGCCGCACCCGTGCTCGTGCCACGCTGTGTCCTTGCTATGCCCTTGCCGCTCAGCTCACCACTAGGCCACCATCGGCCATCATCCTTGGAGGGTAGTAAGTAGACTTACTAAATCTTGGCTAGGGTGTCGTGTTACGTTGTTAGACGAGTCATGTTCTTGTTATGATTGCGTGAATTTCGTTGATTGTGAAAGCTTGATATAGATTGCCACGCATGTTTATGCACTTTGTAAGGTTTGCTCATGTATTTAGTATGATGCTTATTGGCATGGTCGCATGAGGGAAAAATATGGCCGTCGCCCTTGATTGGGGACGTTGCTCGATTAAGTTCATATGAATAGCCGTCACCCTTAAATTAGGGGATGTTGCCCGGAGATTTCCCAGAAGAACCGTGCCAACGGTTGAGATAATGAATCCCTCGTGTGCATATTTTTGGTTGAGATGTTGTTGCTTGAATAGAAAGGCAAGTTGAGATCACCTTATGCACAAAAATGAGCGTGTTTGAAGTATCTTTGCTATTGATTTGCTATCAATTGATGTGGCTATAACATGTGCTTTGTTCGATGGCGAGGCGTCCTCCTATCTGCAGTTTAGTGAGTTTTACTTACTGAGTCCTAGACTCACTTCATTATTTTTCAGATTTGTAGGCATGGAAATCGCACACCAATTTTAGGAGCTGTAATCACGCTAGAGGAGATAGGAATTTCTCTCAGCCTACGTGGATACATGTAATGCGTTGAAAAGGGAAAAAGCCCGTAAAATAAAAGGGGCATGTAAAAGTTTGGCTTGTAAAATATGTATGCTATCATGTAAATACAAGGTTTGCTCGTGATGCTTGTCGTAATGCCGTTATTTGTTTTGATTGTGATTGTCCCGAGTTTATGCTTCCGCTTGTTCGTTACGAAAAGATAATAATGAACGGGACATCGCATTAATAACTCCGAGGTGAGGACGTTACACAAACCCATCTAGAAGACCACCCTAACCTGAACGCGGCCCCTGGAAATGTCGGACCACGTCCGAACTACTTGAACATCCACAATCGAGCACAATGGTTTGGTCTAACTTAGCTTGACGTGCCTCAAATACGGGAGATTATTAAGTTGAGTAGCACTTTAAAGGGCAAGTATGAATAGAACTCAATTCATTCTTAATGAATGTCCTGCAATTTTGGTGATAGAGCCTAAATTTTACCAGGTTCCATTATGATAAGCTAACTTGAACATAGGAGGACTCCCGAAAATCCCCATTATGAGGACTTTCTTGTGTGTGTTTTGCAGGACCAGCACCCATTGCAAGAGGTAGTGAGCAGACTTGTGCAGTTGCTCAGCAAAGTTAAAACCTCAACATTTGATCCTGCTAAATCCATTCTAAATCCTAGAAAAACTTGGGAGTGTCACAAACAATGTTCGTTTCTAATCACATTTTAGTATAGAGCTTTTGAGAGATTAAAAATTTATATTTCTTGTTTTTTTCTTTCAATTCAAACTTCTCTATCGATATTCTCGTTGAGGGTTATATTTACTTTGGAGTGTCAAAGAATTGGTACACGGCGAACCTTAATAGAACTTAGCTTTTGCAACAAAGTTAGCCATCTCAACAAAATATATCATGCAATCCTTTTAGGATCTTAAGGGAGGATGACTTTCCCAAAACACTTGGGATTATGGTCATAATTTCAGGCTTTTGAATTTGAATAACTGGCCACAACCGAGAATGATCCTTATAGAGAATCTGGTGCTAGTAACAGTAGGCTTTGCTCCTGCACTCAGCATGACAAATGGCAATAGGCATGTAACAGGATCAGATTGGGCAAAGCTAGAAATGCAATAGAATATATGGCGCACTTAGAATTGTCTCTTCAATTGGGCTACACTAGTCTAAAACCCTCTAATGATTCCAGCTCAAACGATGGAGATTGGGACCCCAACCTCACCTTCGTTCTCGTCACAAACTTTTTAATAAGGACCTGTCTTAAACACTGTTAGCTAGTATTATTGCACTGTGTCATATAAGAAAAGCAATTTTGTTATTGTCTTTCAATTGTGTAAAAGCAACTTGCAGATGCAGATGCATGTGTGGCCATGTCTTTACTACAGTACTATGTACTATCATCCTGAAAACTACCTTTTAGATGCTTGTGTGCATAGCAAAAGTCCGTAATACCCTTGGCTCTGTCTACATAAGGGTATCTTCTCCCATAAGTTGAATAACGTCAAAGTAAGAGAAAATCCCGAAGTCATATGGACTCTCTATGGCTTTCTAAACACTTTCCTCTCTTTCTTGAAGTCTGATGTTATTTTAAACTTAAAGTTACACTTTTAGTTCCATAGGATGAGTTAATTTCATGAGTATGCTCTCCACTTACTACCTTATGAATATTGTGGATCAGAAAACTTATGAGGCTTAAGAGCCCTATGGTGTATATTAATGGCTTCTGGAGACTAAAATGTAGTCTATTTGAAAGGACAATGAAGGGTCGTGTGTTATGCGATAGAATAACCGTAGATAGCCATTAGTTTATACTATAAACTCCTCGTAGTATCAGAGCCAGCTCTATTTAAATTGGGGTAAGATTATAACTTTGTCTTATAATGCATTAGTACTAAGAGGAAGATCCATTCCATCATTTTTTTTTTGGTAAAGTCCATTCCATCCCATTCCATCATTTTTGAACCTACAAAAAACACTACTTTTGTATGTATCGATTCCTCTATTACCTAGATTGTCTTGTTCCTTTACTAAGGTAGCTTATTTTTGTCCAAACGCTACTTTTTGTAAATCCATATTTTGTCTTTGCGAAGCCCACTTATTTTTCACCCACCCATTTCAATATGTAACCATCGTATTCGAAAGGACTTCAAGGAATACGTTCAGTTAACTTGCTTTGACTAACACCCCATCCCTACTGCTCAACAAGAATACTTTGTCAATCTACATATTCCACCTAAATTTCTCAATAAATGGCTACAACAAGGATATACACACCTTTCATGGCAAAAAAGGTCTCTCAGTTTTAGCCCGCTTGACACTACTTGATATTTGGTTTCTCAATTATCAAAATGCTGTATTGGGACAATCGAGACCACTCTCAATGCTAGAACTGTGCATGTAAAACTGTTCCCCAACTTCAACATTGCTCTTTCTGACCCCTGTTTGTTCACTACTCTAAAGGTCTATTTACAAATTACTGAGAAAATATTAGGTGCATTTCACACACCACGTAGGATTTACAATAAACCATACACTGATCGACACGCGTCCATATCGGGCCCACCCGTCAGAAAATTGTCTCCCCCTCCCCTCTCTGTCACGCGCTCTACTCTCCATCTCCTCTGCAACCCCACGCCCAGCCCCCTCTCTCTAAAACCTTCGCATGCCTGACTCTCTCTCTCTCTCTCTAAAACCTTCGCTCATGCCCGACTCATGATTCGCTCTGCTCTCTAGTCCAACGAACCACGCCACCGCCTCCGCCTCCGATCCATCTCCGGCGACAACTTTCGAGGTATTAAACCTTCGGGGACTCCGGAATCATGGGACTTGTCGTACACGACATAGAACCCGTAGTCCTCGCTGACGTCACGAGAGTACCAATCGTCGACGCCGAAAGCCGGGTTTGAGCTCGTCTTTGGCTTGAAGACCAACTGTAGCAGCTTCTGGACCGATTGTGAGATTCGGGAGTGATTCTTCACCGTTGTCGAGGTCGCCGGTTGTGGCTGCGGTTGCAGAGGAGAAGGGGGAAGGCGCGGCGGTCAGGGTGGTGAGCATGGATACAGTGCAGGCGAAGATGGCGGAGTCGAGCTTGAAAGACTTGAGCTTGAAGAACAGTGTCGAGCGAAGGTTAGAGTGGAGGTGAGGGGTTGGGCTTGGGGTTGCAGAGATGGAGAGCAGAGCGCGTGAGAGAGAGGGGAGGGGAGACAATTTTCTGATGGATGGGCTCGATATGGACGCGTGTCGATCAGTGTATGGTTTATTATAAATCCTACGTGGTGTGTGAAATTCACCTAATATTTTCTCCAAATTACTGGAGCCACTCGTACTGTGGAAGATAATATCGCCTGAGTGGAATACTCCACGTAGGCTGTGCATAACACCACCGAGTGCGTGACACATGGCCAGCGGGCCCACAGATAAGATTTATCAAAAAAATCTAACTCTTTCCCTTCTCTCTCCCATTCTCCGTTAGCCTTCGTTAACCCTCGCCGCTATTGCTCGAAAGTTTTTATTTTTCACTTGGTCTCTCTCTCCCTCACTCCTCCTGCTCAAAATTTCTCCTGCTCCCAACCTCTTCTTCCTACCTCCGCGACTTCGCATCCTTTGGTCGTGAACCTGCTATGTCTACGCCGGTTGCCTCTGCCATCCCCTTCCGAGAAAACCCATCTGCTCTCTCTCTCTTGCTCCTCCGCAAAGTGCGGCTCTTTTTGTGAACCACGCCTCTGCCTCCGCCATTGCCTTCTGGAGCCTATCGATGGCTCAGATCGCGACCACGCGGCTACCTCCGCCATCGCCTCCAAAGCTCCCCATTGGCAATTCGTCCTTTGCCCCTCTCTCTGTGTCTCGAGAAACAGCTCCGCTCGGCTCTCTATGATGAACCGCGCCTCCATTGTCGCCTCCCGAAGCCCCTTCGGCAATCTCGAGCTCTGATTCGCCCTCTGCATTGCCTCTCGAAGCCCCATTCTCAGGTTAGGATTTTGTATGACTTGAACTTATTCCTGTCATTTTTGCCCTAACGTGAAGATCGTTAGCTCAGATCCCGACCACGCAACTGCCTCCGCCTACGCCATCACCTCCAAAGCCCTTCATTGGCAATTCGTCCTCTACCCCTCTCTCTCTATTCCAAGAAACGGCTCTGCTCTGCTCTACATGACGAATCGCGCCACCAACATGTATGCAAAAATGGTTATGGCAGAGACTACTCTGTTGGATTGCAAACAGACTATAAGAGATATTAGATAATGCAGGTCAGGAGCACGCCAGAGGAGTGGAAGTCACAAGGTTTAAAGGTTCGTTGTGCTTTTGTTTTTTCCTTTTTTGGTTTGTTTCGTCTTCACATAATTATTTTTTTGGCCTCATTTGGAGTCAACGTGCTATGTGAATGTTAGGGATTTTGGAATGACAACAGCGACCGTAAAAGTACAGCCAATTGTAAAAATTGTGTGTAGAATGTGGACATTCCGTGGTACACATGGTGATCGATTTGCCAAATTTATTGGTTTTTTAATAGTTTGTCCGGATACTTCATTTAGACACAATGGATTAATGCATAAGATATGAACTTTCCTCGAATCTTTTTTCTCTAGACATGAAACTGTCTAAGGAAAAGTAGGTGTGGCTCCAATGAGGAAAAGACATAAGTCCATGATACCCTATTGGGATGACTTTTCATGTTTGGCAGTAAGTAAGAGATTAAACCCCAATAACGTTAATTTGGATTTTCCGTTCATTATTGATGATGATGTGGAGTTTAGTAATTACATTGGGTCCCTAAATAAATCCCGTGCTTGTACATTCTGCTGATTGTGTTTGATTGTGCTCTAAAAATGTTTGTGTGAGTGATTGTGTTCTAAAAATGTTTGTTTTGTATTTCATTAGGAGGGAACTTTATAGTCTCTCGTCACCTCAGTTATTTTGCACTTGTGAAGATATCAATTGCCTGACTCAGAGGTAATTCTTTGCTTATAAAACATAATTTGCTTTCTTAAAGTAAAGGATGAGATGTTATTTTTCTTGAATTATTTTTTGTTCATTTGATAGCAGCATGAAACTTCCCATTTTGCACATGCGATGCGTGATATGGAAAAAGATTTTGAGTTTTTAGTAGGGATGGTTTTCTCAAATGAACTTGAATCATAAAATAAGTATGTGACTTATGCAATCGGTAAAGGATTTGGAGTGAGAAAGGGTAATATAGTTAAAAATAGAAAGTGTGAAATAACTCGACGGACTTTTTTGTGTAATTGTGAGGGTCATTCAGTTGGGTCTTATGATTAAGAAAAGAAATATGAGAGATTTGAAGTTAGATGTGGGTGTCTTGTTCATATCAAATTTAAGGTTGATAATAGTGTCTATGAAGTCATGGACTATGTTTCGAAGCATAATTATGCATTTGTACCGAAAGATCAAAAGCATTTGATTAGATGCAGAAGAGTGATATTTGACACGTGCAAGGGTGTTTTGGTTGACATGATTAGAGTGGGCATTGGGGGCACTTCGACATATAAGGTTTTAGCAAACAAAGCTGGAGGAAGCAAAAACTTGGGCTTCATCTTGCGTGATTGTCAAAATTTTTTGCAAACGGAAAGATCCAAGGTTATAAGTGGCGGAGATTGTCAAAGTCTTTTGAACCATTTTCATTGCATGCAAATGCAAAACCCAATGTTTTTCTATGTTGTTCAGGTAGATTAGGATGGTAGATTGATCAATTTTTTTTTTGGAGAGATAGCTTGTCCAAATTTGATTATGACTAGTTTAGTGATGTGCAAGTGTTTGATACCACATACCGTACCAATAAATGTAACATGATATGTGTACCTTTTGTTGGGGTTAATCACCATTGGAAGCATACTCTGTTTGGTTGTGCATTTTTGCTGGACGAGACTGTAAAATTATTTATTTGGTTATTTGAGGTGTTTTTGAAGTCTATGGGAAATAAGGCTCCAAAAACCATATTCACTGATTAAGACCAATCTATGGCAAAAGCCATTAGAATGGTGTTTCCGAATATACAGCTCCGTTTATGCACTTGGCACATCGGGAAAAAGGTCAATCAAAACATTCCACATCTTTACCATAAGCCAGGTTTTAAGGATAAATACTTCTTAGCGCTTATGTATAGATGCAAATTAGAGGATGAATTTGAAGCTACATGGAGGGAAACGGAAGAGGTGTGGGGTACTGAGAATAACAATTGGCTTCGGAGATTATATGACCTTAGATATAAATGGAGTTTAGCTTTTGGTCGTGACTCTTTTACATGTGGTATAAGGTCAAATCAAAGGAGTGAGAGCACCAATAATGTCTTCCAACATACGTCGATGAAGACATTGTCCCTTGTAGAATTTGTCCACCATTATGAAGAACAATTGAAGCATATGAGGGAAGTTGAAAGTCAAGATGATTACAGTTCTCATGGGATAGCTAAATTACAGGTTTTAAATAATGAGATCTTGATGCATGCTCCTTCGGTGTATACTTGTACCATTTTTCAAAGGTTTAATGAAGAATTTTTGCAAAATCTCTCTGAACATATTTCAAGTACTATATTTGATGGATCGGTTTCTTTATGTACTCTCAAGTGTATGGGGATTGGGATTCAAAATGGATATGTTGTTAAATTTGACCGTGCAAACTTTTCAGTTTCTTATGAATGCAAATTATTTGAATCAAAAGGGTGGTAGTGTTGCCATGCCTTACGCATGTTGAATGTGAACATATCGATGGTTACGGTCATTCCATCTTCCTATATTTTGAAAAGATGGACTAAGGATTCCAAAGAAGGGATTGTGAATGATGAATCCCGTCAAATGTCACCGGGTCCGTCTAAATTTAATTGATTTTCCACATTAATGCATGAATCCTTTGAACTGATGAGTTTGGGAGCCGAAGATGTACATGCTATGATAATATTGAGGAAGCACATGGTAAAGCAAAGGCTGAAATTTCATCATACAAATCAAGTATGGTTGTGACTGATGATGCCGGTGATGATGAGGATAATGAGGCTTCTTTGTGCGATATTTCAGTAGTGGACCCCATTCAAAGAAAAAGAAAGGGAATAAGTTATGGAAGGCTTAAAAGCTCAAGTGAGAAAAAGAAGAAAAAATCTAAAAAGGGAACTCCCCCAACATAAATAGAAGTCAATGTGAGTGACATATTATTTTAGTTAATATAATTAGTTAAATTTTTCTCTTATGTTACATGATACCAATTAACATATTTATTACTTTGCAATATAGAGTTGGTTGTCCAAGCGACACATAATGAAACTCATTTCCTGGATTATTCGAGTAATTCAAATCAATTTCGAATTGCCTTTTATCCTAGCAACATTGGTGGTCCTACTGTAAATCTAAATTTTCATAATCAGGTATATTGCTCTTTGTCCTCAATTTGTATTTATGTTTTACTAATTGGTCATTTTTTTATATGGATGCAGCAACCACCATACATCATGCCGTTAGGAATTGTGAGTGGATTTTGCCCATTCCCTAGTCGGGTATTTAATAGTTTGGTGATCAATCAGTTTGTTTGTATGTTATTCAAGTTACTGTGCCTCTTTATACTAACGAGGTAATTTATTTTATGTAGATGCAATCACCATACATCATGCCGCCAAGGAGTGGATTTTCCCCATTCACTAGTCAGGTGCTTATTATGAAATCATTTTAGATTCTAGTGTTATTTGAACATTTTATTACCACTGTAATATTTATTGTTAATAGTTTCTTCTTAATAGATGTTGGAGTACCATAATCGATCCCGTGGAACCATTTTGAGTCAGGTACAACTTGCCTTTTGTTGATGTGAGATTACTTGAAACATATTGATCTAGGCTTATTATTTAGTAAAATGTAAATATATTTGTTATTCTCTTGTACAGGGGTCATTAAACTCTTTTTAGCATCCTGGGATGAATGAATCCGAAGCCTCCTTTGAAAGCATAGACAATGTACGGTCACAACATAAATAGTTGGAAGGAACCCTAGTAATAAGTCCTTTCACCGAATAAAATATTTTTTACGTCCTTCTGTGATATGGTAACTATTGTAGTCTGAGTTCACCGTGACTTGGGATTTGCATATGTGCCTTTTATATGAAAAGATCTTCCTTTGTATTTCCTTAGTTGTTACTTGGAAGAAATGTTTTTATATTTCCAATTTTGTTAGTTGGGCTATAAAGCCAGCAAGAACCAAGTTCGATATTCATTTGACATGATGTAGTAATTAACTAAAGGCATAGTTTGATAGACATTAGAAAAGGATTATTAGAGTAGTAAAGATTTAGTTCTATGTAAGTTATGATCTTATCAAACTTGCTGAGAGCTTCACCCATATGCAAAGATTCGTTCTTCTTCTGAGTATTCACTATGTTCTCTCATTTTTTTTGCAATTATGGGTATTCCAAAGAAAGATTTGTTTAGGCTCTCATATCTGCTGTGACATTCCGAATTTCGGCCCATTTTTGAAATTTATAAAACATATAATTCGTCAGTGTGCATATAGTAGAATCTCGCGCCGGGAACTGATCACTCTCGGTTATTATTTTTAAATTAGAGATTTCGCTAGAATCACACTTGATCGGATTTGGCCGTTATTTAGAGCCCAAATTTGGTGTCGAATTTCTCGAAGTTCCGAGACGAATTTAATTGGACGGTGGCGAAATTATTGTGGCCAGCCTTGATATTGCCCGGAATATGTGAATTTTTGACCGGGTGCGAATTTGGACTAGTAGACCTCCCTCGTAGTGTGTTTTGGGTTATTTCTTTTGAGCCTTTTTCCTATATTATTAATTAGCAATTCCGTGGGCCGTTGGATCGTTTTTGGGTTTGAACTGTGACCGTTGGATCGCAATCGAGTGCGTTGACCTTTCTCTCTTTCTCTCTCTCCTCTCTCCTCTGCTGCGTCCCCTCCCCTTGCCTGCGCGTCCCCTCCCCCCTCTGCCCCATGCACATCCACTCTCCCTCTCTCTCCTCCTTTCTTTCTTTTCTTCTTTCTTTCTTTTTTCTCTTCTTCTTCCTTCTTCCTCCTTGGCCCAACTGGTTCTGCTTCTGCCTCCTTCTGCTCGCCCGACCGCTGACCACCACTCGCCCCGTCGCTTGGCGCCGCCACCTGGCCACCCGCATCGTCACTGTTCCGCCTCCGGCCGCCACATGGCTATCTCCTCCCCTGGTTTTCCTTCTTCCCCGGCCTCTCCCTTTTTTGGCCGAGCTCATCGCCGAGCTCATCGCCGCCGTCCCCGACGCCGTCGCCTCTCCCCTCAGCTCACCACCACCACCCCAACTTCCCCTCCTAAGCCGTCGTCGCCCTGCCGCTCTGGTGACAATGCAGCTGCCCCCTGTTCTGGTCGTGCCAAGCCGCCACCGCGTTGCCGTCGCCGAGCCCGTCGCTCATCGCCGCCGTCGCACGTCGCAGCCGCCGTGTCGCCCAGCCAACCAACTAGCTAGCTCGCCGGCCAGCCATGCCCGAGCTCGCCTAGCTCACTGCCAGCCACTGCCTGCCGCCGTAGCTCGCCTCCATCGCCATCCGACCGTCGTCCTAGCTAGCCTAGCTTGCCGGCCCACCATCCAGCCAGCAAGCTCGCCGGCCGAGCAAGCCCAGTCGTGCTCGAGCTCGCCGGCCAAGCATGCCTGGAGCGTGGCCAAGTAGCCCGGGCCGTGGCCGAGCCGTTGCCCGCTCAGCCAGGCCGCTGCCCGGCGCCTCGCTCATCCAGCTCGCGTGTGCGCCCCAGGCGCGCCACTCGGCCACCGCACACGTGCACCAGGCGCACCGTTCAGCCACCGTGCTCGTGTTGGCCAGTCAGCGCGCCCATTTGGCCAGCGCCCATGCCTAGCCCAACACTGTTCACCTGGGCCATTTTAGGCCCGAGCCGACTTTTCCCGGGCCAAAACCTAGTAAGTGACTTCCTAACCCCTACTTAGTACTTTGGGTATTTATAGACTTGTTTAGGGATTAATTAGTACCGGTTTAGTGACTAAGTGTGGATTAGGGTCAATATGTGAATGTAGTTAATTTGTAGATTAAATTGTGATGATTATGTGGCATAATTAGTGGTTGATTTATGTGGGCGTGATGACCGGATTGTCGTGGTGTCTGTGGGTGAAATTGACGTTTGATTGAGCCGACTTGAATGCCAAATTGGTGAGCTTATGACTGAAAATTGGATGTTATGATATGTGAGAACGATAATGATGTGAGTTTGACGAATGGTGATGTGGGTGTTCGGACTTGATTGGGATGATTGACGATTGAGCTTATTAAGATGTGATTTGATTATGTGATTGGCATGGAATTGGTTGAATTGTGTGGCGTGTGCAGGCTGAATTGATTTGTGGGTAAAATGTGTACGTTTGAGCGATATTTGGGCTTGTGAATGACATGGATATTGAATGAATGCATTATGCGACGCATGTGCTTGACTGTGGGAGGCAGGATAAACCTAATGCATGTTTACGCAGGTCATTGGACAAAGCCCGGATTGATCGGAAGGCTGAGCTTGAGGCGTGTTTACTCGGTCTGTAGAAGGTGAGTTAGACCTGAGGCGTAGGTTACGCAGGTCTTTGGAAAGAAAGAAATGTCCTGAAGCGTGATTACGCGGGACTAAGCCCGGATTGATTGGAGGGCTGAGCCTGAGGCACAATAGCGCGGGCTATGAGATTGGGCCTGAGGCGCAGTAGCGTGGGTAGTGAGAATGAACCTGAGGCGTAGTAGCGCAGGTCGTGAGAACGGGCCTGAGACGTGTTTACGCGGACAGTGTGAAATGACTTGGGAGGTCGTGAGAAAGTTGGCTGGACCACGCATGTTGCATAGTGTTTGATTATGGAGTGAATACTGCTAGGCATGGTATGGGACGTGCCCAAGTGGTTTTACCTTATAATCGAGACACGCGCGAGTGTTGTTGTATGATGCATGGGAAATTTCCTTGTGTGCTCTGAATATGAGTTATGTTGGATGCATTAATGTGATTTGACTATTATGCAGAGTTGGCGTGTGAATAGAGGCGAGGTATGTATGTTTATGTGAGTTCTAGTATGTCGATTGTTAGATTGTATGTTGAGACTCGTCTGGATACGCATTGGCCTAGGTGGGGTTCAAAGTGTTGCTTATTGAGACTCGTTCTTACGGTTATTATATAACCATTTTCATATCCACGACCGTGATTGATTGGAGACGCCACTAGGGTATCTCGGGTATGGAGGACGGGTCAAGTTACCCCATATTTTGTGTGCCCCTCTTTTGTATAGCGAAGTAGGATATCCAACCACTGTCCCCTTTTGATGTTGTGTATTTGGAATTATTGTTTTGTGCTATCTCTTGTCATTATTTATTGTCTAGGTTATTTAATTTCGCTTCCGCTTGCCTTTATCGTTGGGTGTTTCGTTTGGGTCGCGACGCGTCCTAGGGCGTCGCGTTCAATACGATCGTCGAAGGGGTGTCGCGAGCACGTTGGGGTTCGGGGCGTGACATCTGCTATTGACATTTTTTTGTCATGGATCTGGTGCTACAATTGTTAATGGAATTCAAAGATTATGGATTGCACACATAATCTTCTTTTTTTGTCTTATCCTTTACCATTCTTCTCAAGTTTTAGCCGGTTCATAAAATGGGCAAAGTTGTTCTTGATATATAAGTTCATTGTCTTCTTTAGCCTTTGGAAAATATCCAATATGCAACTTTAGTGATAGGAGGCCCATTCATGATTGAAGGTATTTCGACTTACCATTTGTTTTGGGCTGCTACTTATAATGAAATCATTGGTATTTCGACTTATCATTTAGTGATCGGAGGCTCATTCACCTGTAATATTTGTTTAGTGATGTGCAAATCAAGAATGATCCGAAGCTGTCAACTGGTATGAAGTATTAGTGTGAAGTTTCAAGAATGATCTGAAGGAACAAGTTCGTATGGCGTCGTCTCACAATTTAGTATTTGGGTCCAGAATGCATGAACTAATAAACACCATGCTAGAAACCCACCAACTGGTATGGAGAGCATCAGTGTGAAGTTTCAAGAATGATACAAAGAAACGAGTTCATATGGCGTCGTCTCGCAATTTAGTATTTGGGTCTAGAATGTGTGAACTTCCTAAGTCTAGAATTCATGCATTTCAGTTCCTCTTCTTCTATAGTAGATATCCCGGTCATCTCATGGTTAAGCTATATGAGTGTATTTATTGGTTTGTTTCCATCTTTGTAACTCAATGTCTAATCTCTCTGGAAAAGGATTGGAAGACTTAAAGTTGTATATATTACAATTATTTTTAGTGCCCCAGCTTGAGTTCACAGATGTTTGATACATTGACAGAGTGAAAGCAATACAAAATTGGCTATCATTTGAAGTAAATGATTATGGGAAAGCTATGCTTTTGGACTTTAAGAGGAAGTGATCAATAGCTTCTCTATCTCTTGTTCACTTTTCCACCCCCCAATGCAGATAAATATGTGTCTGAAGGACAATTGTGAATCCTCCACCAAAGGCAAAAGGAGGAAGAGAAGTAGAATAACTAAATGTTGAAAGTTCTCTGCTCCAATCTTTGACATGCTAAAGTCAGGCATTAATGTTTGTTATTGATTCCGTTAGAAAAGAGGAGGATATAGACATCGATTTTGGTTGAAAGTTCAAATGGTAAGATATTGAAACTCGATTCAATCATGAGAGCTGTGAGGTAACTCTAGATAATGCCCATACAATTATAATGGAGTTAAGATGGAAAAAGGTAAATACGAACTTAGATAATGCGAATGTGTTCATTAGAGCCAATGCAACATAATGTTTGATTCAAGCTAGCAAAATTACAAGTTCCACCCATCTAGTTTTTCTGGACAAGCAGTCCTAATAAAACAACACATAATATACATAACAGACAAACAGTAAAAATGCACCTAACTTGCAAGACACTTAAATGGTGCACGTTATGACTCAATCCCTGCATCTTCTCATCATTCTTCTTGTGTCCATCTTCCAAATGCTCAAGCAAATACTTAATGCTTCTCATGTCATCTTCAAATATTGCAGGTGGAGCCTTCATGAAAGAATAAGCCACATCGCTTGTAGGAAAACACCAAGAAAAGAAGTTACACGTCTTATCCTCACAAGTATAGTAGAGCTTGTGCTTGTTTTTGATAGATTCTGAAATTCTCACGGCAGCACACTTACCACACTTACACATTCTATTTTGAATGGTCAATCCGCTCCAATTATCTTCATTCACACTGGATGAAGACATCATGTACCTGCAAGACATCACCATTTACAACTTTCTTTCACTTCTACTCAATTCAATGACCACTAGTAGTAAGTAGTTCACAAACACCCACAGCTTATCTCAGAAAACTTACGGGAGGTTCCAAGCTACCATGAGAATCCCGAGATCAATATCCTTGTCTTCAAATTTTTTGATGAAAGGATGACACTAAAATGACGAAAGAATTCAATGTCAAATACCCATTAGGCAGAATGTTAGATTTGAATAGACAGTTAACAATTACATATCACTTACCAAAAGGTCGAAAGATGAAGATGTTTCTTGACGGTCCTTTTGTATGCTGAGAACCACAGAGAAAAGTGCACATCAAAAAACAATGTTGAGCTCTAATACTACAAGGAGAAGATGAGGAGAAAGTTGAGGGAAGTATCATGATTTATCTTTTGCATTAATTTTGGCTCATGCCCAGCCTCAACAAGCACCATGGGTCACTTACAAATTGATAGATCTAATTTATACAGAAAACGAAGTGTGGAGAGTTAAAATAATAGCGTGATCTTTTTAAGAGTTGAACCTAACTTGTTTCTTTAGGGTAAAGGCAAATCAATTTGTCCCTCCACTTCAAAGTGGATCATAAAATTGTCCCAAAACAAACATTTTTTAGAACACAATCACTCACACAAACATTTTTAGAGCACAATCAAACACAATTAGGAGAATGTACAAGCACGGGATTTATTTAGGGACCCAATGTAATTACTAAACTCCACATCATCATCAATAACGAATAGGAAATTCAAATTAATGTTATTGGGGTTTAATCTCTTACCTACTACCAAACGGGAAAAATCATCTCAACGGGGTATCATGGACTTATGTCTTTCCCTCATTGAAGCCACTCCTACTTTTTCTTAAACAGTTTCATGTCTAGAGAAAAAAGATTCAAGGAAAGTTCATATCTTATGCATTAATCCATTGTGTCTAAATGAAGTATCCAGACAAGCTATTAAAAAACCAATAAATTTGGCAAATCGATCACCATGTGTACCACAGAATGTTCACATTCTATACACAATTTTCACGATCAGCTATACTTTTAGGGTAGCTGTTGTCATTTCAAAATCCCTAACTTTCACATATCACGTTGACTCCAAATGAGGCCAAAAAAACAATTCCATGAAGACGAAACAAACCAAAAAAGGAAAAAACAGAAGAACAACGAACCTTAAAACCTAGTGACTTCCACTCCTCTGGCGTGCTCCTGACCTGCATTATCTAATATCTCTTATAGTTTGTTTGCAATCCAACAGAGTAGTCTCTACCAAAGCCATTTTTGCATACATGTTGGTGCCACGGTTCGTCACAGAGAGCCGAGCAGAGCCGTTTCTTGAGACAAAGAAAGAGGGACAGAGGACGAATCACCAATGGGGGGCTTTGGAAGCTACGGTGTAGGCAAAGGTGGCCGCATGGTCGGGATCTGAGCCACCGATCTTCACGTTAGGGCAAAAACGACGAAAATAAGTTCAAGTCATAGAAAACCCTAACCTGAGGGGCTTCGGGAGGCAACGCAGAGGGCGAGTCGGAGCTCGAGATCGCCGAAGGGGCTTTGAGAGGCGACCATGGAGGCGCGGTTTGTCACAAAGAGCCGAGCGGAGCCGTTTCTCGGGACAGAGAGAGAGGGGTAGAGGACAAATTGCCCATGGGGGGCTTCAGAGGTGACAACGTAGGCGGAACTGGCTGGGTGGTTGGGATCTAAGCCACTGATGCGCTCCGAGAGGCGATGGCGGAGGCGGAGGCGGAGGCGCGGTTCACAAAAAGAGCCGCGCTTCGCAGAGGAAAGAGAGAGATCATATGGGTTTTCTCGGAAGTGGACGGCGGAGGCAACCGGCAAAGGCGCAGCAGATTCACAACCAAAGGAAACGAAGTTACGGAGGAAGGAAGAGGATGTCCGGAGCGGGAGGAGTGAGGAAAAGAGAGACCAGGTGAAAAGTGAAAACTTTTGAGTAATAGCGACGAGGGTTAACAGAGGCTAACAGAGAATAGGAGAGAAAAGGGTAAGAGTCATATTTTTTGATAAATCTGATTTGTGGGTCAATTGGCCACACGTCACGTGCTCAATGGTGTTATGCACAACCTACATGGAGTATTCCACTCGGGCAATATTTCCTCGTACTGTGGACTCTGCTGTAGTAACTCTTCACCCAGATTCATGCTCTTGATTTCACTGCTTCAAAAGTAGAAGATGTTCTTTTCGTTTAAGTAGATAACAACTTCGTGGGTCCATGCGCCAAGGAATTTTCCTCGCCTAGAGATAGTTAAGCTTCTTTTAGATACATGGGTGATTAACTATAAGAAAATCCATCAAAATGTTAGGCCTATCCAGTTTTTAGAGTCCAAATCCACCAAAAGAAGTATGGCGGTATGGTTATTAATTTTGATCATTCAAAGGAAAAAGAAGAAAACCCTTCTTCCTCTATTTTTTCCTACCATTTTAATGATGCAATCATACATTCCAGAAGAAGAAAGTGAAAGAAAAGGCTTGAATAGACTCTATCAACTCTGAGAGGCATACTCTTGTCTACTTTAATAAAGAACCTCAGGTCATTGCTTTTGGAATCTAAACTGTCAGAGCAAATTTTGTTTAGCCCTCCATAAGAAGAGGATGACAAGCCTTCAAAGAAGAAGAAGAAGAAATCTCGCTCATCTAAGTAAGAATTTTTCCAAAAAAGAGAGGGTTAATATCACGGAAAACCCCAAACTGGTACACCTGTGAAAAATTTATCCCAAACTAATTTTTTGATTATTAAAAACCCCAAACTAATACACCCGTGACAAATTTACTACAAATTTTTTTTTTAACTACTCAAAATCCAAAACTGGTATATTTGTGACAAATTTATTTTTCATTATTTTCCATTAAATTGGATTTATATTACGAAAAATCACAAACCGGTACACCTATGACAAACGGAGGATAATACCCCAAATTAATACACCTGTCAACTATTATGTGTTATCCAAATTAGCAATTTGACGGTAATATTTAATGAAAACTAACGGAGAGTAAATTTGTCACAGATGTACTAGTTTAAGGTTTTTTATGGTTAAAAAATTAGTTTAAGGTAAATTTATCACAGATCTACCAGTTTGGGATTTCTCGTGATATTTACCTAAAATGGGAAGATGTCGACACTACTATCGGCCCCTTGGAGAAACATAAACCCACTCCTTCCAAAGCAAAGCCACCTCCTTCTAAACCAATTTGATCATTTTACAAACCCAATCTCAAATGGGTAAGGAAACATCCATCCTGACAGAGAGAGTTTGCACAATTTTGCGAAGTCTGACCGGCCATCTCCAGGAACTTCCCCAGTCTAATTGTGCTCATTAATCCCCTCCTCTAGCTCTTCAAAATGTATATATGTTGCAGCCTTTAGATTATCCTATTCTAGAGGATTATATTAGATCAACTGGACATCAGTACATGTTAAAGATGACAAATCCCACCAAAGTAGATGAGCATGGGAGAGCCAAGAAAGTAAAGGCTAGGGGTGTCAAAAAAGCCGATGCCAGCCCGACCCGGCCCCACCCTACCCAACCCATTGACACCCCTAAATATCCCTTGTTTGGCCCAGTACAATAATACAACTTATATAGCGTCTAAGATAAGTCCTTGTTGAAAGGTTTGTGATAAGATCAAAGGTGGGGGTCGTAATGTCATCACCTGAAATTTCCATACAATTTGAATCTCAAATAAATAATAATTTAACCTCAAGTCATGTACACAATCATAAAAAATCCTAACTCCCAATACAAAATGCAAACTCCTACTTTATTTACGTACTCTAATCCAATCCTCAAGAGATCTTCGGAAGTGCTAATCTAAATGTCCCCGACCAATCTGTAAGGTATTTTGAGGGTGAGTCTAAGCTTCGTAACAAAAAAGCTCTAGGTTTTAACTAGGAGATTTACTCACTAGTCAACCTCTAAGCACAACATCATAGTAACAATCAACAAGTAATATCAAATATCATTTAGAGAAATCACTATAATTCAGAATATACCAATCCTTCATTTATTCAAGATATTTCTTAGTTATTTATGTATTCATAATAGAATATTTCGATCACTCTGGAAATGCAGCATGTATTCTATTTTACACGATTCAAATGTTTGCATCCCAATCCATATACTACATGTTAACCATTTCAGCTACTATGAGTACGCATCATAGTATAAATTCATAATCATGTCAAAACTCCACATCTCCAACCACACATTCAAATTTCTCATCACTTTGTCACTTTAGTAACAATAATATCAACCTACCGTAAATGGCAAGTATTCACTTACATTTTTCAAACATATTATTTCAAATCGTTTAAGACATAACTCACATGATATATATTTATATAAATGACTATAATCATGTGTGCCGTAAAATAAATGTCATGAGTTACATACAATTCAATAATCAAATGCACGCGGATGAACATACAAATCTCATGACGTGCAAATACGACATAGTAGCTGCCGATATATACATGTGAGTATCTATTCCCTAGTTAGTCAAAACTCATCTCAAATAATGAGCATTGTCGCCAATAATATATGGGTGATGAAAATATAACATCTTGGCTAATGAGGCATGGGCACTACTAATCTGCTCAAGAAATTTTCCTTTCGCCCGAAAAAATGACATCTTTATGCGTTGGCATTCGCCCATTTCTTTTTATTTGTAGTAAAAGATAAAGATGTTGTCTCGTATCATTTGTCCAATTCTAAATTCTTGATTTGAATATTCAGAGTAACGGTAAATGCCACGCGTGTAGAGAAGGTTAGATTTATATTTACCTATACCTATCGAAGTCTGATAAAAAAAATAGTCTGATAACATTCTGTAAAAAAGAAAAGGTAAAATACATAAATAAAATACTTTTTTCATAGAAATTGCCACAACCCAAACTAAACACTTCATATTACAATAGAACCCACATAACCTACGGATCAACCCAAAATTTAAAGTACTTTTTTTTCACGGTACTATTATAACAACAGCTTGTTCTTTATTTTTCTTCAATGAAGAGCTTCTTCTGTCTGAGTCAATAAGCCTCAAGATGAGCAAATATCAGGAATAGCCAGGACAGTTGAGCAGCTTTGATGAGGGGAAGCCAGGAAAAACCAAAGAAACATCAATATGAAGACAGACAATAATGCAAATGATTTGAAAATGAACTGTTACATATACAAAATTTCAAGTAATATCCCGATAACATTTTCAAGCTGTAAAACACGGGCATCGCTGCATCTAGGGCAGATACACAACACATAAGCCTCAGAGAAACATCAAAAGAAGGTATACCAACTATCAAGCCATTCAACCCTTTTCTTACTCACCTTTTCCCCTTCATACATAGCCTAGCATGGTCATGACTCCATTCACTGCTGAGCCTGCATTTGAAGAAAAAACTAATTAGTGACTAGAAACAAACTCACTGGCGCTGAGAGAGGAAAGAAAGTTGTTCAGAAAAAATCATGACATCAAGTTTGAGTTAGAAGCATTACAGTGAAGCGCTTCTTGTAGGATTCAACAAGTTCAATAGGATCGGTCTTTGTCTGCTTGTAAGCGTCGATCTTGTTCATTTCCTGCACGGGATGAAGTAAAAGGAAATATCAATGCATGATATGGTTTTGAGCAAGGATGAAATTGAGCTGAGCTGCTGAATCTGCAACAAGTAACAATATGACTTGCCATTGTCCAGGTAGTACAAACACACTAGATCCCAAGGTCGTCTGTAAAACTATTTTGTCTCTAAAGGAAACTTTATCATGTTTTCCTCTCAAGAGAGGATGCGTTTGCATAGAAAATATAGTCACCATAACCAGTGAATAATTTGAAGGTCGGTGGAGAATGAGGACTCTCTCATTCTGTATATGGCTCTACAAGAAAACTATGGAGACTATTAATGAAAATCCCACTAAGCATGTTCGATGACTTCAGATAACAATTGCCTCACGGCAGGTTATAATCTCCCCACAGACAGGCTCCCACACTACAATGGTTCAACAAGGCCAAAGTTTAGCTCTAGACACTATCCTGAAACTATTATCACTGATTCACCGTTTTACTCAGAATCAATCTTGGAATTTAGCTTTCTTTTGCTCGTGGGAAGAAAGAATTTTGTTCAAAATGGAAAAGAAATGAAGCTTAAAACAAGCATTGGCCAGAGACTAGATTCGTTCCCATACCTCAATCCATTCTGCTAGCTCAGTGATGTCATACTTCCACACTTCAGATAAGAAGATTTGGAATCTTTCAACAAATGTGATGTAGGCAATGTCCACCTGAAATCACAAAATTAGACCCTAAATAATGTTGAATAAACATTAAATGTCCGTTTTTTATTAGTGCGCTATTTCAGCAGTTTTATAGGAAAATGAAATGTCAAGAGTCAGCAGTTACTCTTACGGGTGATAATGGGTTTTAATTTTGGTTTATGGCTATTAATAGAATTGCCTATAATTAAGTTTATTTCAGTTTTAGAAGGGCAGACTACAACCTATAAATAAATCATTGTATTGCTTGTAAGAATGACACAGAATCGTTAAAAAAGCCTCTCTTCACAAATTATTTTTTCTCCACAAGTCCATAGTTTGCAGCCAACAATTTTTTTTTCAAATTGGTATCAGAGCCGATGGGGAGTGTAATTAATAATGTGCCGCTGCCCCGATTAACGAAGGTGAACTACGAGAATTGGAGCATCCAAATGAAAGCTCTTCTCGATTCTGTGGATTGTTGGGAGGTGGTTCAAGAAGGTTTCGAAGAACCAGAATCTACCGCAGGATATACGGCGGCTCAAAATAAGGGGTTGAAAGAAACGCGATCAAAAGATAAGACGGCATTGTACATGCTGTTCCGAGCTGTTGATGAGTCGGGCTTTGAGAAGATTGCGAGTGCGAAAACTTCAAAAGAAGCGTGGGACATCTTGGAGACTGCGTACAAAGGAGCCGACCGAGTTAAACAAGTTCGCCTTCAAACTCTTCGCAACGAGTTGGAAGGCATGAAGATGAAGGAGTCGGAAGGTGTGTCCGATTACATCACGCGTGTTCAAACCGTGGTGAATCAACTCAACCGAGACGGAGAAAAGTTGTCCGATGCGCGGGTCGTGGAGAAGATTCTGAGGTCGTTAACCGACAGTTTCGAGAATGTGGTATGTGCCATAGAAGAGTCAAAGGATCTAGCAACGTTCACAGTCGACGAGCTTGCCGGTTCCCTTATGGCACATGAATATCGTAAAAAGAAGAAGAAGGAGGAGACACTTGAGCAGGCACTTCAAACCAAAGCATCAATCAATGACGAAAAGATATTCTATTCTCAAAACTTTCGAGGTAAATGGCATGGCCGTGGTAGTCGAGGAAATAGTCGCGGTGGGAAAAGCCGCGGTCAAGAAGGGTATCATGAGGAGAAAGGGCAATCAAACCAACAGAATTGGCGTGGAAGAGGACGCGGTCGTGGAAGAGGCGGTCAGTCAAATTATTCCAACATCGAGTGCTACAAGTGTGGCAAATATGGTCACTATGCGAAGGATTGCAATTCCGATAAGTGTTACAATTGTGGAAAGGTGGGGCATTTTGCAAAAGAATGTCGAGTCGAGAAAAAGGTGGAAGAGACAACCAACCTAGCCACGGAAGATGAGGTGAAAGAAGGTTTTCTCTTAATGGCATATAACAAAGTCAACACCGACAACGACACGGTGTGGTACCTCGACACGGCTGCAAGCAACCATATGTGCGGGCACGAGCATTGTTTCAAAGAGATGCGAAAGGTTGAAGCTGTATCTGTATCGTTTGGAGATGGCTCGAAGGTTGAGGTCAAAGGCCAATGTACGATTTATTATTTACAAAAGGATGGTTTAGTTGGGTCAATCCAAGATGTGTATTACGTACCAGACCTCAAGAGCAACATTTTAAGTATGAGGCAACTCATGGAGAAAGGTTATTCGGTTTTTATGAAAGACCGGATATTACTATGGAAAGACAAGCAAGGGCGTTCAGTCGCTCAAGTTGAAATGGGGAGAAATCGGATGTACAAACTGAATTTGAGAAGTGTACGAGAAAAATGTTTGCAAGTCAACGTAGAAGACAAGGCGTCACTGTGGCATCTTCGTTTGGGTCACCTACATCATGAAGGCCTAAACAAGTTGGCAAAGAAGAACATGGTGCACGGACTACCGGACATGGAATACGAGGGAAAATTTTGTGAAGAATGTGTACTCGGAAAGCATGCAAGAATGTCATTTCAAAAGAAGGCAGAATATCGGGCTAAGCAACCTCTCAAGTTGATTCATTCCGACATATGTGGACCAATCACTCCTGAATCTTTCAGCGGCAAAAGGTATTTCATTTCTTTTATTGATGATTTCTCACGAAAAACTTGGGTTTATTTTCTGAAAGAAAAATCCGAGGCGTTCGAGGTGTTCAAAAAATTCAAAGTACTGGTGGAAAAGGCAACCGGTAGACACATCAAATCTGTACGATCCGATAGAGGTGGCGAGTACACTTCGACGGTTTTTATGGAGTATTGTGAGGAGCAAGGCATAAGGCGATTTCTAACCGCACCGTACTCTCCACAGCAAAACGGTGTGGCCGAGAGGAAGAACCGGACCATTCTCGACATGGTTCGGTCAATGCTCAAGAGCAAGAAAATGCCGAAGGAATTTTGGGCGGAAGGCGTGCAATGCGCCGTCTATGTTCAAAATCGGTGTCCACATGCGAAGTTGTATGATCAAACACCACAAGAGGCATGGAGCGGACAAAAACCAACAGTCTCTCATCTCAAAGTATTCGGCAGTTTGGCCTACGCACACGTGCCGGATCAGCGAAGAACAAAGCTCGAAGATAAAAGCAAAAGATATATTTTTATTGGGTATGATGAGAAAACAAAAGGATACAAGCTATTCGACCCGATAAGCAAGAAGATTCTAGTGAGCCGTGATGTACGAGTTCATGAAGCAAATGAGTGGGATTGGAATAAAGCAACAGAGGGTATCATCAAAGTTGGAGAATCATCAACTGCTATACCAACAACCATACCGGAAAATTCTGAAACTATTGATGATGAAGATGAATCGCGACAACCCAAAATGCGAAGTTTACAAGATTTGTATGATTCGACAAATGAGGTACACCTTGTATGTCTTTTGGTGGATTCCGAGAATATAAGTTTTGAACAGGCTGTGCGAGACAAGAAGTGGCAAACTGCCATGGACGAGGAGATTAAAGCAATAGATCGCAACAACACATGGGAGTTAGCAGAATTGCCGAAAGGAACTCAGCCCATTGGTGTCAAGTGGGTGTTTAAGAGAAAGATGAATGCTCAAGGGGAGATAGAACGGTATAAGGCGAGACTTGTAGCAAAGGGATACAAACAAAAGGCGGGAATCGACTATGACGAGGTGTTTGCTCCCGTTGCAAGAATGGAGACAATCAGATTGCTCATTTCACAAGCGGCTCAATTCAAATGGCCGATATTACAAATGGATGTCAAGTCGGCATTCCTGAATGGTGTGCTTGAAGAAGAATTTTATATCGAACAACCACCCGGGTACATGAAAATCGGAGAAGAAAAGAAGGTGTTGAAATTGAAGAAGGCACTTTACGGGTTGAAGCAAGCACCGCGGGCGTGGAATACTCATATCGATACATACTTCAAGGAGAACGGGTTCGAGCAATGTCCCTACGAACATGCCCTTTATGTGAAGAAGAGTGGAGGTAATATGTTATTTGGTGCTCTTTATATTGATGACCTCATTTTTTTGGGGAATAATAATGAAATGATACAAAAGTTCAAGAGCACAATGACACGGGAATTCGAGATGACAGATTTGGGCTTGATGAAGTTTTTCCTTGGTCTGGAGGTAAGACAAGGAAAGACGGGTATCTTTGTATCCCAAGAGGCATATACAAAGGAGATTTTGAAGAAGTACAAGATGGAGTCTTGCAATCCGGTTTCAACACCAATGGAACCGGGTGCAAAACTCTCTAAGTTTGATGGAGGAGAACGAGTCGACGCAAGAAAATACCGGAGTTTAGTGGGAAGCCTTCGCTATCTCACATGCACAAGGCCGGACCTTGCATTAAGTGTCGGCATTGTAAGTCGGTTCATGGAGGAGCCAGTTTATTCACATTGGAAGGCGTTGAAGCGAATCCTACGGTACATCAAAGGAACAGTGTCACTCGGGTTATTCTATACAAATGCGGCAGATTACAAGTTGGTCGGGTACTCCGACAGCGATTGGTGCAGAGACTTGGACGATCGGAAAAGCACATCGGGTTATGTGTTTTTTATGGGTGACACGGCGTTTACCTGGATTTCAAAGAAGCAACCGATCGTGACACTCTCGACATGTGAAGCTGAATATGTGGCAGCATCTTTGTGTGTACGTCATGCGATATGGCTCAGAAATTTGTTGGGCAAGTTGGAGCAACAACAACTCGGTGCGACTGTGATACGAGTTGACAACAAATCAGCAATTGAGTTGAGCAAGAACCCGGTGAATCATGAGAGAAGCAAGCATATTGACGTTCGCTTTCACTTCATCCGAGATCAAGTGAAGGAAGGAAGTGTGGAATTAGTGCACGTGGCAAGTCGGGACCAAGTCGCGGATATCTTCACGAAACCGCTACCGACGATACTTCTCGACAACTGCAAAAGATTGATCGGCATGAAAGATGGCAGAAGCATTTAAGTTTATGGGGGAGTCTTGTTGAATAAACATTAAATGTCCGTTTTTTATTAGTGCGTTATTTCAGTAGTTTTATAGGAAAATGAAATGTCAAGAGTCAGCAGTTACTCTTACGGGTGATAATGGGTTTTAATTTTGGTTTATGGCTATTAATAGAATTACCTATAATTAAGTTTATTTCAATTTTAGAAGGGCAGACTACAGCCTATAAATAAATCATTGTATTGCTTGTAAGAATGACACAGAATCGTTAAAAAAGTCTCTCTTCACAAATTATTTTTTCTCCACAAGTCCATAGTTTGCAGCCAACAATTTTTTTTACAAATAATAGTCAACCACAAAAAGAATTACATATTGATAGCCACATATCAGGCAAAACTTCTTTCTCCAAGATTCGTTCGCACATCATATGGATTGCATGGATCAATGGATCTCTTGTCTAACCCATCTAGAAAAAGAAGAAGCACTGAAGAGCCCCTTATCAAATGTGAGAATGCCAACATACCCCACTGAATAGTCCGAGAAAGAATGGTCCATCCTCAAATTTGCCAAGAGCACTCTCCAAATGATCGAAAGCAGAACCTGATGCAGAAGATGAAGTTCACTAATGGTAATGGAGATACCTATCATCAAAGAAAGTGCTTAGAGGACTTACCACATTCTTTCGGTCCTTCTCCCTTGAATGAAGTGTAGACTATCTTCATGAATTCATCAACATAAGACCACAGTTCCTCACCAAACTTCTTCTTTTCAGGATCCTATGTAACGAAGAGCTGCCACTTAGTTTGTTGTTATGTGCAAGCCACAGAAAAAAGAAATGCACATTTGCTATCAAGTGCTCACATCAGGGAAAAGAGAAGGCCCTTCAAAGTTGCTGTCCACGTATTCGATCAGGTCTAGGCTCTCTCCAATAATTTTCCTGTTGTGCTCCAACGACGGTACCTAATCGTAAATTACAGAAGCAGAAAGCAAAATATACCCATCAAATCAACAATGGCTAAAACTCACCCTTTTCATTTGATTAAAAGGTAAAATAAACCAAGTCGGGAGACAATTTAGTTCCCATAAACTAAAATCGGCTACCCTTGAGTCTCACCAATTCAGCTGGTCCCTCTAACAAATTTCCATCTGCATCAACAGATGCCTAAACAAGAGATGAAAGGGTTCTAGAAAAAATTCATTCTTCCTAATAAACGAAACATGTCTCCCCGATTCTTGTCCTATCACTAATGCTTACTCTCGATCCAAAAAAACGACAAACCTGGTTAGTTTATGATAAAAAAGTAAAAAGGAAGCTTCATTGGGAAGGGATAGGGATGGCGCATTGGCTTGGTTGGCGGCTGGCGGGCTTAGCTTATTACTTCTGGTTCCTTTTGGGTAGCGCAAGTGGAAAGCCCTACGAAGTAAGCCCTCAAAGTCTTTAAGTGGAGGGAGTTGAACAGAAGATAGAGTTTCAGTTCCAGTGAAAGCCCCTACTCCCAACAAGTTGGAAAGTCAAGTTCAAGTGCTGAAGTCAAAGTGCCGATTAACCCTGATCCATCAGATCCTAAATGTACGCCTGCAATTAATGTAGAGCACCCCACTAAACCAAGGCTTTCACTTCCATGTCATCCATCGAGAATAAATAATTCCTAAAGCTTCGAAGTCAATCCACCTTCCTTCCGGCAACAAGCCATCAAAGTCTCCCTTCTCAAAGCGGATTGGTGTAACTATGCTTAACACATCGCAATTGAGCCATGCTTGGTTTTGGAATACATGAAAACTAGTAACACAAGGAGCCAATCTTTAAAATCTGGAATCCTGCAGCAATCGCTTGGAATCCTAAACTAATCCAATTTGGGCTTTGACAATCAGTGTCAAGCAGAGAATCTGGGCTACTATCGTGAAACACCCACTATTAAAACAGTCGGCGACGGGCAAAAGACGAGCAAAAGAAGAATCACCTTATTCATGGGGTAGACTTTCTCCTTGTACCAAGCAGGCCTGTCTTCAAGAATAAGAGAAACTAATTTAATCTTCTCCTGGAGTCCCTGCATCTCGGAAATACACTCCCAATTTAGAAACTAATCACGAAACCAATCAAAATGAACTAAATGACATAAACAGACAAATTTCACTTGAATTTTGTCAAATTTCACATGCATCACAAAGAATGAACTCACCTTATAGTTCCTCGTGATCCAGACGCGCTGGGCAAATGGGCATGTGTAACAGGTGTACAACCTTCAGAAAATTCGGAGAACACAAACGTAATCAGACGATACGACAATTTAATCACTAATCACACCGAATCAACTCGAACGACGACGCTCAAGGACGAAAAAAAGACAAGAATCGAACTTTATAGTTCCATCGAAAAGAGGAGGCTGCTCGGCGCTGGAGTTCAACGAAGGTGGCAAGCTCTCTACCACGGCACTGCGGCAGAATCGAAACGAAAAACCAAGCAAGGGATCGTCAAGAAAACAAGAACAACGGCTCGAATTCCGCAGGAAAGAGAGCGACAGCGCAAGATCGCGAGGGGTTCTTACGGAGGAGCCATTAGCGGACGGTAGTTCCTGGAGAGAAAATCTGGGCGACGTCCGCTTCTGGGTGTGTCGGTGCCGGTGTGAATGTGGACGAGAATGGCGTCCAAGTGCGAAGCTACTTTTTTTTTTTTTTTTGGTCGGTAGCGCGGAGCTACTCAACGAGGCAGGAGGGTGGCGACGGGGTGAGGTAGTGATGTCGCGCGCAGTGACGAAACGGGAGTGATGACGTGTACGCTTCCGTCAGATTTATCTAGCTTAGGATGCGTTTGCTGACCGGCGAAATATCAATTGATTCTATTCTTTCATTTCTAAAATTAGCTTTGGAACATAAATTATTGTAATAAATGTTTTGTTTCCGTGCACAAATTTATTCCAAAAATCAGTTTTAGAACAAAATCAAGAAGCAAAAAAAAGTTGTTTCTTGATTCTAAGAACTAAAAACAAGACTGAGAAATAGAAAAGATTTTTTTTTCTTTTTCTTCTTTCCTATTATTCTTTCTTGTTCTTCTTCTTGGCCATGGCCGAGTCGCTGGCGACCGACCACAGGCTAGGGCCAGCGAAGGTGGCCCTCACCCAGGCCACGAGCCTCGAGGGCAACCCTCGTCGACTCTAACGAGGGCTGGACATGGCCAGCTAGAGCCACCCTTGCCCGATCTGGCAAGGGCGACCCTCGCCCAAGCCATGAGGGTACAGCCCTCGCCCTCGCCGGCCAATCGCTGACCATGGCTAAGGAGGAGAAGAAGAAAAAAAGAAAAACAAGAAAGACATATTAAAATATTTAAAAATATTATTAAAATAATATTAATAAAAAGAAATTTTGTGTAGTTACCAAACGCATTTCTGTTATTTTTTTATTCCAGGAATGGAAATTTTGGGCCGTTACCAAATACCTTTAAATGCTTAGAAATTATTTCAGGGAACATAATAAAAAAGAATTATTTCTTAGCAGAAATTGTTTACGGGAACATAATGATTACCAAACGCACATTTGGTAGAGGTGTGAAGTTCTAGCCGGTTCGTCCAGAGATGCAAATGTCCGAAAATATGGCCTTGCAAAGTGGGCTGTGGTGGTTGTGTTTTGAAAATTTAAGAGCCTTGGTGGCTCAAGAAAGGTGCCGAGAGATGGACATTGGTACATAATAAATCGCAAAGAGCTTGGGGAGAAAAATAGACCCAGTTCGGAGATAAATTGCTTCTCCTATGAGTTTTAGCTACCCGATCCGCAACTAAGTTGGACCCTCTAAAATAATAGGCTACTCGAATATTTGGAAAGGAGATTAACATATCATTGCGCTTCATGATAAGTACATGAGCATCCCAAGTAAATCAATCCGACCTTCTAAACGCATTGACCAGGTACAAGTTGTCAGATTCAATTGCAATGACTTTGTGTCTAAGAGAGAGAAAGTAATTTAGAGCCTCACATAGGGCTTGAGCTTTGACCGAGAGAGCATATAACGACGTCACCGATTTTGCAACTTCGTCCAGCAATCTACCGGAGGGATCATAGTATACACATGCAAGTGACACTTCCGTCGCTCCAGGTTCATATGCTCCATTGATGTTTATCTTAAAGGTTCCAGCTTTCAGTGGATTCTGGCTTCATGAAGAGCTCTAGTCTCCATTTCCAAATTTGTTCATCTTAGGGTTTCATCTTTTAAAGCTTTCCAATCTTGCAAGAGCTGTGTCCACGAGGGTGTTCAGGTCAAGTTTTCTCCTCCTAAAGATGGCGTTGCTCCTCGATTTCCAAATATACCAGAGCACCGAGGCAATTGTCGCCAAATCTCATGAGTGACTCATGTTTTTCGATATAATTCCCACCCAGTCCTCAATTTGAGTTAATCCCTGACTAGAAATGTGGATATTTACCGTTGGTTTCACCTAGACTACCTTCGTCCAAGGACACAACAGAAACAAGTGCTCCACGGTTTCAACACTTTGATTACATAATGAGCATAATGGGTCTGGCAAAGATTGTATATGAAGATTTTGATTTTGAGACGCATGTAATTTCCAAATGTTTGTCCATAGAGTGCGAGGGGGTAGGAATGATGATTTCGACTATGCTTTTCCCATGTCTCCTGGATATAGTTGTATCTGATTTTAATTGTATACTACCCTGCTTCTGTACTTGTCCACACAATTTGGTCATTCTTTGTTTGAGGCTTGATTGGGATCTCCAGAATTTCACACACAATTTGATCATCGAAGTCCTCCAAAGCGACTTCATTCTGGCCTTCCTCCTCCCTTAAGAGGAAATCTGAAACAAATTGAGGTTCATCCCTAATGGCAAGGCTTCCTAACACTTCTCTGTTCAGCCATGTATCCTCTCTGGTTTTTGTTCTTGTTCCATTCCCTACCGCCTACATAACCAAGGGTGTTAGGGAGTCTCTTCTGCCAACCCCACGACCAGCGTTGTCCCTTTTCTACTCGCCATAAGTCTCTATGTGGAAAGTATAGACCTTTGAAAAGTTGACTCCATAGGGAAAATGGGTTTTTGCTTAGTCGCTAGGCCTACTTAGCTAACATTGCTTCGTTGAAATCGAGCAAGTCTTTGGATCCTATACCTTCTTTATCCATACCTCTTCCACTGAACTCAAGGTTTGGCCTCGTTAGTTTTTCACCAGAAATATGCTATTTTCTGCTCAATCACCTTACACACTGATAGAAGGAGTTTAAAGATAGACATGGCACGTTGCGGACGACCTTTCACCACCGTTTTAATCATGATTTTTTTCCCCACTTTGGACATCAATTTCTCCTTCCAACCTTCCAGCTTGGTACTAACTTGTCACAATATCTAGACAAAAATATGTTTTTTTTATACTCCCCAATCCAAAGGAATCAAGGAATCCTAAGATATCTCCTATCTTATCAATAATAGGTACTCTTAGCTCCCTTGCCATATTCTCTTACGAGTTTTGAGGGCAGTCTCTACTAAAGAAAGTCCCAATTTTTTTCAAATTGATGGCTTGTCTAGAGGCTACGCAATATTGGTTCAGAATTGATGCTAAATTTTGACATTCCAGAAGTTTCCCATTGAGAAAAATATGGAGTCATCCGTGAAAAGTAGATGAGAAAAGGTAGGGCACCACCTGTTTAGTTTTATTCCCCTAATGTTGCCATTATCAACTGCCGTCTGCATGAGTGAGGATAAAATGTTGGCTACCAAAATGAATAGGTAGGGGAATAGAGGGTCCCCTTGCCTAATTCCTTGAGAAGGCTTAAAATATTTGAGAGGCTCTCCATTAAATTTAACACTGAACGACAATAGTGACACGTTACATTATTGTGACATTCTGAATTTCGACTCTATTCGGGACCTATGAAATGATTATCTCATCGATGCACTTTCAATTAAATCTCACTCGGAATTGATCATTCTTGAGAAGACTAACCGTTAGAGAAAAGCTAGCTAAGAATTAAGTACGTGAATCTAAGAACTCGATCCGAGATTGACACTTCGACCATAAGGATTGACGAGGGAATGTTTTGGGCCATTATAGATCGATCCAAGGATGGTTATGGAACGATTCGCGGATGACATATAATTGGATCACGGGTGATTTCGCTTGACCATTGTATGAATTATGAATGACTCTAAATCTATTCCGAACGATCGCGTCATTCGGAACGAGTGACTGACCCTCGCAATTACTGTCGCGACCTAAAAAATCGGGTTTTCCGATCTTAGGCTAATGGATTACTAGATCAATTAAATTAACTAACCTAGCTCGACTTCTCCCAAACTTTACCAATTCGCAACTTAGGTCCAATTATGAGCATGCAAATATTTTCAATGTGAGTCGCCACTAATCATTTAAGGTAGGTTGATTAGAAATCTAAATAAAATAGCGGGAGTACTATTTTATTTTTGCGAACTAGAGATTATAAATCCGGGGACTTGGTTACGCTAGATTACCCTAACGCCCTTTCGGTACCAATCTCAAGAAAAATACTCAATTTGACAATTTTGATAAATCCTGACTTAGAGTTCAAAGGTGCAGAAAATTTTTTGATTTTCTTTTATGAATTTTTTTTGTATTTTCGAATTTAAATTCAAATTACAAATTTTTTATTAAAAAAAATATAACCGCTAAATCTTTCGAATTAAGTTTCGATCTAAAGCCTGACAGATCGATCCTAAAATTAGAAATACCCGCTATGAAAATAACTTTATCTAAAGCCTGATAGATAGATTTATTTCCATGTGTGCGGTTGCGGATTAGGAAATTTTCCTAATTGATCACATCTTGAAAAACTTTTGATATATTAAATATCTTGGATATATTCAAAAGATTTTGAAAATTTTAAATTCTATCCAAATTTAACGAGTAATAGATATCCAAGATTTCAAAAAAAAAACAAGAAATAAATCCTAATTGAAATAATTTCTATTGTTCAAATATGCAAAGTTAGATATCAATAATCACGAATTAAGCAACAAAATATTCAAATCAAATCAGGATAAGATAATTACCTGATTTGCAGATTTCTTTCCAATTTTGAATTTGCAGTGGATCGGGATTGCAGATCAGGATGGTGACCGGCGGTGCGTCGGGCAGTGACTCCCCGCGGGACAGCAACGGCGGTATTGAACGAGCTTGCGCGGGTCGACGATAGCAGTGACGAGCGGTCTTCGGAAGTCGCAGAACAGCAGTAGCTCACCACGGAAGGGCGACGAATGTCGGGGATGGCAGCAACTTTGGAGGATGTCGGCGTTGTGGTGGAGCAGGCCTCGCACGGAACGCAACCAAAGGAACAGCCGGTGTCGGGGGTTGGCCTAGTGCAAGCAAGGGTAGCGACCCAGCAGCAGGGATGGTGTGGGTGCAACGGCGACAGCAGCAGCGGGATCCTCAAGCGCCGCGAAGGAAGCAGCAGCGGAAACTGGGGGCAGAATTTGTTGACCAAAATTCCACGAACATGGACTGGTGGAATTGCTAGACACCTGGACTCCTTGAAGATCACTTTGGAATTGGCTTTGGCCACTAGCAGCAGTGGGGAAGAGGCTGATGTTGATCTTTTGCCAAGGAAGCGCTTGCGGCAATGAGGCTCTCGACGACAGCAACTTGTCGTTGGTGTAGCAGGAGTGTCGGACGTGAGATGCTTCGCGACCTGGCTGCTTCGTTCTCGGCCAGGGGTGTAGTGACTGTGAAGGTTGTTGGTGACGGTGAAAAAGCACGCCGGTGTGGAGGGTCTCCTTGGTCGTGAGGCGGTACGGCGGTGAGTTAGACGCGTGCGCGACCGACTCTCTCTCTCTTGCTCCTTGCTCTCGCTCACGTGTGTCTCTCGTGCTTTCTTTGAAAATTTTGCTCTGGGAATTATGAGAGCCCCCCGATTATGACGCATAACCATGTATTTATATCGCAAACCTAGGTTAATTAGCCGGGCTTTCTAATCCTAATGGGCTTAGGTTTAGGCTTTACCCTTTAATTTTATTTAATTCTAAGTGGGCTGAATTAATTCGGGCTTTTCTTTAATTAAGCTTGACGGGCTAATTTAAGCTCAAATTAAGACAACCAAGCCCTTTTTACATGTGATTTTCGGCCCCCGTCTTCCGAGTGAGCCGAGTTTCGTTCGATGCCCGAGCTCGATTTACGTGATGAATTTTAAGCTCGCTTGCCACTGCCGGTTTAATGTGGAATGTAATTAACCTACATGATCCTAAACTATATGCTATGCGATTTTAATATTTTTGTTTAGGGGTTAAAACTTAATCCCTAATTTTCTATGCAATTAACCACTAAATGATGTGCCAAAATTTAGGTGTCGACAGCTGCCCCTCTTTGAGTAGAGGCTCGCAGAGGTTTCGCTCAAAGACTGGCACCTAAATTTAAACTATGCAAAATGATGAATGATCTTTTTTTGTTTAATGTAATGATGCATGATATGCAAACAATAAGGAACGTATGGTAAGGCTTCCCACTTCGTGTAGAATGGTGAAAGAGCCTTACATACGGATCGCACAAAAAGTGCCCAAGTGATGGAAAGCTTTATAATGTTGTGAACTCCCTCGATCTCCAAACTTCTAGTCCACTAGAAGTAAGGTTCTCAAGGTACATGATTGCCTATCTGTTACCTGTAGTTTCCTACAGATGCGAAATAGCGCATGATATGAAGAAAGAATGGGACGTGTTGCCTATACCACTGGGCAATCACGAAAAGGATCATGTCACCTCTTTCATTGGGTGAGCATGAGGTTGGTTGTGCCACCTATTCCACTGGGTGAATACAGAATGAAAAATTATGCTGTCTGTTCTACTGGGCAAACATAAAAATAGGGTGTGTTGCCTATTTCACTGGGCAACACAAAATGATAAATTACGCCGCCTGTTCTACTGGGCAAACATTAAATGGAATGTGTTGTCTATTCCACTGGACAACACGGAAAAAGAAACTATGCTGCCTGTTCTACTGGGCAAACATTAAATGGGGTGTGTTGTCTATTCCACTGAACAACACCAAGAGATATGTCACATGTTCCACTTGGTGAATATATGAAAAGGATCATGTCTCAGATTTTACAAAAAGAGAAACAATGAAGAATAATTAGTAGACATACCTAAATTATTATAAAAATGGCAGAGCCAATTGCATTGCACCTTTTTTCCTGAGAAAAGGTTAAAATAACACATGTGCATGGGCAAAGAAAACATAATTCATGAATCTACCTGCATCACTAAGCTTCAATGGGGAATTTATCAATAAGAACAACCATTTCGTTCTTTTGACAATTTGATCACATTAAATGAGAGACCTTTAATCAGAAAGGACTTTCTACTCACTCTCAATAAAAGGCTTTTGACCCGACCTTTGAAGCGGGTGTAAGAATCACTCGAACTCTCTTCATCATGCTTGACAAGGGTTCAGATATTCTCAAAATCAGTATGACTTAGCCAATCTAAGAGGTCTTTATAAAGACTAAAACGCCGGCTTGGTCAAAGGTTTCACAATGGGGACTCATGAGAGTCATAGCTTTGAAAGAATTGATATCACCAGCTGCTTCGGGTTTACAAGTCAGGAATGCTGCAAAAATGAGATAGAAAAATCTTGCTCGCACTTCTTCGAGCAACATTTATAAGCATTTGAAACTCTACGTTAACTCAAGTGCTTTATTCTGAAGAGACTTCAGTAAGGGTTGTAACGTAGGTTCGGGTAGGCTTCAAATGAATGGCCTATTTCTATCAAATGGGTTATTATGAACATGGAAATTGGTGATCATCCAATCATGCTACTGGTACGATTGATCTATCTATGGCAATTGCTCCACAAATAAACCTTCAAATGGTTTTTTCTTTGAAGAATGATCTTGCATATAGACTCAGTTCTTGCTGAAGCCTTTCTTTCTCTCTTTCTCTCCTCTTTTTTTTTTTTTGAGAGAGAGAGATTTTCTTTTCGAGAGATTTTTTCGAGAGAGAGAACTTTGATTTAATGGAGTCCTTTTGCGTCCTTTCTGATGAATTTTCTTTCGAACTCCCATTTGCCTTGAACTTGCTTTGAGATGATTTCATTTGTTTATCACAAGGATGATCACCAATCGGGTTGAAATGAATTCACCACTCAAATTGGGTATGCAAAGGGTATAATGTGTAAGGATATAGAAAGAAATGCTCTTCGTCATATTTAAGGCACTCGAGCTAACACAGAATTTGCATGCAATAAATATACTTGAAGATTGATGCAAGTAAAAACAAGAAAATTCTAACCATTTTGATCTTTCTTAGAAATTGCCCCAGTATGGGGTTGTTCCTGACAGGGGTAAGAAATGAAACTCTATTCAAAGGGTTAAGCAAATGATAACTTGTAGTGTTTAGATAGAGGGAATGAATTCCTCTCATCATTTTAGTTGTCATACTTTTCATGAGATAATGCTTTATCTTGTCAGCGCGGAATTTTCACTCAACTCGCACTAAGGATTATTATTCAGGACGTGTACGGACATGACTTGCCTTTCGTCATCTTGAAGTCTCTCATGCAATATGATCGCTTCATTATGATAGTGTCGCGACCTGCCCCACGAGGGTCCGATGCTCGGATGAGGCGGGTTTAGAGATAAGTGTTCATGAGATGTTTCATATGGCATCTTAAAAAAAATGATTCTACCGAAGTATAAATCTCTTGCTTAGCCATATGATCCATTGGTCATGAACGTGGATTTTCCCTAAATCCATATCTCGCGTGACAGCGGATTGATTTTATTTTAGGAGTCGCCACTAGCCTAGGTCGGGGGTCGGCTAGAATACCCAACCGAAATGCGGGAATTTCGTTTCGGTTTCTACGAAAACCAGAGATCAAAGGTTCGGGGACTAGCTTGCGTTAATATTTCTATTAACGCCCTTTCGGTACCGCTAAACTTAACATGGTTGTTATCTAAATCGTCATGCATTTGTTTTTTACCATTTTCATGCCAAAGTCTTAGTCCACTAGGTGATCATGCATTTTGTTTTTGCATTTTCATTTAAGATTCTAAACTAATCCTATCTTAGTCTAGAAAAAGAAAGGAACAATCAATTATATTGAAAGACCTTACGTAAAGTAAACACACTCGAAGTATTGAAAAGACGAGCTAATTCTAAGTGCGAGAAAATAAAAAGTAAGAAGTAAGAACCCGCAACTCGTCGGGTGTTTATTACAACACGAATTGAAATCCCGAGACATGGTCGGGGATGAATGAATTAAGTACAAATTGAAACCGGATTGGACATCGGTTTAACACCGTCAAATGAGTATAAATCGAGACCGGATTGGACATCGGTCAATCACCTTGATCTTCTATTTCGGATTATTCTTCCTTGGACCGCCTCTCGGGTGTCGATGTTTACATCCATAACATTCATTCATAATGACATATGAAAGAACAAAGATGCAATCAAATCACTAATTAAGCACGGGCCTCGGGATCGGCCTTTGTTTTTCATGCGATTCGATTCATCACCCAACTAATCACCTAACATTGTTTGATTAATGGTTAATGATAATGGGCTACCATTTGTATTCACAAAACGGTAGCTCATATCAATTAACCCCTAAAGTCGGGTTCTAATGATCATGAATGGGCTACCCGCCGAACATGCATCGGGCCTAACATTCATCTAACAAACACATGCATAGCAATAAAATGAACATGCGTTTAGGCCCATGGGCCTTATTTCAAAACCAATCAAGCAAGGGGAAGTAGGCTTTATGAGAAAGACCACTTTTTCAATTAACATCTAAATTCGGATCAATTCTGTTCAAGCATGATTAACTATCCTAATGACGTTCAATTGAAGCGAATCAGGTGTCATTAGAAAGCTTATGACATGAGGATCAAAAGTCATGAAGACCATTTTTCCTAAATCCTAGCCAATTTTCCCGAAAATGCACAATTAAATTTCAGTGACAGGCTGGATTAGGTTCAGTTATGAATTTCAAAATAAAAGCGGGAAAAATAACAAACATTATCAAAACATCGCGAAAATTTTTGTGCCGTTAGAACTCCCTGTGTGCAACAACTTTCATGTTTTGAGTTTTTGCTAAAAAGGCCTCCAAATTTTTATAAAATTTTATTTTCGCGAGGGACTCAATGGCAAATACAGTTTTGACCCCGGGAAGACCTTTCAAGAGATTTTAAGAAAATTGACCCCTCAAAAATTTCTATTAGGTCCTCAAAATCTCCAGTTAGTATATTGAGACCCCAATGAACAACTTTGAAGTTTTGAATTTTTGCAAAAAAGGGCCCCAACTTCATCAAATTCGGAGAAAACACTTTGTGAATTCCAAAGGAACAAAAATCAGATCTGGACACAGAACTGATCAAATCATGATAATTCCTTTTGAAAATCCAAATGATCTCTGATTTTGATGAAATTAGTATCAATAGAAAGATCTCGATCTCAGGAAGAACTGTTGTGAAGAAAATTGTTTCATATCTCGAACATGTGAATTTATGAAAATCGAAGAACACACAAAGGTCGACTGAAACTAGCATGAAACCAGATCTACATGCATATGACGTTGCAAATCGTACTAGGCTATCATGCTCAGAAATTTTTGAAAATTTTACAGTGAACAGATCTAGATGTTCTTTACAATTCTCATGAAGGAAGCTTTTCCAGAAAATGATTGTAGAAAATCATAAAATTCATCGAACAGCACAACGTCAGTCAGGGAATCATCAGAACAGACTTGAACAACAAATTACAGATTCTGATCGTGACTTCTAAAAAGGTTTTGACATAGCAAATCAAATCCGATCGAGGCATATGATATATCAAATCGAAGCTTAGAACGAGTTCTACGACTCTCTAGTTTATCACTTCATCAGATTTCGACGTTAACAACCTCGAATCAGCATTTCAAGCAAGCAGGTTCTACTGAACACGAAATTACAGAGTTGAGTTCAAACGTTCTTACCTTGTCTCACGATGATCCAACGCTCGAGCGAGCGATCCGGCCTCCGTATTCAGACCTGGAATGGCACGGAGACACCTCGGAAAGCTCGGCCAATCTACGATAACGGATTACAAGAGATAACGTGAGAATCGACTCGTTTTTACTCAAATGAACGAATCAGCAAAAAATGAAGTTTAAAGTGCGATCCGGTGGCCGTTCGGTGTGAGGCCAGCCACCACAGCGACTTGAGGACGTCGGGGAAGGTCGTCGGTTGCTCGGAATCGCCGGAGAAGGCCGCCGAAAGGCCGGTTCAGCCGGTTGAAGCTACTGGACAGATCACCGGCGGTGGAGCCGGTGATGATGCCGAGAGGGAGATGCCGCCGGAGAAGGGAGCTCCGGCCACCAGCTGTGGTGGCTGGTGTTGCGACTGGACCAAGGCCACCGTGGGGGACGCCGGTGTGGCGGTGGCTCGCCGGAAAGAGGCCGGCAAGGGGCCGGAAGGCCGGCGACCGAGAGGGAGCTCGAGAGAGAGAGAGTTGATCGTGGGAGAGGGAGAGAGAGAGAGAGAGAGAGAAGAGAGAGAAAATAGATCTGAAAATGAGCACCCCCCAATTTTTGGAGGGAAAAATGCTATATACCTCCCCCAACTTTGAATTTTAGCCCTTAGATCAATCAAATGGCTCAAAATGGATCCTTAATGATTAAGAATATTCCTTAATAGCTAAGGATTGATGACATGGCATCATGGATGGTCATGATCAATTTTAGATGAATGGCCATGATTGATTTGCTAATCCCCTAATTAATTTGTTTAATCCTTGAAGAAGGGCAATTTTGTCCTTTTTAATTAAGGGCATTTTTGTCATTTTTGGACTCAAAGGGGATGTAACTGACCTTGGTTGGTTTAACCGGATTATCGATTATCAAAATTTTCGACCGGAAAGTGACTAATTCGATTGGATTAGTTCAATTTGAATTAAATCGATTTGAGTCAATTAGCTCTGAATTTGGATAATTGCATGACCGAGCTAGACTAACAAGTTTAATTGAGGTCTAATTAACCAAATTGAGTCTCAATTCATCAAATTGAATATTAGTCTAGAGTGGGTCAAGTTGAATTGCACTAATTAGACCAATCACTCATAGACTTCCTAATCATCGGATCACTAAATTGATCAAATTGACCCAAATTCATGTGATTCTTCCAAAATTGATTTTGAATTTGGATTTCATATAAGAAATCAGGCTCATTCGTGCCTCAATTGCGCACATCATGAAGAATCGATCAAAATCACTGTTTATGGTCAAAATTGGGGGTTTTTGGGTTTGGCTTGGAATCACAAAATTGGTTCCAAAATTGATTGTAAGATGACCTCTAGATCAAATGTCGTGAAGAACACTAATCTAAAAAATGACTAGAAATGAAGTAATTTCATTTTTGGCCGATTTGAATCAATTTCCGCAATTTGGGAAAAAGTTGATTCAAAATCGATTTTTGTAAAATTTCTAATGCCAAAGGTAAATTGAAAGTAAAATAAGATGATTTGAGATTTTTGAATTTTTTCAATTTTTTAGTCAAAGGTTTGACCAAAAGTCAAACCCTAGTTGACTTTTCACTAGGAGCTTGATTTTATGATCAAATCTTTGAATTTTTCTAAAATTTTCACTTCTAAAGTGAAATTGAACTTGAAAGGAATCTTTTTAAATGAAAAGCCCAATTTGACCTGGGGTTGACTTTTGGTCAAAGGGTTGACCAAAAAGTCAACACCAAAGTCAAACATTTGACTTTTCGGGTTTTTGTATGAAATGAATAGAAAATCATTTATAAAAGCTAATCCAACAGACGGAATTAAAAAACGACACTTTTTGCTCATGAAACGGGCTCCGTCGCGATCGGAAACCATAATCTCGAATTTTATTTTTTTGATGACGCATCGGCTAAAAATTAGGTGTCAACAGATAGAAACAGATTGCCAAATCAAAAGCCTTCCTCAAACAAAACTTAGTAACATCAATTGATTCATAAAATTCAACTTGATACTTGATAGAAACAAAGTCAGAATGAGTACAAATCAAGTGTAATACTTCTTCACAGAATCAGAATTAACTGGACTGGAAAAAACACGACCATCCATCTCGGCCAAAATCAAAGCACCTCCTAGAAGGACTTTCTTCACAATGTACGGGCCGCCATAATTTGGGGCAAATTTTCCCTTTGCAAGAGGAACTATCGGCAATAACTTCCGCAGGACAAGGTCACCTACCTGAAAATGTCGAGGCTTGACTTTCTTGTTGAAAGATTTAGCAACTCGTTGTTGGTAGCACTGGCTATGACATAGAACTATAAGCCTTATCTCATCAATCATGTTCAACTGATCCAATCTGCTTCTGACAATTGTACCTGTGAAAGAATACGTAACGAAGGAATTTCAACCTCAACTAGTAGAACTGCTTCCATACCGTATACAAGAGAATATGGAGTTGCCCCTGTAGATGTGCGGATAGAAGTCCAATATGCCATAAGTGCAAAAGGTAATCTCTCATGCCAATCACGATAGTTCTCAGCTGTTTTAGCCAAAATTTTCTTGATATTCTTGTTGGCTGCTTCGACCGCTCCGTTCATCTGCGGACGATATGGAGAGGAATTCAAATGCTTGATCTTGAATTCCTTGAACAGATCATCCACCAATTTATTATTTAGATTCGACCTATTGTCAGTAATTATAGTCTCAGGTGCACCATATTGAGCAATGATGTCTCGACAAATGAACTTCACCACAATCGGGGCAGTCACTGTCGTATAGGACATAGCTTCGATCCACTTCGAAAAGTAATCGATAGCGACCAGGATAAACCGATGCCCATTTGATGCTTTAGGATTAATTGGGCCAATCATATCAATGCCCCACATAGAAAATGGCCATGGTTCAGACATTTGATGCAATTCATTCGGAGGAGTTTTAATCTTGTCACTATGGATCTGACATTTGTGACAACTTCGGACATGCTGAATGCAATCACTCTCTAAAGTGAGCCAGTAATAACCCATCCTCATTATCTTCCTCGCCAGCATATGACCATTCATGTGTGGACCACATACTCCCTCATGTACTTCTAGCATCAAACGAACAGCCTCGGTTAAATCAACACACCTTAATAAAACCGAATCATAGGACCGCTTGTATAGGCATTCTCCGCTCAAGAAGAACTTCGACGCCATTTTTTTGATATACTTTTGGTTAGATGCGGTACTTTTCTCAGGAAATTCCTGTGTTTGAAGATATACCTTGATATCATGATACCACGGCCTGCCGTCAGGCTCTTCTGTCGTGGCCATGCAATAAGCCGGTTTCTGTAAGACCTCTATCTTTAAAGGTTCAACTTCTAACCCACTTGTCACTCGTAGCATTGCCGATAACGTAGCCAGAGCATCGGCAAAACTGTTTTGAGTCCTTGGCAAGTATTTAAACGAAATGTCTTCAAACTCTTCCACCAACTCCTCTAAATAGACGTGATAGGGCTGCAACTTAGTATCTCTAGTTTTCCACTTAGTCTGAAGAATAATGAGGGTTGAATCGCTGAACACCTTAAGTCGAGCTACTCTCATTTTGATTGCCACTTGTAACCTGAGGATGTATGCTTCATATTCAGCGATATTGTTCGTGTAAGGAAATATCAATTTCGCTGCGACCGGATAATGTTGTCTGCCTGGGGATATTAAAACTGCCCCGATACCTGATCCTAACAAGTTTACGGCCCCATCAAAATACATGGTCCATACATACTCATCAATTCACATGACTCTATCCTTTAGCGGATTCAAATCCTCATTTTTCCCACAATTTTCAGCCAAGACATCAGCAATTATTCGTCCTTTGACTGATTTCTGAGACATGAATTGAACATTAAATTCTGAGATGAGAATCTGCCATTTTGCCAGTTTTCCGACCAAAGCGGGTTGATTGAGCAAGTATTTAATGGGATCACACTCTGTTACAAGCAATATCTGATGGTGCAAACTGATAGTGCAAAGTGTATTGCCTCAATCTGTGTAGCACCCAGATCAATGTTGCGCACGTTCTTTCGGCTTCGGAATAGTTCATCTCAGAGGCGGTGAACTTCTTACTCAAATAATAAATCGCACGCTCTTTTCCATACTCTTCACTTTTCTGAGCAAGCATGGCACCTAAGGACTCACTGTGGATTGTAAGGTACAGGATCAGAGGTTGCCCCGGCGTTGGTGGAACAAGCACCGGCGGATTCATCAAGTAGTGCTTAATCTTGTCGAACGCCACTTCACACTCTTCATCCCATCTATCCAGCTCATTCTTCTTGAGGAGTTTAAAGAAAGGCTTCGCTGTCTTAGATAGCTGAGAAATAAATCTGGCTATATAGTTTAGTCTACCCATTAAGATACGAACTTCCTTCATCGAAGAGGGAGATTTTATTTCACAAATGGCTTTCACTTTTAACGGGTCAATCTCAATCCCTTTGTTACTAACAATGAAGCCAAGTAGTTTGCCAGAGGCTGCCCCGAACACGCATTTTGCCGGATTGAGGCGTAATTTGAACTTGCAAAGCCTGTCGAATAATTTCGTCAAGGTTTCTATGTGATCTTCTCCACGCTGAGTTTTTGCAATCATGTCGTCAACATAGACTTTAATCTCATTATGCATCATGTCATGGAACAACGTGACCATTGCTCGCTGGTAAGTTGCCCCAACATTTTTGAGACCGAAGGGCATCACTTTGTAATGAAATGTCCCCCATGGCGTGGTAAATGCCGTTTTCAACTTATCATCCTCGTTCATCAAGATCTGATTATAACCTGAGAAACCATCCATGAAGGAGAATAGTTCGAACCCAGCTATGCTGTTCACAAGCACATCAATGTGTGGGAGTGGAAAATCATCTTTAGGACTAGCTTTGTTCAGATCTCGGTAGTCAACACACACTCGAACCTGACCGTCTTTCTTCAATACTGGGACTATATTAGCGACCCATTCTGAGTATTGGATAGTCTCAATAAATCCCACGTCAAGAAGCTTCATGACCTCTTCCTTGATCTTCTTTGCCAGTTCTGGCTTAGCTCTTCGCGGCCTTTGCTTTACAGGCTCAACCGAAGGATCAGTCGGTAGACAATGTTCGACGATCGATCGATCGAGACCCGGCATGTTAGCATAAGACCAGACAAAGATGTCTTGATAATCCTTCAACAATTGGGTCAAGTGGTTGGCCACATCTTTAGGGAGACATGCTCTAATCTTCACCTCTCTAGGATTCTCCGTGTCGCTAAGATTGATCACCACGGTTTCTTCAACAGTCAGAGGCTTAGATTTCTCATGGATTTCCAAGTTCCGTCGTATCTCTTCATCATTCGGATTAGAATCGTCTGAGTCATCGGATTGACTTGCATCACATATATGAGAATTCATGATTCCCTTTCCTTCGTATGCCTCGAGATTAGTACTGAAACATGAAAGAAAGGGATCAAAAAGACAAGACATGGCTTAACTACATGCAATTTTCGAAAAATTGATCCTTGTTTTTTTGAAATTCATTTTGCTTTCAAAGACCTCGAAACGAGAATTCTTGAGAAGCCCAACCCTCAGTTCTTACCGTAGATGACAAATTTTTCAATTGTTGGTTATCATCATCGGGTTGGTGGGGCACTTCAACAAGATTCAAAATGATAAAAACTGCCGTAATTTTACTGATATCAAATCAATGAATTACATCTTATTGGATTGAAAAACCTAAGTGCAACATGAATTGGAATGAAAATCGGAAAAAGCAATAAAGATTCCCACGCAAGGGAGATACGAAAATTAGAAATAATTACTCTTGAGGGCCAGCGCCCAACCCTTCAAGTGGTCCTTCAGTGATTGCACCAATAGAGGTTTCAACAAACCAACCAGCGAGGTAGGGTATACCATCATTAAAGTCAAAATCCACCACCCTCGACTTCGGCTTCTTGAAAATACAGGGTGGATAGTCATCCTCAGAATCATCAGACAAACTGACAAAAATCGCTTTACCGTACTTCTTAGGCGAGTCAGTTAGGGCTTGTGGCGGCTTAGGGAAGATAAGCCCGAGATCATCCTCGATTGGGCTCGGCTTTAAATGCTCATGTTCCCCCACTAATCCAGCCGAGTGAAAGGTGTGGTTAATAGGAGGTGGTAAGGGACTTTGACCTACTCTTCGGCTTCTGTAACAACTGTGGCCTTGTCCGCGGCTTCCGGGCCCATGATACCCCAAACCAGCCTTGTGGGATTGTCCATTTGTCTCAATCGGGGCATGAATACCTTGGCCTTCCTTCCCAAGACCCTGACCTGGCTCAAAACCATTACCGACCATGACCTTGGCCACCATGATAGCTACATTAGAAACCTCAGGAATAGGCAACGGCATATCAGAGGAAGCCTGAACAACTTGAACTATCTCAAATGAATGATAGCTATCCTCCTCAACATGATCGGGGTCTATGTATGGGATCGATGTCGCATTGAAGATTCGGTAATCTTCATCTCCATAAATTGTAACCAACTTTGCTTCAGCCACAAACTTGATCTTCTGATGCAAATTGAAGGGCACTGCGCCTGCATTGTGGATCCATGGCCGTCCCAGCAAGAAATTGAAAGCAGAATGGATATCCAGCACTTGAAAAAGAATATCGAACACTGAAGGTCGGATTTGCAGCTCTAAGTTAATCTGGTCTATCACATCCTTCTTTACTCCATCAAAGGCTCGACCAGAAGTCTTGGTTGCTTGCATGGTAGATGGATCAATGCCCTGTCTTTTCAAAGTAGCCAACGGGCATAAATTCAAAGCTGACCCGTTATCAACAAGCACCCTAGCCATGTGAGTCTCCTTGTACTTCACTGATATATGAAGCGCCTTATTATGACCACGTCCCTCAACTGGGATTTCTTCATCATAAAATGCTACTTGATCCTTGAGGAGAATCGTCCCGACAAACCCTTCTAGCTTATCTTCTTCAATAGTCTCGGGCACATGAATCTCACTTAAAACCTTCATTAAAGCACTCCGATGCTTATCTGATGTCTGGAGAAGTTCCAACAACGAGACTTGTGCAGGTAACTTTCTCAGCTAATCAATCACGCTATATTCACTTAGCCTTAATCACAGCTAGGAATTCCTTCGCTTCTTTCTCAGCCACTGGCTTGGCCGGTTGATTATCGGCATAAGTTCGCCCTGACCTTGTTATCAAATCAACGTCGTACGACCATGGAATCATCTTGTTACTTTTATAAGCGTAGGGCTGAGGTGATGCCAGGACCAATACTTCCGAAACATCGGGTATAATGATCCCGAGGTCATCGTCAGAGGTGTCCTTGAGAGGGGGCATGTCAGGATCCAACTTAACTTGTTTATCGGTCATCATTGCGAGTTCTTCATTCCAGTCGATGATAACTTGAGATATGGTGGCCACTACCCCGAATTCATCTGCTGTCCCAATCATTCCCTCTCTTACCAACTCATCCACTTTCTTTTCTATTTCACCGAATGACACCACTTCACCAGTCGAAACATAACCAGCTCGGACTAAAGCATCGAACATATCCTCAAAAGGGACCCTGAAGCCTTGAACCTGCTTGACTCCCGGGCCAAGGACAACATTTGCACTGCTTGAATGATCAGGGAGTGGATTGTTTTGCACATTGGGCTTACCGACTGGCTGTAAAGCAAACGCTCCAGTCTCGAGTAGATCCTGTACTCGATGTTTAAGCACTTGGCAATCATCTGTCGAATGCCCTACCTCACCTCTATGGTAATCGCATTTCTTCGACGGATCATACATCGCAAAGCCAGCAGCGTTAGATCTTTGTGGCTCTGAATTCAGCAAGTTCTTCCTTAGCATCGCCAGTACCTGAGATAACGTCCCAGGAAGTGGACTAAACTGGCGAGGTTTGCGCTGCTGGCGTGGGTCCTGCTGGCCTTGCCACCCACAAGAGGTAATCTGCTAAGTGCTAAATTATAGTTTCGGGGCCTGTGCTGGCGTCTTCTGTACATAAGTCATGTTGACTTCGGGGACATACTCTTTGTCCTTCTTACTAGTAAATCTCTTGCCCGATGAACCTGACTCACTGTACCATCCTTTCTTGAGCCCGGACTCAATCTCCTCACCTATGGCTATCAGCTGGCTAAAAGATTGGACAGCCATCACTAACATTCGTGAACGAACCGGCTGCGGTAGGGTGGACATGAACAACTTCGTTAAATCACGTTCTGAGGGTTCAGGCATGATCTATCCCGCCATGTTCCTCTAGCGAGTGGTACACTCCTTTAGAGTCTCGCCCTTTTTCTGCTCAGCTCTCTCCAGGTCTTCCCTTGTAATAGTAACATCGAGATTGAACTTGAAGTGCTTGATGATAAGGTTTGCCACCTCTTCCCACGAGTCCTTCCGGTTGATCAGGTGGTTGGTATACCACCTCATTGCAGCATGCTTCAAGCTTGCTTGGAAGGTTTGGATCATTAGGGGTCCATTAGAAACATATTTATTCATGAGCCCCTGGTACATCTCGATGTGCTGAATTGGATTTGAGGTGCCGTCATACTTCTCGAAGGCTGGCATCTTGAATTTATCGGGCACTTGGACCTGGGCAAAAAATAGACAGATCAACAGGCGAAAAACTTTGAGTTCCCTCCACTTCACGTAACCTCTGGTCGAGCTTAGCCAACAACTTGGCATTCTCATCGTTGGGGGTGAATGAAGAACAGGGGCCGCCTGAGACGCACTAGTGTCAATCAAAATGACATCATCTAGTTGAAAGGTTGGATTAGTATTCACTGCAGGAGCTTTGTCGAGGCGGAGGCCTTGACGGGTTGGAGGTGGAATCTCCGATTAAGAGGCAGCATTGATCTGTTGCTGCTTGGCCATGAGATCACTCATCATTTTGGATATGGCAGTCGCGGTCTACTCATTGATTGTATTCATGTGTTCTTTCAGCTTTTTGTCAATCATGGTCGCAATCTCGGCTTGATTGGCCATCTTTCTTTTGGTCACCAATCAAGTATTATGAGGATGAGGGGGATCCGTGGAAAATTACCTGCAAAAAGTAACGATCGAATAAATACAACAAGTAAGAATAGCGAGTCGGTCCATGACATCCTCTAGACCCTTAAGATGAAATTTCTTTCGAAAGACCTATTCGTCCAGTAATCTCGAAATTCCATATTGCTTTATTCAGTAATAAATAAATAAATAAATAAATAAAAACCTGGACTAATTCCAAAATTATAGCTTAATGTTTCTCATTGAATTGCCCAAAATGAAAGATGTCTCAAAAGAATTCTTAGAAAGATCGTCCAGCAACATTTATTACCAGAAAACATCAATAGCATGAAGTACAAATGTAAGCTAACATTCCATCCTAAAAAGAAAGAAAAACTCCCTAAGCCAAACAAGAAATCAGACGGTTTTCCTCTTTTTAGAGGCCACGTGATCTATAGACGAATGGGCCTTCAAGGCATGCCGTAATCATGCATTCTCTTCAGCTAGAGCATCTGCCTTATCCTGAGCCTTCATCGCCTTTTCTTCGCTAATTTTGATTTGGGTCTGAAGAGTATGCCGTATTGTCACAACCGGGATCTTCGGGAGTATTTCAGCAAGGATGGTATGATACTGAACATACCGGGCCGTGGCAAAGTGACTCTTCATCCTTCCGGTGGGCTTATCCGAGGGCCAAATCAGCTTCAGAGTGGAACATTTCTGCCAGACTTCAGAATGACGCCTAAGCTCGACTTTGTAGGACTCGCCCTTCTCGAATTGGACTTGAAATTCATTGGGCCTGAGTGGAGGTAGGACATCCTGCAGAACTCGGAATTGTCGTGTAACTCGAAGGGGCTGATAGCAGGTTCCCCCATAAAATGCCCATCAAAGATACGGGCTTCTGATCGCCATGGTATAGTCGAGCCTCAACCTTCTGAAACCACACAACTTGCCAAAGGAAAATCTTAGAGCTTGGATCCTTGAACAGATGGACCCATTGTGTATAGTGCAAACTCTTAGTTTGATCTTGTATTTGCTTGAACCTTAAAATAGGGTTATCAGTCATGCCCATTTCAAATACAATCATATTTTCCCCAAATTGAGAAAGGTGTGAGAAAAGCCAGATTTGTAAAAGCTCAATCGGGGCTCGAAAAGTTCTATCTTTTTCTTTCTTGAATCGTGTCAGACATATGAAAGTTTTTGCCAGAATTGTGTTTATAAAACTAACTCCACCACGTATTTGTTTTATCGTCCAAGCTATCACCGGATCAATAGCATTTTGATGGAATGGAAAAATGATGAGTCCAAAAAAAGCTAAGATAAAAATCTTAGACCTCATGAGGACGGAGTTATTTTTGAAACATTCAATAAGAAAAGATAATAGGCATGCTTGACAATTACCCTTTAGCACTTTTTCAATTTCCTTTTTAGTCAAACTCAAAAATTCAGCAAGCGCTATCACAGGATCTACCTTAATGGGTGGTTCAACTATCTCCAAATCAATCGATTTCCCAATGGCAATACTGTATTCTTCCAGAGTTTGTGTGAGCTCAAACTTACCTCTCAGCACAAATGTGGTCATCTCGGGGCACCAAAAATGAGCAAGTGCCTGCATGATCCCGCTTTGAACATCTATGTCTAGAATTGGCAGCATGAATCCAATGCGCTTGAGAACGTACTGCTGACCATCTGGCTTCAACTGGCCCCATAACTTTTTGAGCTCTGGCTTCGGAGTAGGCACGAAACGGATATCGAGGCGACCCATTCTTATATAGACCACGTGCCAAATGACTCAACCAAAATCATGGACCGACTCAAAATAAGATGAAGAAAACTAAAGATAAAGCTCAAGAAATTACCGTCTTTGGGGAGAAAGTGTCAATAACAGAGACATGCACATGAATTGTGAGTTTAAATCTTAAACTATCTACCCTAAAGGCTTTTGCAAAGTGAAATGATGAACGGAACGACAGGTCGCAGCCTCGCGTACAATCATCATGACTAGTCGCGGCCTCGCATACTATAGTCATAACTAGTCGGGTCCAATCACTTCGGCTCGGTTCGGTCGACAAGGGCAACCTCCATGCGTTGTAGCCTCACGTGCATGTGGACGACCCTTGAGCCATTTTTTAGAAAAATTTTCGAGATCCAAATGGGATAACCTTTAGCGAAGCCTTACCACCAAGGTTAAAGAACCATCCAAATACCATCTTAAAACTATGGGTGTGACCTAGGTCTGGTCACAGGTTGTGTGTAGTGTAGTGCAAATACTGTAAATCATGCACAACAATTATATGCAAACACCGCTTCAATAGTACAAAAATTAAATCACAATTCTAATCACCAAACCTGCAAAATAAAGGGTTAGCCAATCACTACTCCCCTTATAACTCCCATCCTGTAAAACCATTTAACACCTAAGAATGAGAATTCAATCAAATTTTGTCAAATCGAGTGATTTTTCCATGAAAATTTTTTTTGGCCTAAGTCTTCCTTAAATTTTCAAACAAAAAAAAAATTCAAGTAATCCCCAGCGGAGTCGCCAAGCTGTCGCGACCTAAAAAATTGAGTTTTCCGATCTTAGGCTAATGGATTACTAGATCAATTAAATTAACTAACCTAGCTCGAGTTCTCCCAAACTCTACCAATTCGCAACTTAGGTCCAATTATGAGCATGCAAATATTTTTAATGAGAGTCGCCACTAATCATTTAAGGTAGGTTGATTAGAAACCTAAATAAAATAGCGAGAGTACTATTTTATTTCTGCGAACCAGAGATTATAAATCCGGGGACTTAGTTACGCTAGATTACCCTAACGCCCTTTCGATACCAATCTCAAGAAAAATACTCAATTTGACAATTTTGATAAATCCTGACTTAGAGTTCAAAGGTGCAGAAATTTTTTTTATTTTCTTTTATGAAATTTTTTTGTATTTCCGAATTTAAATTCAAATTACAAATTTTTTAGTAAAAAAAATATAACCGCTAAATCTTTCGAATTAAGTTTCGATCTGAAGCCTGACAGATCGATCATAAAATTTGAAATATCCTCTATGAAAATAACTCTATCTAAAGCCTGACAGATAGATTTATTTCCATGTGTGCGATTGCGGATTAGGAAATTTTCCTAATCGATCACATCTTGAAAAAAATTTGATATATTAAATATCTTGGATATATTCAAAAGATTTTAAAAATTTTAAATTCTATCCAAATTTAACGAGTAATAGATATCCAAGATTTCAAAAAAAAACAAGAAATAAATCCTAATTGAAATAATTCCTATTGTTCAAATATGCAAAGTTAGATATCAATAATCACGAATTAAGCAACAAAATATTCAAATCAAATCAGGATAAGATAATTACCTGATTTGCAGATTTCTTCCCAATTTTGAATTTGCAGCGGATCGGGATTATGGATCAGGATGGTGACCGGCGGTGCGTCGAGCCGAGACCCCTCTAGCCTGACCAGCCCTACCTTGTTCCACCACCAGCCGTCGCCATCCAGTCGCCGGAGCAGCCACCGACTACTGCCACTTATCACCGTCACCAACGCCCTTCTCTCTCTCCATCTTTCCTTTCATTTTCAGCTAGCACGACCTCCAACCGAGACCAACACCACCCCTCACCGTCACCACCATCTTGTGACCATCACAACCCGCCAGCCACCATTCGGCATCTCTAGTCGCCTTGTGCTGTCGGAAGCACCATCCGCCTCCGTCCACGACCGCAGCCAAGTTGCTCATCGCCACCACTTCACCTCCTCCTTCTTGCTTATTCGATCGGCCATCACCGCCATCACCACCATCACCATCATCGCGCCACCCTTGTTCCATCGTCCACCGGTGTCTCTTGCTGGTCCGCCGTCCTCGCCATAACTACTGCTTGCTTGGCTTTCTTTGCTTAGGCATCCTAGTAAGTGACTCTTTAAACCTTGGTTAGGATAATGGGTTATTAATGAACATGTTTAGGGGTTGTTTAGTGAGCTGTTTTGGGCTATTTAATGGCCTATTGTGGGCTGATCAAGTGGATTGAGTTATGGCTAATTTGTGATCACTTAGTGGATTGATTTGTGCTTGGCTTAGTGGCTGGATTAATGGGCTAAGGGCTGGTTGGTTATGGTGAATGGTGGACCGATCATGGATTGAATTGTGATTGAATAGGGACTGCACTCTTGACTTGTTGTGGCTGGTTGTAGGATTGACTTAGTGGTTGAATTGTGGTTTAATCATGTGGCCGATCTTATGTTGGTTTAATGGCTATTTGTGCTTGATTGATCCATGGTTGACGGAGCATGTTTAGTGGCTAATTCGATTAGATGTGGCTAACTTGTTTTGGTCATTCAATGGTTGAGTTGAGATACTTGATGGCTGATTTGGTGCATTGATTAGTGGATCATGCTAATCATGTGGAATCGAATGTGTTTCATGACATATTCAATCGTTGAGATTTGCACGTCATAAACACTCGGCATTGGTTAAGTTGTGAATATGAGAATTGGCATTGAGTGTATGATATGTGTGTATGGTCATGACACGTTCCGTCTAGGCGGAAGTTCTAGATGATGCCCCGGCGGGAGTTCAGATGCCATCTAGGCGGGAGTTCGGATGCCATCTAGGCGGTGGTTCTAGACGTTGCCGGTCGCAATAGAGGCTGGACTGATGCTTTTTTGTGGAATGCTGTCTGGTACCCGTCTTGCTGGGGGTGTTCGATCCCAGACGTTGCTGTGCCCGAAATAATGAGATGATGCACAGCTAGACAGGAAGACCGACGAGGGTTCGGTGTGGCCCGTGGGGTCATTAATAATCTGGGCAACTATGAATGTGATATGCATTGGATATGCTATGCTTGAGCGTAATGTTGGGTATGTCTGGGTTATCGACTGTATCATGCAAGATTATGCCGTAGTGGTCTCATATGTGCTTGAGGAGTAGCTTGCCATGCTATAATGATTTCTAACGTGTGGGATTGATAATGGGCTAAGGCAAGGTAAGGACGCCTGTGGTTGTTCATGGCATGTTCAATGCTCGAATTGCATGTTTATGATTGTCCGGAGATATGCGTTAGCCTAAGCGAGGCTTAGGGAGTTTACTTATTGAGATTATCTTATTGTTGTGTTCTAACCATTTCAGATCCTCGACCATGAATGGTCCTCCGTAACATTTTGGGGTACCGATGGAGTACCCTGTAGGTGAGGATAGGGTTTTCATTAGGCATACCACAACTTTGTGGGTGGATGAAAGGTTTGCGTTTTGGAGGCCGCACACCTTTTTGGGATGGATTTATCGAGATGGGGATGAGTTGCATGGTCCACTCCGAGGATTCGATGTTCCCCTTGATGATGGTGTAGGGAAGTGAGATCCCATGGAGATAGATCCTCCCGATGGGTCGTCACTGATCTTGACACTGGCCCAAAGGACTCAGACTCCAACTCGGTCCACTCACTAACTGACTCGGGGACGCCTCCGAGGTACTGCAGGGACTAAGGATAGGCTTAGTCGTCCCGCCTTTTTGGAGCGCCCTCTTTTGTGTAGAGAAGGTAAGCTAACCGACTGCCCGATCCTTTTTGCTTGTGCGTGGTTCTTAGATATGACTGTTGATACCTAATTTTTAGCTCATTTTTTCATACTGTCAAAAATCTCAAAATTAGGACTAGGAATCTTTCCCAAGCCTAGAAACCTATTTCTAGACCAAAAATAAACTTTTTAGCATTTTCCTGCATTTTTATTTATTTTATTTTAGCTAAAATAAGTGAGAAAATAAAGAAAAATAGCAAATGGAATCAGAAAATTCCATAAAAATAGTTATTAGTCTTCTTCTAAATTCAATTTCACAAATGACTCATCAATTTTGGAAAATCTCAATCGCGCATGTGTTTTTCCCAAAATTGGGTAAAATTAAACCCGAATTGAACAAAAAATGCAATTAAATCTTTTCTAGTCATTTTTAAGTCATAGTGTCTTCACAAAAAATTATTCTAGGACCTTGAATTACATAATGGTCGGTCCAATTGCACAATTTGTCATAAAAATAAAAAATCCCCAAAATTCAATTGAAAATTAGGAATTTTGAGCCCAAATTGGGAATCGTGTCCAATTCAAAATTGTCGAACCACGAGACCATCATTTCTAGCATTAATCTAATGTGGGTAATTCAATTTTGGCACCAATTTTGCCTAATCAGGTCATTAGGGCATTGAATTAAACAAAACCCCAATAACTTGAATATATAAAGCTAAAAATCTTGGACATGATTATGACAAAAATTGGGGAAAATCACATATTTGGGTTCAAAATGTGATGAGGAATTCAATTTTGGGGTTTAATTTTGAAAATTGGGTCAAAATCGAGCTTAATTTGCTAATTTGGTCAAAACCAGGCTTTTCAGGTCGATCGGGTCAACCCGACCCGACCCGGCTACCCATCTTCTTTGCCCGACTTGCATAGAACGCAATGAACCCAGAAAAAAAGACGGTTCAACCCGCAACTTTGCTGACTTACTTTGGGCAATTTAGCACGTGAAAATCAAGTCAGCTAGCTAGAGAATCTCCGGCTGGCGCTAGGGAATTATCCCAAATGATTCAAGGTTGGTAAATAACAAACTTTGAGTGGTAAATTGATCAATAAAAACAAGAAAAAACTGAACGTGGTGGGAGGAGCTATTTGACGAAAATCCTGAGAGAAAGAGAGAGAGAGTTAGAGAGAGAAAGAGTGGGTAGAGGTTCCTAAGATCGAGCGATTAGCGCTATTTCGACAGGAAAAGCGCCGGCAAATCGATCCTTGTAGTGAACCTCCTCACCAGAGGTGTCAAGGCGAGCTGACCGTGAAGCTTTGAAATCGAGCTCCGGCCGGTCGATCCAGGACCTTTCCAGCGAAACCGAGGCCATCAACTTGGAGAGAAAGTGTCAAAGAATCACCCTACGGTCTCTGCTTGCACCGAAACTTCAGACTTGATCTCCATTGAAGCAGGTAAAGTCCAATCGTGCTCATAGTTCGGTAAAATTCCAGAATAGGTATTTGAGTTTAATCGAGCTCATTCATGCCTGTTTCCTTGTGATTTTGCAATTATAGATGCTTAAAACATGTTATAATCATGTTTTACATTGTTTGATTACATTTCTGATTGAAAAACCTGCATAAATCGAGTTGGTCACCATTAAATCTTCTCACCGGAGCTCGGGAAACCTCACCGAAGAGTCACCGTGGCCTCAAGGCCGTCCAAGTTAGCTTCTCCTAACTTTGTTTGATAGATTGATATTCATTTTTGAGTGATTTAGACGGCTAGGGCAAATAGAATAGGGATTTAGAGCTTATGATGAGCATGGTTTAGGTTAGCAACAAATTAGCATTTTCCGACAAGATTTTTGCCTATCTGCGACGATCCGACGGCCAATCAATTGGTCTAGTTTGATAGAGGATGATATGAACTTGACACAAAATCAAAAATCAATCAAAAAGGCCGCCAAAGGCTCACCGACGGTGAGTTCAAATCGACGACCTCGAGAACGTCCAGCCCAGAATCACGCCCACTAGGTGTTCGGCAAAGTGCCGAAGAGAAACAAGCTAGAAACGGCATTGTTTTGGCTCTGTTTCTCACTAGAGAAGACGACCGACGCCGGCGCCAGCGAGGGTGAGGCCCGGTTCGGCCAAGGCGAACCGGCTTGAACCGGGCCAGTCCAATTTGTTTCTTGGTGGGAAAATTAAAAATTAATAAAAAATCAATAAAAAAATCAGAAAAATACAAAAAAAATTCAGAAATTCGAAAAATTTCAAAAAAATTAGAAAATTCATAAAAAAATAAAAAATTCAAAAATTTTCAGAAAATCCATAAAAATTCAGAAAATACAAATAAAAAATGTAAAAATTCAGAAAATCTGAAAAATTGGAAAATTTGAAAATTCATAAAAATTTTCAGAAAATCTAAAAAAATTGGAAAATTGGAAAATTCATAAAAATTTTCAGAAAATCATAAAAATCAATTCTCGATTAATGAAATTCTCAGAAATTCAATTTTCGAAAAAAAATAAAAAATTTAAAAAATTCACAGAATAGTTTAAAAACACTGTGGCCAACCTTGGAAAGTGAAATTTGAATTTTTGAAGTGCCTAAATGGCATTTTTAAGAAAACCTCAAATGCAGGGGTTATAACCCTTAAAAAATCCTAAAACCCTAAAAAGACACAAATCATGAAATGAACAAGCCTTTAGGGCTTCAATTAGGGTTTGGATGTTTTTGGGTGTATTTTGATTTTTAGAGATAATTTAGGATTGTTTGGTTTGATTGACATTGATTGCCCATTTAATTCTTAATTGATTTTCCCCGCAATTAGAATGGATAGAATTAGTGAGTAAACCTCGGAAACTTGCATGACATGTTAGACATCCTATCATTCTTAGGTACCGAAAGGGCGTTAGGGATCTCAATTTGGGATCATTAACGTAACCAAGTCCCAGTACTCAAAATCTCTTATTCGTAGAATTATGGTATTTCTCCCATACCCCGATTAGGTTTCTAGTCAACTTACCAACAATGACTAGTTGCGACTCCAAAATTAAAAACTTAAATCAAATAGGAAATTATCATCCACTGTCACGTGAGTTATGATCTGGGAGAGACCCTTGCACGGAAATACCTCCTTAGCGCGCATACCCCGAAAACCCAAAAAGAAAGCGCGGCGCGATAGGTTTGGCGACTCCGCTGGGGATTTACCTTTTTTAAGTGGACTTAGGCCTAGATAGAATGATACACTTATGTTTTGTGCTTGCAAGGATCCCAGGTACATCTCGCTAACGATAGTATTAAATAGTTTTGCAGGCGGGTGGTATAGTATTTGCTAATCCTCGTTTTGCAAGATGGTGTTAGGATTGAATGTGGTTTGAATGAATTTTATAAGTGTTGTTTGGTCATTAATTACTATGCATGTTTTTAAATTGCTTAGCACTACACTATTAGCACACACCACCCGTGGCCTAACCCTGGCTACATTTAGGAATACCATTAGGAGGTATATGTTTAGGCGAAATTATGAGCCGATTGCTCATGGAATCGTTTAAATGCAATACCGATCACCGAGGTGGACTAATATTCCATTACTTTAGGCCGATTGCCTATTGGAATGGAATCCCTTGTCCATTAAGATGGTAACCTTTAGCCTTTAGCATGCCCTACCCTTTTAGGCGTCAAAACCTCACTGGTTGCATTCGCTTATCTTTGTAGTTGGCATACCTAAAACCAAACAAAAACGTTCTGATAAGCAAGTATCGTTCCATTCCATTCTTTTACAATTATGCAAGTTAGTTGGCACATTTTCAAAAACAATGCCTAAATGACATTCAATGCTTGGTCTAAATGCCTTTTCATATTAGAATGGATGATTAGGGTGTCATACTCCATTTGACCATTCTTTCATTTTTAGATGAAATGTATAGGTCCACGGCGGATTTTCCATATAATTCAAGTGCTTATTCATTCATTTCAATGTATTCGAAGTTGTGAACCATAGTTTAGGACTTTATGGTCTAAATGGAGTATGACAGAACGGGTATTTACATCACACATTGAATTTGTCCATAATTTCAAGTATATGCTCTTTTAAGGTCTAAATGGACTCAAAGTGACATTTACATTACTTTCTAGACATGCAAGTGTATTTTACCTCCGTCTTACCTCAAAAGGACATATGATTGAAATGGAGGCATTAAAATTGATTCGTAATCCATGGTGATTAATACCAAATCTTTTTGCATGATTAGGCTCAATGGGAAAACTAGACATCAAAGTAATTCCCATTCCTCAAAAGGAGTTCGTTGCTTGGTGGAAAGACATGTCAAAGGACAGCCAAACTTATGTCACGCACTGAACCCCTCGAAGCGCAATCATCCCACGTACCGGTCGAATTTGATGCGACGTCCCCAGGCCGCGTCACCGACCCAACTCTCAACACTGAACATAAGGCACATGCAAAAGCAATAATTAAAACACCCGTACAAAACAATACATGACCAAGGGTAGCAGGAACGTCGAACAATCAAAAGCCTATTAATCAAGACTTGCATTGAGCTTCATACAATGTCCACGATACACCAATATAAATCACCAAACAAAAGCGGGTCAAAGGCCACTACTAACAAGATCCCTAAGTGGCCAAGGAGGAAGTCTAAGGTAGGGCTACAATCAAAAGGTTACTGGCCCGACCTAAGAGAGGTTAAGGCTGATCTTAGGAAACTTAATCGAGATCAGATCCTGATGACTTAGACTCAGCCTCGATTATCTCATCTTCTGAATCCATCTGCTCGACCTCGCCAACCTATTCGGGATCCTACTCTATGGGCTCCGGATCCTCATATGAATCGAGTACACCAGGCATCCTCTAACAGGGGGCTGAAAAAACGGGGTTTAAACAACTATGAGACGAATCTCAGTGAGTAGGCCTCCTAAACCGAAACTAGGCTAACGTGCACCTCCCGATAAGCAAATCAACACAACAACGGACCATAATGTCAATCAAATAACCTAGGCCCTTGATCCCGGTTCGCTTACCTTGCTGACCTTGCAGGTTAGGCAATAACAACAGGATAATCACAACACATGCGTGTACACACTTGGCCACACGTATGCCACACACATGCTCATGCTCAAAGTATTCATCTCGCATGCCATTCACCGAGTCTTGCACACTCGCACACTGGCCCATGCATTTTTATGCATGCAATTTCTATTCTCATGCCATGATTTCCATCAGTCGCAAACGGCACACTGGCTCAATGCTCAATTATTAACTCATAGCTCGACCCGCGTAAAACGCATCAGGTCTGACCCGTGCCAATGCAACAGGTCCACATAATCACAACACTCCATGGCCAGCGTAAAAACGCCCCAGGCCCAGTGTCTCTAGCCCGCGTCAAAACGCATTAGGCGCAACATCGATCTCCTTACGAACCAGAGCCCGCGTAAAACACATCAGGATGGTCGTCTTTCGGACGTACCGGGCATCATTCCTCGTAAAACGCATCAGGACGGCACACCCCGCGTAACACGCATTAGGGCGAATCGTGATCACACATACATACAGCCAGTTATTATATGAACCTCGCGCAACACGCATCAGGGCATTTAGGTGATCACATGCTCATGTCAGGCACGCATTCTCGCACAATCTCGTCTTATGCCCCATTCTTGACATACACAATGCGTGGCCATGCAATGCAATTCAATGCAACATGAGCATCAACCAATCAAGGGCACCCAATCAAATTCACATCACCACACCGTGCCCAATATACAAACAACATGCTCACTTGGCCCATTAATTCCGTGCGGCCCAAAATCACATTTCATAATTCCATACTCAGTACAAGCCATCAGTTGGCCAATCACACTTCGCACGGTTCGACCACACGAGCACGTGACATGACATATCACAATTACGCACGAGTCACTCAAGAATCAACCAATTCGGATAATTCCGGCAATTCCTACAATTAAACCCCAATATGCCTAATCCAGTCCAATAATCCTCCAATGGACAGCCATCAAACCAGCTAGTCCGCGGCACATTCGACCCCAATTGGGTCTCAACGAGCAACAATCAACGATAATCCATCAACCCAGGCACACCCGAAAATCGCACAGTCAAATTTCCAACTTGCCGATTTCTAATCCATCGAAGTTCCAAAGCGGACAGCCACTATTCATCCCAACCTTGACTTCCGATTTAACTCTAATTGGCACAATAAACCACTAATCAGTTCGAGAGAGAGAAAAACCGAGAAAACACAAAAATTGGATCCAAACTGGGCAGTTGCACAGTGACCGAAATCCATTTGAAATAAATGGTAAATCAATTTCAAAAATTATGAAATTTGGATATGTTGTACAAAACATCTCAAGGAACATTTTCCATGAAAAACTCGAAACCCAGTTCTAATATTAAGCATCTCGTTTTGATACTCAAAGTCAGACGAAATCCGGTTCGCTCGGACAGCCCCTCAGGCCATCAAAATACAACTCATTCGGTACCCAAATCATTTTGGAAAACCTTGAAATTTTTATATGTTATAGCCACAAATGTCCCCAACAAGTTTTGTGAAGGAAGTATTTTGAAAATAGGCCTGTAAAACTTTATAAAAATTCGAACAGACCCGAAGGTCGGGTGAACAGTAAATCGGGCAGTTTTATTTTGGTTCAAAGATGGATTTCCGAATGGCATCAAATGATTTCCAAAAATTCTCAAATTAAAATATGTTATACTTGAAGATGTTAGAAACAACTGTCATGAATAACACTTCTTCAAATTCGGCCCACACAAGTCACACAAAAAATAACAATATCCGGCGACGCAACAGTAACCGTACCGAAAATCAACAAATATGCATCACCAAGCAAATCAAGCTCAACAAACCATTAATCCAATTATCCACAGCCTTTAAACCATCCCTAAATCATCACCTTAGGCCATTAAAGTCACCACAACTTCAGCCCCAAATCAGCCCACACTAATTAACCCCTAAAATACCCTAATAGCCCATAAACTTGTCCAAAGTGCACATAATCCTAATTAGGGGTTAGGATTTCCACTCACTTGGATTCCTAAGCTCCTTACATGGCTGAACAAGTGGGGAAAATGGGTGGGTTGAGCTGATTCCACGGCGGCGCGCGGCTATTCCGGCGGACAGCGCACCAAGGCAGGGGCTGATCACACGGCTAGGGAAGGGAGAGAGAAAGTGGGACGGCTGGATGGTGGTGGTGCTAGGCGTGGAATGGCGGCAACCGGCGGCGGCACCGGCGAGCGGCGGCGCTCCGGCTTAGCTTGGCTTCTCATGGCCAAATGATGGAGGAAAATAGAAGAGAGGGAGTTGGCGTGGCAGGAGGGGTCTGCTGGCTGATGGTGAGAGGAAATGGGGGGAGAGAGAGTGGTCAAGGGGGTTAAATGATTGGTTTGACCCACTTTTCCTTAATTCCAATTTTGCCCCTTAAACACTTGGTTCTCATTAATCCAAGTCAAAATATCTAAGGGTGTTTTGGTCTTTCACCCCTTGAATTATTGGGCTGAAATATACATTAAAATATCCAATTTTAATCCCCAAAAATGGCCCAAAATTCGGAACCCTAAAAATGAGTCATAGGGGCAAAACGGTAATTTTCTGGTCCCGGGTCGAAATTCCATTTTTCGACCGTACCAACCCCAAATGTGTGTGGACAACATAATATGACGTCAGATTCACAAAAATAACCTTTTAAGCCCTCGAAAATCGACTGCAAAGTTTGGAGGGGCAAAATAGTAATTTTTCACTTCCGGGTCGAAATTTCATTTTTCGACTGTACACACTCCAAATATGCGTGGCCACCCTAAAACGGCATCGACCTTGAAAAATGATCTCATACGACCTCGCGATGTCGAAGTCCAAAGGGGTAAAATCGTAATTTTTCCAATTTCAGTCGAAATTTCAATTTTTGGCCGGACTAGCCTCAAATGTATGTGGCCACACCAAAATGACATTGGTCTTGCAAAATAGTCGCAAACACCCATAGAATTTCGACATCGAAGTTCGGGTCCAATTTAGTTATCAAAATTGCTCAATTCAGAATTTTAGAGCCTCTCACTGACGGGTGGCTGTTTAAGGGTTACGCGTATCGACCTAGGGTCACTTGAGTCGTGACGGTCTCGATTACCGGGAGAACGCAAGGAATTATTGGTTATTCTAGGGGTCACTATCGTTTGGTTCAGGTTTGGGATTTGTTCGCCACTCGTACTCTCGATCGTGCTGAATCACCCGCGATCCGATCGTACGTCGTTGGCCAAACCAAATCCGTTACCTTCCTAGGATCGGCCCACACTGGCCCAAAATACTTCCCTGCCATTTCTCGGAATCGGTGCCCGATTCGCGATCAGGTGCCCAATTCGCGATCGGGTCCCTGATCCACGTACCGTTTTCCTAGTTAGCCTTTCCCATGGGTCAGTATCCCGCGAGGGGCTAGCTCTGGGCTAGACGTACTAAAATAAGATGAGAAATAATATCCACTTCGTCGGATCCCGGAAATGAGTCGAAATTCAGGATGTTACAACTTATGTTCAAAAAAAGCTTGGATACCTTTTCAAGCTCACACATATAGAACTTCAAGTCGGCTTAGTCCAAGCTTTGGCACATTTTTGAGAGGTTTCCGTCGCCACATTCCAACTTGGAGAACATGAATTGATACCAACATTAGAAGAATATCAAGCTGCCATTGGAATTAGTTTTAAGCTTAGGGTCGTAAAGTCACCCATTTGACTTAATCCTGTGAGCCTTCTAGCTAAATTCCTTAACCTCAAAACTTCCAAAATTGAAAAGCTAACCAAATCAAACACGGGTAGATTTCCATTATCCTTCCTAGTAGCCAACTTTTCAAAACTTCCTGGGGAAATGGGAAACACTTCAGCCCGGGTATTCATTCTAGCTTTTTTCGGCTTTATTCTATTCTCCGTGTCTAAAACGGGATTAGACCCTTTAATCGCTGTGATTGCGAGAAAAGCATGTCTTAAGTGAGACTTTTCTAATATGCTTCTTGCCCAAACTATCAGTTCCTTAAACACATACCAAAATCGTGGGAGGGGTATCTTTCAAGCTTCTACTGGTCTTTTGTCATTATGGTTCATCTCACACATTCAACCATAGTGTCGTTTCATGAATATTCACGAAATTTGTTCAGTGATAAATCCAATTGAACGATATATTAGTCTCCAAAGCAAATTACCCAAACAATCTTTCTTAGATTGGGCTAATTTCATTATAGCTCTAACTCCTGATCAAATCCACTGGCGGATCAATTGGCTAAAGATTGACAAGGCGAAGATTACAAGCCGAGAGGCAAATGCGGTACCATTACTTGGTTTGAATAGAGGAGCAGCTTATTGCCCTCTAAGGGTTATTAGACAATTTGGATACTTCAGCAAGTTGAAGGATGGTATCCTACTACTCCAAATACGGGAACTTCAAACACTCCTGAAACACCAGTTGAAGAACCGGTCAGAAAAAAAGAACCGGTTCAAGAAAATCCTCCAAAGACTACACCCGAGGTAGTAAATTTGGAAGAAAACAATCCAACCAAGAAGACATCCAAAACAAAGGATAAGAAGAGGTCAAGAGATTAGCCAAAATTGAAAAGTGCTTAGCAAGTCAAGGTTATGAACTACAAAGGTTCGACAAGTTCTCGTTGTATGCGAAGGTGGTTGTTCCAGAAAATTATAAAGAATTAGAGTTCGTGAGCAAGTATGATGGCACTAGTTGTCCCAAAAGCCATTTGAAGTATTATCTCCGCAAGATAGCGAGATATTCAGATAACACGCTACTTCTTATTAGCATATTTCAAGATAGTTTGAAAGGAGCAGCCCTCGCATGGTACACAGCCCTCGACATAAAAGACTTCACTGAATGGGACCATTTGACGGGAGAATTTTTTCGCCAGTACAAGTTTAATATTGAAGTACTCTCAACTAGAGAAGATCTCGTTAGAATAGAGAAACGGAAGAATGAAAGATTTAGAGCCTATGCTCAGAGATGGAAAGCCGTTGCCTCACAAGTAAAGCCCGCCATAAGTGAAAATGAGCTCATAGATCTCTTTCTAAAATCATTGCCAATTGAGTATTATGATAAGCTTCATGTATTAGGTTGTCAAACATTTACCATGTTGATAAAGGTAGGTGAGAGAATTGAATGGGGATTAAAAGAGAAGAAGGCTCAAGAAATAGTAGCACGAAGGCCTTACCCCGGGAGAAAAGACAAGGAACCCATCCGAGAAGTGGCTATGGTGTCTAGCCCAAATACTCATCAAGCATCATTTCCAAAACAATCAAATGTCACTTGGAAAAATCCAAGGCAGTTTGAGCCAAAGAAAAGGCCCATGAGGCAATACACACCGTTGCCCCGACCTCTATCTTAACTATTACCAATGCTTCTAGAAAGGTATTTGATGGCCAAAGAAGTGCCAAGGGACAATCCTACAAGATTTTCTTCGTACGATAAATCAAAAACCTACAACTATCACATGGGAAAAAGGGGACATGATGTAGATAATTATCCCACTTTAAAGTACAAGGTTCAGCAGTTCATTGATAAGAAGATATTGAACTTTCAAAAGCCCAAGCCAATTGTACATTAAAATCTTCTTCCTGAGCATAATACAATAAACATGATCAAAGATGAAGAAACAATGATCAACTCTGATGATGAAGATGAATATAAAGTCAAGATTAAAGCTTCTTAATTAGGAGATGCCCGCTTTCATCAAGAAGTGCTCCTAAAAGGCGAGATTGTAGATAACTTCAGAGAAGACTCCGGAAGGTATAACTTCCAAGTGAAATATACCCCACCGCCATGGACATTCAAAAATAAAGTAATTGTGCATGATGGCTGGGGTGATATGGATGACAAAATCGGTCCTAAGAAGAAAGCTCCGTCTAAAAAAGAAATGCTCTAAGATAAAACAGATGAGGATGAAAAAGAAAAAGAAAAAGTCCAACAGGATGAAAGGCTTTTCACCTAGAAATCATCTAGGGAAGGCGAAACCGTAAACTTACTTGGTCAAGACAGCGGTAGATACAATTATCGTGTTAATTATACTCCACTACCATGGACATTTAAAAATGAAGATATTGTACCTGATGGATAGGGTGGTATGGACGAGGTCCCGATTAGCCAACTAAATCTCGAAGAGAATGAAGATCGAGAAGAGAAAAAGAAGAAAAAGACTCGCCGAGGTGATAGGCGATTTGCTCGCAAAGCACGGAGACAAGATGAAGTTGTTGATTTCCTGGGTCAAGATAGTGGCCGGTATAATTACCATGTCAAATATACACCCCCTCCATAGGCATTCAAGAATGAAATGATCATACCTGATGGCTTGGGTGGAATGGATGTTGACAAAGCCAATAGAAGCATGGTATCCATGATTACACTATTTTTGATCAAGCTTAATGAGGTAGATAAATATAATGAGGAAAAAAGTCCTGTCGAACCAATCATTATCCAACTTCTCATTGATCAACTAAAGATTGAAGGAGAAGAAATATAGCCTGTAATCATCACTTTCCCTCCAAAAGAAGAGTTTGATACTAGACGTGTACCTTGGGATTACTCTCCTAAAGAAATTGATGCCATAACCTGATAGGAGAAATGCTATGTCCCGAAAAAGGTGAGCATGAAAAGAAAGGAGTAACCGAAAAAGATGTTAAACAATTGCTTTCAGTCATGAAGACGAGCAAATTTGAGGTAATTAAACAGTTAAGAAAGATGCAGGCATAGATTTCTCTGTTGGATCTCTTCAAGACATCAGAAAGCCACAAAATGGTGCTTATGAAACTTCTCAATGAAGTATACATCCAGGAGATAATTAATGAAGTACAATTGAAGGACTTTGTTGGCACTATTCTTTTGAAAGATCAAATTGCCTTCTCCAATGAAGATTTTCCAATCGACGGGCGTTCTCATAATAAGGTGCTATATATTGCCGTCAAATGCCGGGGCAAAGAGGTATCACGTGTGCTGATCGATAATGGTTCCACACTTAATTTATGTCCACTAAGCATATTGCATCGCTTGGGGATTAGCGAAGAGCTCATCAAACCTTCTAAGGTAACTGTGTGCTTGTTTGATAGAATGAAGAAAGACGTTATTGGCGATATCGAGCTCGAGGTGAACATAGGCCCTGTACCTTTCCTAATTGACTTCCAAGTAATGGATATTCCAAGGACTTTCAACTTGTTACTCGGAAGACCTTGGATTCATATGGCTAGTGCTATTCCTTCAAGTCTCCATCAGAATGTTAGGTTCGTCATTAATGGCAAGATGATCACTGTACATGGGGAGACGGATTTCACCACTTTACAAAGAGAGTGCAATACCATATATCGAACCCGAAGTGAAGGAAGAACCAAGCTATCATTCCTTTGAAATGATCTCAATGGTGCAAATCCCGCCGGTTGCATCATGAAATCCCCAGAGTTCTCAACATCATCCATTATGTTTGAAAAGGTGCTATACCAATATAGATTTACTCCCGGTAATGGGCTTGGATTGAAATCCCAAGGAATCAAGGAACATATCACTCCGCTTGCCACAAGAATGAAACACGGAGTAGGTTATATTCCAGATAGCTCTAAAGATCATCATGGAGGCCAAGGCCGAGGTCGAAAGAACCATGAAGCATATAGAAGCCAAGGTGATCGCATCATTAATCTATCCGTATGGAAGGATAAAGCTAAAGAGCTTCCCTATCATCAGATTCACATCAAAGAAACTTTTCATGGACCTTCGAAACTACTTCAAGAAAAAGACTTACATGCAGAGGAAGAATCTATTCTACCTAATTTATTTGAAGAAAATACCATCAACGTCATCATTACTGAAGCAGAAGATACCTACGCACTGGAGTAGGAAGATTCTCTTGAACTTTTGCTACCAGCCTTTTCCATTGCATTTTGTTGATTACAGTTTTGAAATTCTTGTTGTCACGCCCCGAACCCCCATCGAGCTCGCGACATCCCACTCTTCCGGTCGAATTATTGCGACGTCCCAGGAACATTGCAGACCCAACCCAAACATCAGAGACACATGCGGAAATGGATATAAAATCCCTAACTAAAAAGACGACGATGGGGTAGATCAACAAGAAATTCCAAGAACAGCCACATTCATTCATATATATACAATACCATTACACCAAGCATACAAACATCGTATTACAGACATACATAGCAATCTAGCATCCGAAACCGCTGAAATAACAAAAGAGAATCGGGTGGCTTGGCTAACTTAACTTCACTACAAGTTGACCTATTAATCAAAAGGTTACTGGTCTAACCTATTCTTCACAACCCTTGAAATACCCTAGGGAAACCTATTGGTTGCCATCTTCCATTCTGCTCCTAAGCCTTCTGACTTCTGCTCCGGAGGATCACCTGCAGCTCCACTGGGCACCATGGCAACTCCTCAAACTCCAAAAAGAGGAGGCGGGCCTCCTAGGTCTAAGGTTGGGGGTATGAAATTGTGGATTATACAACTATGAGACGAATCTCAATAAATGTACAACCCCAAACCCCACATAAGCTCTCACGTACCGCCAGACGAAACACGCACAACACGCACAGCAATCAACCAAACTAACAATCACATGCAATCCTACCTGGACCCATCATGCACTTCGCTGCAAGTTAGTTAATAACACAGCCAACATGCCACAATAATGCATCGCAGCCATGCGCGTGCCTTGATTATAAGGCAAAACCTACTTGGGCACGTCCCATATCATGCCTAGCAGTTTTTACCCCATAATCGAGCACTGTACCACGCGATACAAACACACACTCGCACACGAACTCACGCAATGCGTTCACATTCACAATCCTCACACGTCAAGTCAAATCCATCTCACTCTCAACTTTTCCACCACTACCGCGCCCGCGTAAAACGCATTAGGCCAACGGTTTTCTGACCTCGTCAAGCATCGTCACCCCGTCAGGCCGGGCATCGTCACCTCGTCAGGGACGGCATCGTTCCGTGTAAACGAACACGCCTCAGAGCATCACTTTTTCAACCAATTCTACATACTCGTACCTTCGTTCCACTCATTCCACAAGTACCAAAGCCCCTAGGTAATTTCCAAAGTCCTACAGGTAAGGAGCCCTTAGGCAAATTTCCAAAGTCCTACTGATAAGGAGCCACTAGGTAATTTCCAAAGTCCTACAGCGAAGAGCCCTTAGGCAAATTTCCAAAGCCCTACAGACGATGAGCCCTTAGGTAAATTTCCAAAGTTCTACAAGCGAGGAGCCCCTAGGCAATTTCCAAAGTCCTACAGGCGAGAAGCCCCTAGGCAAATTTCCAAAGTTTTACAGGTGATGAGCCCCTAAGCAATTTCCAAAGTCCTACAGGCGAGGACCCTTGGGCAAATTTCCAAAGTCCTATAGGTGAGGAGCTCCTAGGCAAATTTTCAAAGTTCTACCGGCGAGGAACCACTAGACAAATTTCTAAAGTCCTACAGGCGAGGAACCCCTAGGCAAATTTCCAAAGTCCTACAGGCGAGGAGCCCCTAGGCAATTTCCAAAGTCCTACCGGTGAGGAACTACTAGGCAAATTTTCAAAGTCTTACAGGCGAGAAGCCCCTAGGTAATTTCCAAAGTCCTCCAGGTAAAGAGCCCTTAGGCAAATTTCCAAAGTCCTACTGACGAGGAGCCACTACGCAATTTCCAAAGTCCTATAGCGAAGAGCCCTTAGGCAAATTTCTAAAGCCCTACAGACGAGTAGCCCTTAGGTAAATTTCCAAAGTCCTACAGGCAAGGAACCCCTAGGCAATTTTTAAAGTCCTACAGGCGAGAAGCTCCAAGGCAAATTTCCAAAGTTCTACAGGCAAGGAGCCCCAAAGTCCTACTGGTGAGGAACCACTAGGCAAATTTCTAAAGTCTTACATACGAGAAGCCCTTAGGCAAATTTCCAAAGTCCTACAAGTGAAGAGCCCTTAGGTAATTTCCAAAGTCCTACAAACAAGGAGTCACTAGGCAAATTTTAAAGTCAACTGATGAGGAACCACTAGGTAAATTTTCAAATTCTCAGGCAAGGAGCCTCATGTGTTCATGGTCCGTGGGTTCATCCTTAAACCACGAAATCAGAATAATCATCATAATAATCACCGCCATCAATTCATACTCTTGCAAAAGTAACAAAGAGACGCTCACAAATAGGTAAGTTTCTCTCCCTCAATCATTAAGAATCTTTCAAAATGTGTTCTAAAAAGAAAATCTTTGGATTAGATCACGAATTTCACAAGCAGAATCCCTGATCAGTTGTTGTAAAATTTCTATTTTGTCTTGTTCATTGAGTCAACTAAAAATTCAGGTGTCACGTTGTCTTTGAGATCAACCTCTAATGAGCTCAATCTTAAAGAGGGGTAGCGACCTTTAGTAAGGCTTGTATATTGTATCTCTTGTGATTAACTCTATGTTTATATAAATGGTTTCATTCTTTTGAGTATTATTGTGTTTCCTTTACTATGCCTTGTTTGGTTGTTGTTTGGGGTATTCAAAGTTTGCTTCCACTTGCGTTCTTTCGTTGGCAAGTTGTTTGGGTCGGCGATGAGTCCTAGGATGTCACATTCGAAGGACCATTGGTGGGATGTTGCGAGCTCATAGGGTTCGGGGCGTGACAATTATCCAACCTACCCATCTTTCATCAAAGCCACTTTTAATCAAACATGCCTCCAAGAAGTCCCAATCTATGATTGTATGTTTTATTCATATCTAACTTCAAGAGTGGTTGAAACTTCTTTCTTCTTTTTCTAATTCTAATTTGATATAGCACCTCCCAAACAACAAAGATGTTATCCTAAATTTGTTTTCCTCCAACAAACACACTCTGTTCCGTAGTTATAAGCTTCAGCAGCAAAGGTTTGAATCTGTTTGCCAACACTTTATAAATGGTTTTATAGCCAAAACTGCACAAATTAATAGGGCAATATTGATCTAATCTCTCAGCGTTTGGAACCTTTGGGATTAGAGAAACAAGGGTTTTGTTTAACTCCAGTTGCAAAGACCCAGCTCTGAGAAATTCATTCACCTCCTTTAAAATATCTATGTTAACCTCTTCCTAATTCTATTGATAGAAAGGCCCACTAAAGTCATATGGCCCTGGTGTTTTAGAAGTGCCAAGACAGAAGACTGCATTGTTCACTTTATCCAAAGTCACATCAATCAGCAATAAAAGATTCATCACCTCTATTACCCTACGAAACTATTGAATAGGGAGAGCACTCGGGGGCCAATAGAATGGTACAGCTCTAGAAAAAAATTGTACTGTGGTTTCTTTAAGCTGGCTTCATTCTTCAATTCAAACATCTTCTAAAACTTTCAATTGAAAAATTCTATTCCTTTGCCTTTGCTGAAAATCATCACATGAAAGAATTTTGTATTTTTATCACCCCATTCCAGCCAGTTTATCCTCGACGGTAACCCTTAATAGAATTCTCCCTACCTCTACATCGCTTCAATCTCCCCTCGTACATTTTTTTCTATCTCTTGGTCAAAAGGTCCTGTAGAAATGTTCATGTACTGTTGAAGTTCGTATTTCAACATGTAAACCCTCTTGTGCCCATTCCCAAAAGTTTTGTTACTCCATTTGGACAAAGCAATAGACACAGTGTATACTTTCCCAACTAAGTTCTTTTCAACCTGAATGGAAGATCCCCATACTTCCTTAGTAATTTTTTTACATTCATCATTCTTAAGCCAAAATGCTTTGAACATAAACTTTTTTTCCCTTTACCGAGTCTCCTTGAAAAGACAAAAGGATAGGGCTATCATCAAACCCTACGAAATGGCCATTTCCAAAAGTTTTCTCACTTTCATCATCTGGCCACTAATCATTTCTTCACATTTTACATTCACATATTCCTCGAATTGCATATCAATTTTGAGGCCATCTTATCATCCCACAAAATGGCCAAACCTCTAGCAATTCCCATAGGATTAACAACCATACAATTTTGAAACTGTAGAATCACCTCTTGATTTTTAGTCTCAATCAAGAAAATCACAGTGGCCACATAACGAGCCACTAAGGCTTAAGGGTGTACCCAACCATTGACAATTCTAATACTGAAATTTCATTTTTCATTTGGTGGCTTATTAGGGCTAGTCACCAAAACCCATCCAATAATTTCTTCAGTTGTACGGACTAGTGTTTCAAGAAGTTTAGTCTCATTCAACCAAGCGAGAACCGAGGAATTGGATTTGTAAGGACTATACCTCCTCTATTTTTTAGTAAGGGGGTTTTGGGTTCCTTGCAACCCTTCTTTTTATTTCCCTTTAAAGTTCAGCACGACAGGCTGATCATGGATGCACTATCCTTGGGTAGGTCCCAAAAGCTATTGGGGCTAATAATAAAACCTAGAAGGGGGGTTGAATAGGTTGTGTAGTGATATAATAAAACTTTCGCGTGATATCGAAAAATCACCCCTCATGATAAGGACAAATATGAGATAGCATGTGTGATATTAATAGTAAATAGAGTGAAGTACGAGGATTACACGATGAATTATAGTGGTTTAGCTTTATACCCAAGCCAACATCCACGGCAAAAGTACACTACAAGTGCCATAACTTGTGTACGGCGCTCACTTTAGTGCCATAACTTTTTTTGGATCACTTTAGTGCTAAAATTTTTGAAAAACGATCACTTAAGTGCCAACTCCGATGCCGTACACAATTTTTCGCCGGAAATCTGACGTGGCATTTTTTTTATTAATTTCTGAAGCTGACGTGGCTCGCCGGAGTCTCGCCGGAGATTAACACTTAAGTGATCATTTTTCAAAAATTTTAGCACTTAAATGATTGTTTTTAAAAAAATTTAGCACTTAAGTGATCGTTTTTCAAAAATTTTAGCACTAAAGTGATCCAAAAAAAGTTATGACACTTAAGTAATCGTTTTTCCTTCGACTTGGCACCAAAGTGATCCAAAAAAAAGTTATGGCACCAAAGTGAGCGCCGTACACAAGTTATGGCACTTATAGTGTCCTTTTGCCCAACATCCACTCTTAAACTAGACTTAACAGCGGCTACATTCCACTAGTAATTAGTAGTGCAAGTTACAACTGGCTAGTGACGTTCCTTTCACTCAATAGATTACACTATCAGGACACACTCACTACACTTACACTTATATACTTGATTATCACCAATGACAATGCTAAACCAATATACATAGAAACACAAAACAAGATCAGATACATTTTCTAACTTAGGTCGAACAGGCAGTATTTGATGTGTCTAACCCTCTATGCAACTTTGCTACTCCTTATATACAAAAGTCTTCAATATATCTGTTAAAGACCTTCAAGGACACTTAGCTGGCCATTTGAGAGTTGATGGAGACCTTTTAACAGCATTGGAACCACTTCTACAGTCACTTCCTCTTACTGTCGCGTGTTTTTTTTCAAATGGAGTCTACTTTACTATCCTTAAGTAGAAAAACTGTCGCCTACTTTTCTGATTACTTTTTTTATTTTTCAGTGAGGAAGTCTAATCTTGTAATGGCTATTTTGTGTACAATCAACAGTCTCATTTCAATGCATATCTCATGATCATCAAAGTTGCTACATCACTACCATAATCCAATGCACACCATCACCGGTGCTGATTATGAGTGATCTTACTGATGATCTTTAGTAACAACATCACCATTTGACCGTGGCAACAGGATCAATGATCTTCCTATCTTCATCAGTACCTAGAATCTCCAAGAACACTAGCTCGACTGGTGCTTCTAAGTTATCATGAGATACCACTCACGTGGTACTTGTTCTTCTAATGTCAAAGCCTAATTTCTCATTCTGGTTGACATAAGAGGGACATTGATAACACATTCACAAACTAAACCATCTGCATATGTTATAGTAAACATTAGTACCAAAGATAGTTTTGGAATCATCAATATTCCATATGGATGTTTCCCAACAATTTCCTCTTTTATTATGATGACAAAAATATCCTGCAGATGTGAGATACATAGATAATGATAAGTTTGTAGTAAAAGTAAAGGATTTATGTTTGATAGTATATTAATCAATTTTAGCATAACATACGGGTCTCTAGTATTTTCATTGAGCATAGCGAGACTAAGGTGATGAGAATTCTTTTGATGTTAGACTAGCATTGAGAGATAATATATCATCAAAGAATTTTAACTATATGTGAGCGAATCAGAGTGAGAGTTGTAACCGTGCAAGTAAAAATAACCCATTATTAGTGTAGTGCATATTTCATATCTATCACTCGGTCTATCTTCTCTTAAGATTGTCATCAAATAAAACTCACAATCATCACATTGCATAATATCTTATCTCATAATTCTCCCCATTTTTGTCATAATCAAAATGAAAAAACAGCAAGATATAACAAAGAGCATGAAATTCATTCATTATAGCAATTGAGAGTCCAAGACATCCAAAAAACAAAATGCAATGAGCATTGAGGATGTCAATTCCTATAGGGTCTAGGAACAACACGATCTTTTCTTGGTTGAGGGAGGAGTTCTTGCAGTAGGAGTTAAGTATTCTAAAAATGAGCGAATAAGATTATAGCATTGAAGGGTGAGAATAGAATGCTCCTAACAAACGAGGTGCTTGCTAAGCAAGCTGACTTTGCTATGAACACTTGTGATAGTCTCGAGGAACTGAAAGTTGTATGGTTCATCCTTCTGAGTTGGTCTAGATATAGGCTCCTCTTGAGATGAAGATCTCTTTGGTCGAGGGCGAGGAGCTGAAGGTCTTAATGGTGCCATTGGTGCTATAGCTTTTCCACGTATTGCTCTTTCCACACCTTTTTTTAATTCTTTCTTTTAAGACTTTAGCGACCTTCTCATTATCGCCATGGCTGATATGAACTATCTTATTTCTTGAGTTTACCTATCCTTCGGGTGTCAAACACAACATCATCTTTTTCAAAGTTTCTTTGCCAATTTCCACATTAGCCAGCATGTCAGCTTTGAAATTACCTTTGATATGGATACCTTGAGAACACAGAATGAGAGAGATGAGAGCCCAATAGGGTAACTTGCCTGACTTTCTCTTGGTGGATTGGTCTATGTGCGGTATGATTAGATGAGCAAGGGAGAAGTTGAAGCCATTCATAATAGCCCACAACAGTCGTGATTCATAGCGAGAGACATCATTGGTTAGTTGGACTTGGGACAAAGGCCCAAAATGATGATCATGTAGATCAGATTCAGATTTATGTTAAGAGGTAGCACACTCAGTGAGATCTTATTGCAATAGATTGGCTTGGTGCTCTCCATTATGAATGAGTAAGTTTCGTGGAGCTAATAGGAATGCATTTAAACTGGGTGACAGGATGATGTAGGAGCTCAGCAAGAGATTCAGCAGTGGCAGTGAAATCATGTTTCTCATAGGTAAAAATGAAACTGTCTTGAGTAGGATAGCAAAGGTTGGAGTAGAAATTTGCAACAACATGCGGATAAACTTCTTCTTGAAGGGTGCAGAAGAAATTTAAGGAGAGATGAGCTTTTCCAGAATATTGAAATCAACACAACGATTGGCAATTGATTCACGAGAGAGAATAGACGAGAAATGATTCGAGTGAGCATCAGAGAGAAATATCTTCAAAATTCAAAAGGATGTTTTCCCTGTTGAGGAAAACTCCTACTGATTTTGAAGTTGACAAAACCTTCTGTTATAATCTGAACTATTTGTGTTTCAGGAATATATATATGCGCTGAAATTATTCAGACGCAGAAAGTCGCTGAAATTCTTCAGACGCAAACAGTCGCTGAAATTCTTCAGATGCAGATAGTCGCTGAATTCTTCAGAAGAAGTCATAGTCGCAGTAATTCTTCAGAAGCTGATTTCTTCAGAAGAAGACGAAGACGCAGTAATTCTTCAGAAGCAATATTCAGAACGAAGAAGCAACAGCTAGTGATCTGGCTTGGATTTCACAGAAGGAAAGTTTTGATTTGTTCAATCTTAATCAAATTGATTGACAATCAAATACTAAGACAAGAATGGTTTACAACGGACAAAACTCTACTTATGGAAACCAAGATTCTGTTTGTATGGGCGACCAGAATCAGAGGGATTCAGAATCTGTCTAACGGCTACTCAATCCTTAACAAATCTGTCCAAGGTGTAGATTGGAAGATGATCCTCGGCAAGATGTCCAACGGCTAGTGTGGATGCAGAGGAGTATTTAAGGAGACCATGAGCAGCAGAAGAAGACACGATTCAAGAATCATCAAGTCCAAAGTCTGAGCATACTCCGATCTTTTCTCTTATCTTACTGAGCTAAAACATTCAGATCTTGAGGGTTACTGTAAGAGTGATTGTGTGAGATAGAGAGTCCTATCATACACAAGAGTGATATCACTCAGATTCTGTAAATTCCTCTTGATTACATAGTGAAATCCAGCCAGTAGGCTGTCAGCGTGGAGAGTGGACGTAGGCTTACTATAAACCGAACCACTATAAACTTGTGTGCAGATTCTCTTCTCCTTATCTCCCTCTTTACATTCTGCACTTTATCCTGACTTGAATCTGAATCTTATTCAGACTCCTCTGCAACTTATTTTATTTCCGCATAAATTTATATAATTGTTTAGGATCACCTATTCACCCCCTCTAGGTGTATCTTGCTAGCCACTTCAATTGGTATCAGAGCATGTTGCTCATCTTTCTGAAGTGTTTTACTTCCGAGCTAACGATCTACATGGCTAGTTATGGTGCTCCAGGACTTACTGAAGGCCAAAGCAACAACTGACCACCATATTTCGATGGCAAGGAATACAGTGTCTAGAAGAATAAGATGAAGGCATTCATTAAGTCATGTGATCATATGCAATGGGACGTCATCATCAATGGGGTCAAACCAAAGTCCTCAGAATCAAAAGAAAAGGCAGATGCAAGCAAATCAGCAGATCCTCCATTATCTCAAGCTGAGATAACCAAAAGAGAAACTTCAGATTCAAAAGTAATTTATTCTCTCTACTGTGCTTTATCTCCTGTTGAATATAAAAAAATTTCTGCTTGTGATTCTGCTAAGGAAATCTGGGATACTCTCCATATTACTTATGAAGGAACAGATCGTGCCAAGGAAACACAAATCAATATCTTGCTTGGTCAATATGAATCCTTCAAAATGAAGCCTGGAGAATTAATTGCTGATTTCTATGACAGGTTTACTGACATAGTAAACAGTCTTGCATATCAAGGACAACCAGTCCCAGATGCATTGAAGGTCAACAAACTTCTGAGAGGACTGACAGATCAATGGGATAACATCAAAACATCCCTTCGTGAGACTCAAAGGATCAAGCCTTTATCAGTAAATGAGTTGATTGGAACCCTTCAATCATATGAGACTGAGAAACGAAATGAAGAGATTGAAACCAGAGGTAATAAGTCAATTGCTTTAAAAACTAACATTGATTCTGATGCAGATTCTGAAGATGAAAATGTTGATGATGAGGAACTAGCTCTCTTCATAAAGAAGTACAAAAGGATGAAAATCAGAGGAAGAAACCTCAAAGGAAAGAAACCTTTTGAGAATAAGAAGCCCTTCGATGAGACAGAGAGATCAAAGGAAATAATATGCTTTCACTGTAGGAAACGTGGACATATCAAGCCTAACTGTTCACTTCTGAAAAAGAAGACTAAGTTTGAGAAAGCAAAGAAGGCCTTAAAAGCAGAGACTTGGAGTGATGCAGAGTGCGAAGATAGTGATGAAGACATCTCAAACTTCTGTCTAATGGCAAAGACAGATTCAGACTCAGACTCAGATTCTGATCCCAAAGTAGAAATCGAGGTAAGACCTTCTGAAATGTCTTTTGAAGTATCAAATTACATTGATGATTTATGCTTTGAATTCAAGACTGCTCTTAAAAGAATCTCTTCTCTGAAAAAGGAAAATTCTTCACTAAGGCAACAGGATATTTCTCAAAAGGAGAAAATCGATTTCCTTCAAAAAGAATTTCATCAAATCAAGGAAAATCGAGATCTTCTTTCCAAAGAAAACACTGTTTTGAGAAAGGAAATTTCAGAAATCACTTGCAAGTTTTCAAAAGGTTCAGAAACCTTGAAGCATATCCTTTCCATCCAAATTCCTTACTATAACAAATCTGGTCTTGGATTTGTAAAGGAAAGTGACAGCTTGATTGATTTTCCAAAAGTCAAGGAGAGATTAAAACAAAGACCTCCTAGACAAGCTTATAAAAACCATTTCAAAAGGAATTTCGTAAAACCTGTTGGCCGAAGTGCACTCAAGTGCTCAAAATGTGGAGATCCACAACATTTTGAGAATGAATGTCCTAAGGTCTGGAGACCTATTCGAAGAGATTTTGTTAAGACAGCCTATATTAATGCTCTAGGACCCAAACAAGTTTGGGTACCAAAGAAAACTTGAGATGTTGTATTTCTTATAGGTTACCACAAAGAGAAAAAGGAAGTGGTACCTAGACAGTGGATGCTCCATACACATGACAGGAGATCCAAGCATATTCGCTAATCTTCAAAGTCTGGAGGGTGGAAAAGTTTCCTTTGGAGGAAACACTAAAGGAAAAATCATTGGCAAAGGAACAGTTGATATTGGAGGACTAAGAATCAATGACGTTTCATTGGTAAAAGGACTCCACTACAATTTGATTAGCATAAGCCAGCTTTGTGATACAGGTTTCAGAATCAACTTTCAAGAAGACACATGCTCAGTAACAAGCAAAGATTCTTCTCAAACATTCACAGGAAGAAGACATGGCAATATTTATCTTCTGGATGTCAATCCAAACTCCAATCATTGCTTAATCTCAATCAAGGAGGATGAAGATCTTTGGCACAGAAGGATGGGACATATCAGTATGAAACAAATCTCAAAAATCTCAAACAAGAAACTGGTTCGAGGTTTGCCAGATTTGAAATACAGAAAGACAGACTTATGCAATGCTTGCACGCTAGGAAAACAAGTAAGAAGTTCTTTCAAATCTATACATCATGTTTCTACTGATCGAGCCTTGCAGCTTCTTCATATGGACCTGTTTGGACCAACCAGAACACAAAGTATCGGTGGTAAGAAATATTGTTTAGTTATTGTTGATGACTTCACAAGATTTTCATGGGTATTCTTTCTTGCACATAAAAATGAAGCATTTTCATATTTTTCAAAATTTACAAAAAGAGTTCAAAATGAAAAGGGCTATACCATTTCGTGCATTAAAACTGATCATGGGGGAGAATTTGAAAATCAAAGTTTTTCTGCCTTTTGTGAGGAAAATGGCTTTCAACATAATTTTTCTACTCCATACACACCTGAACAAAATGGTGTTGTGGAAAGGAAAAATCGTTCTTTGCAAGAAATGGCAAGAACCTTATTGATTGAAAGCAAGATTTCCTCTCATTTCTGGGCAGATGCAGTTTTTACAGCATGTTATATTATCAACAGAGTTTTTCTCAGACCCATTCTTGAGAAAACCCCCTATGAGCTTTACAAAGGTAGAAAGCCCAGCATTTCATATTTTCGTGTGTTTGATGTAAATGCTTTATTCTTAAGAATCCAAATGATCGTCCTGAAAAGTTTGATGAGAAAGCAGATGAAGGACTCTTCCTTGGATACTCCACAACAAGCAAAGCCTACAGAGTTTTCAACAAGAATTCTCAGACTGTGGAAGAATCAATGAATGTGAAATTTGAAGAAAACATTCAGACTCACAAAGATGAATCTGAATCACCTCCCCACATTCAAGTATCTTCAGAGGGTCATTTTGAATCTCAAAAGATCGAAGATTCCATGGAAAAAGGAAAAGAAGACAATATACAGACTCAACTAGAAAATTTAGAGTCTGCAGATATTCAGAAGGAAAGATATGACAAGAACTGGAAACATAAGTCCAGTCATCCCAAAAATCTCATCATTGGAGAAATAGACGAAGGTATCAAGACAAGATCCAAACACAAGGAGAATATCAGCAACTTGGCATTGATATCTGAAATAGAACCAAAAGATGTTGAATAAGCTTTATTAGATGAAAGCTGGATAGAAGCTATGCAAGAGGAACTTCAGCAGTTCAGAATCAATGAAGTCTGGGAGCTTATACCAAGACCCAAAAACCATCCAGTAATTGGAACTAAATGGGTATTCAGAAACAAACTGGATGACAAAGGGAAAGTTACAAGAAACAAGGCAAGACTGGTTGCAAAAGGCTATTCTCAAGAAGAAGGCATTGACTATGATGAAACATATACACCAGTTGCCAGGTTAGAAGCCATTCGGCTATTATTAGCTTATGCTTGTTTCCATAACTTTAAACTTTTTCAGATGGACGTGAAAAGTGCCTTCTTGAATGGTTACATTAAAGAGGAAGTATATGTGGAACAACCACCTGGTTTTGAAGAACCAAGAAAAGCTGATAGTGTTTACAGACTAAAAAAGGCCCTTTACGGTCTGAAACAGGCACCCAGAGCTTGGTACGAAAGGTTAAGTAATTTCCTTCTGCAAAATGATTTCACAAAAGGTAAGGTAGATACAACTCTATTTGTTAAGAGAAAAGGTAATGATTTTCTACTTGTTCAAATTTATGTAGATGATATTATCTTTGGATCTTCTAACGAATCACTTTGTAAGGAATTCTCTAAGAATATGCAGAACGAGTTCGAGATGAGCATGATGGGAGAGCTTACATTCTTTCTTGGCTTACAAGTGAAACAAATGAAAAATGGTACTTTCATTTGCCAAGAAAAGTATGCCAAGGAGATAGTCAAGAAGTTTGGTCTACAAAATTGCAAGAAGACAGACACTCCAATGTCTCAAACATCCAAGCTAGACAAAGATGTAAATGGTAAAAAGGTTGATCGGAAGTGGACAGGAAAAGTACTACAGGTACATGCCAACTGCTTGGAAACATGCTAGTATCTTGGTATTCAAAGAAGCAGAATACAGTCGCACTATCAACAGCAGAAGCAAAATACGTAGCCTTAGGAAGTTGCTGTGCACAGATTCTGTGGATGAAGCAACAATTGCGGGATTTTGCTGTTGAAGATTCAAGTGTTGCAATCAAATGTGACAATACCAGTGCGATTAATCTCACTAAGAATCCCATTCTCCATTCTCGAGCCAAGCATATTGAGATAAGACATCATTTCATTAGAGATTATGTTCAAAATGGTGATGTGAATATTCAACATATTGATTCTAAGAATCAATTAGCTGATATATTCACAAAACCCCTTGAAAAATCTTCGTTTGAATATATTAGAAGTGAACTGTGCATTACTTATCCTTTGTGAAGTGTTTGACAGTCAGGAATATTTTTCAGACTCAAGTGTCTCGGTCTGGATATTTCTCAGACTCTCAAGAAAGGTACGTACATAGTTTAAATTTTTGGCGGGAATATTTTTGGCAGGATATCTTCACATTCGCTATATTTGAAGTAAATCAGGTACGTATCCTAACTTATTTGGGAAATTGCATTTAGAATATTATCTTAATCTTATTCTAATCTTTTATGCTTTAGAAAAACTATCTCCTTCCTATTTTACTTTTGGCCTATTTTTTACCTTCTAAAAATAACCTTTTATTCCTAAAAGCCGTCGTTCACCTTTATAAGCCTTTTTCGACTCTCTTCAAAACCCTCGCTTTTTGCTCAAACGTTTTCGAGATTCAGAGACTCTCCTCGTCTTCATTCCTCCGAAAGATCCGAACTTTTCGTCCCAGAAGGAATCATCATGCCTTTCAAGAGAAGATCGTCTCGCATTCTGAATCAAGATTCAAAGTCTACTGCAACACCAGAGGTCATGGACATCTCAGACACGGAAACAGAACAACTTGGAGAACCTGGTAAAGCGACTCAACCTCCTCGTTCGTGGACTCCGTCGGGTAAAACAGATTTCACATTCAACAGCATTAAATATGTGTGGAAAAATTATCAGAGATTAAAGAGAAGTAATGCCTCCTCTTCGGCTCTTCTCAAATGTCTTAAAGACAATCGCCTTCGGTCTGAAGAACATCTTACTGAAGAGTATTCTGCGTTTATTGCTGGAACTAATCAAACCCCTGCTAGCACGACCCCACAAACGCCTCCTTCCAGGAAAGGGAAAGAGAAGGTCGGAGAATCATCTACTCTGTCGGCAAAATCATTAAGCCCTAAATCTTCGTCAAAATTTGTGGTTCCCGAAGATGATGCTAGACTCTTTGAGTTGTTTGAAATGAAAGTGGGAATAGCGTCTGGACTGCCAGGAACTGGTAAATTATTTAGAAGCAATGAACATCAGGTTTGTTACAAATTGTTCCTTGCTCGAGGGGTAATGAACCACAGAACTGTGGATTTCTTTTACTTGGAGAAGATTGGACTATCAATTCAGCTCCTTTTTGAAAAGATAGGCATTAGTGAATTCTGCCTTCAGGCTGCTGATGTTTATGATGAACTTACCGCTTATTTTTATTCTAATCTGTCCATTCTGTCGCCCAACTGGCTCCAGTTTACTGTGGGTGACAAGAAATTTGATCTAAGGGCAAATGACTTGGCCAGAATCATTGGGGCCAAATACTCACAATTTACTCCTCTGACAGTACGTCTTGAAGATATTGTCAAAGTTGTTTCTGAAAATCCAGACTTTGATCATGGATCAAGGCGGCACCTTTCTTACTCTGACTTATCGAAAAAATCAGTGATTCTGCACAAGATCATCATCAACTGCCTGAAGCCTAAGGCAGCCTCTAAAACTGACCTCTCAAAATCAGAACTCAAGCTCATTTGGGCTATCTTGACAGGTCAACCCTTTTCTCTTCCTCACATCATAATATTCCATATGTACAGGGCATTACATAAGGACAAGGGACAATTGCCATATGGTGCCTTAATCACTCGAATCTTTATGTTCCTGAAGATATCGATTCCTGATGAATTACGGCTGAGTCTTGTTCCTTGTATGTTTGTGGGAGAAAGAATGATCTCCAAAATGAAACAGTTTGATGATGTAAGGAAAAGATCAAAGGGAAAAGAGGCTCAGAAGTCTGAATCTAAATCTGCTGAGAAGCCAAGTGTCAGAAAGATAGTTCAGAGAAAGGAAGCAGAGTCAGCGAGTAAGAAGAAGGAATCTCCGGATCCACTAAGGGTATATAAGAAAAGAAAAACTCTTCTGCGTGATGAAAAAGAAGCAGAAGCAGAAAACCCTAATACAGGCAATGCTAGTGCTCCAGAACATGTTCCTATTTTCTCAGAACCAACTTCTACAGATCATGCTTCTGAACAGCAAGCACCTGTTCAGGGGGAGATTCCACAGGAGACAACCAGGGAGTTCGAACAGCCTGAGCAAGAAAATGTCCAAGAACAGTCTTCCAACAATCAGAACCTCCTCTCACTTCTGCTTGAAATCAAAGACAAACAGTCTGCACTGGAACTAGAAAAACATCTGCAGAAAATTGTTGAGGAAAACAACCACTCTCAACAACTTCAAGCGGCAGCAGACAAAGCAGAGCTGGAGAAAGCAGTGGGGGCATGCAGTTCGAGGATTGAGGAAGCTGTCTCGATCTTGGAAAATTTTCAATTGATTCGCACTCCTTCGAAAAATTAGCCTGATTTTTTTTATCATTTCTCTCTTAGTTGGTCTGTAACTTAACTATAATTTCTTGTTAGACTGGTTAATTATTTAATATATGCTTCATTCTCCGTATTGTTTTTTTGCTGATGACAAAAAGGGGGAGAAGATATGCAGAGTTTAACATGCAGGATCATACGAAGAAAACAAAGACACAGATATCAACAGAGTTTGCTCTTTCATTTTCTATCTGTGATTCATACTCTAAATCTATTTTAATCTATATTGATTCGATCTGCAGGAAAGTTTTGTCACCATCAAAAAGGGGGAGATTGTTGAGGAAAACTCCTACTGATTTTGAAGTTGACAAAACCTTCTGTTATAATCTGAACTATTTGTGTTTCAGGAATATATATATGCGTTGAAATTATTCAGACGCAGAAAGTCGCTGAAATTCTTCAGACGCAGACAGTCGCTGAAATTCTTCAGACGCAGATAGTCGCTGAATTCTTCAGAAGAAGTCATAGTCGCAGTAATTCTTCAGAAGCTGATTTCTTCAGAAGAAGACGAAGACGCAGTAATTCTTCAGAAGTAATATTCAGAACGAAGAAGCAACAGCTAGTGATCTGGCTTGGATTTCACAGAAGGAAAGTTTTGATTTGTTCAATCTTAATCAAATTGATTGACAATCAAATACTAAGACAAGAATGGTTTACAACGGACAAAACTCTACTTATGGAAACCAAGATTCTGTTTGTATGGGCGACCAGAATCAGCGGGATTCAGAATCTCTCTAACGGCTACTCAATCCTTAACAAATCTGTCCAAGGTGTAGATTGGAAGATGATCCTCGGCAAGATGTCCAACGGCTAGTGTGGATGCAGAGGAGTATTTAAGGAGACCATGAGCAGCAGAAGAAGACACGATTCAAAAATCATCAAGTCCAAAGTCTGAGCATACTCCGATCTTTTCTCTTGTCTTACTGAGCTAAAACATTCAGATCTTGAGGGTTACTGTAAGAGTGATTGTGTGAGATAGAGAGTCATATCATACACAAGAGTGATATCACTCAGATTCTGTAAATTCCTCTTGATTACATAGTGAAATCCAGCCAGTAGGCTGTCAGCGTGGAGAGTGGACGTAGGCTTACTATAAGCCGAACCACTATAAACTTGTGTGCAGATTCTCTTCTCCTTATCTCCTTCTTTACATTCTGCACTTTATCCTGACTTGAATCTGAATCTTATTCAGACTCCTCTGCAACTTATTTTATTTCCGTATAAATTTATATAATTGTTTAGGATCACCTATTCACCCCCCTCTAGGTGTATCTTGCTAGCCACTTCATTCCCAACAAGGCACGGTAGCTTGCATCTGTTAAAATTTGGTTGGAATCCTTGTCGATGACGGCTTTGCAAGATCTGTCCCGTCATCCTCAGCTACACAAACGGAGCTCAAAGCTTTTCCTGAACTTAGGTTCCTTCTTTCGAGAAAGTACGAAGTATTTGTTTTAGAGTCAGATAGTTTAGTTCAACTTAAAAGCTTTAGAGTGCTCAATTCACTTAGCATTGGAAGAGCGCGCTCTTATCTCAGAGGGTCTTAAGCTATTGTCTCAATTCTCTTCCTTGCGCATAGGCCATTGTTAATGTGAAGCAAATTATGTAGCTGACTAGGCAGCAAGCCCAGCAATAAAAGACCCTCTCTCACGACAAGGTCTTTTCCCCTCCCCAAGCGCTTATGGACTTACTTTGTAATGAAGCACTTATAATAGTCCCTGACGCATATAAACTCAGTTTTTTACCCCAAAAAAATGCAAAAGCATCAAATTCCATTAGAGACATAATCGAACTCAGATTTTGCAACAAAGTAAGCCATCTTAGAACAAAACTCGTGTCCATCAATCTCAAGGGATTTTTGTCGAATGGTAAATTAACTTGGGACTTTCCATCTTGAGATGCATGAGTTCAGATTCAATTTCTACTTGACGAGACTACTTGAGGCCATTGTTGTTAAGAAGAAATTCGCTGTTAGATCTTTAACCCCGACATTAAAGGTTTGCCTTTGATCAGACCGAAGAGGTGGATGTAGTCTAGTATGTGAAAACTTACCAAGGAAATCGCCCAACCACTATATCACAAAAAAGAAAAGTCACTTCCTTCACGTGACATTGTGTTGGAAAATATGTTAGAGATATAAAGATTAATTCATATGTGGTTTACTACTTGTATTAGATGCTTGCATTTGTCTTTTTCTTTTACTTTTTTTCACTCACACTATGTTTGTCAAGAAGGTTAAGGAAGAAAGAGAAAGAATGCTAAAAACGCGCCCGTATTTGGATGGAGAGAAAGAGACGGAGAGAAATGATCACGTTTAGTTAGGAGAAATTATAACAGTTCTATTCAATTTTATGTATATTCAATATCTCCAAATATTCTGACCAACAAAAGAAATAACTCCAAATAAGGAGGACTTTAGAGAGATTTGAGTATTATCTTTCTTGCTTAAACCCTTATTTATAGGGGTTAATACCACGAAATACAATAAACTGGTGCACATGTGATAAACTTTCCAAAAACTAATTTTTTTACAGCTAAAAATTTTAGCCTGGTGCACTTATGATCAATTTATCCTAAAATAATTTTTTGGCCATCAAAAATCCCAAACCGGTATATTTGTGATAAATTTACTCTCCGTTAGTTTTTGTTAAATTAGATAAATACCATAAAAAATCACAAATTAAAATCCCAAACTGATATATCGGTCAACTATCACATGTCATCCAACTCAGTAATTTGACGATAAAATTTAATGGAAACTAATAAATGGTAAATTTGTCACAGTCATATCAGTTTGAGGTTTTTTGTGGTATAAACCCTATTTATAAATAGATAAAAGGGTATTTATATAATAAAATATTTTTTTTCCTTTCTTTACTCTCGCTAGCATTCAAACAAAATTAAAGATCAATTCTCCTTTCCCTTTTTCTAATCATAATTGTTTCTATGTCTGTTTTATTTTTAACCACTCTATGCAAACTTAGTGTTTAAGATAATTATCTATTTAATCGATCAATCACATAAATTAGTCTTTGAACGCTTATCTTTTCCTTTCATTTCCTTATCGGTTTTGTTCTCCTTTTTTTCTTTGCATACTATCACATCCACACATCACATCTTCTCTCAGGTCAAGATACATCTAATCTAGGCCATTTTGTCATCTTCTTCTTCCAAAATCTTTGCCTAGTCAAGGTTGCTGAGTCCATCCATACATTAGGTCAATAATGGCTTGCCCCTTTGCACAAGACATTTCTTTCAACAGGAAAACTTGAAAAAAATGCAATGTTAAGGTGATAAATGATGAAATGAAACCATTCTATAATGGTTTTAGAAAAATCATAATATGATTAATCATTCGTGGCTTGGATTGTCCTAATACCCTAGCATTCTCAAACTTTTCAGCTCCATTACCAATGGTCATGGGTTTGATTTTTACCCTAAAAATTTAGATATAAGTAAGAGATCGCGATGGTCGGTCATCATACCGAATTTCATGTTATCATTTCCCCGAAATTCATTTTCGGGTTTAAAGTTTAAATAGGGGATAAATAGTGAAGGGGAACTTTATTTGATGCGAGCTCTGAGGTGTGCAAATCTTTTTCTAAAAGCTTGCTCTCAGGATACAGCGAGTACTTAACAAAGTTCTCAAAGGAAAATATTTTTCTTAAGGAACCTTGCTAAATACTCTTAGACATACTAGTGATCCAATCATACTTGGACCGACAATTTGTGTATATGTATTGTAATCAAGTCAAATCAAGTCAAGTCAAATCAAGTCTAACTTGGATATGAAGCATTTAGTAATCTTGTCGTAATTTTGAAACCAAAGTCAAATTAAGTCTAACTTTATTGTAAGTTACCCGATATGACATACTTAGAACGTCTAAGAAAAGAACTCTAGCATATAAATGCGTTAAAAGTGTATTTTTTTTTGTCGAAAGAAAGATGCAATTCATATATTAGAATAATGCTCGAGAGGGACATAGAAAGCTTTCAAGTCTAACAAATCCCAAATAACTGTGGAACAAAGTAAAAGTCAGAAAGAAAATAACAAATCATAATCTGCAGCTAGAAGCACACTCTCATTCCTCAAGAACAGACTATCATCATAAACGATCGACGGTCGATCACCAGATTCAGTGATGAGAACACGTCGAGATCTCCCCTCCATTTGCAGTGGCTTGGGTGCACATCTAGGTTCAATGTCCTCGTCATTATCACCATGCAAAGACACCGACATCAAAATGTTGAAAGAACATGGATCAAATACCTACAAGGAGCTCTCAAATCTATATCTAGATCTAGTTCGAAAGAGTAAAACTCCCAAAACTTGACTTAAATCTAAATTAGGATAATAGAGCGGCCTAATCTCAAAGAGGTTATGGAGTCACGTTACGACATCCTCTTTGGTGATTATCGACTAGATGAATGGTTGAACTAGTATTCACGTTCACTCAAGATCAGCTGCATAAATTTATTCACACATACAACCTCCATAATAGATCCAGATAAAAGAAAGACAAAGAGCTTCAAAAGAGGGAAGATGGAGAGAGAGAGAGAGAGAGAGGTCCTCCTCTCTCTCTAAGGGACGACACTACAGAGAGGCGGCGGCTTTAAGGGAAAGGAGAGAAACCCCCAACCTAGGGAAAGAAAGGAGATGCGTTAAAGCGTGTTTAAAAAAACTGAACATTAATCTCTTCACCAGATTTAACTCGTCCTCGGAATCGCAATGTGAAGATAGTGATGGAATTTCTGGAAATTCGAAAGTTTAACGAGGCAAAGTTGAAAAAACAATTGAATTAACATTTTGGAAATGCTCAAAACTCAAAACTCAAAACTTGGTAGGATTTGTATTGGGCCATGCAGTCGCATCTACCCGAGTGGACATCACTTGCATTTGTCCAAGAGTCTGTTAGAGCCCCAAAGCCCATATGCAAATTGTTTCCAACCCACAGAAAAAAAAAAGTTAGCAAAAAAATGAGTAAACCAGACAAGTTAATCGGAACATATCTCAATGGGCTTCAGATCGATCCTTTTTGTACATCGGGGGGCCCATGGGCCACGCCAATTTACTGAAGAAGCCCTCGGTCCTCCACCAAATTACACTTTCGCCATGCAACGACCCCTCGAAACCCCCGAAAAAATATCTCCATATCAAAAGCACCAACACAAAAAACAAAAAAAAAAGTGGAAAAATCGCACTGCCTTCTTCAACCTCCCAACACTTTGCCCTCGCCTACTCTCTCCCTCTCCGTTTTGTGGCATAAGCACCAGATGCTCCCTTCGATCCCTCTCTCTCTCTCTCTCTCTCTCTCTCTCTCTCTCTCTCTCTCTCTCTCTCTCTCTTCTTCGTCCCCACGCTCTTTGCCACAATGGCGAGCAAGGCCTTCATCAACCTCAATGAGAAGATCGCCCAAGAAGAGGAGGCCGACAGCCATGTCGAAACCCTAGATCCTGCCGACCCCTCGCTCGATGCCCGACCATTTAAGAAGCCTGATTATGCTATGGGTAACAATCCCAGTGATATGGCTACCCAGTCCAAGACCTCAACCGTTCTGGCAGTAGAACCAAACCATAGGGGCAACTTTGAAATCCTGCGGCAGAGTAGGAAGGAGCAGGCGAGGGAGTTAGCACCAAACCTTACTTTGGTGGCTACCATGAACAGGCTGTTCAAGAAACATCAGAATAAGAAGATGAATCACATAACAAGACATATTTTATAATGTGATCAGGTTGATGGTCGTCCATGCGATCGATCATGTCATATCTAGGCCCGAGACATTTAATTGGTCCATGCTTATCCAATCGAACATGGCAACTTCTCGGTATGTTCCTCCAACTCTTAATCAATTGAACGGAGGAAATAATTTAGACCATGTGATCCCACCACTAGTGAGGATTTACAAAGGCCTAAAAATCCTATTTTCCTCGAACCTAGGGGTGGGAAGGTAAAAAGTCTATCAACATATCTACCTTGAACCTAGAGAGCTAGAAAGGTTTCAAGTTGTAAATCCTGATCAAGTGATTGAACTTGTATTACAACAATTAAGTGTCGACAGAGGAATGGTTAGGCATGTATATAGGAAGTCACATCCTAATTGGGTTGACATTATACCTTACCCAAGAAAATTCAAAACTCCTGACTTCGCTGTTTCCACTAGCGATAATCACCAGTCGACCATAGAACACATTGGTCAATTTACGGCCCAATGTGAAGATGCAGGAACAAATGGATTACTAAGACTTAGGTTGTTCCCTTTGTCATTATAAAAAACTCCCTTTATGTACGAATTTATCTCCTAGTTCAATCCATGCTTAGGCTGAGATGGGAAGACAATTACATTCTCAATTTTATAGAACGATACCTAAAGTATCGATTGTTAATTTGGCCAGAATTTATTAATATGATAATGAATTAATTGATTAGTTTGTTGCTCAATTCAAGAGGGCTAGGAATAGATGCCTTACTTCACTCTGAGAGAAAGAATTCACAAATTTGGCTTTCAATGGATTGAAATTCAATTTTAGAGAAAAATTCGAAGGCCAAAATTTTGCAAATGTATTGCAATTGGCAACGAGAGTATCTAAATATGAGCAATTACTTAAGGACAGATATAAAAGGCCACGTGAAGACTTTATAAAAAACGTGTCTTTCGTGGAAAAATAGGAGCTATATGATAAATCTGATCAAGATAAAATTCGGCAAAGGAAAATCAAATTTACCGATGACAAGGGGGCACATGATCACTCGTGGTTATGTAAAATCATTCAATTCTTTTAAAAGGGGGTATTTTTTTGCACAAACAGATGACCAACTTTTGATTATTATCGACATGTGAGCAGAGTTTGGTAATTCATGAACTTGATAATCGACAACTTGATGAATCGACAGCCTGAAGGAATTGACAAGAAATGGAGTCGATAATCTCGGATGGCAACTGTCGAAGAAGTACCGTCAACATAGTGAAATAAAGAAACTATCAAGATAATGGAGTGAAAAAACACCATCTAGATAGTGGAGTCGAAGAAACTGTCAAGATAGTGGAATCACTATAATCGTCAAAATGTAACCATTCGCTAACTATTTGTAACCTTCCTTTGTAACATCCATTGATAACCATTGATTATAGGTTTTAATTAGCTACATTGTATTCTTCGGAGGCCCCCCATGCACAAACAAACAACCGTGTTATCTTTTAATCCTTGCACTTTAGTTATAGTTTCCAGACTTGTGTTGATAAAATTCTGGCATGTTTCTTAGCTATAGATTGCAAATTCATCTCGTCGATTAAATTATGATGTGTATCTTTATTGTACACCTCGAGTGCCTCTTCGTCGATTAAATTCCAGCATTGCATATTTATATTCTCAAGCTTTGTCGTCAATTAAATTTCAGCATAGTTTGTGTTCGTTTGGTTCCATTTGAAGTGATTATGTTCTCAAGCTTTGTTGTCGATTAAATTTCAGCGCAATTTGTGTATGTACAATTCTGTTTGAAGTGAAGTTATTGATTCTCTTGTTTAACTATGATATTTCTTATTCAGAATTGCCACGTGACTCGTCTCCTCTAACAATTTTCGGTGAAAGATATTTGTTGTGGAGTTGAATTCCACGAAACAACCGCTTGCCATAAAGTTACCAAGACCAACCTCTTTCTCCCTGCTCTTCACCTTCTTGCCCTCCACAATACTCGAGCAAGGGGTGGCGACTATCGACACTCATGCCAACCAGCTATTACCATCACCAAATTTCTTATATCTGACTTTATCTTTTTCTTGGGCAGGAATTAAATACATGATACAATAAATTTTATCTTATTATGAATTTTATCCTGATTACCAAATGTGGCTTAAGAGGCAAAGGAAAGAAAGAGAGAGTATTCTTATAGGGCACCTAGCGAAAATTTGTGCTTGGACTGTTCGTTAAATCCAAAAAATTACTATATATAATGGTAGAGACGAATCATGCGTAAATGAGACCTAAGCCATTTGAGCTAGGCACTAATATTTGATAAATGGCTTCGACAATTATATGTGTTGTGTAATTTAACAGTAAATTGTGCCATCCATCAACCCAACAAACCACTCGGTTAATTGTATTGTGTAGTTGATTATGTAATGAAATCACCATTAGATGAGCGTTACCTAGCAAGCAGTTAATCCCGCTCAAAAGAAATTTTTCTTTGCAAGGAAAATGATGTTATTATGGATTGGCATTTGTCCCTTCCTGTGTTTGTAGTAGGGATAATGACACAAATTGTCCTTAAACTTTTAATTTGTTCAATATAGTCCATGAACTTTAACTTAATGTACAATGTGGTCCCGAACTTCTTAATTTTTTCAATATGTTTTCTAAACTTTTGATACATATTCAATGTAGTCCCTGAATTATATGAAAATGTTCAATAACGTCCTTTCATTTTTTCAAAATCAAGGATAGTATTGAATATTTTCATATAGTCCAAGAACTATTGAACATGTACTAAACGTTCATGAATTATATTGAACAAATTGAAAGTTCAAGGATCATATTACGCATTAGGCTAAAGTTCAAGAATCACATTGAATAAATTAGAAGTTTAGGGATCACATTACACATTGGATTAAAGTTCATGGACCATTTATACCATTTTCCTTTTATAGTAAAAGAAAAATGGTGTTATCTAATTTTTAAGCGTTAATACTACAAAAAACTCCAAACTAGTATACTTATGATAAATTTACTACAAACTATTTTTTTTACCACAAAAAACTCCCAAACTAGTACACCTGTGATAATTTTACCCGAACTAATTTTTTGACCACAAAAAACCCTAAACTGGTACACTTGTGACAAATTTACCCTCCATTAGTTTCCATTAAATTTTACGGTCAAATTGTTAAGTTTAATGACACGTGGTAATTGACAGGTGTACCGGTTTGGGGTTTTACCCCTCTATTTGTCACAAGTTTACCAATTTGTGATTTTTCGTGATATTAATCCAATTTAACGGACACTAACAGAGAGTAAATTTGTCACAAATGTATCAGTTTGGGATTTTTAGTGGTCAAAAAATTAGTCCAGGGTAAAATTGTTACATGTGTATCAGTTTAGAGTTTTTAGTGGTCAAAAAATTAATTCGGGATAAAATTATCACAAGTGTATTAATTTGGAGTTTTTGGTGGTCAAAAAAATAGTTCGGGGTAAATTTATCACATGTATACCAGTTTGTGATTTTTTATGATAAAAAAAATAGTTTGGAGTAAAATTATCACATGTGTACCAGTTTGGGGTTTTTCATAATATTAACCTAATTTTTAATTGTAACTTAAGCATACTCGTATTATGCGTCCAATTCTAAATTCTTGATTTGAATATTAAAACTAATGGTAAATGTCATGTGGAAGGAAAAGGTTAGATTTTTATATACCCAGCGGAGTCTGATTACGTCCCTTTATTAAAATAGCTAAAAAAAAGAGAACTATAACATAACGTAGAAGGCAATAATTGTTTCAGTAGAACTGACGTGATCAGGATAGTCTAGCAGCTTTCATGAGGGGGAAAGTCAGGGGAAAACGACAGGAACATCAATACGAAGGCAGAACGTAACGCAAAGGATTCGAAAATGAACTTTTTTATTTATGAAATTTCATGCAGCATCACGATACCAATTTCAAGCTGTAAAAGAGGCATCGCTGCATCTAGAGCGGATAGGCAATACAACTAGCCTTAGAGAAACATCAAAAGATGGGGTATATCAACTATACTCCCCTTATTCCCTTCATACAGAGTGTACTATGTTCAGGACGCCATCTACTGCTGAGCCTGCATTTGAAGGAAAGACTGATTAGCGACCAGAAACAAACTGGCTGGGGCCGAGAGGGAAAAAGAACGTTGTTCAGAAAGGATCGTGACATCTAGTTTGAGTCTGGGTTAGAAGCATTACACCGAAGCGTATCTTGCAGAATTCGACAAATTCTTTTGGATCGGTCTTTGTCTGCTTGTAATCGTCGATCTTGTTCATTTTCTGCACAGGATGAAGTAGAGGAAAGATCAATGCATCATATGGTCTCGAGCAAGGATAAAATTGCGCAGAGCTGCTGAATTTGTAACTCATAAAGATATGACTTGACATTGCCCAAGTAGTATAAGCACACTTGATCAAAAGGTTTGTCCGTAGAACTGATTGGTCTCTAAAGGTAAATCATGTTTTCTTTTCAAGAGATGATGCATTTGCATAGAAAATATGGTCACCGCAACCAGTGGATGATCTGAAGGTCGGTGGAGACTGACTCTCTCATTCTATATGCGACTCTACAAGAAAACTACGGAGACTACTAAGAAAATCCAACTAGCATGTTTGATGACTTCAGATAATGATCGCCTCATGGTAGGTTGGGATCTCCCCATAGACATGCTCCCACGCCATAATAGTTCCCCAAGGCCAAAGTCTAGCCTGGACACTATCCAAAAATTGTTCATCATTGATTCACCATTTCACTCCGAATCAATCTTGGAATTTAGTTGTCTTTTCTTCGTGGTGAAGTAAGAGTTTTGGAATTTAAGCATTGGCCGGAGACTAGATTCCCTCCCGTACCTCAATCCATGCTGCTAGTTTAGGTCTGCTGGCAGTGATGTCATATTTCCATACTTCAGATGAGTAACTCTGGAATCTTTCAACAAATGGGATGTAGGCAATGTCCACCTGAAATCACAAAATTAGACCCTAAATAATAGTCAACCACAAAAAGAAGTACATATCGATAATCACATATCAGGCGAAATTTCTTGCTGCAAGATATAGGTTTGCACATCATCCGGATTTCATCAATCAACGGATCTATTGTTTAACCATACTCGAAATAGAAAAACCACTGACGAGCCCCTGATCAAATGCGAGAATGCCAACATACCCCACTGAATTGTCCCAGAAAGAATGGTCCATCCTCAAATTTGCCAAGTGCATTCTCCAAGTGATCAAAAGCAGAAGCTGATGCAGAAGACAGAGTTCGCTTACGGTGATAGAGATACCTGTCATCAAAGAAAGCGCTTAGAGGACTTACCACATTCTTTCCGTCCTTCTCCCTTGAATGAAGTGAAGACTAACTGCACGAATTCATCAACATAAGACCACAGTTCCTCACCAAACTTCCTCTTTTCAGGATCCTACATAACAAAGATCGGCCAGTTAGTTACGAGCAAGCCACAGAAACAAGAAATGCACATTTGCTATCCAGTGCTCACATCAGGGAAAAGAGAAGGCCCTTCGAAGTTGCTGTCCACGTATTTCATGAGGTCTAGGCTCTCTCCAGTGATTTTCCCATTGTGCTCCAACGCCGGAACCTGATCACAAGTTACAACATAAGAAAAGCAATATGTACCCATCAAATCAACAATGGCTAAACACTACAAAAAAACATGAATTTTGCCACGGAAATTTGCGACGGGAAATTTTTCGTGGCTAATTTGCGACGGAATTTTTTTTCCGTCGCAAATTAGCGACGAATAATTTTCGTCGCTAAATTGCGATGGAATTTGCGACGAAATAAAAATTCGTCGCAAATTTGCGACGGAAAAATAAGTCCGTCGCAAATTTGCGACGGAAAAATAAGTCCGTCGCAAGCAAATTTGCTACGGAAAATAAGTCCGTCGCAAATTTGCGATGGATAAAAAAGTCCGTCGCAAATTTGCGACGGAAAAATAAGTCTGTCGCAAGCAAATTTGCGACGGAAAATAAGTCCGTCGCAAATTTGCGACGGAAAAATAAGTCCATCGCAAGCAAATTTGCTACGGAAAAATAAGTCCGTCGCAAATTTGCGACGAAAAAATAAGTCTGTCGCAAGCAAATTTGCGACGGAAAATAAGTCCGTCGCAAGAAAAATTTGCGATGGAAAATAAGTCCGTCGCAAATTTGCAACGGAAAAATAAGTCCGTTGCAAGCAAATTTGCGACGGAAAATAAGTCCGTCACAAATTTGCGACGAAAAATTAAGTCCGTCGCAAATTTTCCACGGAACATAAGTCTGTCGCAAGAAAATTTGCGACGGAAAATTAAGTCCATCGCAAATTTGCGACGGAAAAAAAAGTCCGTCGCAAATTTGCGACGGGAAAAAAAGTCCGTCGCAAGCAAATTTGCGACAGAAAATAAGTCCGTCGCAAATTTGCGGTGGACTTTTTTTTCCGTCGTAAATTTGTGACGGATTTTTTTTGTCCGTCGCAAAAAAATTCCCGCCCATTTAACCAAAAAGAAAGAAAGATTCCTGCTTGTCCTTTTTCCCCCTTCTCTCTCTTCTTCTTCTTCTTCTTCTCTTCTTCCTCTTCGCGCGCACATCCTCTGCTCCGACCTTCTCAGCTCCTTCTCCCTCTTCTTCCTCTTCGTCTTCCTCTTCTTCTCTCTCTCTCTTTCTTGATCTCTGCAACCTCGGTCCACTCGTGCACAACCAGGTGTGGCATCACAAGGGTCCCGTCCCTGAAGATGACATCGAGTATGGACGAGGTTCCCTCAGCCCGTCTGAACTTGACGCCGGCCTCGTGTAGCTCCTTTGCACTGCGAGTCAGCTCGAATTTCTTGGCCTGTTTGGACATCATGTCCCGCGGGAATGAGGGCAGCTGCATGGCTCGCACGTAGTCCACCAGGTGCTTGACCTGAACTCTGGTGCTTGCGAGCTCATGCCCGGGCAAGACATCTTCGAAGTACTCGTAGCTGAGCTTGAAGAATGTGACAGTGGTCCTCAGTGCGGTGAGGTTATGGAGATTCTCGAGGACAAAAAACGGAACTTGGTTTTCCAGGAGCAGGACGTCGTGGAATACGCTATTGATCATCCATTTCTTACTGAATATCTCATCGTTCTCATCTCGGAGCTAGACGTAATGGTTCCTTATGAAAAGCTCAACTACAAAAACTGCGTCCAATAAGATCATTTTGACGAGCTCGTCACTACCCTGGGTGAGATTTTCTTGGTTGCATTGTCGAATGCGGTCTTCCGAATCACTGATCATTCTGATACAAGCCGAGAGGTCGCAAATTAATGACCAAAAAAGAAATTCATCAAAAATTACCAACGAATTTTGCCACAAATACATTTCGTTGCAATTTTTAGATAAAAAAAAACATTTCGTCACAATTTAGAGACCAAAAAAAAATTTCATCGCACATTAGCGACGAATTTTGAGAAGAATACAATTCGTGGCTAATTTGCAACGAATTTTGCGATGGACAATTAGCAACGAATTTTGTGACGAATACCGTTCGTGGCTAATTTGCGACGAATTTTTTGCGACGAATTTTGTGACAAATAAAGTTCGTGGCTAATTTGCGACGAATTTTGTGACGAATTATTTGCGACGAATTTTGCGACGAATTTTTTTTCGTCGCAAATTTGCGACGGAAATTGAAATTTTCCGTCGCAAAAATTTGTGACGACCTATTAGCGACGAAATTTTTTCCGTCGCTAATTTCGTCGCAAATTCGATTTGCGATGGATTTTGCCAAATTTTTCGTCGCAAAATTTGTCGCTAATCCCTTATTTTTTTGTAGTGAAAACTTACCGATTTCATTTAATTAAAAGGTCAAAAAGGCCAATTGATTCCCTAAAGTTAACATCAACCACCATAAGAGTCAAAATTTTCTATAATAAACATAAAAATATCGAGCCAAGCTCAGTTTTGGAATACATGAAAACTAATAACACAAAGCTCTAGAATCTTGCGGTCACTCGCTTGGAATCTATTGACACCAAAATGAGAATCGGCAAAGATGCTGAGTCGGCTTTAATGCCGAATCTGGTGTATAATGGAAATCAGCCATTTTCCGAAATACGTTTGGATAAAATTCGAAAATATACTGGGAAGCAAGCGTGAATGGCATCATATCCCGAATTCGGTAATTGGTGAAGATCTAGATATTTACCGAAACATGGAAAGTCATAGTTCGGGAGTAAAAAAAAAAGCATTGGAGCCATTATGTCTCGGGACGTTGACTCTTTCCCGAAATTCGAAAAGTCTATACTTCAGGAATATATCGAAATTACAGATAATCGGTAAAGATGAATCACGATCCAGCCACGTAAATCATTGTAGCAGGAAGTTACGAGCAAAAAGCAGAGATAGTGTGCACGAGCAGATTGTGGGAAGTTACTTGTCTAAATTTGAAGTCATCCCAGCGGTTGAGATCAAGTTTTGGTGGATAATGAAACTGGAAAATGTGGTTAGGTAAGGCAGTTATTAGAAGCGCCATGATTCAAAGTTTGAAACATAAAAGTAACCGACAAGCAGTTACAGGATATGAGGAGATACAAATACTCATAAGAAAGAAAGAGGAAGGGAGATCGACAAGAATGCAAAAACACATAAGCTTATCTGCACTTTAGTTTCCTCTGTGCCTTGACTTCTTGCATTTACAATTTCCTACAACTCTAGTTAACTTTGAAGTCCTTTACATCTTTCATAAGAGTATTGTAATGTAGCATGGAACTTTGATGATCTTAGATCCATTTTCAATCCATTCGAATTATATCCGTTCCATATAACCTTGTGCCATACTCTGTTTTCTTCTTTGCCACAACTCTCCTAAAAATCAAGCCACAAAACCTATCTTAATAAAAATCGAAAATCAAAGTTTCGATGAAAGATATTCCTCGTCATAAAACGAGCGAACATCTTTTTGGCATGCCTGGTGGGACATGCATGGTAAGATTTGGAGAAATGGTGAGAACTAGACAATATGAAGGAATACCGGTGGGTAACGTCAACAATCCAGTTGATAGAGCATGTTTTGAGCACTCTGCAGCTAATCAAGTAGAGGAGAATGCCGACATTCCTCGGCAATTAACTAAAGAACAAGCCTGCACGTTGGCACTAGAAAACACCTTAGTAGCCACGATGAAAAGGATGTTTAAGGAACAGCAGAACAAGCTTACCAACCATATAGTGCGACATGTAACAGATGTGATAAAACCCATGATGATCAATGCTATAAATGAGGTAATATCGCGTCCTAATTCATCTTCTCAAATTCCACCCTTTTATGCAAATCCTCTTGGGATAACAACGTTTCCACCAACATCGGGACCTCCTCATGTTGGATATAACGGTAATGAGGGATCAAATTCGCAACCTCCTATCGAAATTATACCAAGGCCAAAGAATCCTACCCCTATAAACCTAATGAATGGTGTGAATGCTTACAATTTCCCTCAAAATGCCCCAAATGATGTTAATTTAGCTAATCCCATGGTCACAAATGCACCACAAGTGCTGAACGTACCTCCGCCAGTAAATATGCCTAATATTAACCATATCAGACCACCTACGCCTCAACCGTATCCTCATGTGATAGAAAACCCTCTTTATAGGCCACCACTACCCGTTAATTTCAACATGGAATAGCAGGGGGTGAATAGACCTCAGCAATTTGATCCTAGGGGTCAAGATCCTTGATTAGGCCAGTAAAATTTAAGACTATGGAACCCAGATAGAGTTGCAGAACTGGTAATGCAACAATTGGGAGCAGAGAGGAGATTGCCAAGGCCAGTATATAGGAAGCCACATCCCGATTGGGTTGACAACATACCATATCCAAGGGTTTCAAGATGCCAGATTTTGCTATATTTACAGGAGAGGAGGATCAGTCAACTGTGGAGCATGTGGGTCGATTCTTGGCACACTATGGAGAAGCTGGAACTAATGAGTATTTAAGATTAAGGTTGTTCCCATTATCTTTGTCAAAAATAGCATTCACTTGGTATTCAAATTTGCTTGCGAATTCTATTCAAACATGGGCTAAGATGGAAAGGCAGTTTCATTCTTAATTTTACCGAACGATACTAAAGGTAACGATAGCCGATTTGGCCAGGATGTATCAATATAGTACCGAGATAGTAGATCAGTTTATTGCATGTTTCAAGAAATCCAGAAACCAATATTTAACATCACTCACTGAAAAGAAATTCACGGATTTGGTTTTCAACGGCTTGAGGTTTAACCTTAAGGAAAGATTTGAAGGACAAGCCTTTGACGATCTCTTTCAGTCAAACGCTTGGGTTTCCAAGTACGAACACTTGTTGAAGGAAAAAGATAAGAAGCCGAATAAGGATAATCGGTAGACAGTGGCATTTGCTGAAAGTACTGAACATGGTATTATAGCCGAAGAGGAGAATGAAATAGCCGTAGCAACTATGGTGCTTGAGAAACCATATGTGTGCCCAGCACTTAAGTCGGCCAGGGTGAGAGATGTATCCAAGCTCAAGGCTAAGGAGACAAATAACTACTCCTTTGATATCTACAAGTTAGATGAAATATTTGACCTGCTGTTGAAAGATGGAATGATCAAGTTATCTAAAGGACAAGTAATCCCATCAAAAAAGGAAATAACAGATAAGAGATATTACAAATGGCATCACTCTATAACTCATGATACAGTGAATTGCATTGTGTTTAGGAAAGTTATCCAAGAGGCAATTCGCCAAGGCAAAATTAAATTTGCCGAAGACAAAGGCAAGACCCTAATGGAAGTAGACACAGACCCTTTCCCGAACATGATCAGCATGGTTAATATGCGAGAGATGACAGGCGATGACAACAAACAACTTTACACCCGTTGTCACCAAGAGCTGACTCGTCAAAGATCGGGAGATTCCCAGGTTCCAATACATAAGAGGAACGAGGGGGAGATACAGATTAGGATCGTTTGTCCACAAGATAGGTAGACCACAGGTAAAATATGAGATTGTAGCTACCGAAAACTCTTCGGTACAAGCAAGAGAGGAGAAAATTCAACCAAGATGGACAGTACAAGTACTTGAAAGAAAAGATGTTGGTCATAGGTATGAGAGGAAGGAATACCACCCTGATTCATCTCAACTAGCCCTTCCAATTCGGGAATTGGTTACGCAAGTTCATGAAGAAAAAGAAACATTACCAAAGCCTGCAAAGAAAAAGAGTTTATGGCAGCGATATAAGGAAGGTGACCCAAAAGTCGAATTGCTTGGAGAACTTAGCGGGAAGTTTGACTATGTGATCTATTACGGAGATATGCATGATTATCCACCTCCATCATTGCTAGTTGAGCCGACTGACTGGGGAGATGAGTTTGATGATCCACTACCATCAATTTCTCAGGAAATCCATAAAAGAAAAATAGTTAAGGTGCTGTATAATCCTTCCGAAGGAAAATAGTCAATAGTTAAATCGCCGAGACAGGCATCTTACAGAACCATCAAGAGGCATTTCCAGCGGATGAAAAACAGACAAAGGAATTTCGAGAGGGGCCGAGCTAAAGGTATAGCAAGGAAAATATATACCTTTCATATCTATCAGTAGGAAAGATAATTGGGTCTGGAAAAGAAACCCTGATGAAAAAGATCGAATTAAATCAGAACCAAGTGATTCGGGAAGTAGCTCTCATGTTGAAATGAAAAGGGAGAAGGGAGTTTCATAAGTTCCCCAGATAATTAATTTTGGGCAGATCACCATAGCTCTCAACCCAAAACATCAGAGAAAGGTGGAGCAAAAGAACTTGGGTCCTAAATCGTCACAAAAAGATGGCAAAAGCTACCGAACTGGTTATTCCAAGATATCAAAGGAATATGGTTCTCCAATGTGAATAAACATGGTTCATGCTAAACTTCCAGTGGAGTATGGAATTAATTTGGTTGTGGAAGAAGACATCGAACACAATTTAGAAAAAGAGATAGCCATGGTAGAATTTCAGTTCCCCGACAAAGAAGCCATTAAGTTTGATAAAGTACCTTCTGAAAAAGCAAAGCATTTGAGGTCCTTGATTATTTTAGGCAGGGCCAATGGTAGGTCTGTCGGTAAAATCTTTGTAGAGCTGGAGCTACTTTGAACCTCATATCTTATAAGTACTTCAAAAAATTGGGGAAAGATGACGACAACATTATCCTATCCAATGTTCAGTTGTCTGATTTTTTTGGGGAAGTTACCAAAGTCAAGGGGGCAATAGTGCTTGATTTAACCATAGGGTCAAAGTCATCCAAAATGACTTTCTTTGTAATAGAGTCTGATGGTTTATATAATCTGTTGCTCAGAAAAGATTGGATATACTCTAATCAATGTGTACCTTCAACTTTGCATCAAGTCTTAGCATTTTGGAATAGTGAGAAAGTAGAATATATTGAGGCAGATTCAGGATATGCTTCAATCGGGTGGACTGACATTTGTCAAGAATATCGGGACTGTTTACATGAAGGTTATGCTGTCGAATCACCAAGGACAAATCCACAGTCTTTTGCTTATTGCCGCTTCGGGGATATGAAAGTTGAATGGATCCCCAAGTCAAGCCTGGCATTAGAAGAATTACACACTTTTTATGGAAAACGAGTCCGTATTGCAAGCAGTTTGTGAAAGGTATTTCACACACTTGGCGGAAATGGCGCAGCAAAATGTGGAAGCCTCAAATTGTATTGATGAATGGGACAAGTTATTGGTTAAAGAAAACAGAATAATGGAGGCTCAAGATCCATTATTAGAGGTTGATATAGGAGAGCCTGGTTGTTTTCGTCCAGTGTATGTAAGTACGTTTTTGCAAGGGAGCATGAAAGAAAAGTTGGTTAACCTAATCAAAGGGTACAAAAATTGCTTTGCATGGGACTATCATGAAATGCCTGGTTTGTCGAGAGATATTGTAGAATATCACCTTCTAATCAAGAAAGGATTTCGTTCGCATAAGCAGTTAGCAAGAAGATTTGCTCTAGATGTAATTGATAAAGCCAAAGAGGAAATAGAAAAGCTACTGAAGGCAAAATTTATTGAAATAGCCAGGTATGTAGAGTGACTTTCAAATATTGTTCCTGTGAAAAAGAAGAATGGAAAGCTGAGAGTTTGTATTGATTTTCGGGATCTAAATAATGCCACTCCAAAGGATGACTACCAAATGCCTATAGCAGATATGTTAGTAGACTCAGCATCGGGAAATAAGATGTTATCATTGATGGATGGTCATTCGGGTTATAACTAGATTTTTCTTGCTAAGGAAGACATCCTGAAGACAACATTTAGATGTCCTGGTGCGATCAGGACTTTTTAATGGGTAGTTATGCCTTTTGAATTGAAGAATGCAGGAGCTACATACCAGCAAGTAATGAACTTTATTTTTCATGATATGACCGGTAAATTCTTAGAAGTTTATATTGGCGACGTAGTGGTTAAATCAGCTCAAAAAGATCTTCTGGATTATCTCGAACAGGCATTTATTAAGATGAGGAAGTACAAATTGAAGATGAATCCAACCAAGTGTGCCTTTGGAGTACGAGCAGGAAATTTTCTGGGATTTTTTGTTAATCAAAGGGGAATTGAAATTGACAAGAACAAAACAAGGCCTATCATGGAGCTTTCCCATCCTACGTCAAAGAAGCAATTGCAGATAGTGATTGGAAAAATAAACTTTCTTAGAAGATTCATTACCAATTTGTCTGATAAAATGGAGCCGATGACACAGCTTCTGCATCTTAAAAATCAGGACGAATTATATAGGGAGAGAAACAACAAAAGGCGTTTGATTTGATCAAAGCCTATCTAATGAATCCTGCTGTATTAATGTCGCCAAAAGCAGGCAAACCATTGAAATTGTACTTATCTGCTACCGATGCAACTATAAGGAGTATGTTGGCACAAGAGAATGAGAATGGAAAAGAAAATCGGTATATTATTTGAGCTGGGCATTAACTGATGTTGAAAAAAGATATGCCGCAATTGAAAAATTATGTCTATCTTTATACTTTGCTTGTATGAAGTTAAGACATTATTTGTTGCCAACTACAGTGCATGTGATCAGTAAGACTGATATAATAAAATATATGTTATCCCGACATGTTATAAAAGGGCGAATAGCCAAATGGGCATTTATCTTGTCTGAGTTTGATTTAATATATGTGCCGATCAAAGTAGTAAAAGGCCAAGCCATTATTGATTTTCTTACCGAATACCCATGTTTACAAATGGAAGAAAATGAGCAAAGCCTCAGTCAAGTGCTACCATGGACTATGTATTTTGATGGATCGCGTGCTAAGAGTATGGCTTGAGCTAGATTGATAATTATTTCTTCCGATGGGGAACTTACAAGGTGCGTCTGTAAGTTAGTTTTTGAATGTTCAAATAATCAAGCTAAAAATGAAGTACTAATTATTGGCTTGGGAATATTGATTGAGTTGAAAGTACAGTTTATCAAAGTATTTAGTGATTCACAATTAGTGGTGAAACAGTTAAAGGGAGAATACCAGTATTCGAATGAAAATTTGATTGATTATTACTATCTGGCCAAGAGGCAATTAGAGCAATTCATAGAGTACGACATAGTCCATGTTAAAAGAGACACAAATTTCGAGGCTAACGAGTTGGTTCAAGTAGCTTCTCGATATCGAATATGAAAAGAGTTGGCAAACATCACAACTACTATAACACTGTCGGTACTTTTTACTGAATAAAGAAAGATACCGATAGCAGTTAGCAAGATAGTTCGAAAAGAGGATTGGAGACAAACTATCATAGAATATTTGAAGAATCTAGATTCAAGAGATCGAAAGCTGAGGAGACAAGCCCAAAAATATGTTATATTAGGAGAAGAATTATACCGAAAATCCTCAGATGGATTGCTCTTACGTTGTCCTGATGAAGATAATGCAAAATTGGTTATGGCAAAAGCACATGAAGGCATGTGTACAGCCTATCAAGTAGGAATCAAGATGAGATGGCTGTTAAAAAGGTCTGGATATTTTTGGCTAGCAATGATGCAGGATTGTATCAACTATGCCAAAGCATGTCTTTCGTGTCAAAAACATGGACCGTTGCAACATGTACCTGCTATGGAGCTCCATTCTGTTATAAAGCCATGACCATTTAGAGGATGGGCAATGGATATAATAGGTAAGATCTATTCACCTTCTTCTCATAAGCACAGTTACATTTTATTGGTTACGGATTACTTTACGAAGTGGGTGGAAGCCATTCCATATAAGAGTATTACACAAAAGACTGTGATCAAGTTTATTGAAGAAAATATAATTCATCGGCTTGGCTTGCCTGAGTCAATTACTGCGGACCAAGGAACAATGTTCACTGGAGGTGAAGTAATGGAATTTGCACGATCAAGAGGAATCAAAATGATCTATTTCACACCATATTATCCCCAGGCAAATGGGCAAGCTGAAGCTACTAATAAGGTTGTTATTGGCTTGATCAAGAAGCATCTAGAAGAAAATCCAAGGGAATGGGATACTTTACTATCAATAGTATTGTGGGCATACCGAACATCACGAATATCAAGTACAGGTGTCAGCCTTATATGCTTACATATGGATAAGAAGCAATTTTACCGATGGAGATAATAGTACAATCTTTAAAAGTCCAATTACAGAGTGAAATGTTGTCTAAAGATTATAGAGATTGAATGCATATAAATTTGGATGAACTAGACGAAGTTCGTGCGGCTTCTTTGAATCAGTTGATTGCACAAAAGAGAAGAGTAGCCAGAGCTTTTAACAAGAGAGTTAAAGTTAAGCAGTTTAGTGTGGGGAATTTAGTATGGAAAGCAATCTTGTCATTTAATCTCCAAAACAGGGAATTCAATTAATAATCATCAAATTGGGAAGGCCCATATTTAGTTACCAAAGTGCTTAGTGGAAACGCATACAGGTTGATGGGTGTCAAGGGAAAAGAACTATCACGTTCTATAAATGGGAAATTCCTGAAGAAATATCATCCATCAATATGGGAAATACAAGGAGATTAGTCCATTTATTCTAAATGAAAGTACATTCTAATCTTGGTTACAAAGATCTCCAAATTCTTAACAAGTTTGAGGTTCTAGGCTACACAATTAAAATGCAAGGCAAGATCTTGGTGGAGTTTAGATTGCTACTCCTCGAGACACTCCATGCGACGAGAATGGAAGCGAACAATTTCAAACCTTTCCCAAGCTTCTTGAAGCAACTGCCTATACCTGGTTGAAGAAACTTCAACCATAGACTTAACATGAGAAATTTCATCTCTGAGTATCCTCTGCTCCACATGACGATGATTGGAAAGGAAATTGAGAAGTCGACGTGACATCTCAACGTCATCTCGCACAGAAGTCCTGAGCTTGAGCATATTCCTCTCCGGAGTTTCGTAATTGGGAAGATTCCTCCTCAATTTGAAGTTGAAATGCGTTAGCTTCCACAATAATAGGCTCCAAATTCCAGATCTCCCTCACATTATGTTCGAATTCATCAAAGCTAGCAGGGAATAAGAGCATAGTTCCCAAACCAGATCCAAAAAGGTAAAATCTGCAGACAGAAACACTTTAGATTTGAAGAGGTTTGTCAAATCGATAATTTCAACCTTATGCTTGTGGTTCAATAATAAAGCATAGTGTCCTTGGGATAGCAATTCGTGCAGTCGCCTACATAAGGATCGATCACCTATAGATAGTTGAATAAACAAGTTGTCCATGTTAAAGGAAATGAAGAAAGTTTACTTTCATGGATAATACAATGACTTTGTGATCGAGACCAAAGAAGCAATTGAGATGAAGAATCATGCGAAGACATCATGAACAGAACTGTAAGTTCACAGGAATGATTTGGTAAGCTTGAGCAGTTATAAAGATAAAGGATATAGAGCAAATCGTGGGCAGTAATGTGCCAGAGTTTTTCTCGAGGAAATAAGATAGAGGCAGAACGTGGTTCATGCATATGGATAAATGATTATTAAGTCAGTAGCCAAGAAGAAGGGTTAGTGTTCGATCTTTCAATTATGAAAGTTGCAATGGAACAATTTTCTTTGAGTTGATTCAAATGTCAGAGGAGCCAGATGGAGATTAGATTTAACATTTGGTTAAGATGGTTGAATTATTAATTTTGACAAGGTACAGCGTCGAGAATTTGCATTGTCGGGATATTCCACAAGTAAGTAAATGCAAAGGAAACCAAAAATAGAATCCAGCAAGTGGGTTTTTCATTTCATTTCCATTTGGCCAATAGAGCCTTGGCCTCGAATACAATATTTCTCAATTCAGTTTCAAGCCTATGGTTTTCATCCATAATCTCTGCTCTCTTCTTCTCATGGACCCTAATCAGTCCAATGGTATTATTAAATTCTTTCTCCAACTCCCTACACTGCATCATCTTGTGCCTGAGTGTAGGATAGAAGTTTGAGACTGTGAGCTTCTGCTCTTCTATTTGGATAACCACCATCCTCAGCTCTGCCTCAAGCTCTTCTTTCCTGGTCTCCAAGCATTGAAGTTTGCTCGCCTCAACTTTAAAATGGTTTTAGAAAAGACAAGCATCTTCACACTTACGGGCTAACTCGTCTTGGATTGCCAATCCTCGGTTTTCCCTAAAGAGAAGATGGGGGAGTTGATCAAGGTTAACTCTAATTGTAGTCACAGTATCTACAAAGCCAACAACGAAGAGATCAATCTTGTCTTGAAAAGGTTCACATAATATGAAGGATGGATTACCAGAACATACTTCCTAGAAGAGAATCCTCGCTTGGCGTTTCTTATCAGAATTGATTAATTTCCCATAGCCAGGTTCCAATAAGTTAAGGAGCTGTTCCCATTTAGCTTTGGCTACTTCTTTGGGAATTTTCGATAGACATTGATAGAACTGAAGACTCTGAAGAATCAAGAGCTATTGAAGAGCTAGGATGAGTACCTACTAATATTCTCTCCATTTCTACCTGTTCAGCCTGAGAAAAAATTTCTATCTTGGCAGGTAGACTGGGTACAGCATAAGATGTTGAGGGAGGTAAAACAGTAATTGCATAAGAAGCAGGTGGTAGTGGCATACTCAAGGAGTCCTTGGTCGATGCTCCTTCCGAAAATGGAGTCCCTTGAGGCGTAGAAGTGGATTCATCAGTAACTGCAGATATCGGTAGATGTATATCAGACAACAGTATAAAATCTTGAGTCAGACAATAGGTAATAACATTTATCAATGAGAGTTGGAGGAAGATCTTTCTTAGATCTCACAACATTGGCAGAAGTATCTTTTGTTAGGATACTCTCCTTAGGATTTGGAATAGAGGATTGATCTCGAACCAACTTAGCATTAGCATCTGTCAAAGGAGCAAGGATCACTAGTGAAGGATTGGGAGCTGATGTAGCAGGAGTCTTGCTAGGAGAAGAAACAGGAGAAACAACACCGCACTGATAGGTCTTGAGAGTTCCTAGATTGATCAAAAGACATACAAGTTAGTGCTAATATACACATTGGTAGCCTCCAGAAATAAAGCATGAGAGTTATCTTTCGTAGTGTGCGGTTTTATCATAGCTCGAAGTGTGGGCTTTGGAGATTGATTGAATGCTGGAGGACTTTCTGGAGATGACTCTGAGGATCGAATAATCACTCTCCTAGTACCACGTTTTGTTGGTACTTTCTTTAAAGTAGTTGAATCTGAAACTTTCCTTTTCTTGCTCACTGTAAGAGTAAGAAGTTAGATGGAGGGTTGGGTGCCAAACAAAACATATATATATTAAAAGGAAGAATTAAGTTACCTTTAGAGGGCTCTATTGGCTTAGTTGAAGGCATATTTACAGCTTTGATTGTTTTTGGTACTGTAAGAGGAACATCGTCTCTTATCTTCAAAAGAATTTGATCTAGAGGATCTGAAAACATAATCTTTCGATAACCATTTCACCAGAAGTCGAGCTCAGCTGAAGAACGATCGGGGCATCCAGTGAATTCGGTAACGCGAGACAATCGATAAATACCCCGTATCAGTGTGGTTAGCTCACCAAAAGGTTGATCATCTTTCAGTTTGCAGAATATTTTATCGAAAGAAGCAAATGAGAAAGTATAAAGGGCTAGAACAAGAATCCCTTGAATCAACCCAAATTGTCTGGCACAGTACTGGGGAGAATAAATTTCAAAGCCAGCAACAAACCTGCCTTTTGTAGAAAATCTCACAGGGAGATCAACAGAGGTCAGGACAGTCTGCCAGAAGTCACTTCTATTCTTCTGGAAGGAAGGAAGGTAGGTAGGACTTGAATTGGGGAACAAAGAAAGGAGAGAAGTGTCACGCCCCGAACCCCAACGGCTCACAACACCCCCTTCGACAGTCGTAATGAACGCGACGTCCAAGGACGCGTCGCCGACCCAAACGAACTACGCAAGCGGAAGCGAAATAAAACAACCCAGACAATGACAAAGGGATAGAACAAACGTAATTTAATAAACACATGACATTAACTTGAATTCACAACATTCATACATTAGGCCGTTAGGGTTAAATCCACTTTCATCATCAAAAGCGAACAGGTGACTAGATAGACTACTGACACGCAAAACGGGACTCTACCAAAAAGGCCTCCTGGCCCTACTCCTAAATGTCCCTACGGTACCCAATCCGGATCGAACCCTGAGGATTTTGACTCTGAGTCCGAGTCAATCTCGATCGGGTTCTCCTCCTCCTCTCCCTGCTCTACCGCCATGGGCTCCTCTTCGGGCTCGGGCTCAGGCTCGGGATCCGGTGCTAGCTCGGGTTTAGGCTCGAGGAAAGGTGTCGGTACTGGACTGGGGTTCACCGGAGGACTGTCGGGATCTGACACCTCGCCGTCGGGAGCGAACTTGTCCCAAGGCTCCTAATTAACCGCATTCTTATTGGTGTGCCTTAACCCTTCAAAACCTCGGATTGGCCCTGAGTTCACCAACCCCTCCCTATGGGTCCAAGCCAAGTAGTCGTGGCGCTCCAGCTCATCTCGTCCCACATCTACCCAAACATAAGTGCGATGCCTAATATACGCCTCGCCCGGGTTCAGATCCGGGTACTCGTTATCCTCATGCACCATATGCATGGGGACCCCAAAACGCCTAGGTGGCGCCATACTCAAGGGCGGGGATCTGAAAATGGTTATATAATAACTATGAGAACGAGTCTCAATAAGCAACACCCTATACCCCACCTAGGCTAATGCGTACCCAGACAAGTCTAACATGCGAATCACGAGACAACACAACCAATTTCACACGACAAGCTTACCTCGCCTCAAATCACGAGCCAACCCTGCATATTAGTCCGAACATGGTAATTCAAAAATAGTTCACTACCATATCACAATCACCCGACGTACACACTCCCACTCGCATTCAACCAATCCAACCAAGCAACCACACATACATTTAGCCAATCCAATCAGTCACATCACGCACACGTGTCCAACCAACTTTCCTCTTACGGACCACCATCAACACGTCTCAAGTCTGGTCTCACAGGCACGCAAGCCACACAATTCGATCAATTCAAATGGCCACCGTCAACATGTCCTAGCCATACCATTCAATCAATTCTAGGGGCCGCCATCAACACGTCCCAAGCCACAATATTCAAGCAATTCCAAAGATCGACGTAAACACGTCCCGGTCCAACACACCTTTAACGGGCCACCGTCAACACGTCTCAAGCCCGCATCCAATTGGCACATCAGCCATTCATGCCTTCACACGGACCGCCGTCAACACGTCCCAAGTCCGTAGCCCTCCGATCGATCCGGGCTTAAAATCGATAGGCAAGCACACACCATTCAATTCAATCAGTTTCACGCCAATTGTATCAAACAACCCATGTTCACAACTCAGTCCAATTCACAATTCGCCACCTCAATCCACAAACCCGACGTTCAAGTCGACCACGCACAATTATCCAAATCAAGCATATTATTTAATCCAATTCAAATAGCACAATTATAACATAAATATAATTAAAATAAAACACGCCTTAGCCGTTCTAAACCCGAGACAAGTCTATAAAATACCCAAAATACTAGGTAGGGTTTAGGAAGTCACTTACCTAAGTTTGGCCCGGGAAAAGTTGGCTCGGGCCTAAAATGGCCCGGGTGAACAGTGCGAACTAGGCACACGCGCGGGCATAGGCGCGGGCGCGGGCACTAGCACGGCGACGAGCGCGCGGCTTGGTCGTGTGGGCGATGAGCCGGCCACGGCTTGGGTTGGCTGGCCGGGGCGGCGACCAGCTGCGGCAGCGACGTGGCGGCGAATGGGGCGACGGCGGCGACAAGCTGAAGAGGGAGAGGTCAACCGTGGGTGAGGGTGAGGGAGAGAGAGAGAGAGAGAGATCGGGGTTGACGGAGAGGGCGCGAACCGGCGGCGACGAGGTGGCGTGGCAGCAACTGGCTGGGCGGTGGTGCTGGGTGAGTGGTCGAACGGGCTGGTCGGTAGCTCGGTGGGGCTCGGCTATGGCGAGTGCGGCGGTGAGCTATTGCTTGCGCGAAGGAGGGGAAGAGGACGGTCGGCCGAGGGCGGTGGCTGGCTGAAGGCGCGGCGGCGACTGGGGCGACGGTGGCGACAGCCAGGCGCGGCTGGACAGCGTCGAGCGTGACGGGCAGCGGCGGCGAGTTCGCTGCTGCACCCGCAAAGGAGGAGAAGAGGACGGTTGGGGGCGGCGGCTAGCGGACGGTGCGGCGTGGCGGTCGAGCTGGCGACGGCGGCGCGCGATGGCCAAGCGAGCTCAGGCGATCGGCGTCGGGCAACAGGGAGAAGGAACAGAAGCGGACGTAGAGGCTCGAGCAGACGCGGGCAAAGAAGAAAAAGAAGAGAAAGGAAGAAGAAAGCAAGAGAAGAAAAGAAGAAAGGAAGAGAGAGAGAGAGTGTGTCAAGGGTAGGTCTGCATGGGCGTGGGCTGAGGGGACGTCTGCATGGGGAAGACGTGCGCGGCCAGAGGGAAAAGAGAGGGAGAAAGAAAGAGAGAGAGAAGGAGGGAGAGAGAGAGAGAGAGAAAAGGGAGAGGCAGACGCAATGAGGAGAGAGAGAGCGTGTGTGGCGTTGGCGTGTTAGAGGAGAGAGGAGAGAGAGAAAGAGAGAACAAAAGTAAATTTTTGTCGTCGAGCGCGATCCAACGGACACGGTTCAAATTAAAAATCAATCTAACGGTCACGATTCAAATTCGAAAAATGATCTAACAGTTCACAAAAAATCCCAAATAATAATATAGGACAAAGGGCCAAAATAAAATAATTCAAAACACATTACAAGGGAGGTCTACTAGTCTAAATTCGCACCCGATCAAAAAATCACTTTTCACATATTCCTGGCAATACCGACGCTGGCCACAATAATATCGACACCTTCTAATTTATTTCGTCCCGAAACTCCCGAAAATCGACTGCCAAGTTTGGGGTCTAAATAACGGTCAAATTCGATCGAAAGCGATTCTAGCAAAATCTCTATTTTAAAAGCAAGAACCCGAGAGTGATCAGTTCCCGGGCGAGATTCTATTATAAGCACACTGACGAATTACACGTTTTATAAATCCCAAAAATGGGCCAAAATTCGGAATGTCATAAGAAGGAATATGGATTCTCTTCAATAAAATAGATTTGAGAAATAAAGTACCGAAAATAAGAAGATGGCTCTTTGGAGACAGGACCAATTTCTTGCTCAAGGCTTGGCAGACTGGTTGGTCAGGAATGGCAACTGAAAGGAGTTGGAGAACTTGATCCTTGGAAAACCAAGCAGGGAAATAGAAATCTGCCCATGATTGAAAAAGCCAAAGAGGACCATAAAAAACTCCACTAACTTTGTCTGAAGCAATGGAGGAGGAAGCATAGGCTAAACCCTGATATAGCAGAGCCAACATTGTTTTGCCTAGGGTGAGTAAGGTCCCTGAAGCTAAAGCGGAGGCAACAACAACAAAATTGTTCGAGACCCTAACTATAGGGTGGCAAAAAAGGAATTTATAGAGCCAGTACCAAAGAAAAGCAGTGTGCTTCTCGTCGATAACTATACTTTCCTTCTTAAAGTATTTCTTAATGAATACCCCATAGGCCATTTCAGAATCAGACAATTTACCAAGCAGCGAATGAGAATCTGGAGACAGGGTAGATGGGTCTGTACCTAAAATAGAAAGCCCAGTAAGGCAATATACGTCAAGCAAAGTTACCGACATAGGAGAGAAAGGGAAAAAGAAGCAGTTAGTGGAAGTTGACCAAAAACAAGACAATGCGCCAATCAGTTCGTGATTCAAATGGTAATCGAAGCAGCTAAGACGCAGAGCATTATGAATCAAAAGAGTATCCCAAAGGGAACCCTTAGAAAGAAGGAGTTACCATTGGTAGTAATCAGGCTCAAAGTAAAAAAAAGCCCTAAGGCGAGGGGGACGAGAATGCCACTGATACGCCAAAATAGATGATTTATGGACTAGAAGTACCTCAATTTGGTGACGTGGGAAGTGGCTTGATAGACATTTTGGAACAGAGAACTGATTGTGAACTGCTAGGCCAAGGATGTAAGAATCTTCGTAGTCATTCTCCACAGAGAGCAGATGAAATTCTTCGTTGAAATCCTCGGAATCTCGGAATAGATGGTATCGATCAAGGGCATTTGATGCGGAAAAGGAAAGAGTTTGATCCTTGGAAGCTTTGGAAGCCATTAGGTTCAGACGAATGTTGGGAGAGATTGCAGAGAGTCGAGAAGTTGAGGATGCAGAGGAACAAAGAAAGGAACGATTTTTAGAAGAAGTGTTTTGAAGACGAAAGGACAAGCGCGTGAAGCGATGTGACAAAATGACAACAAGAGTAAAAAGTAAGTACCATTTTTTTCTGGGATTTAAAAGAATTAAAAGTTCTTTTAATCCTTTTAAAAGGGGGCATTTGTTGATACCAAAATAAGAATCAGCATAGACGCTGAGTCAGCTTTAATGCTGAATCTGATGTATAATGGAAATCAGTCATCTTCTGAAATACGTTTTGATAAAATTCGAAAGCATGTTGGGAAGCAAACGTGAATGGCATCATATCCCGAATTCGGTAATTGGTGAAGATCTAGATATTTACCGAAACATGGAAAGTCATAGTTCTGGAGTAAAAAAAAAAAGCGTTGCAGCCATTATGCCTCGAGACGTTGACTCTTTCCCGAAATTCGAAAAGTCTATACTTCGGGAATATATCGAAATTACAGAGAATCGGTAAAGATGAATCACAACCCAGCCACGTAAATCATGATAGCAGGAAGTTATGAGCAAAAAGCGGAGATAGTGAGCACGAGTAGATTGTGGGAAGTTACTTGTCCAAATTTGAAGTCATCCCAGCAGTTGAGATCAAATTTTGACGGACAATGAAACTGGAAAACGTGGTTAGATAAGGCAATTATTGGAAGCGCTAAGATTCAAAGTTTAAAATTATGGAAGTAACCGACAAGCAATTACAGCATATGAGGAGATACAAATACTCAGAAGAAAGAAAGAGGAAGGGAGATTGACAAGAATGCAAAAATACTTGAGCTTATCTGCACTTTAATTTCCTCTGTGCCTTTACTTCCTGCAACTCTAGTTAACTTTGAAGTCCTTTACAGCTTTCATAGGAGTATTGTAATCTAGCATCGAACTTTATTGATCTCAGATCCATTTTCCATCCATTCGAATTATATCCATTCGATATAACCTACTGCCACACTCTGTTTTCTTCTTTGCCACAACTCTCTTAAAAATCAAGCCACAAAACCTATCTTAATAAAAACCGAAAATCAAAGTTTTGGTGAAAGATATTCCTCGTCATAAAACAAGTGAACAGAATCCTAAATCATAACCAATTTGGGCTATGGCAATCAGTTTCAAGCGGCGAATCTAAGGCCACTAATCTGAAAACACGCAAAGAACTAAAACAACCGGGACGGGCAATAAAGACAAGCGAAAGAAGAATCACCTTATTCATGGGGTAGACTTTCTCCTTGTACCAAGCAGGCCTGTCTTGACGATTAAGAGGAACCAACTTAATCTTGTCCTGCAGTCCCTGCAGCTCACAAATATAATCCCAATTCAGAAACTAGTCCGGGCCGAATCAAAATGAGCTGAAGGGCATATATAAAGACAAATCACGCATGGTTTTTGCTAAATTGCACCCGATCACGGAAAATGAACTCACCTTGTAGTTCCTCGTCATCCAGACGCGATGAGCAAATGGGCATGCGTAAAAGGTGTAAAACCTTCAGAAAATTTGGAGAAAACAAACATAAGCTGACCAAAAGACAATCCTTGCTTACCAATCTCATCAGTAATCACACCGAATCAACTCGAACGAGATGCTTAAAGGGAAAAAAGAAGAAGAATCGAACCTCGTTGTTCCATCGAAAAGAGGAGGTTGCTCAGCGCCGGAGCTCAACGGAGGAGGCAAATTCTCAACCACGGCACTGCGACAGGATTGAAACGAAAAATTCAAGCAAGGGATCGTCTAAAAAAGAACAACAATGGCTCGAATTTCGCAGGAAAGACAGCAAAAGCGCAAGATCGCAAGAGGTTCTTACGGAGGAGCAGCCATCGCGCGTGCGTTGCGTCGTGTTTGTCTGCGTCGGTGTAGATTTCGACGTGAGCAAGAATGGCGTCCAAGTGCGAAGCTATCTAAAGAGCGAGGAGTGTGTTGAAGGGTTGAGGTAGCGATGTCGCGAGCGGTGACGAAGTGAGAGTGATGACGTGATCGCTTCGACGGATTTGTCCGGTTGGTGGCGGTGGAGAGTGCCAATCTTGCAGGTCCCCATAAAGTGCTAGTTGATTCGCCCGAGATGGATGAAGTCTGGAAATATGGTGCTTGCAGATTACGGCTAAAGTTCTGACCAAAAGATGAAGTATGCTAAAGTGACTACTCGTGATCTTATCAGGTATTGATGAGTGTGTGGGCGAGTGATTTCAGAGATGAGGTTTATGGATTACGTGTGTATGAATGAGTGTGCGTTTGGGGATGTATGTCGATGGGTAAAATGTAAATACAACATAGATTACAATCACCACCAAGGTATAAAGGACGTATCACAAACCAAGAATGAAGATCTGGATCGATGAAATTCAACACCAAGGCTTATAGGATAAGCCACCCACTAAGGATACAAGACTTCAGGAAAACTACTCCAAAAGGCCTAAAGGAAAACTACACATTCTTGGCTTGCCACCAGGATAAAGCAACCGGAATAAGAGTTACCACTCTCCAAAGATATTCGTTCACACGGAGGGAAATCTCATGTATTCAATATTCATCAAAGTCTAGTTTGCATTATAGGACTCTCCTCTATTTATGGAGGAACTAAGACATAGGAAATAGACAAATATTAAAAGACATAGAAATTGGAAAGCATTTTAAGTCTTAGGAGTTTGAGTCTTGAAACTTGCATAATAATTAAGACTCATAAAGTCCTGCGAACTTGGAAATGCATTAATGACACATAGGAACTATGAAGTGCAATAAATAAATGGAGACTTGAAATCTTAACTCTTTAGCTTTGTGGTTTATCTTCCATCTCAATAAATAAGCAAACGTCATAGGAAATTGCTTGGAATAACCTCCCATCAATACGTTGTTGATCCACATCAAAATCAACAACTAATCTTGCTGAAATGATACTAAATCGGCTAAGTCAAGAATTGGCAATAACTAGGTAGTTATCAGCGTCTTCATACTGGACCCATCGAAGCAAGTTGTGACCAAAACCAGCTTTGGCTTGGATGAACATCAAATGTGCTGAGCTCGTCGATGGAATCAAGTTGGAACTTAAGGATGTTCCATTGAATCATTTGCTCCCGCATCAGGTATGACCACTATTGATCACTTCTTACTATTTCGAATCGAGGTCAAGTTACTTGAGCATTTCATTGAGCTGAGTTCGAGCTCACTATTATTTAGCTGGATCTGTCTGCAAGTTTAAATAGTAAACAGAGCTTCCATCTCTATCAAAGTTGAAATGTTCATTAATTATAGAAGTTGATAGGTGAATTGCACATGCTACATAATGTAGCCAGATAACATGACTGCGGAGGAAAACATTTGAGCTTATCAAGTTCAAGCTCGAGTTGCGTTAGTAATTTGATTGCAATCGCGTTGAGCTTGAATATTGAGATAATCTATCTGGGTCGAGATTGAATAATGTTTGAGTCGAGTTTTCGACAATCAAGTATGTTAGTCGAGTCAAGCTCCAGCTTGACATTATATCAACTTGATTTGGCTAGATTCCACCTTTATTCTAGAGTATATCTTTTTGTTACTCTAGAGCAATCAGAACCATCCTAGGGACAAAATGTAACTTGAAGGTCGTATCAACTCGATTTATGGCACACATTACTTAGTAATTTACATATTTAATCGAACGCTTAAGTGAATAGTTTTCACTTATGTATTTTCTCGATTTCTACATTTTAATGTAAACTGATATGAATCGGGCTTACGGCCATGTATTAATACATGACCAATAAGATAAATATAGTGATCCATCAAGGCCCAAGCCCACCCAGAAGACTACCCTAACCCGAACGCGGCCCCTGGAAATGTTGGACCACGTCTGAACTTCTTGAACATCCACAATCGAGCACAATGGTCCGGTCTAACTTGCTCCTGCACTCGGCAGGACAAATGGCAATAGGCATGTAACAGGACCAGATTGGGCAAAGGTGGAAATGTAATAGGATAGATGGCGCACCTAGAATTGTCTCTACAATTGGGCTACGCTAGTCCAAAACCCTCCGATGATTCCCGCTCAGATGATGGGGATCGGGACGCCAACCTTCGTTCTTGTCAAGAACCTTTCAACAACGACCTGTCTTAAACACCGTTAGCCGTATTATTGCACTGTGTCATAGGTCGTTACTTTTTTGCCAAAGCAGTTTTATTATTGTCTTTCAGTTATGTAAAAGCAACAGATGCATGTGTGATCATGTTTTTACTACTGTACTATGTATTATCATCCTGAAAACTATCGTTTAGATGCTTGTGTGCATATCAGAAGTCTTTAATACCCTTGGCTCTGTCTATATAAGGGTAACTTCTCTAAGAGGTTGAATAAGATCGGAGTTTGAGAAAATCCTGAGATCATATATACTCTCTATGGCTTTCTAAACACTTTCCTCTCTTTCTTAAAGTTTGATGTCATTTGAAACTTAGAGTTACACTGCCAATTCAACAGGATGAGTTATTTCATGAATATGCTCTCCACTTACCACCTTGTGGATCTTGCGGATTAGCAAACTTCTGAGGCCTAAGTGCCATATGGTGTAGACTAATGATTTCTGGAGACTAAAATGTAGTCTCTTTGAAAGGCCAATGAAGGGTTGTGTGTTATGGGATAACATAACTATAAATAACCATTAGTTTATACTATAAGCTCCTCGTGGTATCAAAGCTAGCTTTATCTAAATTGGGCTAAGATTATAACTATCTTATAACGCATTAGTGTAACGACGTCCCCAAACCGGCCCCGCCGCCTAAGGGGTTTGGCTAATAGATTACTAAGTTATACCTAACTCGAGCTCTCCCAAGCTCATACCAATTCGCGACTTAACTTTAATTTATTAACATGAGAATCAATTCACCTAGGAGTCGCCACTAATCAATTTTTGGTGGGTCGATTAGACATCCAAGTAAAGCATAGGGGAAAATGCTTCACTTCTATGAACCAGATATTCAATGGGTATGGGGACTTGATTACACTAATTGACTAATTAGTGTCCTTTCGATACTTAATCTTGTTCAATTCACCACCTAATGTGTTCACAATAACGGAGAGTCTCAAAAATTTATTCCTAACCAAGCTAAGGGAAGCAACAATTAATACCTAAACCTAACATGCATAGTCGACCACATACGAGATTAAATTAAACGCGCAATTCAAAGTGTGCGAGTCAAACGAGGTGTAATCAAACATAAGCTAATCACACAAAAAGAGAGAGAAAAGCAATTTTAAAGCCCAATTTCCAATTTTTGATTTTCGAAATTTTATCTAATTTTTTTAATTAATTTTTTAAAATAACTTTTTAATATTAAAATAAAAATATAATATTAAAATAATATAAAACCGGATCCAGGTCGGATCTCCACATCCGACCCGGTTCGAGGTTGACCCGGGCACACCGGCCCGGGTCCGCAATTGAACCGGGCTCATTTATTGAGCCCAGTCTAATTTTAAATTTTTTTTTTAGAAAAAGGCCCAGCTCGAAATTCTTTTTTTTTAAAAAACAAGAGCCCAACAAGAAAATAAAACCTAAATAACACTTCAGCCCAAATTGACCAATCCGGCCCACGACCTATTCGGCCCGTTTAAACAAAACCCTAGAATGAAATCCTACCCGGTTTCGACCCGTTCGCCCGACCCGGTTTGTGGCCACCGACCCGGATCGCGCAAAACCCTAGCACCCACAACCCGAACGCCGACTGCCGTTCCACCCTTGCCAACCGCGGCTCCGACGGGGAGCGCACGCTCGGCCCTCACAGCCGAGACCTTCCAACTACACGGCTGGGCCATTTCCGGCCACTGTCCGTTAGCCTGAGTCACGGCCGCCTCCATGCGCGTCGCCACCCCGACGAGGAGTGGCAAGCATTCTTTGCCCGCGGCCGCATGAGACCACCCAAGCCCCGTCGAGGAGCTAGGCGGCAGCGGACCAGCCGGATCCCGACAAGGGACTAGTTGCTCGCTCCCCTTCGCGGCCATGCCCGAACCGATGGTGCCATCAGCGGTGCGTCGGGACCGATCGACGTTCCCAAAAATCAACAGAACAGCAAACCCAAGGAGCTTGGTTCAGGTAAAGTGTCAAACAGTTGGCGGTCACTACAAAAATGAGCGATTCTAGGCTCGATCGAAGCTCAAAACGGACCAAAATCATTGACACCAGACATACTAAGGAGCAGGAGCACGCACGAGGCATCACGGGCCGGAACTCGCACGAAACGGACGGCCGCAAGCTCCGGCTAGTGAACCCGAGAAACAAAGCGGGCAATAGACTAAAACAGGGGAAGAAAGAAGAACAAGAAAAAACCGGGGGGGTCGCCGGTGCAGCACTCCCTATCCGGCTCGGCGGCGACGAACGTTGGCAAACGCAATAGATTCGGACTCCGTCCGGTCGCCTCGCACGCCTATGAGCTAGAATCCTTGGGAAATCGACCCCAACTCTAGCAAAAATCAAACCCGATAAGAACTCGAGCCGGGACCTACAGCAAAGAGAAGAGGCACGCCGGAGCTCCGCCTACGGCTGAGGTGTGGCAGTCACCAACTGGAGATCGTTCACTCTCGGATCTCACTCTCCGACACTCTCAACCTCACTCTCTCCTTCCGATCTCTCTCTCTCGCTCTCGGAGGACTCTCTCTCGCTCTTGGGGGGCTCTCTCTTGCTCCTTGGAACTCCCTCTCGCTCTTCGGAACTCCCTCTCGCTCTTGGGGGACTCTCTCTCGCTCCCCGGAACTCCCTCTCGCTCTCGGGGGACTCTCTCTCACTCCCCGGAACTCCCCACTTTTAATGCCCGGAGAAGGAGGAGGCTCCCCTTCTCTCCGCCTCCCCCGGCGACGCTCACCCTCCATTTCTATCTCAGGGGAGCCACGGATCAATGTGCCTTCTCCCATTTCGTCAAGCGTCAGTGGTCGGTCCTACTCTCGGGACCAAACCAAACCCGTTTTCGGCTAAAACGGTTATAAGTCTCCCTTGATGCAGGTCGGAAGCGCTACGCCGTCCTTGATGAACCCACCTCTTGCTGCTTTGTCATTTCCGGATATCCGCTTCCTCTTCCATGTTTCTGCCGCGTTCTGGCCTCTGCGTTCAGCATCCCACTACTTTTTTCGCGTCCAGAAGCGTTGAAGGTGCTGGGGGGAAGAAAAGGCTGAAGGCGCGCTGGTCTGGGGGGAAGAGAAAGTGGGTCAGCGTTGAATAACGCCGGCCTTGTCTTTTCTTCCCCTTTTTTTTAAAATTTTTAATTTAATTTAATTTTTTTCATGATAGTGGTGTTGCACTGGCCAGTTTTGAATAATGCTGGTCCCCCCCCCCCCTTTTCAAAAAAAATTTAAAATTAATTTTTAAAATTTTTTAAAATTTTTTTTTGAAATTAAACAAGGAAAGCATGTTCTAATATGCCTTATTAATGTAAATGCACCTAAAGTCTATATTGCAATTAATTTAATGAAAATATTTATGTTTAGGGGTTAAAAATTAATCCCTAATTTTCTATGTAATTAAATCCTAAATGACTAGGCAAAATTTAGATGTCAACAGCTGCCCCTTTTTGAAAAGAAATTCGAAGAAGTTCGATTCAAAGATTAAAAAAAACCTAAATTTTGTTGGTGGAAGGCATAGGATGGCGCATGAGAGATGATTGGACTATTTTTTTTTTATACCTATCATATCGTGTAAGATTGGGCTTTTGGCTAAAGAAATAAACTCTGGGCTACGAAAGCTCGCTAGTTCGATAAGGTATTATGGGCTGCAAAAGCACACCGTGCAAAGAAAAAGGACTCTGGGCTGCGAAAGCTTGCCAGGTCGAAAGGTGTTCTGGACTGCAGAAGCTCACCGTGCAACGAAAAAGACTCTAGGCTACGAAAGCTCACCAGGTCGAAAGGGTGTTCTAGGCTGCAGAAGCTCACCGTGCAACGAAAAAGACTCTGGGCTGCGAAGGCTCGCCAGGTCGAAGGGGTGTTCCAGGCTGCAAAAGCTCACCGTGCAAAGAAAAAGACTCTGGTCTGCGAAAGCTCGTTAGGTCAAAAGGGTGTTCCAGGTTGCAGAAGCTCACTGTGCAAAGAAAATGACTCTAGGCTGCGAAAGCTCGCCAAGTCGAAGAGGTTCTTCGGGCTGCAGAAACTCACCGTGCAAAGAAAAGGACTCTAGGCTGCGAAAGCTTGCCAGGTGGAAGGGGTGCTTCGGGCTGCAGAAGCTCACCGTGCAAAGAAAAGGACTCTGGGCTGCGAAAGCTCGCCAGGTCAAAGGGTTATGGGCTGCACAAGCTCACCGTGCAAAGAAAAAGACTCTGGGCTATGAAAGCTCGTCAAGTCGAAGGGGTGTTTTGGGCTGCAAAAGCTCACCGTGCAAAGAAAAGGACTCTGGGCTGCGAAAGCTCGCCAAGTCGAACAGGTGGTCCGGGCTGCAAAAGCTCACCTGGAAAGAAATGGACTTTGGGCTATGAAAGCTCGCCAGGTCGAAGGGGTGTTCCGGGCTGCAGAAGCTCATCGTGCAAAGAAAACGACTCTGGGCTGCGAAAGCTCGCCAGGTCGAAGGGGTGCTCCGAGCTGCAGAAGCTCACCGTGCAAAGAAAAGGACTCTAGGCTGCAAAAGCTTGCCAGGTGGAAGGAGTGCTCCGGGCTGCAGAAGCTCACCGTGTAAAGAAAAGAACTCTAGGCTGCGAAAGCTCACCAGGTGGAAGGGGTGTTCCGAGCTGCACAAGGTCACCGTGCAAAGAAAAAGACTTTGGACTGCGAAAGCTCGCCAGGTCGAAGGAGTGCTCCGGGCTGCAGAAGCTCACCGTGCAAAGAAAAGGACTCTAGGCTGCGAAAGCTCACCACGTGGAAGGGGTGTTCCGAGCTGCACAAGGTCACCGTGCAAAGAAAAAGACTTTGGGCTGCGAAAGCTCGCCAGGTCGAAGGGGTGTTCCGGGCTGCAAAAGCTCATTGTGCAAAGAAAAAGACTCTGGGCTGCGAAAGCTCGTCAGGTCGAAGGGGTGTTCCGGCCTGCAAAAGCTCATTGTGCAAAAAAAAAGACTCTGGACTGCAAAAGCTCGCCAGGTCAAAAGGGTGCTCCGGGCTGCAAAAGCTCACCATGCAAAGGAAAAGACTCCGGGCTGCGAAAACTCGCCAGGTTGAAGGGGTGCTCTGAGTTGTAAAAGCTCACTGTACAAAGAAAAAGACTCTGGGCTGTGAAAGCTCGCCAGGTCGAAGGGGTGCTCTGGGCTGTAGAAGTTCACCGTGCAAAGAAATGGACTCAGGGCTGCGAAAGCTCGCCAGGTCGAAGGGGTGCTCCAGGTTGCAGAAGCTCAACGTGCAAAGAAAAGGACTCTGAGCTGCGAAAGCTCAGTAGGTGGAAGGTGTAATAGCCCGAATTTCGATGTAATTCCGAGATCAATAAAATTGACATTATTTCTCATTTCATTTTAGTAAGTCTCGCCCAGAGCTAATCACTCTCAGGGGAAACGGTACGTGGATCAGGGACCCGATCGCGAAGCAGACACCGATCACGAGAAATGATGAGAGAATATTTTAAACCGATGTAAACCGATCTTAGGAAAAAGCGATGGATTGGGTTTGGCCAAGGCCAACGAGGTACAATTGGATCGCAGGTGATTCTGCAAGACTGAAAGTACACGTGGCCAACCAATCATAAACTTAAACTGAACGATCGCGACCTTTGGGACTAGTGATAGTTTCTCATTCTCTCAATGATCGGGACCGTCATGACTCGGATAACCCTAGGTCATTACGCGTAACTTCTAAACAGTCGCCCCCTAATGAGAGACCCTGAAATTGGAAATCGAGCGAGTTTTGATCACGAAATTAGGCCCTCATTTCGATGTCGATTTTCTACGGCTTAAGGGACTATTTTTTGGGAATCTGACGTCAGATTATGCTAGCCACGCATATTTTAAGTAAGTACAGTTGAAAATTGGAATTTCGGTTCGGGGGTGAAAAATTACGATTTTGCCCCTCGGGACACCGACTTGGATTTTGAGGTCGTATGAGGTTATTTTTCGAGGCCAATGTCATTTTAGGGTGGCCACATACATTTAGAGTTGTTTCGATCAAAAATTGGAATTTTGGCTCGAAAGTGAAAAATAATATTATTTTATTCCTTAGGACTTTGAAGCCGATTTTTGAGGGATTAAGAGGCTATTTTCGCGATTCTGACGTCATATTATGTTGCCCACACACATTTGGGGTTGGTATAGCCAAAAATTGAAATTTTGACTCGGGACCGGAAAAATGACCGTTTTGCCCCCGGGCCATTTTCAGTTCCAAAATTTTGAGATAATTAAGTTTGAATTATTAGCTCAATTATTGGGACTAAAGACCCTTTTGCCCCTCAATTATTTGGATAGAATCAATGAGGACCGTTGGATTAAGGGCAAAATGGGAAATCGCATAGGATCGCGGCAAGTGTCGCCACCAGCCACCCTATTTGACCACCCTTGGACCGGCCCCTCTCTCTCCTCCCCATTCGGTCAGCTCCCTTCAGATCAACCCCCCCTCACCCGAAATCTCTCTCTCCCTCTCTCTTGGTCAAGGACGCCGGAGCTCGCCGAACCGCTGCCATGCCGCCGCCGTCCGCCGATGCTGTTGTCCGCCTCAGCCCCAGCCTCGCTTCACCACCACCCTCAACCTGTCCCCGATCTCTCTCTCTCTCTCTCTCTCTCTCTCTCTCTCTCTCTCTCTCTCTCCCTTGTTTCCTCTCTCTCGGCCAAAGGAACGCCGGAGCAAGCTACCGCTAAGCCGGAGCTCGATCAGCCGAGCCGCTGCCACCATGACGTTTCTGTAGCCCGTACATCGCCTTATGTCGGTGTCCGTACAGTGTCCATACGTGTCCGTACGCGTCCGTACGTCGCCGTCGGAATGCTGCCGCCGGTTCCATTGTTTACTGGTGATCGGCCGCCGTTCCTCGTCGCCGTGGTTTAGAATTAAGTGAGTATACCTTCTAAACCCAGATTAGGAATGATAGTGCATTTTTCTGGACTGGCTTAGGTGTTATCGGTGTATATTTAGGACAAGACTAAAGACCGATTGGTGGAAATAAAAGCCGAAGAATTTAGTGGGATTATTATAGATAATTATTGGGCTCGGATTAATGGAACAGTGGCTATCCGTATTTTGAGGAATGTACCGGATTATAACGGACAGTAAGAATTGCTAGCTGAGTGGACGTGATTACCCAGAATGTTTGGCTGTTGATTGATTGGTGATTAATTGTGCTTAATTGTAAAATGCCATGTTGTGTGCTCGTGTGACTGAAATTGTGGCTTGAGTTGAATGCTGAATTGAGATTTGTGTACTGGGCTGTACGGTATTAAATGGGCCAATTGAGCACGTGTTGGTGGCATTGAAATGATTGGGTGTTTGCGTTATTGTTTAATGCTCAAGGTGCATGGTGTGGCATTGCATGGACACGCATTGCGTATGTCGAATATGAGGCATGAACTGAAATTGTGCAAAAATGCGTGTCTGCCATGAGCATGTGATTACCTAATATACCCTGATGCATTTTACGTGGGGTTCAGATAATAACCGGCAGTGTGTGTACGTGTGATCATAATTCGTCCTGATGCGTGTTACGTGGGGTGTGCCGTCCTCATGCACTTTGAAGCAGGACGATGCTCGGTTCGTCTGGGAGACGACCATCCTGATGCGTTTTACGTGAGCTCTGGTTCGTAAGGAGATCAATGTTGCGCCTCGTGCACTTTGAAGCAGGCTATACGCATCGGGCCGGGATTTGTGTTGACTCAAGTCGTAATAAATATTAATAATTGAGTTAGTATGCAGAGTGAACCAAATTGAGAACATAGCATGACATTGACATTGCACGCATAGAATGCATAACCCGACATTCGAGATGAACACTGTAAGCAAGCATGAGCATGCATGTGGGCACGTGTGATCAATGTATTCATGCATGTGTCTTGAGAATTTTAGTGAACTGCCTAACCTGCAGGATAATTTTTATGTTCTATTTGGGCCGAGAGCCAGGTCATTGTTTGCATATTATGTTGTTTTGCCTGTCAGGAGAATGCATGCTAGCCTAGCCTAGGTTTAGGGATTGTACTAGCTGAGATTCGTCTCACGGTTGTAATGACCCACATTTTCAGACCCCCAGCCGTAAGGATGCCGAATCCACCGCTTTTTGGAATACCTACATAGATACATCAGTACACAAGTACGTACCCCGCAGGGAATAGAGAATCTTACGTAAGATACCAATCCATGGTGTTTGTAAACGTGGGAGAATATTTTCATCAGACTCAGGAAAATGTGGCATGGTGCTTGAGAGATGCCAACGGAAACCTCGGGCGACCCGTCAGGACCTTCGACATCCTAGTAGATATAGGTAGGGTGATGATACCCCAGATGGCTAACGGCGAGATTGTGGATCCCCAGATCATAGATGAGCCGGTCAATGTGAATCCGATACCCGAGATGTGGTATGAGGACCATGAGCCGATGGAGGAGGAACCGGAGCCGGAGCCGATGGATCAAGACTCAAGCGAGGACGGAGAAGTCGCTAAGGTATGGTCTGATGAAGAGCTAGGAGTGGATGACAAGTTAGGTCTCTACTTAGACCCAGAGTTAGAGCAGGACTCTGAAGATGAGCGTGCCCAGGCTGAGGACATGGATTCTAAACTGTCCAAGTCTTCCGTAGATCCTTCAGAGGAGCCGTCGGACGACACTACTGAGTCTTTTGACCCTGAATGGGACCCTAGGTATATCCCGAGCCATAGCTAGTAGTGGGGGCTGGTAACTTTTTGACTGTAGCCCTCTCTTGAAGTTAGTCTGACCTCCCTAACCACTTCCCTTTTTGACCATGTGGCTGCTGACTGTGTAGGTGTGGACTTGTATCTTTTGATAGTTATGTATGGATGTTTGTAAAGAAGTTCTCAATAGCAATGTAAAGTGCAAGTATATTTCCAGCGTTGTTGGCTGTTTGTTTGGTTATCCTTGGCTCATGTATATACTGTCCGGGTTTGTTATTTATTACTTCCGCTTGTGCTTTACTCTTTGTTGGGCGTTGGGTCAGCGACGCATCCTGGGAGCGTTGCATCATGGTCGACCGAGTGGGATGTTAGTGCTTCGTGGAGTACGGGGCGTGACAGAAGGGGTGCTTCGGGCTGCAGAAGCTCACCGTGCAAAGAAAAGGACTCTGTACTAACATTTAGGGACTAAAACCCTGTAAACGTCGAAAATTCCACCTAGAGATTAAAACCCTATAAGTAGCTAAAATTCTGCCTAGGGACTAAAACCCTATGATGGTGATAGACCCCGCGTAGGGACTAAAACCCTATGAATAGCAATAAGATAACGCCTTGAAGGAACGCTTAGGGACTAAAACCCTATAAACATCGAAAATTTGGCTTAGGGACTAAAGCCCTGTGAACAAATAAGATCTCGCCTAGGGGCTAAAACTCTATGAACGGCAATAGGAATAACACCTTGAAGGAACAACTAGGGACTAAAATCCTGTAAGTACGCCTAGGGACTAAAACCCTATGAACGGCAAATTGCACTCAAGATTTTGAAATACCTAATGTTTTTCACACAGGATTTTAACGTGCCTAAGGCTTTCACTTAGGACTTTATGTGCCTAAGGTTTTCACTCAGGATTTTATGTTGTAAAAAACATGATTTAAGGATAGACCTATGAACCTTTTTGAAATCAGGGTTTAAGGACAGACCTAGAACCTTTTGAAATCAGGGTTTTAGAAAAGACCTAGAACATTTTGAAATAGGGGTTTAAGAGAAGACTCGGAACCTTTTGAAATCAGGGTTTCAGGAAAAGATCCGAAACCTTTTGAAATCGGGATTTAAGAGAAGACCCAGAACCTTTTGAAATCGGGGTTTAAGGGAAGGCCCGGAACCTCTTGAAATCGGGGTTTAAGGAAAGACCTAGAACCTTTTGAAATCGGGGTTTAAGGGAAGGCCCATAACATTTTGAAATCAGGGTTTAAGGAAAGATCCGGAACCTTTTGAAATCGGAGTGTTATGCAATAAATGCGTAAACCTTTGCATTACATGGTTTAAGGATAAATGCACAAACCTTCGGAAAGCACAATCTCACGTGGGAAAGACTTCTCATGTAAGAATGGTTTCGGGCTGTTAGAGCTTGCCGTACATGTCGATCAAAAGATTCCAAAATGGATACTGCACATTTAATGGAATGTGTTATACCAAATGCTCTAGTAATGAAGGCATACCAGGCGAGATCAATGTCATTTAATTACATGTCATGAGAGACAATATCAAAAGGGTATCATCAATGAGAAAATATTGATTGTATGAGTAATTTAGGATATATTCAATTGTTTGGAAAGTATTCAACATCCTTCAATATCGCAAAATTATCTTTAGGCTTGAAAGACGTCATTAATCATCAAATTCCCTTAGGAGACAAATCTTTATCAGAAAAAATCTCGGTCCATGAAAGGAGTTAGTTAAATATGCCAAACAAGAGCTCGTTAATCGGAAAAGGACTTCTTACATAATCTTAAGAAGGATGCTTGATTCCATCCATTAATGTGGGAAATAGTCTGATCACTCAATACTCCTCTCATTACCAGTGTCGAGGGTTTTGAGAATCATTCGCAATAAGTATACATTGACCGATCTAAGAGGTCTTTTAAAGGATCGTAATGTAGGTTTGGTCACAATTTCAACAATGGATAAGCATTACCGGCTAAGAAATGAAATAATTGTCAATCAGCATCTCTATCAGGTTTACAAGTCAAGAAACCTTAAGATGAGATAAGATAACTTTGCCCCCACTTCTTCGAGCGATAGCTTGTTTGGGAATTCAAATTTCTGCTTAGACCATCCCAATTCGAAGAGATTTTAGAGAAGGTCATAACATTGGTTTGGGTAAAGGCTTGAAAGGCTTAGAAATTTTCAAAAAGGATTTAAAAGTTGGTGATCACCACGGCATCATTACCATATCATCTAATCTTTTCGAGGACACTTCCCTTTTGAAGTCCAATTTATCTCGAAAGTCCATTGACCAATCATTTCAATACAAGAGTTTCGCTCTTTTTTCTAATGACTTTTGCATTTGCAATGATTTTCTTTCATGCAAGCATTTTGCTTTTGACACTTTTTCCTCAGAAAAGAATTCTTCTCTTGATGCTACTTTTTCTCTCTCTTTTTTTTAATGGGCATTGGCCTTGCTTTTACTAGGCACATTGCTTTTTCATGCCCCCTAGTTTTCATTTGACTTTTGATTTTTTTTTTTTTAGCTTTTAGGACTTTCGAAATGTTTTTCACATTGTCTCACGAGTATCTATTGTCTTAATAAATCACATGTCTTGTCCCAGTATAGGGAGATAATCACCATTTGAGCTTTAGAAATGAATATTCATGCTCAACTTGGCTAAACAAAGGGTATGAATGTTTGGGTAGAGAAATGAATGCTCTTCCTCATTTTGAGATGTTTCGAGTTTCTACAAGAATTCACCTGAAGTTACTACAAAAAGATTGATACCAATGAGAGCAAAGAAATCTTTCTCATCTTTTCACCAAATGATGTTAACCAAAATCTCCAAATTTGCCCCAATTGTGGGGTAGTTCTTGACAGGGGTATTTTGAGAATTCTTCACATTTAAAGGCTCAATGGGCTTAACCATGATCACCTGTAGTGTATAGGATATAAGAAGGAAATGGCTCTTTTCATTTCGATCTGTATACTATTCGCGAATGAATCTCTCGTCCTTAAACAACACGAGTTTTTCTTTTTCGTTCCTCTTAAAGTGTTTACGGGACGTGTTTGGGAATGATTTTCCTTTCCTCATCTTAAGTGTTTCTCACTTGGCATAATTAACATCTCCCTTTCATTTCGTTGAGATCATCATGAATTAATCAATCTCCACAGGGAATTTTGATTTAAAATAAATGATTCGTCAAGCATAAAGGCAATTTTTGGATGAAACGACATTCCAAACTTTTACGCAAATTTGCTCTTTTAATTCCCACTTCAACGCTTGTTGTTTCTAAAAAACATCAAAGATTTTTTATGCCATGAAAATTCTCCATTTGACTTCCCTTTGATTTTAGGAAGAAAGATACTTACCTGTGGTACGTGACCTAGTAACCCTGTAAAGAATAAGAAGGAATGTGTTAGTTAAAGACCCTTTAAGGATTGAAAAATTGGGAACGATACAATATTACCCCTCGTTTGCATTTGTCCTTCAGATCTTTGATGTTTCCTTTCATTTGAGTTTGCATTCTTGAGTGGTTGACAACTCCTTTCATTTGAATTCACTTCCTTGTATGTTTGGCAGCTCCCTTCATCCGCTTTCTTCATCTTGACTTTTCGGCACTGTTTCGATATTTGATGGCATTGTCCCTTGGATGCTTTGCCCCATCTATTGCACGTTTCCTTGGTAGGAGGTGTCGCCTCCTCGGTCAATGTGCGCCTTTGCCTATAAGCGATGAGATATGTTAGTTTCATTCCAAAATTGAATTGGACTAATTTAGGAACGATACGCCCTTTTTGTGCTGAATCGAATGACTCCGCTTTATCTTGCATCATGGGTGAGGGTTACTACCGTTTGAATGACTTCCCCCATTTATCACCCTGTGAGAAAGGAAATAAAACATGCTATCTTCGTTCTCAAATGGACTCAATTTAGGAGCGGTACACCTTTTATGATGAATCCGATGTTTTTGCCCCGTCATGCTTCTTCGGCAGGGGTGAGGGGGAGTTCATTGCGCTCCACACTAAATTAGGTGTTTTCCATTCATCATTGGTGGAAACATTGCCTTCTTGATCAAGTGCACTTTGCATTTTAGTCAGGTAATTTTGATGCATGTCGTCTCGTCCTGTTCATGTCGAGACTTTTATTCAAATCGATCCTGGATAAAAGGAAAGAATGTGTCATTTCTACGCTGTCGCGACCTACCCCTCGAGGGCCGAACTCGAATGAGGCGGGTTTAGAGATAAGTGTTCATGAGATGGTTCATATGACACCTTATAAAAAATGATTTTACTAAAGTGTAAATCTTTTGTTTAGCCATATGAACCATTGATCATGAACGTGGATTTTCCCTAAATCCATATCTCGCGTGACAGCGGATTGATTTTATTTTTTAGGAGTCGCCACTAGCCTAGGTCGGGGGTCGGCTAGAATACCCAACCGAAACGCGGGAATTTCGTTTCGGTTTCTACGAAAACCAGAGATCAAAGGTTCGAGGACTAGCTTACGTTAATATTTCTATTAACGCCCTTTCGGTACCGCTAAACTTAACATGGTTGTTATCTAAGTCGTCATGCATTTGTTTTTTACCATTTTCATGCCAAAGTCTTAGTCCACTAGGTGATCATGCATCTTGTTTTTGCGTTTTCATTTAAGATTCTAAACTAATCATATCTTAGTCTAGAAAAAAAAAAAAATAAACAATCAATTGTATTGAAAGACCTTTCGTAAAGTAAATACTTGAAGTATTGAAAAGACGAGCTAATTATAAGTGCTATATAAAAAAAGAAGTAAAAACCCGCAACTCGTCGGGTGTTTATTACAACACGAATTGAAAACCCGAGACATGATCGGGGATGAATGAATTAAGTACAAATTGAAACTGGATTGGACATCGGTTTGGCACCATCATCGTATGAGTACAAATCAAAACCGGATTGGACATCGGTCAATCACCTTGGCTTTTTCAATTTCGGATTATTCTTCCTTGGACCGCCTCTCGGGTGTCGATGTTTACATCCATAACATTCATTCATAACAAATGACATATGAAAGAACAATGGTGCAATCAATTCACTAATTAAGTACGGGCCTCGGGATCGGCCTTTGTTTTTCATGCGTTTCGATTCATCACCCACCTAATCACCTAATATTGTTTGATTAATGGTTAATGATAATGAGCTACCATTTACATTCACAAAACGGCAACTCATATCAATTAACCCCTAAAGTCGGGTTCTAATGATCATGAATGGGCTACCCGCCGAACATGCACCGGGCCTAACATTCATCTAACAAACACATGTATAAAAAATAAAATGAGCATACATTCAAGCCCATGGGCTTTGTTTCGGAGCCAATCAAACAATGAGAAGTGGGCTTTATAAAAAGACCACTTATTCAATTAATGTCTAATTCGGATTGCTTCTGTTCAAGTATGATTAACTATCCTAATGATGTCCAAATGAAGTAATTCAGGTGTCATTAGAAAGCTTATGACATGAGGATTAAAAGTCAAGAAGACCATTTTTCCTAAATCCTAGCCAATTTTCCCTAAAATATCCAATTTAATCTCAGTGACAGGCTGGACTCGATTCAGTTATGAATTTCAAAATAATAGCGGGAAAAATAACAAACTTTATCAAAACCGCGTGAAAATTTTGTACAGTTAGGATTCTCTGTGTGCAACAACTTTCATGTTTTGAGTTTTTGCTAAAAAGCCCTCCAAATGTTTATAAAACTCGATTTTCGCGAAGGACTCAATTGCAAATGGAATTTTAACCCGTGAAGACTTTTCAAGCAAATTGCCCCTCCAAAAATTGCAATTAGGTCCTCAAAATTTCCAGTTGATATAATGAGACCCCAATGAGCAACTTTGTAATTTTGATTTTTTGCAAAAAAGGACTCTAACTTTATCAAATTCGGAGAAACATCTTTTGAACTCCAAAGGAATGAAAATCAGATCTGGACACAGATACTGATCAAGTCGTGAGAATTCCTTTTGAAAATTCAAATGATCTCCGATTTTGATGAAATTAGTATCAATAGAAAGATCTCAATATCAGGAAGAACTTTCGTGAAGAAAATGTTTTCATATCTCGAACACACGAATTTATGAAAATCGAAGAACACACAAAGGTCAACTGAAACCAGCATGTCACCAGATTTACATGCATATGACGTTGCAAATCGTACTAGGCTAACATGCTTAGAATTTTGTGAAAATTTTACAATGAATAGATCAAGATGTGCTCTATAACTTTCATGAAGGAAGTGTTTCCAGAAAATGATCACAAAAAATCATAAAAATCATCAAACAAAACAACGTCAATCAGGAAGGCATCAGAAAAAACTTGAACAACATGCTTCAGATTCTGATCCTAACTTCTAAGATTGTTTTGACATAGCAAATCAAGTCCGATTGAGGCATATGATATATCAAATCGAAGCTTAAGACGAGCTCTACGATTCTCTAGTTCATCACTTCATCAGATTTCGAGCATCTCAAACAAGCAGGTTTTACTGGACACGAATTTACAGAATTATGCTCAAGTGTTCTTACCTTATTTCACAATGCTCCAATGCTCAATCGAGCGATCCGGCCTCCGTATTCAGATCAGAAATGACACGGAGAAGCCTCGGAAAGCTCGGCCAACCTATGACAATAGAGTGTACGAAATATTGTGAGAATTGATTTGTTTTATCACGAATAGACTAATCAGCAAAAAATCAAGTTAAGGATGCGATCCGGTGGCCGTTCGACGAGAGGCCGGCCACCACAGTGACGTGAGAATGCCGAGGAACGCTGCTGGATACTCTGGATCGCCGGAGGAAGACGCCGGAGGGCCGGTTCAGCCGGTTGAACCGGCTGATCAAGTCACCGGCGGCAATGCCGGTGATGCTGCCGAGAGGAAGATGTCGCCGGAGGGAGGTGCTCCGGCCACCAGCGAAGGCGGCTTGACTTGCGACTGGCCTTGGACCACCGTGGGGGACGTCGGTGGGGCGGCAGCTCGCCGGAAAATGGCCGGCAAGGAGCCGGAATTGGCTGCGCCGAGAGAGAGCTCGAGAGAGAGAGAGAGAGATGATCGTGAGAGGGAGAGAGAGAGAGAGAGAGAGAGAGAGAGAGAGAGAGAGAGAGAGAGAGAGAGAATCAGATCTGAAAAATGAACCCCCCCATTGATTTTTGGAGGGAAAAATACTATATACTTCCCTCAACTTTGAATTTTAGCCCTTAGATTGATCTAATGGCCCAAAATGCATCCTTAATGATTAAGAATATTCTTTAAAGGCTAAGGATTGGTGACATGGCATTATGGATGGACATGATCAATTCTAAATGAATGGCCATGATTGATTTGCTTATCCCCTAATTAATTTGCTTAATTCTTGAAGAAGGGCATTTTTGTCATTTCTCTTAGGGGCATTTTTTGTAATTCTCAATTAAGGGCATTTTTGTCATTTTCGCGCTCAAGAAGATGTGACCGGCCTTGGTTGGTCCGAACGGATTGTCGATCGTTAAAATTTTCAACCGGAAAATGGCTAGTCCGATCGGATTAGTTCAATTTGAATCAAATCGGGTTGAGTCAGTTAGCCTTGAACTTGGGTAATTGCATGACCAAGCTAGACTAACAAGTTTAATTGAAGTCTAATTAACCAAATTGAGTCTCAATTCATCAAATTGAATATTAGTCTAGAGTAGGTCAAGTTGAATTGCACTAATTAGATCAATTACTCTTAGACTTCCTAATCATTGGATCACTAAATTGATCAAATTGACTCAAATTCATGTGAATCTTCCAAAATTGATTTTAAATTTGGGTTTCATATAAGAAATTAGGCTCATTCATACCTCAATTGCGCACATCATGAAGAATCGATCAAAATCACTAATTATGGCCAAAATTGGGGGTTTTTGTGTTTGGCTTGGAATCACAAAATTGGTTCAAAAATTGGATATAAAATGACCTCTAGATCAAATGTCGTGAAAAAAACTAACCTAAAAAATGACTAGAAATGAAGTAATTTCATTTTTGGCCGATTTGAATCAAATTCCGCAATTTGGGAAAAAGTTGATTCTAAATCGATTTTTGTAAAATTTCAAATGCTAAAGGTAAATAGAATGTAAAATAAGATGATTTTTGGATTTTTGTATTTTTCAATTTTTTTGGTCAAAGGTTTGACCAAAAGTCAAACCCTAGTTGACTTTTCACTAGGAGCTTGATTTTATGATCAAATCTTTGAATTTTTCTAAAATTTCCACTTCTAAAGTGAAATTGGACTTGAAAGGAATCTTTTTATGCGAAAAGCCCCAATTTGACCTGGGGTTGACTTTTGGTCAAAGGGTTGACCAAAAATTCAACGCCAAAGTCAACCATTTGACTTTTCGGGTTTTTGCATGAAATGAATAGAAAATCGCTTACAAAAGCTAGGCCAACAGACAGAATTAAAAAACGACACTTTTTGTTCAAGAAACAGGCTCTGTCGCGATCGGAAACCATAATCTTGAATTTTCTATTTTTAATGACGCATTTGCTAAAAATTAGGTGTCAATAGCTGCCCCTCTTTGAGTGGGAGTTCGAAGAGGTTACGCTCAAAGACCAATTGGCACCTGCAAATTTTTAGTCGATTCCATTTGGGAAATGAAAGAAAATAAAGACAAAGACATTTGATCAGAGTCTTACCTGAAGCACTTACCGTTGGATTGTCAGATTATTCACGTGTTCTTCTCTCTCTTATGGGGTGGTATGAAGGAAGGAAAGAAAGAGAAATGATTTTGTAGGAAACCTATGGTTTAAGGAAAACCAAGAACCAAAGGACAAGGTTTAAGGATGACCTAGAACCTAAGGTAAGGTTTAAGGATGACCAGGAACTTAAGACAAGGTTTAAGGAAAACCTAGAACCTAAGGTAAGGTTTAAGGATGACCAGGAACCTAAGACAAGGTTTAAGGATAACCTAGAACCTAAGGTAAGGTTTAAGAATGACCAGGAACCTAAGACAAGGTTTAAGGATAACCTAGAACCTAAGGTAAGGTTTAAGAATGACCAGGAACCTAAGACAAGGTTTAAGGAACACCTAGAACCTAAGGTAAGGTTTAAGGATGACCAGGAACCTAAGACAAGGTTTAAGGATAACCTAGAACCTAAGGTAAGGTTTAAGGATGACCAGGAACCTAAGACAAGGGGTTATGGTTTAGGCTGACCAAAAACCGAAAATGAAAATTATGGTTTAGGATGACCAAAAACCGAAAATGAGAGTTATGGTTTAGGATGACCAAAAACCGAAAATGAGAGTTATGGTTTAGGCTAACCAAAAACCGATCCACTGGGGAAAGATATTTTGAAAAAAGTTCCGAGATTGTTTAACAACAAATCAAACGGAATTTTTCAACTTTTGGTGAAAGGCACTAATCATCAAAATCCTTAAGAGGAAATTTTAACAAAATGATCTTTGAATAACCATCTAAAGAGGTTAGATAAAAAATGCCAAATTGGAAATAACCTAATCAAAAAGGTCTTTCACACTGGCTCTCATAAAGGCTTTGATTCCCATTCATCAATGTGGGAAAGCTATTCAATTCTCACTGGTGATGCCTCACGAACCTATGTCAAAGGCTTTCGGAAACATTCACATTGAATACAAATTGGTTGATCAGAAAGGTCTTTCAAAAGGACCGTAATATAGGCTTGGTCATGGGCTTACATAAAGGGTATTTGCTTTGAGGCCAAAAACAGAAATATACCATCAATATCTTCAGCGGGTTTACAAGTCAAGAATCTTGAAGATAAGACAAGATAGAATTACTTCCACTCCTTCTAGCGGTAGTTTCTTTATGAAAACTTTACATTAACTCAAACCATCCCAATCGGAAGAGACTTCGGAGAAGGTTGTAATGTCGGTTCGGGTTAGGCTCAAAAGGCTTGAAATTTGATAGAAGGGGTTTGAAAGAAGAATGATGATTATCTTGGCATCATTACCAAATCATTCCAATCTGACATCATTTGATTCTTGAAAATCAAATTGTCTCGAGAGTCCATTTTTCTTGCAACATAAGAGCTTTGCTCTTTCTAAGCATCTTTTGCAATGAGAATTTTGCTTTTATCATAAGCATATTGCTTTTTCTTGCTTTTGCTTTTGCTTTTGACTTTGATACATTTTTTTCATGGGCATCGGCCTTGCTTTTACCAGGCACACTGCTTTTTCATGCCCCCTAATATTTATCTTTTGAGCTCTTTGGACTCTCGAGACACTTTATACATATTCACCAATTTCTCTAAATTTCCTTGGTAAATCATATGCATTGCCCCAATGTGGGGAGATAATCAACATTTTGGGTTTTGAAATGAATATGCTTAAGGCTCAACTTGGCTAAGCAAAGGATAACTGTGTTTGGGTAGAGGAAAAGAATGCTCTTCTTCACTTTGGGATGTTTCGAGCTTCCATAAAAATCCATCTGAAACTATCACAAGAAAGTTGATGCAAGTGAAAGCAATAAAATCTTTCTTAATCTTTTTGCTCCAAAAATGATCAACCATAACTTCTTATTTTGCCCCAATGTGGGGTGGTTCTTGACAGGGATATTTTGAGAATTCTCTTTATTTGGCTCAAAGTGGCTAGCAAAGGATAACATGAGTGTTTTGGATAGAGAAATGAAATGCCTTTTATCATTTCAATCCATGTATTCAATGTGAACGAACCCTACGTCCTACGACATGGCTTTTTTTCGCTCAATTCTCTCAAAATGAGTATAGGGACGTGTTTGATCAAAGGTTTGCCTTTTATCATCCTAGGCATTTCCATTTGGCATTTTTGAGAAATCCTCTTTTTGTTTTTCCAAAGGATCATCTGGTTAAATCTCCCGTCTGTGAGGAATTTTGATAAATCAAGACATTTGATTTTTTTTTGACTCCTCTGGGGATTTTTATTTCAAACTTGAAAAACCTTTTGGACAGAAAAAGGTTTTCACACATAGGATCTACTTCCTAAATTCTAGGGAGAAGATTGATTTGATGTAGCAACTTCCTTGGGCTTGACTCCTTGAGGTTTGGAATAGCTTCCCTGGAGAACAATTGAGTACCTACAAAATGAACAAATATGCAAAAATGTCATGTATGCATGAAATGCATGATGCAAATGTTCTAAAGAAACTTGGATTCAGTCCAAAGCAACTCGAAACTTTTTATTCAGGGAAAATATTTCTTGACAGCATCAGCGTTCACAGGTTTTGACAACTCTCGGCCATCCATTTCTACAAGAATTAATGCTCCACCAGGCAACACTTTCTTGATGACATACGGCCCTTCATAATTGGGGGTAAACTTTCCACGATCTGGAATAATGGGTAAGACTTTCCTCAAAACCAGGTCATTGATCTCAAAATGCCTGGGTCGAACCTTACGGTTGAATGACTTAGCCACTCGCTTTTGGTAGCTTTGTCCATGGCACAGGGCTTTTACCCTTTTTTCATCAATCATATTAAGCTGTTCAAATCTTTGTTGAATCCATTCTGCTTCGGAAAGCTTTATTTGCGAAAGTACCCTTAATGAAGGAATTTCCACTTCCACAGGTAAAACTGCTTCCATCCCATATACCAATGAGAATGGTGTTGCCCCAGTCGAAGTACGAATAGAAGTTCGATAAGCCATTAACGCATACGGCAACCGATCATGCCAATCTCGGTAATTTTCTGCCGTCTTGGACAGAATCTTCTTTATATTCTTGTTTGCCGCCTCGACAGCTCCATTCATTTGTGGGCGGTAAGGAGAAGAATTCAAGTGACGAATGTGAAACTTATTGAGTAGCTCATCCACTACTTTGTTATTCAGGTTTGACCCATTATCCGTGATAATTGCTTCGGGAACCCCATATCGAGCAATGATGTCTCGACGAATAAATTTTGCCACACTTCTCGCAGTGACGTGAGCATAAGAATTGGCTTCGATCCATTTGGTGAAGTAATCAATAGCCACTAGAATGAAGCGATGTCCATTTGACGCCTTAGGATTAATTGGTCCGATAATATCAATCCCCCACATTGAAAAAGGCCATGCCTCGGACATTTGATGTAATTCATTTGGGGGAGCATTGATTTTGTCCCCATAAATTTGACATTGATAACAACATCTAACATGTTGAATGCAGTCGGCTTCCATGGTTAACCAATAATAACCTAGCCTCATGATCTTCCTTGCTAGAAGATGACCATTCATATGAGGACCACATTCTCCTTCATGTATCTCCTTCATTAATAAATTGGCCTCTTTGGTGTCTACGCACTTCAACAGGACCGAATCAAAAGATCTCTTGTATAAAGCACCTCCACTAAGAAAGAATTTGGAAGCTAACTTAGCCAAGTATTTTCGATCCGTAGCTTGACTTCCTTGGGGAATCTTCCTTCTCGGAGATAATTCATGATGTCATAGTACCATGGTTGACCATCGAGTTCTTCTTCTATAACCATGCAATATGCAGGCTTTTTTAAAACATCGATTTGCAAAGGATCAACGTTCAATCCATCAGTTACTTGTAACATTGAGGATAATGTTGCCAAAGCATCAGCAAATTGATTCTGAGATCTTGGCAAATAATCAAATGAGATCTCTTCGAATTCTTCCACCAAATCTTTAAGATACTCATGATAAGGAATCAGTTTTGAATCACGAGTTTGCCATTCACCTCCTGTTTGGAGAATGATAAGTGCGGAATCACCATAAACTTGTAATCTCTTAACCTTCATATCGATGGCTAATTGGAGACCGAGGATGCAAGCTTCATATTTTGAAATGTTATTGGTACAAGGAAATACCAACTTTGCAGCTACTGGATAATGTTGACCCGCTGGGGATATCAGGACTGCTCCAGTACCTGAACCGGAGAGGTTAACGGCTCCATCAAAATACATGACCCACTTGTCTTGTGACACCAAATGGATTCTTTCATCAATTTCATCCCAATCATTTGACTTTAAGGGATTTTCAGCCAACATATTAGCTATGGCTCGACCTTTGACGGACTTCTGAGACATGCTCTGGATATCAAACTCAGAGAGCAATATTTGCCATTTGGCAAGCCTTCCAACCAGTGCAGGCTTTTCCAAAAGATATTTGATAGGATCATTTTCATTCACAAGTAGGATACGATGGTGAAGAGTGTATTGCCGTAATCTGTGTAATACCCAAATTAAGGCTACACATGTTTTCTCAACTTTTGGGTATTGAGCTTCACCAAAAGTAAACTTTTTGCTGAGGTAGTAAATAGCACGTTCCATTCCATCTTCTGATCTCTTCTGCGCTAACATAGCTCCTAAAGACTCATCGTGAATGGTGAGGTACAAGATCAAAGGTATACCCGGAGTGGGCGGTACCAAAACTGGTGCTTGTGAAAGATATTGCTTCAATTGTTGAAAGGATTTTTGACAATCTTCGTTCCATTCAACTTTGGCATTCTTTTTTAATAGCTTGAAGAATGGTTTGGCTATTTCTGATAACTGGGAAATAAATCTTGCAACATAATTCAATCTTCCCAACAAACTTCGGACTTCCTTAACAGTAGAAGGAGGTTTTAAATCGCAAATAGCCTTCACCTTCGAGGGATCAATCTCGATGCCCTTGTTACTAACCATAAATCCAAGGAGCTTTCCAGACTTTGCCCCAAAAATGCATTTAGCGAGGTTAAGCCTTAGCTTGAATTTTCTAAGTCGATCAAACAGTTTCTTCAAAACTTCAATGTGGTCTTCACCTCTTCGCGATTTAGCGATCATGTCATTGACGTAAACTTCAATCTCTTTATGCATCATGTCATGGAATAATGTCACCATGACTCTTTGGTAAGTTGCTCCCTCGTTCTTCAAACCGAAAGGCATAACCTTGTAACAGAATGTTCCCCATGGGGTGATTTTAGATGTTTTAGTCTTATCTTCTTCTTTCATTCGGATTTGATTATAGCCGGAGAAAACATCCATGAAAGAAAATAATTCGAATCCTGCGGTGCTGTCGACCAAGACGTCAATATGTGGTAATGGGAAATCATCTTTGGGACTTGCTTTGTTCAAGTCGCGGTAATCAACACATACCCGAACTCGCCCATCTTTCTTCATGACTGGGACAACATTAGCAATCCAGTCGGCATAATGAGTAACTTCAATGAAATCAACTTTTAACAGTTTCATGACTTCTTCCTCAATCTTCTTGGATAATTCTGGCTTCGTCCTCCTAAGCTTCTGTTTCTTAGGTGGAATGGCAGGATCAAGAGGCAACGTGTGTTCTACAATGTTGGGGTCCAGACCCGGCATGTCAGCATAAGACCAAGCAAAGACATCTCGATACTCCTTCAATAGTTCGATCAGTCGATCAGCATCTGTTTGAGAGAGACTTGCTCCAATTTTTGTTTCTTTGAGATTTTCAGAATCGCCCAAATTTATAACAACAGTTTGCTCTTCCGTGGGAGGTGTGGATTCTTCATGTCGGATCCATTCTCTTTTAATAACTTGGGAATCTTCTTCATTTTCGAGATCAAAATAATCAGATTCGTATGAGTTTTTCGGACATGAATCCAAGCCATGCATATGACTATTATGGTTATGCAAAGTGTCATGCCTGAGATCTAACAAAAAAAATGGTCAGTATATGAAAATAAGAAATGCAATGCATGAAGATGTGATGAAAACAAATTTTCGAATTCTAAATTTTCGAAAATTTCATGGGGAACTCGTCCTCATATCATTGGACATCCTTGTTCCAAAAAAATTATTTTGAAAACTATAGATCGTGCAAAAGCCCAGGCCTCAAAGCATCATCATAGGGCTGGTTTGGTATACTTTCGCACGTCTATTAACAAAACATGAGAATGCTTTTATTGATATGCAGTAAATGTCATATAATATTTTGGATCCAAAGTTCATGATCCGAATTATTACATCACATGAAATGAACGAAACAAATGAACAAATGGAATTCCCTCGCAGGGGAGAATTAAATGGATTACAATTGAAAACAACTGAAAACAAAGTAGAACACGGAAACATCCCTTACACAGCGGGATCGGTAGGTGGATCATCCTCGAAGCTCTCGGAAATGGCACCCACAAAACTCTCTTCAAATAAGTCGACGATGCCATAGATATCTATTTCTTCATCTTGGAGGAACTTTGGCGGTCCAGGGAAGAAATCTTTCAACGGAGGAGGGAGTAAACGTCGATAACTCTTTTCTTTGATGCTCGGGCCTTTCTGATTACCTTGATCTTGTTGATCGCCTTGGTAACCCAAGCCTTCTCGTTTCTTTCTCTTAGTCACCTCAATTGGTGTGAGGATACCTTGGGACAGCTTTCCCAATCCTTTACCAATAGTGAATCCATACTTGATCAACACTTTGCTAGACATAAGGGCTGCCTTTGAATAGTGAGGCTTTCTCACAACAGTGCCCGCGGGCACATGAGATACTGACACTAACTCAAATGAGTAGTAACTTGATTCTTCTTTTACTTCTGGCTCCACATAAGGAATTGCAGTATTGTTGAAAGTTTCGGTATCTTTCTCGCAATGGACAGTTATAATCTTGCCACATACGACAAAGCGGATCATCTGATGTAGGCTTGAAGGTATAACTCCCGCAGCGTGAATCCAAGGTCGTCCTAACAACAAACTGAAGTTACTTGGGATATCAAGCACTTGAAATTTCTGAGTGAACATAACTAGACCAATCATCAGTTGTAAGTCAATTTCTCCAAGAGCTTCCTTTTTCATGCCATCAAAGGCCCTGACTGGAATCTTAGAAGGACGAACATTATCCATACCCATACCTAGACGACGCAAAGTTGATAACGGACAGATATTGAGAGCTGAACCATTATCAATAAGTACTCTTAATATCCTTGTATCAAAGTGTTGAACAGAGATGTATAATGCTTTAGAGTGTGCTCGCCCTTCCGGCGGCAAATCCTTTTCGGAAAAAGAAATTTGATCCTTAAGAAGGATAACACCTACAAACTCTTCCAACTGTACCTCTCCAATTGTCTCGGGCACATGTACTTCATTAAGAACTTTTAAAAGAGCATTCCTATGTTTCTCAGAAGACTTGAATAGTTCAAGTAACGAGATTTGAGCCGGCATTTTCCTTAACTGCTCGATCACTTCTGCTTCACTCGTTTTAAGAGTTTTGAGAAGTTGTTCCGCCTCTTCTTCGGTTACAGCCTTTTTCTCGACACCTTCACGAGATGGAAAACATCGGCCTGACCGAGTAACAGCGTCTATCTCATGAGACTCATAATTCCAAGGAACTGCCTTGGAGTCATAAACAAGAGGTATTCTTGCTTTCAAATTCTCATCTTTCTTCGGTGGCAACTCGATCACAACAGGCCCAATATCTTCATTAGAGATCTCTATATTTCCGAAGCCATCAGCCATTATATCTATAACCACAGGTTCCACAACATGTGCTTGGATTTCACAAGTAGCATTCAATTCAATCACAACAGGATCAATCATGGCTACCATGCCATCATCTTCAAATTCGGACCCCCATCCACTCGGGACGATAGTCTTAGGGTCAATAAAAGCGCTTGGAGGAGGAGAGTATTTTACCATAAAATCGTATTTACCACTTGGCTGTCCGAGGGTATCAACAATTTCGCCCTTTTCAATCGCTTTCCTAACGAATTCCCGATCCCAGTGGGAGGTATGGCATTCGAATTCCGAATCAGCATCGGAAAGAACTTCTCTATTATCTTCGTCATCGTTCCATCCAGTCGGAACAATATCTTTCAAGTCAATAAAGAAACTTGGTGGAGGCGAACATTTGACAAAAATGTCATACTTCCTACTTGGTTGCCTTAGAATATCATCCACTTCATCACGCTCACGAGCGGTCGTTACAAATTCGCGATCCCAATGAGTCCTTCTAGCACCAAGATCAGAATCCGTGTCAGAAGTATACTCCTTGTCTTCATTAACGGGTATAGATTCAAAGACTTTAGATGTGTGATCCATGCTTTCATCATCCATGCCTCCCCATCCATCGGGAACGATATCCCTTGGGTCGACGAAGAAACTTGGAGGTGGCGTGTATTTGACTATGAAGTCATATTTACCACTCGGCTGTCCGAGGGTATCAACAATTTCACCTTTTTCGATAGCCTTCTTCATAAATTCACGATCTTGACGGGCATTCTTACTCTCACATTCCGACTCACTGTCGGAATATGTGTCAATCCAAGGTTCATCAACATCTGGCTCGTATCCATCATCTTTTGGCTTAGAGCATGAGGCTTCACCTGCGAATTTGCATGAGAATTTTTCGGACGACAAATCAATTACAGCGGTCTCAATGGACCCTTCGGGTTTCCTTCCTTGAAGAGGCTGAATTATGTCTAAAGCAGCCATCTTGGCTAAGCAATACATTTTCTCCTCCCGGGATACATTTCCTTCTTTCGGTTGATCTCTAGCTATAGTCAATAGCTCTTCCAACTTCGACACATCGAACAAGAAAGATTTCTCACTCTCATCTCCAAATATCACATTAACGGCTTCGGTATGATTAGGGAGCGGATTTTGTTGAACATTTGGCGTGGCATCTTTAAACGACAAGATTTTCTTATCCAACAGGTTCTGAATCTTGACCTTGAGAGTGTAACAATTGTTCACATCATGACCCTTCTCACCCATGTGATACACACAAGATTTTGCCAAATCAAACCCAGCAAACTTTGGTGGGTTGTCTCTCGGGATTTCTTTTGCTACGAGTCTTTGTTCAATCAACATCGGCAGCAACTGAGACATAGGTCTTGGTAACGGAGTGAATTGTCTTTGTGGAGCTTTTCCTTTTCGGTCAAAATTTCGGGAAGAACCCCCTGTTTCCACAACGGACCTTTGAACTGGTGTGTTTAATGGCTTTTGAGCATTAGGATTTTGAATATAGGCAACCTCCACCATTGGCTCCTTATCCTTCTTTAAGGTAAATCTGCGAGTCGTCATCTCGGATAATCGACCCTCTCGCATGATTCCTTCAATACGTTCTCCCAATTCCACCATTGCAGGAAAATTGATGCACGTGTTATTAAACATCTTATCGAAGTACTCTCGAGGTAGAGCTCGAAGAAACAGCTGCATGATCTCTTTCTCGAACAACGGAGGTTTGACTTGAGATGCCATAGTTCTCCACCTTTGGGCATATGCTCTAAAAGTTTCATTTCTCCTTTTGTCAACCCGGACCAGCTCTTCACGGGTTGGAGCAATTTCGGTATTAAACTTGTATTGCTGAAGGAATTCATCTGCAAGATCTTCCCAGGTGCAAATTTTCTTCAAATCCAATTCGATGAACCACGTTAAGGCGGAATCAGCCAAGCTATCTTGAAAATTGTTGATTAACAGCGGGGTGTTATCGGAATAACGAGCCATCTTGCTCAAATAATACTTCAAGTGAGTTTTAGGGCACTGTCACGCCCCGTACCCCACGAAGCCTGAACATCCGCGCATAGGTCGAAATGAGGTGCGACGCTCCCAGGATTGCGTCACCGACCCGAAAACCCAAATCAGAGAATAAACACAGCACATGCGGAAACAACGTATATATATATATATATATATATATATATATATATATATATACACACACAATATATATACACCCGGACAATTTAATACGTAACCATGAGTAGCAAGAGAAAATACTTTACAATAGACCGAACCGAAATGTACGTTCTTTACAAACTTACAAACTATACGCAAATAAACAAAGATGTACATTTAGAGGGCCACGAAGCAAAAAGTGATCGGTGGCTTAGGGGTAATAACTATCTATCGGGGAGAGGCTACTTTCAAAAAGGGGTTTAGCCTCTACTGCTGACACTGGGACCTAATCTAGGGCTCCCCGTCTGGATCGGATGGCACTACAGACTCCTCAGAAGAGTCCTCCTCAGATCTTATCTCCTCGTCCGAACCAACTTCCGCCACTTCGCCGGCTGCATCGGCATTCACGTCCATTGCTACAGGATCAAATTCTTCGTCGTCCACTGGATTTACATCCACAGCTATAACTTGCTGCTCTCCCTCCTCCTCTTCGTCCATAGCCACTGGTCCATCCACGGTCTCGTCTTGACTACTCACGCTGAGGGAGGCTGGAGGATCCGAAATTTCACCACTCACCATTTGAGGAATCATCATTCCATTCACGTCCACCGGAACATCAAAAGTCCTAATAGGGGGTCCCGTCACACCATCCGCTCCCCTAAAACACCAGGCTACATATTCCTGAGTATCGCTATAATCCTCTCCCACGTTTATAATTACAACTGAATGGTATCTAATATACGCTGATCCATCTCCACAGGGATGCACACTCGACGATCGCTGAATCCGCTGCGGAAATCCAAAAAGAGGGGCTTTCCTCGGCATCTTACGGACGTGGGTCTGAAAAATCAGTTTTACCACAACCGTGAGATATACTCAGCAAGTAAAGATTCCTAATCCTAAACTAGGCTAACGTGCACCTCCAGAGGGTAAAGAAAATATATAAATTAATGAACCAGTAAATCAATCGATATAAGTTCACATGGGCTCACAGCCCAATTCCACTATTCCAGCCCTGCAGGTTAGGCTTTCAATATTATTATAAAACATAAGCAAGATATCGACCCGAAGGCCACGACCCTAAGGCCAATAACAGTTAATCCGACCCGAAGGCCATGACTCAATGGTCATAAATCATTTCGACCCGAAGGCCACAATTTATAACCCGAAGGCCCGACCCGAAGGCCCGACCCGAAGGCCACAATTTATAACGACCCGAAGGCCTGACCCGAAGGCCATAATTGATTCACATCAGACACGTGTATCAACATATTCAAATTCAGCCATATCAAGGCATGATGTGAATTCACATGTAATGGGACTCAAGCCAATTGTCATGCCACGATGTGCCAAGTATAATAAATCACAATTTCAACTCATATAGCGCATTATTGGCGCATCTAACTCATTTCATTCTAGCCCATTTACACTCGACACTTAATTGCACAATTTAGCATTACAGAATTTCAGTCCACTTAGGACTCGACATGACCAACCAGTCTCAACCATTAAACCCACGGATATGGCATCATCCCTCAAGGTCCTAACAAGTCCCATTTGGCCTCCACAATGCCTAATTTCAAGTCATTACTCATTAATCCATTTAATGATCACATTAGACAATTTAATGCAAATTCGGTTCTAATGTGAACCACACCCAAACAGCCATCAATTAATCTCCAAATCACTCTTAAATCATTTCATTAAGCCCCAATTAAGTCCCCTAATCATCCCCCATAAATAACACACTTAATTAGGCCATAATCAACTCTCAATTAACCCTAAATTGCACAATTAGGCTAATTTTTGGGATTAAGGATTTTTACTCGCCTAATATCGACGCGAGGCGACGGGAGCGAGCGGTCGATTACCGACGAGCGGTACAAATCGACGGCGGCGCTCCGGCGGCAAGCCGGCGGTCACGGCGGCGCCGGTGGGGCTCACGGCTACCTCTCGGCCAGAACAGGGGAGGGCTGGTCGGCGGCTGAGGGTGGCGGAAAGAGAGATGGTGAGGGCTAGGCTGGTCGGCTGGGACGGTGCACGGCGGAGGACGGCGGCGCGGCACCGGCGGCGTGAAGACCGACGGTGATCCTCACGGCTCCGCCTGGAACGGCTGCTGTGGGTGGCGGGACAGGGGGAAAGTGGGTCGACGGGGGCTGGGACGGAGCTAGGGGACGGCGCACGGCGGCTCAGCGCCAGCAGCTCCGGCGGCCAGCTGTTCCGGCGTGAACAGTAGCCGACGAGGCTGAATCGGCGAGGAGAAGCAGTTGCCGAGGAAAGATCGGGGGAGAGAGAGAGGTCTGAAGAGAGAGAGAGAGGTCAAGGGTGGTCAACAAAAATGGTTAGTAGGGTCCACATGTCAAAAATCTAGGGTTTAGGACCAAAATACCCCTCATCCAAGGGCCTAGATCTCTCCTTATCCAATAATACAAGGGCAAAATGGTCAAAAGCTCCTTAACCATAGTTAACCAAGTCTAGTTAGTCTTAACTAACCCTAGTTAAATCCCAAAATTGCCCTAAAAATTCGGAATAATTCAAAATAGCCTAGGGGCATTTTCGTCATTTTTCGATCCCGAACCGAAATTCCAATTTTTGCCCATACCGGTCTTAAATATTCATGGAAGACATAATCCGGAGTCGGATTCGCGAAATTCACTTTCTAAGCCCTCGAAAATCGTCCGCAAAGTTTCAGGAATAAAATAATATTATTTTTCAATTTTTGTCGAAATTTCACTTTTTGTCCAAAACCACTTTAAATGTGCGTGGCTAACCCAAAATGACCTTGGCCGCGAAAAATAACCTCAAACGGCCCCCGAATTCGGCCTCGGTGTCCACAGGGGTAAAACCGTCCTTTTCTTAGTTTCTGTCAAATTTTCAGTTTCCAACCGTATTAATCCCAAACATGAATGGCCACTCCAAAATGACGTCCGTCTTGCGAAATAGTCGTAATTACCCTTGAAATTTTGATATCGAAGTTCGAGTCCAATATCGCGATCTAATTCACTCGTTTTGCAGTTTTAGGGTCTTTCACTAACAGGCGGCTGTTTAGGCGTTACGCGTATCGACCTAACATTGTCCGAATCGTGAGGGTCTCAATTTCGAGAGAACGAGAGGAATTATCACTAGCACCTGAGGTCACGATCGTTGGGATTAAAATCGGGTTTCCTTTGTCAGGCGCATTTTCGGTCGTGCGAAATCACTCGCGATCCGATCGTGCATCACTGACAATATCAACCTGTCATTTTCCTAAGATCGGCCTATATTGGTTCAAAATATTTCCTCGACGTTCGTCGAAATCGGCGCTCCATCACGATCGGGTTCTCGGTCCACGTACCTGTTCCTATTTAGCCTTTCCCATTTTGTTAGTATCCCGTGATTGATCAATTCCGGGCGAGACTTACTAAAATCACACGAGAATCAATATACACTTTATTGGTCCCGATAACGGGTCAAAATTCAGGATGTTACAGGCACCCAGTTCCATCGTATTTCCTTGAAAATTCGGGCTCCTTGTAAAAATCAAGGACTTTCACCTTTGTAAAAGGCGACAACTTATCAAAGCCTTAGAGTTGGTAACCTTGCAACATGCACAGGCGTTCCTCCAATTTTGCAAGACGTCTCGCGCTCTCTTCATCCATATGAGCGACAGGCGACTCCTTAGGTGGAGCTTCCAAATCGATGACGGTAGGAATGGCATTAACGGGGACCTCTTCAGCAGGTCCTTTGTCAACAGGATCTATCACCGGCGCATTAGTGGGCGCATTAGGAGTAGAAGCCGCAACAGCAGGAGCCACAGGCGTGAAGTTTTTTACTTGATTTGCAAGATCAGTTAAGAGCGCCATCATTTGTGCCATTTGATTCTCGATGGTAATAACGCGGGTACGAATGTCTTCGTTCTCCATCCTTGTTTGGCAACGGGTGCATATAATAAAGCGCGTCTCAGCCGTATTTTAATACCCTCTGTAAAAAACAGAAATCAAATTAGTATACAAAAAATGAATTAAGACGAAAATAAAAAAAAAACCCTTCAATTTTATATTTTCTTTAGATAAAATAGAGATAAGAAATATTCTCATGATCCCAATATCAAGTGAATAATTTCTTATCACAATTTCTTCACAAGAAATTATACAATTAAAGGGGTAACACGCGATGATTAATCAAGATGCCCCATCTATATTCCATTGGAACCTCGGAAAAGAAAGTACGCACAAAGGGAAATTTCACTATTAACAACAAAATTTGTGAAATACAATCCCTATAGATCAATCTAAAAACAAAAAGAAAATCCTATTACATCATTACTAAAATGATTAAAAAGGAAACCCTATACATCAAATCTATAAAATGAAAATTACATGAAAGGAGACTTCCTCATGGAATATAGCCAAACTCCTAATGGATCTTCTTTAGATGCGAGGCGAATTCGTTTGTTTTCTTGGGTCAAACGTTCAACCTCGGCTAAAGCCTCATCCTTTTCCTTAAGAGCTCTTGCGGCTATAGCTTGTTGTTGAGTTGGCTTCTCGGGGACATTAGGGAGATCCACTTTAAGCTCGGGCTCGAGACGACGGTGTATATACTCCGGCAATGCGTGATGTATCTTTATTTCCCCTTCCAATTCTGACTCATCGGTAATGAGAATTGGCTCCGGGCCGCATTTGTACCACATATCAATGGTGAACTTGATCATTTCCTTCAAATCCGCCACTTGGTTCTTTTGGATGACATCTTTACGATAGTCAAAATGATATAACCCCAGCTTGAGGAATGGTGGAATCTTTTGAAGCGCACGATATTGACGGATCACCCTAAAAGGGTAATATGACGTAGACCCCGTAAGACCCAAGAATGGGATTGGGTTGTCTGATCTGTTATTAAGGCGCACCTCGGGATTTCCAAGCCAACGAACGTGCCATTGGATTTGATTTGGAAGAAGGTTCTTGAAAAAACTAAACCAAGTTGAGAATGACCAAAAGGGAAAGATTTTTTCCTTTTCTCGAAAGAGCGAGATAGGATGACAATCTTTGGATACATCTATGATTTTCAAGCTCAAACCAAAATCTTTGAGGTGAGAGACCAACCAAATTTGGAGTAAACCTATTGGGGCTCTAAAAACACTATTTTTATTTTGTTTGAACCTATTGAGTGATACGAAGGTTTCACCTAAGATCATATTGGAGAATCTTTTGAACATACACACTTGATTGACAATGTGAACTACCGAAGGATCCATGATCTTTTTGGTAAATGGAAAAACCACAAAACCAAAGAATGCTAAGAGAAAAATTCGAGGAATTTGATTACCCGATTCTTTTGGCAAGCTAGAAAAATGTCGTTCTAAGAATGTAAAAGAAAGTGCATTGGAATTTCCTCTAAGAACGTCTTTGATTTGGAGAATATCGATCCCTAAGAATTAGCTCAAAAGAGTTATAGGATCTATATCTATCGGAGGGCTGACTAAACCAAAAGACCCGACTCTACCAATGGCAATATCGTACTCCTCAATTGTAGGGGTCAACTCATTTCGACCAAACACAAAAGTGGATGTCTTTAAATTCCAAAAATGAGACAATGCTTTGATCATGGCGATACGAGGCTCGATGTATAAGAGTGCGGGAAGATATCCGATCCTCTTTTCCACATAATCCTTCTGCTTTGACTCGAGACTTTCCCACATGGTCACAAGAGCTCTTGGCACGGGGATGATTCGAATCTCTGACATATCCATTTTGACTAACCCTAATTTGGGGCATCGAGATTAATCACCACGCATTATAGAAAAGAATATAACGTGGAATTGAAATAGCGTAATTGAAATTGTAGAACGATACAATCAACCTTACCATGAAGATAAAATGGCAAACACATCGACACATCGCATGAGGACATGTGAGTTTTGACATCTAAGGGTAGGATTCTAAAGGTTTAAGGTCCCCACCTTAATTAGATAAGAAGAGTTTACCCACCGCTACTAACGTCGACCGGTGCACTTCCTACTAATCAAGATGAGCGATATTGAAGAATGGATTACCACATGGATTCACATGCGGATTCCACTCTTAATACCTCCTAAAGGTGCCCTAAAGCGATCCGGGGTTTTAGACCGCGGGATATGGGTGCATTGTGTCGTGCTAAAGCAAGTAAACATACATTTAAATCTAAAGCAAACAACACTTCAATATAATCTCATACATTCGACATTCACCCGAACACCACCTACAAAACAAAAGGTTTGCATTCACTCCACCCCTTATGGCTCCCACCTATAAAACCATTTAACACATGGTTAGTGGACTAACCTCATTTTCCACGCGACTTTGACTTGTAGTCGATGCTACAAAATGTAGACGAGTGAGATAACAACCAATCAAGTTTATTACGGCTTTAATCCACTTAGGTTTGTAACCTAGTACCCAGTGGAGTCGCCAAGCCTGTCGCGACCTACCCCTCGAGGGCCGAACTCGAATGAGGCGGGTTTAGAGATAAGTGTTCATGAGATGGTTCATATGACACCTTATAAAAAATGATTTTACTAAAGTGTAAATCTTTTGTTTAGCCATATGACCCATTGATCATGAACGTGGATTTTCCCTAAATCTATATCTCGCGTGACAGCGGATTGATTTTATTTTTTAGGAGTCGCCACTAGCCTAGGTCGGGGGTCGGCTAGAATACCCAACCGAAACGCGGGAATTTCGTTTCGGTTTCTACGAAAACCAGAGATCAAAGGTTCGGGGACTAGCTTACGTTAATATTTCTATTAACGCCCTTTCGGTACCGCTAAACTTAACATGGTCGTTATCTAAGTCGTCATGCATTTGTTTTTTACCGTTTTCATGCCAAAGTCTTAGTCCACTAGGTGATCATGCATCTTGTTTTTGCGTTTTCATTTAAGATTCTAAACTAATCCTATCTTAGTCTAGAAAAAAAAAAGAAACAATCAATTGTATTGAAAGACCTTTCGTAAAGTAAACACTCGAAGTATTGAAAAGACGAGCTAATTCTAAGTGCTATAAAAAAAGAAGTAAAAACCCGCAACTCGTCGGGTGTTTATTACAACACGAATTGAAAACTCGAGACATGATCGGGGATGAATGAATTAAGTACAAATTGAAACCGGATTGGACATCGGTTTGGCACCATCATCGTATGAGTACAAATCAAAACCGGATTGGACATCGGTCAATCACCTTGGCTTTTTCAATTTCGGATTATTCTTCCTTGGACAGCCTCTCGGGTGTCGATGTTTACATCAATAACATTCATTCATAACAAATGACATATGAAAGAACAATGGTGCAAGCAATTCACTAATTAAGCACGGGCCTCGGGATCGGCCTTTATTTTTCATGCGTTTCGATTCATCACCCACCTAATCACCTAATATTGTTTGATTAATGGTTAATGATAATGAGCTACCATTTGCATTCACAAAATGGCAACTCATATCAATTAACCCCTAAAGTCGGGTTCTAATGATCATGAATGGGCTACCCGCCGAACATGCACCGGGCCTAACATTCATCTAACAAACACATGCATAAAAAATAAAATGAGCATACATTCAAGCCCATGGGCTTTGTTTCGAAGCCAATCAAACAATGAGAAGTGGGCTTTATAAAAAGACCACTTATTCAATTAATGTCTAATTCGGATTGCTTCTGTTCAAGTATGATTAACTATCCTAATGATGTCCAAATGAAGTGATTCAGGTGTCATTAGAAAGCTTATGACATGAGGATTAAAAGACAAGAAGACCATTTTTCCTAAATCCTAGCCAATTTTCCCGAAAATATCCAATTTAATCTCAGTGACAGGCTGGACTCGATTCAGTTATGAATTTCAAAATAATAGCGGGAAAAATAAAAAAATTTATCAAAACCGCGTGAAAATTTTTCTACGGTTAGGATTCCCTGTGTGCAACAACTTTCATGTTTTGAGTTTTTGCTAAAAAGCCCTCCAAATTTTTATAAAATTCGGTTTTCGCGAAGGACTCAATTGCAAATGGAATTTTAACCCTTGAAGACTTTTCAAGCAAATTGGCCCTCCAAAAATTGCAATTAGGTCCTCAAAATTTCCAGTTGATATAATGAGACCCCAATGAGCAACTTTGTAATTTTGATTTTTTGCAAAAAAGGACTCTAACTTTATCAAATTCGGAGAAACATCTTTTGAACTCCAAAGGAATGAAAATCAGATCTGGACACAGATACTGATCAAGTCGTGAGAATTCCTTTTGAAAATTCAAATGATCTCCGATTTTGATGAAATTAGTATCAATAGAAAGATCTCAATCTCAGGAAGAACTTTCGTGAAGAAAATCTTTTCATATCTCGAACACACGAATTTATAAAAATCGAAGAACACACAAAGGTCGACTGAAACCAGCATGTCACCAGATTTACATGCATATGACGTTGCAAATCGTACTAGGCTAACATGCTTAGAATTTTGTGAAAATTTTACGATGAACAGATCAAGATGTGCTCTACAACTTTCATGAAGGAAGTGTTTCCAGAAAATGATCATAAAAAATCATAAAAATCATCAAACAACACAACGTCAATCAGGAAGGCATCAGAACAAACTTGAACAACATGCTTCAGATTCTGATCCTAACTTCTAAGATTGTTTTGACATAACAAATCAAGTCCGATTGAGGCATATGATATATCAAATCGAAGCTTAAGATGAGCTCTACGATAATCTAGTTCATCACTTCATCAGATTTCGACATTAACAAGCTCAAATTAGCATCTCAAACAAGCAGGTTTTATTGGACGCGAATTTACAGAATTATGCTCAAGTGTTCTTACCTTGTTTCACAATGCTCCAATGCTCTATCGAGCGATTCGGCCTCCGTATTCAGATCAGAAATGACACGGAGAAGCCTCGGAAAGCTCGGCCAACCTATGACAATAGAGTGTACGAAATATTGTGAGAATTGATTCGTTTTATCACGAATAGACTAATCAGCAAAAAATCAAGTTAAGGATGCGATCCGGTGGCCGTTCGACGAGAGGCCGGCCACCACAGCGACGTGAGAATGCCGAGGAACGCTGCTGGATACTCTGGATCGCCGGAGGAAGACGCCGGAGGGCCGGTTCAGCCAGTTGAACCGGCTGATCAAGTCACCGGCGGCAATGCCGGTGATGCTGCCGAGAGGAAGATGTCGCCGGAGGGAGGTGCTCCGGCCACCAGCGAAGGCGGCTTGACTTGCGACTGGCCTTGGACCACCGTGGGGGATGTCGGTGGGGCGGCAGCTCACCGAAAAATGGCCGGCAAGGAGCCGGAATTGGCTGCGCCGAGAGAGAGCTCGAGAGAGAGAGAGAGAGAGATGATCGTGAGAGGGAAAGTGAGGGGGAGAGAGAGAGAGAGAGAGAGAGAGAGAGAGGAGAGAGAAACCAGATCTGAAAATGAACCCCCCCATTGATTTTTGGAGGGAAAAATATTATATACTTCCCTCAACTTTGAATTTTAGCCCTTAGATTGATCTAATGGCCCAAAATGCATCCTTAATGATTAAGAATATTCTTTAAAGGCTAAGGATTGGTGACATGGCATTATGGATGGACATGATCAATTCTAAATGAATGGCCATGATTGATTTGCTTATCCCCTAATTAATTTGCTTAATTCTTGAAGAAGGGCATTTTTATCATTTCTCTTAGGGGCATTTTTTGTAATTCTCAATTAAGGGCATTTTTGTCATTTTCGCACTCAAGAAGATGTGACCGGCCTTGGTTGGTCTGAACGGATTGTCGATCATTAAAATTTTTAACCGGAAAATGGCTAGTCCGATCGGATTAGTTCAATTTGAATCAAATCGGGTTGAGTCAGTTAGCCTTGAACTTGGGTAATTGCATGACCAAGCTAGACTAACAAGTTTAATTGAAGTCTAATTAACCAAATTGAGTCTCAATTCATCAAATTGAATATTAGTCTAGAGTAGGTCAAGTTGAATTGCACTAATTAGATCAATTACTCTTAGACTTCCTAATCATTGGATCACTAAATTGATCAAATTGACTCAAATTCATGTGAATCTTCCAAAATTGATTTTAAATTTGGGTTTCATATAAGAAATTAGGCTCATTCATACCTCAATTGCGCACATCATGAAGAATCGATCAAAATCACTGATTATGGCCAAAATTTGGGGTTTTTGTGTTTGGCTTGGAATCACAAAATTGGTTCAAAAATTGGATATAAAATGACCTCTAGATCAAATGTCGTGAAGAAAACTAACCTAAAAAATGACTAGAAATGAAGTAATTTCATTTTTGGCCGATTTGAATCAAATTCCGCAATTTGGGAAAAAGTTGATTCTAAATCGATTTTTGTAAAATTTCAAATGCCAAAGGTAAATAGAATGTAAAATAATATGATTTTTGGATTTTTTTATTTTTCAATTTTTTTGGTCAAAGGTTTGACCAAAAGTCAAACCCTAGTTGACTTTTCACTAGGAGCTTGATTTTATGATCAAATCTTTGAATTTTTCTAAAATTTCTACTTCTAAAGTGAAATTGGACTTGAAAGGAATCTTTTTATGCGAAAAGCCCTAATTTGACCTGGGGTTGACTTTTGGTCAAAAGGTTGACCAAAAAGTCAACGCCAAAGTCAACCATTTGACTTTTCGGGTTTTTCCATGAAATGAATAGAAAATTGCTTACAAAAGCTAGGCCAACAGACAGAATTAAAAAAAGACACTTTTTGTTCAAGAAACAGGCTCCGTCGCGATCGGAAACCATAATCTTGAATTTTCTATTTTTAATGACGCATTGACTAAAAATTATGTGTCAACATACGCTAAAGTGATTGAACTTTGGGAACGAAATACACCATTTTTCATTGAGTTAGGCGACTCTGACATTCCATGCCCCCGGTCTATTCTCCCAATTAAGCATCTCCTTGTTGTGGTTTGTTAGCAAGATGTGTTGCCCTATGACGCTCTCAATTGGTGATTAGGCCATGTCACATTTAACTCGGGTTTCGAGCGCTTGTACTTTTGTCTTTAGAAGGTGAATGTCGAACGAATCATTCATTTTACCTATTTGATAAAAATGGATGGACGAGTTAGTTGTTCCATGAGAAATTCCAATTGGAACGATTACAACTTTACCATCTCAAAGTATCATTTTGCGGTCCCAACTGAGAAAGTGACCAAGCAAAGAAATATAAAATCTTAAGCAAGTCTCCCCTTTTTTTTAAATTTAAAAACTTATTTTTGAAACATTTTGAAAGTAAGGCATAAAAGCCTAACCCAGGGACTTAGTTTGAAATATTACAAGTACTTTCAAAGATCAATGATATGAACTAAAACCTCATTACTCAAGGACAATAGTGCATGATTTACGAACACATCGATTGGGTTCACGATTAAACCCAAATCAGAAAAAACGATTCCTGATGAGAATAAAGACAAGGACATGGTACAAAAAACTCTTGCATGGAGGAATGCGATAAATAATTCTTGTCCTAGCTTTAAAGTCCACTACTTGGCGTGGTCAGGTGAGAGGATTCCAAAGAATGACCGTTGTGCATAACCTGCGAAGGGAAGACAATGTTAGTGTGTGAATGAAAAAGTGATCTTTCACTGATTCCGCCTCTTACAGCGAAAGCGAGGCGACGATACATGCCCCCATGGTCCGTATTTGTGGGCATTTGGTATTTCACCAAGATTTCGTCATAAGAGGAGACATCATTAAAAGATCAAATCGTGGCTATCAATTGAATGCCCCTTTTATTTCAAAAGTTTCATCGCAGAATGCGGCATATCAAATTTCAAAGACTGATTTGCGATTTCATTTTTGCAAAAATGAGGTGATTCCTATTTAAAAAATTAATACACAAAAAGTTATTTGAATTTTGATTCCGAAATGTGAACAAGAAAGAATTTTATTGAAAATGTGATTTCAATTTTATGCCCCAAAATACAATCTTGACTTGGAAGAATTTCTATACAAAATGTGATTTTAAGCCCATCATTAAAAATTTAGACAAAATCATCTGTTTTGTAGGGCCAAATCGGAGATATTAGAGATTTATGCTCAAGGCTCACTATCAAGAGTGATTGCCCAACATTTTCAATTATAAGCTTAGATCACCTAGGGCATTCGATTGATTTCCATAAATTTCAAAAATGAAAGTTTGAACCAAAAGTGAACAAGTAAAGAGAGAAATTATACTTACATTGGATGACAAACTTTTAATCACATAAACATGCGAATGTAACGTGCAGCTGATTCCTACTCTAGACGGCTTAACAAAGTGAAGCTAAGAGAGTAATCTGACGGTCGCAGTCTCGCGTTGGTGTCAGGTCCTCTTAACTCCGGCTTAGTAGAAAGAGATATCCTCTAGTCACGCGGTCTCGCGGACAAGGATAAACACTTATGACACCAAGAAAGAATTTTTCGGGGAAAAGAAAGGCAACCTCTACATCGCAGTTTTGCGTTCGAGATTGTATCATTCTTAATACCATTCTAACGTATCCTATCACAGCCCAGGTCTGGTAGCATGGTTGTGTGTGCAATAGTGTAGTGCTAAAATACCTAAAGCATGCACAACATTTTATAAGCAAACAATGCTTCAGGCGTCTGAAAAATAACATTCATTCCCCAAATCCCAAACCTGCAAAACAAGGGATCAATGGCAAGAACATTCACGTTAGGGATGTATTTAAACATGATAAACGGCCTAAGTCCACTAAGAAGTCCCCAGTGGAGTCGCCAAGCTATCGCGACCTCCCCGAACCGGCCTCGCCACCTAAGGGGTTTGGCTAATGGATTACTAAGTTAAACCTAGCTCGAGCTCTCTCAATTCGCAACTTAACTTTAAGTTCCTAGGAGTCGCCACTAATTAGTTTTTGGTGGGTCGATTAGACACCCAAGTAAAACACGGGAGAAAATGCTTCACTTCTATGAACCAGATATTCAATGGGTACGGGAACTTGATTACACTAATTGACTAATTATTGCCCTTTCGGTACCTAATCTTGTTCAATTCACCACCTAACGTGTTCACAATAACGGAGAGTCTCAAAAATTTATTCCTAACCAAGCTAAGGGAAGCAACAATTAATACCTAAACCTAACATGCATAGTCGACCACATATGAGATTAAATTAAACACGCAATTCAAAGTGTCCGAGTCAAACGAGGTGTAATCAAACATAAGCTAATCACACAAAAAGGGAGAGAAAAGCAATTTTAAAGCCCAGTTTCCAATTTTTGATTTTCGAAATCTTTTCTAATTTTTTAAAATAATTTTTTAATATTAAAATAATATAAAAACCGGATCCGGGTCGGATCTCCACATTCGACCTGGATTGAGGCTGACCCGAGCACGCCGGCCTGGGTCCACAATCGAACCAAGCTCATTTATAGAGTCCGGTCTAATTTTTAATTTTTTTTAAGAAAAAGGCCTAGCCCAAAATTCTTTTTTTAAAAAAAAACAAGAGCCCAACAAGAAAATGAAGCCTAAATAACACTTCAGCCCAAATTGAACAATCCGGCCCACGACCTATTTGGCCCATTTAAACAAAACCGTAGAATGAAACCCTACCCGGTTTCGACCCGTTCACCCGACCCGGTTTGTAGCTGCCGACCCAGATCGCGCAAAACCCTAGCGCCCGCAACCCGAACGCCGGCCACTGCTCCACCCTTGCCAACTGCGACTCCAACGGGGAGCGCACGCTCAGCCCTCTCGGCCGAGACCTTCTAGCTACACGACTGGGCCTTTCCGGTCGCCGTCCATTAGCTTGAGTCGCAACTGCCTCCATGCGCATCGCCACCCCAACGAGGAGTGGCGAGCGTTCTTCGTCTGCGACCGCATGAGACCACCCAAGCCCTGTCGAGGAGCTGGGCGGCAGCGGACTAGCCGGATCCCGACAAGGGACTAGCTGCTCGCTCCCCTTCGTGGCCATGCCCGAACCAAAGTAGCCACCGGCGGTTTGTCGGGACCGATCGGCGTTCCCAAAAATTAACAGAACAGCAAACCCAAGGAGCTTGGTTCAGGCAAAGTGTCGAACAGTTGGCGGTCACTATAAAAACGAACGATTCTAAGCTCGATCGAAGCTCAAAACGGACCAAAATCGTCGACACCAGACATACTAAGGAGCAGGAGCACGCACAAGGCGTCACGGGCCAAAACTCGCGCGAGCCGGACGGCCGAGAGCTCCGGCCAGTGAACCCGAGAAACAGAGCAGGCAACAAACTGAAATAGGGAAAGAAAGAAGAACAAGAAAAAACAGGGGGGTCGCCGGTACGACACTCCTTATCCGGCTCGGTGGCGACAAACGTTGGCGAATGTAATAGATTCGGACTCCGTCCGGTCGCCTCGCACGCCTCCAAGCTAGAATCCTCGGGAAATCGATCCCAACTCCAGCAAAAATCAAACCCGACGAGAACTCGAGCCGGGACCTACTGCAAAGAGAAGAGGCACGTCGGAGCTCCGCCGTCCACGACTGAGGCGTGGCGGTCACCAACCGGAGATTGTTCACCCTTGGATCTCACTCTCCGACACTCTCGGCCTCACTCTCTCCTTCCGATCTCTCTCTCTCTCTTGCTCTCCGGGGACTCTCTCTCGCTCCCCGGAACTCCCTCTCGCTCTCGGGGGACTCTCTCTTGCTCCTCGGAACTCCCCACTTTTAATGCCCAAAGAAGGAGGAGGCTCCCCTCCTCTCCGCCTCCCCCGGCGACGCTCACCCTCCATTTCTAGCTTAGGGAAGCCACGGATCAGTGTGCCTTCCCCCATTTCGTCAAGCGTCACTGGTCAGTCCTACTCTCGGGACCAAACTAGATCCGTTTTCAACTAAAACGGTTGTAGGACTCCCTTGATGCAGGTCGGAAGCGCTGCGCTGTCCTCGATGCGTCCACCTCCCGCTGCTTTGTCGTTTCCGAATATCCGCTTCCTCTTCCATGTTTCTACCGCGTTCTGGCCTCTGCGTTTAGCATCCCGCTGCTCTTCCGCTTCCAGAAGCGTTGAAGGTGCTAGGGGGAAGGAAGGGCTGAAGGCGCACTAGTTTGGGGGGAAGAGAAAGGGGGTGTTTGGTTCAGCTTTGGGAAGGGGCTTTGGGCCTCGAAAGCCCCTTCCCAAAATGCTAGACTGTTTGGTTGAGCATTCGGCCTAGCATTGGCCAAATGCTAGCATTCCAAATGCTGAAAGCCCAAGGCTGGTCTAGACCAGCCTTGGGCTTTCAGCATTCCACGAATGCTACTGTTCCTATTTTTTTTTTTTTAGTTGTCTTCTTCGGGCAGCGACTGCCGCCGGCGAGGGAGAACGGCCGGCAAGCCAGATCCGCCGCCGCCGGCGGTCGCCCGAGGCCAGGCGACCCTCGGCGGGGGTCGCACGACCGCCTGGGGTGGCGCGACCCAGGCGACGGCCGCCTGGGTCGCGCGACCTCAGGCGGCCGTCGCCTGGGTCGCGGTCGCCGGGGTCGCGCGACCCAGGCGGCCGTCGCCTGGGGTCGCGCGACTCAGGCTGCCGTCGCCCGGGGTCGCGCGACCCAGGCGGCCGTCGCCTGGGGTCGCGCGACCCAGGCGGCCGTCGCCTGGGGTCGCGCGACCCCGGCGGCCGTCGCCTGGGGTCGCGCGACCCCGGCGGCCGTCGCCTGGGGTCGCGCGACCCCGGCGGCCGTCGCCTGGGGTCGCGCGACCCCGGCGGCCGTCGCCTGGGTCGCGCGACCCCAGGCGGCCGTCGCCCGGGGTCGCCGCCTGGGGTCGCGCGACCTCAGGCGGCCGTCGGCCTGGGTCGCGCGACCTCAGGCGGCCGTCGCCTGGGGTCGCGCGACCCAGGCGACGGCCGCCTGAGGTCGCGCGACCCCCGCCGAGGGTCGCCTGGCCTTGGGCGACCGCCGGCGGCGGCGGATCTGGCTCGCCGGGGGTCGCCTGACCTCGGGCTCCGACGGCCAGCTCCGGCGAAGGGTAAGTTTTGTTTTTTTTTTTTTATAAATAAGATAATTCTCAAAGTCCATTTGCAAAAAAAATTCACCAAACACTATATTTTGGCCAAAGTAGCTTTACAAAATATTTTTACCAAACACCATCTGCCTTTCCCCAATGGGCTTTCACCCAAAGGTATTTGCATTTCCCCAAGTAGCATTTTCAAAGTTGAACCAAACAGGCCCAAAGTGGGTCAGCGTTGAATAACGCTGGCCTCGTCTTTTCTTCCCTTTTTTTTAATTTTTAATTTAATTCAATTTAATTTTTTTTATGATAGTGGTTCTGCGCTGGCCAACATTGAATAATGCTGGTCCCCCCCTTCCCCCTTTTTCAAAAAATTTTTTAAAATAATTTTTTAAAAATTTTTTTAATTAATTTTTAATTTTTTTTTTGAAATTAAACAAGGAAAGCATGTTCTAATATGCCTTATTAATGTAAATGCACCTAAAGTCTATATGCCAATTAATTTAATGAAAATATTTATGTTTAGGGGTTAAAAATTAATCCCTAATTTTTTATGTAATTAAATCCTGAATGACTAGGCAAAATTTAAGTGTCAGCAATTAATACTAAGGGGAAGATCCATTCCATCATGTTTGAACGTACAGAAAACATTACTCCTGTATGTATTGATGCCCCTATTACCCTAGACTCTCTTGTTCCTTTACTAAGCCCACTTATTTTTGTCTCAACGCTACTTATTGTAAATCCATTTTTTGTCTTTGCTAAGCCCACTTATCTTTCACCCATCCATTTAAATATGCATCCACCGTATTCCAAAGGACTTCAAGGAATACGTGCAGTCAACCCGCTTTGACCAACACCCCGTCCCAACTACTCTACAAGAATACTGTCAATCTACATATTCCACCTGAATTTCTCCGTAACTGGCTACAACAAGGATAAACGCACCTTTTATGGTTGAAAGGTCTCTTAGTTTTAGCCTGCACGACACTGCTCGATATTCGGTTCCTCGAATACCAACATGCTTGTGTTGGGACAATCGAGACCACTCTCAATCCTAAAACTGCGCATGTAAAACTGTTCTCCAACCTCAACATTGCTCTCTAAGACCCCTGTTTGCTCACTAATTTGAAGGTCTGGTTACAAATTACTGAAACTCCCCATACAATAGACTTTATTGTAGTAACTCTTCGCCTAGAATCATGGTCTTCATTTGCCTCTTTTTTTGAAGGATAAAGCCATATCCATTGGGGGAGTTGAGGATACTCCTAGGAACCGGCAATTACAAAGGAAGTGGGGTCTTCCACCTTCAATGTTCGAACCGAACCAGATGGCCTCTTAATTCGGTGTATTAAGTTGCCTTGTATTTAGTTGGTCTCTCTTTGGCTTGTTGTATAATTCTTGCTGAACCATCGTTGATCCTGTTCGGACATTTCTGTGTCCTAATCGGGTCAAGGGTTAGCTTTGGCACTATATTGTATATGGTGTTTTGAAAAGTAATACATATTCTTATCTTTACTAAAAAAAAATTCGTTTGTCCATGTGCCAAGGCAGCTTCCTCACTTAGAGTTAGTTAAGTTTTTTTTAGATACCTGGGTCATTAAATATGAGAAGATCCAACAGAATGTTAGGCCTATCCAGTCTTCAGAGTCCAAATTCACCAAGAAGAAGTATGGCAGTGTGGTTATTAAATTTGATCATTCAATGGAAAAAGAAGAAAATCCTTCTTCCTCTATCTTTCCTACCATTTTGATGGTGCAGTCATACATTCCAGAAGATGAAAGTGAAGGAAAAAGACTCGAATAGACTCTTTCAACCCTGAGGGGCATACTCTTGTCTACTTTAAAGATCCTCAGGTCATTGCTTTTGGACTCTTAACTGTCGGAGCAAATTCTGTCTAGCCCCTCCACAAGAAGAGGATGACAAAACATCAAAGAAAAGAAGAAAAAATCTCGCTCATCTAAGAAAGAATTTTTCCGAAAATGGGAAGATGTCGACGCTACTATCGGCCCCCTTGGAGAAACAAAAACCCACTCCTTTGAAAGCAAAGCCACCTCCTTCGAAACCAACTTCTTCGTTTTATAAACCCAATCTCAAATGGGTAAGGAAACATCCAACCTGACAAACAGAGTTTGCACAATTTTGTAAAGTCTGACCGCCCATCTCTAGGAACTTCCGCAGTCTAATTGTGCTCATTATTCCCCTCCTTTAGCTCTTGAAAATGTATATATGTTTCAGCCTTTAGATTATCGTATTCTAGAGGATTATATTGGATCAACGGTAAATGTTAATGGTGCCAAATCCCACCGAAGTAGATAAGCATGGAAGAACCAAGAAAGTAATGGATAGGGGTGTCAAAAAAGCCCATGTCGGCCCGACCTTGCCCCACCCTACCTGACCCATTGATACCCCTAAATAGCCCTTTTTTGACCTAGTACATAATACAACTTATATAGTGTTTAAGATAGGATTAATATCACGAAAACCTCAAACTGTTACATCTGTAATAAATTTATCCAAAATTATTTTTTGACCACAAAAAATTCCAAACTAATACATCTGTAACAATTTTACCCCGAACTTATGTTTTGACCACAAAAAATCCCAAACTAATACACCTGTGATAATTTTACTCTGAACTAATTTTTCAACCACTAAAAACTCCAAACTGGTACATCTGTGATAAATTTAGCCTCTGTTAGTTTCCGTTAAATTTTACTATCAAATTACTAATTTTGATGACATGTGGTAGTTGACGAGTGTATCAGTTTGGGGTTTTACCCCACTGCTTATCACAAGTTTACCAGTTTATGATTTTTCATGATATTAATCTAATTTAACGAACACTAACAGAGGGTAAATTTGTCATAAATGCACCAGTTTAAGATTTTTAGTGGTAAAAAAATTAGTCTTGAGTAAAATTATCATAAGTATACCAGTTTGGGGTTTTTAGTAGTCAAAAAATTAGTTCGGAATAAAATTGTCACAAGTGTACCAATGTGAGGTTTTTGGTGGTTAGAAAAGTAGTTCGGGGTAAATTTATCACAAGTGTACCGGTTTGGGGTTTTTGTAGTCAAAAAATTAGATCGGGATAAAATTGTCACAGATATACCAGTTTAGAGTTTTTCTTGATATTAACCCTTTAAGATAAGTCCTCATTGAAAGGTTTGTGATGAGATCAAAGGGGGGGTCATAATTTCATGGCCTGAAATTTCCACACAATTTAAATCTCAAATAAATAAATAATTTAACCTCAAATCATGTACACAATCATACAAAATCGTAACTCCCAATACAAAATGCAAACTCTTACTTTATCTACACACCCTAATCCAATCCTCAAGAGATCTTCGAAGGCACTAATCTAAATGTCCGCAACCAATTTGTAAGGTATTTGTGGGGTGAGCCTAAGCTCGTTAAATGAAAAAACTTTAGGTTTCAAGTAGGACATTTACTTACTACTCGACTCCAAAGCACAACATCATAGTAACAATCAACAAGTAATATCAAATATGAGGAATCGCTATAATTCATAATATATTAATCATTCATTTGTTCAAGATATTTCTTGGTTATTTACATATTCATAATAGAATATTTCGATCACTCTAGGAATACAACATGTATTCTATTCTACATGATTCAGATGTTTGCTTCCCAATCCATATACTACATGTTAACCATTTCAGCTACTGAGTATGCATCATAAGTATTCATAATCATGTCAAAAATCCACATCTTCAACCACATATTCAAATTTCTCATCACTTTGCCACTTATTAACAATAATATCAGCCTACTGTAGATCACAAGTATTCACTTACATTTTCCAAACATATTGTTTCAAATCATTTAAGACATAACTCACAATATATATATATAAATAACTATAATCATTTGTGCCATAAAATAGATGTCATGAGTTACATACAATTCAATAATCAAATGCACACAGATGAAATACAAATCTCATGATGTCCAAATACGACATAGTAGCTGCCGATATACACATGTGAGTATCTATTCCCTAGTTGGTCAAAACTCATCTCAAATAATGAGCAACGTCGCCAATAATATATGGGCGACTGAAAATATAACATCTCAACTAACGAGGCATCGGCGCTCCTAATCTCCTCAAGAAATTTTCCTTCCCCCGGAAAATGACATCTTTATGCGCTGGCGTTCGTCCTTTTCTGTATTTGTAGTAAAAGATGATGTTGTCACGTATCATTTGTCCAATTCTAAATTCTTGAATTGAATATTCAGAGTAACGGTAAATGCCACGTGCGTGGAGAAGGTTAGATTTATATTTACCTATACCTAGCGAAGTCTGATAACATTCTGTAAAAAAGGAGGTAAAACAGATAAAGAAGGAACTATAATCTCATTTAGAGGGCAATAAATGCCACAACCCAAACTAAACACGTTATATTACAATAGAACCGACATAAACTATGGATGAAGCCAAAATTTAAAGTACTGTTTATCGCAGTTCTATTATAACAACAGCTTCTTCTTTCTTTCTTCTTCAATAAACAGCTTCTTCTGTCCAAGTCCATAAGCCTCAAGATCAGCAAGTATCAGGAATAGCCAGGATAGTCGAGCAGCTTTGATGAGGGAAAGCCAGGGAAATACCAAAGAAAACATCAATTTGAAGACAGACCGTAACGCAAAGGATTCGAAAATGAACTGTTACATTTACGAAATTTTAAGTAATATCCGATAACATATTCGAACTGTAAAAGAGGCATCGCTGCATCTAGAGCGGAGACACAACTCAACTAGCCTCAGAGAAACATCAAAGGAAGGTAGATCAACTATCAAGCCATTCAACTCGTTTCTTACCTCCCCTCATTCCCTTCATACATAGCCTAGCATGATCATGACTCCATTTACTGCTGAGCCTGCATTTCAAGAAAAAACTAATTAGCGACTAGAAACAAACTCACTGGCGCTGAGAGAGGAAAGAAAGTTGTTCAGAAAAATTCGTGACTTCGAGTTTGAGTCTAAGTTAGAAGCATTACAGTAAAGCGCTTCTTGTAGTGTTCAACAAGTTCTATAGGATCGGTCTTTGTCTGCGTGTAAGCGTCGATCTTGTTCATTTCCTGCACGGGATGAAGTAAAAGGAAATATCAGTGCATAATATGGTTTTGAGCGAGCATGAAATTGAGCAGAGCTGCTGAATCCACAGCTAGTAACAATATGACTTGCCATTGTCCAAGTAGTATAAGCACACTAGATCCCAAGGTTGTCTGTAAAACTAATTGGTCTCTAAAGGAAACTTAATCATGTTTTCCTCCCAAGAGAGGATGCATTTTCATAGAAAATATAGTTACCACAACCAGTGAATGATTTGAAGGTAGGTGGAGAACGAGGGCTCTCTCATTCTATTTATGGCGCTACAAGAAAACTGAGACTATTAATGAAAATCCCACTAAGCATGTTCGATGACTTCAGATAACGATTGCCTCACGGCAGGCTATAATATCCCCAGAGACAAGCTCCCACGCTACAATGGTTCAACAAGGCCATAGTTTAGCTCTAGACACTATCCTAAGACTATTATCACTGATTCACCATTCTACTCGGAATCAATCTTGGAATTTAGCTTTCTTTTGTTCGTGGGAAGAAAGAATTTTGTTCAAAATGGAAAAGAAATGAAGCTTAAAACAAGCAATGGCCAGAGACTAAATTCCCTTCCATACCTCGATCCATGCTGCTAGCTTAGGTCTGCCAGCAGTGATGTCATACTTCCACACTTCAGATAAGAAGATTTGGAATCTTTCAACAAATGTGATGTAGGCAATGTCCACCTGAAATCACAAAATTAGACCCTAAATAATAGTCAACCACAAAAAGAATTACATATTGATAGCCATATATCAGGCAAAACTTCTTTCTCCAAAATTCGTTCGCACATCATATGGATTGCATGGATCAATGGATCTCTTGTCTAACCCATCTAGAAAAAGAAGAAGCAGTGAAGAGCCCCTTATCAAATGCGAGAATGCCAACATACCCCACTGAATTGCCCGAGAAAGAATGGTCCATCATCAAATTTGCCAAGAGCATCCTCCAAATGATCGAAAGCAGAACCTGATGCAGAAGATGAAGTTCACTAATGGTAATGGAGATACCTATCATCAAAGAAAGTGCTTAGAGGACTTACCACATTCTTTCGGTCCTTCTCCCTTGAATGAAGTGTAGACTATCTTCATGAATTCATCAACATAAGACCACAGTTCCTCACCAAACTTCTTCTTTTCAGGATCCTACGTAATGAAGAGCAGCCACTTAGTTTGTTGTTACGTGCAAGCCACAGAAAAAAGAAATGCACATTTGCTATCAATTGCTCACATCAGGGAAAAGAGAAGGCCCTTCAAAGTTGCTGTCCACGTATTTGATCAGGTCTAGGCTCTCTCCAACGATTTTCCCGTTGTGCTCCAACGACGGTACCTAATCGTAAATTACAGAAGGAGAAAAGCAAAATGTACCCATCAAATCAACAATGGCTAAAACTCACCCTTTTCATTTGATTAAAAGGTCAAATAAACCAAGTCGGGAGACAATTTAGTTTCCATAAACTAAAATCAGCTACCCTTGAGAGTCACCAATTTAGCCGGTCCCCTCTAACAAATTTCCATCTGCATCAACAGATGCCTAAACAAGAGATTAAAGGGTTCTAGAGAAAATTCATTCTTCCTAATAAACGAAACATGTCTCCCCAATTCTTGTCCTATCACTAATGCTTACTCTCAATCCAAAAAAACGACAAACCTGGTTAGTTTATGATAAAAAACGAAAAAAGGAAGCTTCATCGGGAAGGGATAGGGATGGCGCATTGGCTTGGTTGGCCGCTGGCGGGCTTAGCTTATTACTTCTAGTTCCTTTCAGGTAGCGCGAGTGGAAAGCCCTAAAAAGTAAGCCCTCAAAGTCTTTAAGGTTAAGGGAGTTGAACGGAAAATAGAGTTTCAGTTCCAGTGAAAGCCCCTACTCCCAACAAGTTGGAAAGTCAAGTTCAAGTGCTGAAGTCCAAGTGCCGATTAAATCTGATCCATCAGATCCTAAATGTACGCCTGCAATTAATGTAGAGCACCCTACTAAACCAAGGCTTTCACTTCCATGTCATCCACCAAGAATAAAAAATTCCTAAAGCTTCGAAGTCAATCCACCTTCCTTCCGGCAAGAAGCCATCAAAATCTCCCTCCTCAAAGTGGATCGGTGTAACTATGCTTAACACATCGTAATTGAGCCATGCTTGGTTTTGGAATACATGAAAACTAGTAACACAGAGCCAATCTTTAAAATCTGGAATCCTGCAGCAATCGCTTGGAATCCTGAACTAATCCAATTTGGGCTTTAACGATCAGTGTCAAGCAGAGAATCTGGGCTACTATCGTGAAACACCCAGAATTAAAACAGTCGGTGACGGGCAAAAGACGAGCAAAAGAAGAATCACCTTATTCATGGGGTAGACTTTCTCCTTGTACCAAGCAGGCCTGTCTTCAAGAATAAGAGGAACTAATTTAATCTTCTCCTGGAGTCCCTGCATCTCGGAAATACAATCCCAATTTAGAAACTAAACACGAACCCAATCAAAATGAACTAAATGACATAAACAGACAAATTTCACTTGAATTTTGTCAAATTTCACATGCATCACAAAGAATGAACTCGCCTTATAGTTCCTCGTGATCCAGACGCGCTGAGCAAATGGGCATGTGTAACAGGTGTACAACCTTCAGACAATTCGGAGAACACAAACGTAATCAGACAATACGACAAATTAATCAGTAATCACACTGAATCAACTCGAACAACGACGCTCAAGGACGAAAAAAAGACAAGAACCGAACTTTATAGTTCCATCAAAAAGAGGAGGCTGCTCGGCGCTGGAGTTCAACGATGGAGGCAAGCTCTCTACCACGGCACTGCGGCAGGATCGAAACGAAAAACCAAGCAAGGGATGGTCAGACAACACAAGAACAACGGCTCGAATTTCGCAGGAAAGAGAGCAACAACGCAAGATCGCGAGGGAGTCTTACGGAGAAGCCATTAGCGTACGGTAGTTCCTGGATAGAAAATCTGGGCGATGTCTGCTACTGGGTGTGCCGGCTTCGATGTGAATGTGGACGAGAATGGCGTCCAAGCGCGAAGCTATTTAAAGCAGGAGGAGGGTGGCGTCGGGGGTGAGGCAGTGATGTCGCGCGCAGTGACGAAACGGGAGTGGTGACGTGTACGCTTCCGTCAGATTTGTCTGGCTTGGTGGAGGCGTAAGGTTCTAGCCGCCCCGTGAGATGTCCGAAAATATCTCCTTGCAAAATGGGATGTGATGGCTGCATTTTGAAAGTCTAAGGCTCCGTTCGTTTGGCGGAAAATATTCTCCTTTTAGAAAATATTTTTTCGGAAGTCATTTTTCTGAAAAATATTTTTCTGGAACACAATTTTCTGGTGTTCGGTTAAAATCTGAAAAAATTTTAGAAAATATTTTCTGGTGTTCATCGACCGTCAGTCCGGCGGCGTCCGGCGACCGGCGGCGGCGATCGGCAACCGGCGGCGGTCGGCGGCGGTGGGCGACGGCGGTAGGCGGCGGCGGTGGCCGGCGGTAGGCGGCGGCGACCGACGACGAGCGGCGGCCGGCGACGGGCGGCGGCCGACGACGGGGAGCGGGAGGCAATCGGAGATGACCGACGACCGACGGCCGGCGACGGGCGACGGCCAACGACGGGCAGCGGGCGGCGATCGGCGATCGACGACGACCGACAACAGACGGCCGGCGACCGACGGCCGGCGATCGACGGCGGCCGACGATCGACGGTGACCGGCGGTGGCAACCGGCAGCGACGACTGGCGGCGGTGACTGGCGGTTGACGGCGGTGACTGGCGGCTGACAGCGGTGACCAGCGATCAACTTCCTCTCCCACGGAAAACATTTTCTCTCCCATGGGCAATTTTGCCTTCACTTTGAGGGAAAATGATTTCCTCTTTGTGAAAAGTGGAAATCATTTTCCTCAAAATAATGAAAGATTTGGAGGTGAGGAACGGAAAACATTTTCCTCCCCCGAACACCGGAAAACGCGGAAAATGTTTTCCGGAAAAATATTTTTCCGGAAACGAACACGGCCTAAGACCCTTAAGGACGCGAATGATAAGATAATTTATGGCAAGAAATTGATTTCTGGCAGAGACACCTGTTTGATAAACAGGATTAATTTTGCTCTAGAAATTAATTTCTGGAGTAGATACCTATTTGATAAACAGGAGTAATTTTGCTCTAGAAATTAATTTCTAGAACAGAAATCTATTTGATTAAATAGGAGGAAATTTCTATTTATGGATGAGAAATACATTTGATAACGGTTCATTTATTTTGTTTCCACAACAGAGATAGTCCAAACTCATTTGCAAAATATTATTTATCTTAACCTATAATGCATGATATTCGATTTTGACACCTAAATTTTGGTGATCCCGTTAGGTAAATATTGCATAGAAAAATTAGGGATTAAATTTTAACCCCTAAACAAAAATATTAAAATTGCATAGCATATAGTTTAAGTTCATGTAGGTTAGTTGCATTCCACATCGAACCGGCGGTGGCAAGTGAACTAAAAATCCATCGCGCAAACCGAGCTCGAGCACTGAACGAAACTCGGCTCACTCGGAAGACAGGGGCCGAAAATCACAAGTCTAAAGGGCCTTGGTTGTCTTAATTTGAGCTTAAATCAGCCCATTAAGCTTAATTAAAGAAAAGCCCAAATTAATTCAGCCAATTTGGAATCAAATAAAAATTAAAGGATAAAGCCTAAGCCAAAACCCATTAGGACTAGGAAGCCCAGTTAATTGACCTAGGGTTGCGATATAAATACGTCGTTATGCGTCATAATCAAGAGGGCTTTTCAGAATTTCAGAAATCAGATTTCTTTTGAGAGAAAGAGACCGAGAGAGATGAAAGAAGAGAGAGGGGCGGTGAGACCATGGAGAGAAAAGAAAATCGTGAGGGGGCTTGAGGGAGACCATTGAGAGAAAAGAAATAAAAGAGAAAGCCAGAGAGAGAATCGTAGGGGGGCCGCGAGAGTGAGTGAAAGAGGAGAGACACGTACTGGACAATTGAGAGAATAAGAAAAGGAGAGAGAAGGGTGGTTATTCACAAAGAAAGAGAGAATTTGTTTTCTTTTTGACTGCAGGTTACACAAGCCAATACGGTGGCAACTGTGCCCCACGTTGTTCCTGTAATTATCAACGCCTATCTACTCCTGGCCGTGTGTCTCAGCAAATCCAGCAAAGCTGTTCCTCTCCGTCGCGACACGCCAGCCTTCAATGACCTTCACAGCCCCCAGGCGAGCACCCACAGCAAGTTCAACGATATTCCAGAGGTTCTCGGTGGAGTTCCAAGGTCCTTAGCCATGTTCAGTCAAGTCCAACAGCGAGCCTCAACACTCCAGTGATCGTTAACGCACCTACTGGACCATCCACCGCGAGCCCGACGCTGAGACGAGGAGCCGCTCGTGACCTACCGACCTGACTGACCAAAGCACCGCACAAGGCTGACTCGCGTGCACCACCGCGAACAGCCCGAGTCAAGTCGCTGCTCGTGATCCATCGCGCCGCCGCTCCCGACGTTGCATTGCCGTTCCTAACGTTGCGCCGCCGTTCCCGACGCGCCGCCGATTACCGTCCCGATCCGCAATCCTAGTGATTCAAATTTGGAAATATCCGCAAATTAGGTAAGATTATCCGAATATTTCTTTCAAATATTTAATTTCCTAGTTTTCGGGTGTTTGAATATTTCGTGAATATTTTGGTGGATAGCTAGATATCTTAAGGTAATTTTGTGATATCCGCAATATTCAAAAAATACCCAAAATTGGGAAATTTTCCTAATTTGGCAACGTATCTGGACGACTATCCGACCTTATCCCTAAGGTACGATACGCGGCGATACGGAAAATCGTTATCTTGTCCATAATCACTTGGATACGATAATAGATTTTATTTGCTTTCCAAATTTGACCAATCAACTTTCCGTCAATATCTATAACCCTATAGATATGATTGTCAGTTTGATTTCTTTGCCTTATCCGAATTTGAATAAATCTTGCGGATTGCGTGTTTTGTTTGAATGTGGTTGCTATCTTTGTTTATTTTTTTTCCTTTTAAGTAAAGAAAATCCAAAAATTTGTTAGTTAGATTTAAATTAGAAATTTTACATGTTTAGGGAACCCTAAATATATCTAGAAGATAGGATAATTATTTAATTTAAATTGGGACTTGAGATGATTTATTTCCTAGTTTAAATTAGGTGTTATTTTATTCCTAATAGATTATTTAGGTTATTTAATAATTTCGAATTTTAATAAAAATCCCAAAAAAGAATCACTTTCGGATAGATCAAATCATTTTCTCTAGGATAGATTGCATATTAATTTGAGTATTTTTTAATTCCGAATTTCATTTGAAAATACCAAAAATAAATCATTTGTCTGTCATTAGAATTAGGTCACGTCGTCGCATGGCATATAGTTTGCATGTTAGGCTGCATTAATCGCATGTTAATTTTTGCACGTCATTACATATAGGTTAGCTTCCATTTAAATAAGTGAAAATTCTAAAAAATATTGAGTGAACTGCTTGTTAATTAGAAATCATATTAGGATTATTGATGTGATTTTCTAGCTAACAACGCAGATGCTTACGTTGCTTCGAGGTAAGTAATTCTCCCAATCTTGCAATTTATTTAATGTTTTGATTATTGGGTGTTACTTTGGTGGTTTGCGCACCCGCATGAACACCTCACATGTTAATGATTAGACTATAAAATGGATCCAGACTGCCTGCATAAACATTTTTGAGAAGAAAAGGTACCGAAAGGGCGTTAGACTAGATCTAGCGTAACCAAGTCCCCGAGCTTAGAATCTCTGGTTCGTAGGAATAAAACATATCTCCCTATGTTTTATTTAGGTTTCTAATCGACCTACCATAAATAGATTAGTGGCGACTCCAAGCATGAAAATATTTGCACGTTAAGAACTTAAATCCTAAGTTGCGAATTGGTAGGGCTTGGGAGGGCCCGAGTTAGGTTTAGTCCTAATAATCCATTAGCCTGAGAGAAAATTTTTAGGTCGCGACATTCGAGGTAAAATCTAGTACATTTTTTGAAATCCTCAAATAGAAAGAACAAAAATTCCAAAATGACATGTTATTACAAGAAGACCTGGTATGAAATCCTCAATTACACATAATATGAATCCTACAATACAACATTACATTACAAAAGGAAAAAAAAAACAAATAATCCTCGAATAATAATAATGGAAGTACAATACAATAGTGGAAGTTCGAATTTCATGGAATCTCCGGCATATGATTATCCCTAGCCATTTTGTTGGCAATACGTTTCCTGATAATGTTCATCTCGGTGCCCTCTTCAGTTGTTACTACATTGTCTGTACCATGTTCAATATGTTCACATACATAATCCGGATCTCCATATATAGACAAATGCTTATCCATCCTATCTTGCTCAATGATGTAGTTATGGATTGTATAGCATGCAATTACAATATGTGGTTGTTTTTCAAATTAAAATGGAGATATCTGTTTGAAAACAAAAAAAATGATTCTTCAAAGCCGCAAAGGATCTCCCAATGATATTCCTTAATGAAGAATGCCTGTGGTTGAATAATTCCTTTGCTGTTGTTGGTCCCCCACTTCATTGAAATTCTGGTATATGATACTGTTCGCCTTTAAATGTTGTTAAAAATCCTGGACTTGAAGCATAACTAGAGAATCGACGGCGTAGTATTTGCCTACAACAAAGTATTCATAGATTGATCATGAAATGCAATCCTAGCAAAATCATAAACATAAATACTCATTATATATCAAAGTAGTACCTGCAGGTGGTCGAGGAAACTGTAGGTGAGGTGTATCAAGTGCGGCCGACAACACCCAACAATCATTGGCTGATCCTTCCCAACCAGCGTACACAAAAGTAAATCGCATATCAAATGAACACACACGACACGTTCTGAGTGGCTGTGCTTTTTCTATCTCTAAATCGTGACTACATATGTTCAGGTATGGTAGCATGAATATGGGTGCCATCAATAGCACCTCCGCACCCCTATCATTTAATTAAATACATACATTAGACAAGATTATGAGCAAAACTAATCAAATGGTGTAAGGAAATGTACGAAAAGTGTATCTTGAAGTAACGATTAAACTTTGGCTCAATTCGAATTTCTTCTGGGACAACATCAAATGAAGGAGGTACGATAATCTCCTTTGCCAATTTCAAAATAGCTTTCAACACCCCACCAAAGTACTTGTTGATAGTTTGTCCTGAACGTTGGAATCTCTCACATAAAGCTCTATTGGAGTTCTTGTAACAAATCATTAATAAAAACATGGCAACCTGTTCATCTACTCTAATATATCAACTGTCTGCCAACCAACCTCTTGACTTGAGCAAACTACAAAGGTTAAGAAAAGCATGTCTCTCCATTCTAAATGCTTCGTATACTCTATCCAAATGTCCATAAAGAAGCTCGCTAACCCATTGGGGTCCTGTCAATACGTTGTCCCTAATACGTTCTCTTAAGTGTATGGACCTATGCAACCAAGCAATACATAACCATGCCAACAATATATTCAACTCATCCTCATTAAAGTCTTGTTCACCTGATACAATTATTTCACCTGATGCTACTTGATCATTAGACCAGCTACTTTGACTCCTTTCCATATTACCTAGGCCATCATGCAAAATAAGAAGACAAACTCAACATGTCAGTTAGGAAGCTAATACATTTGAACTGATATGTTGGGAATTTAATGCCACTCAACAGAAAATTAAAGAATTCAATCACATTAAAGCAAAGTCTCAACGTCATCACAAACGCATAGGAATAAAGACAAGTTAATATTTGAAATACATAAGTGAAAGACTGAAATGAACTCAAACATAAAATGGCATACTATAGCCTAACAACTACTCAATAGCCCAACTACTCATCCATAGCCTCAATAAAGGCAACTCTCATTTCGGGAAAACATGTCAGGAAGCCCTCTCTCCAAGAGGCATTAATGACAGCATGTTTCATAGCTTTGATATAAAGAACCTTGTCCAAGTCATGCATGGCATTAGGATGGCACCCATGGCTGCTGTAGAGTAGGGGTTCACAGGTGTTGAGGAATGTGAGGTGACAGAGGCACTTGATATTGGAACCGTCTTAACTTTGATCATTTCTTGAATGGCTTTGTAGGTCGCGTCAAATGAATATGAACTGTTCTTTCTCCTCTCTTGGCATTTGGAGTCCTATCCAACATGTGGCTTCTTGGAGGTAGGCTCGCCGGCCCGTTAAATTGTTTCATATCAGCTTGGGTTTCAAAAAACTATTATGGTTCGCTTAGGTTGACATGAACATCATTGTCACCACCACCACTACTGTCACCTATACCCTTCAACTGTCACGCCCCGAACCCTACGAAGCGCAAACATCCCACCTTCGGTCCTTTATGGTGCAACATCCCAGGAAGCGTCGCCGACCCAACACCCAAACAGAGTTAAGGCACATGCGGAAACCACGTATATAAATATATATACACCAGGACAATAAACACTCGAGGCCAAAGATAGCACAACCAACCAATCAAGAATATACATTATCATTACTAACATAAAAAAAAAACCTTTTACAATATATTCTTTACACAAACAGAAAAGACACAAGCAGAAAACGGTTAGCAGCCACGAGATCAAAAAGGGCGAGTGGCTAGGGAAACTAAACTGACTAAGACGGGCTTCAGTCAAAAAGGTACAACCCGCTCTGTCCTGTCTAAGGTCAACCTAGGGAGCCTAGTCTGGGTCGGACTCTGATGATTCCTCGGAAGAGCTCTCTTGGGACTCGGACTCCTCAGAATCCATGTCCTCTACTGCAGCCCTCTCGTCTTTTGAATCTAGCTCCAACTCCGGATCTAGGTATAATCCCAACTCGTCCTCGGCCCCTATTTCCTCATCCGATCCTATCTCCGCAACTTCTCCGTTCTGCCCCTGGTCTACTTCCATGGCTTTCGGCTCAACCTCATCTTAAAGGCCCAAGGGTTCCGGATCAACGTACAACACTTCGGGCTCCTCAATTTCCTCGACCATGGCAGCAAGTCCGTCCACGGTCTCGCCCTGACTGCTCCAATCAGGCGGAGTTGAAGGATCAGAAATCTCACCACTTGCCATTTGCGGAATCATAACATCATCCACATCTACCGGAACATCAAAGGTTCTAAGCGGGGGTCCGATTACTCCGTTAGCTCCTCTGTAGCACCATGTCACGTACTCTTGGGTATGGTAGTACAATTCTCCCACGTTCACAAATAGAACTGAGTAGTATCTCACATAAGCTGCTCCGTCTCCATAAGGGTGTACACTCGATGATCGCTGAATATGATGCGGTATCCCAAAAAGAGGTGGTGTCCTCGGCATCCTACGGCTGGGGGTCTGAAAATGTGGGTTATTACAACCGTGAGACGAATCTCAGCGAGTATAACCCCCTAAACCTAGGCTAGGCTGACATGCAATCTCCTGACTAACAGCACAAAACAACAATGCAAACCATTTCATAAATAAACTCCGACCTAGGCCCTCTGGCCCAGATCACTTACCTGGCTGACCCTACAGGTTATTCACAATAATAATTTAATCAAGTCACATACATGAGCACTCGATTCCCGCGTACGTCAAACACATGCTTATACTTTCAGTGCACATTTCGCATGTCATCCACCGAGTCTCGCACACCCGCATATTAACTAATGCATTCCAATGCATGCAATGTCCTTGTCATGCCATGTTTCACACTAACTCATACCATACACTGGCTCATTGCTCAATTTATTAATATTATCTCAAAGTTTAACCCGCATAAAACGCATCAGGTCTGACCCGTGCCACTGCACAGGTCCACTTAATCACAGCACTCCATGGCCAGCGTAAAGACGCCCCTAGCCCAGTGTCTCTAGCCCGCGTCAAAACGTATCAGGCGCAACACCGATCTCCTTATGAACTAGAACCCGCGTAAAACGCATTAGGATGGTTGTCTTCCGGACGTACCGGGCATCGTCCCGCATAAAACGCATCAGAATGACACACCCCGCGTAACACGCATCAGGGCAAATTGTGATCACACGAACATACAGTCAATTATTATCTGAACCCCGCGTCGCACGCATCAGGGCATTTAGGTGATCACATGCTCATGGCAGGCACGCACTCTCGCACAATTCACCACACGCTGCATTCTCGTTATTCATAACGCGTGCCATGCAATGCAATTCAATGCAACATGAGCATCCACACAACATAGGCACAGGCACACAGTTCAATTAAAATCAATTCATAGTGCCTAATTTATAAATAGCATGCTCACTTGGCCAATTAGTACTGTTGTTGACACCTAATTTTTAGCCGATGCGTCATTAAAAATAAAAATTCGAGATTATGGTTTCCGATCGCGACGGAGCCCGTTTCTTGAGCAAAAAGTGTCGTTTTTTAATTCCGTCTGTTGGTTCAGCTTTTATAAATGATTTTCTATTCATTTCATACAAAAACCCAAAAAGTCAAATGGTTGACTTTGGCGTTGACTTTTTGGTCAACCCTTTGACCAAAAGTCAACCCCAGGTCAAATTGGGCTTTTTGCATAAAAAGATTCCTTTCAAGTTCATTTCACTTTAGAAGTGGAAATTTTAGAAAAATTCAAAGATTTGATCATAAAATCAAGCTCCTAGTGAAAAGTCAACTAGGGTTTGACTTTTGGTCAAACCTTTGACCAAAAAAATTGAAAAAATTCAAAAATCCCAAATCATCTTATTTTACTTTCAATTTACCTTTGGCATTAGGAATTTTACAAAAATCGATTTTGAATCAACTTTTTCCCAAATTGCGGAAATTGATTCAAATCGGCCAAAAATGAAATTACTTCATTTCTAGTCATTTTTTAGATTAGTTTTCTTCACGACATTTGATCTAGAGGTCATTTTATATCCAATTTTTGAACCAATTTTGTGATTCCAAGCCAAACACAAAAACCCCCAATTTTAGCCCTAATCAGTGATTTTGATCGATTCTTCATGATGTGTGCAATTGAGACACGAATGAGCCTAATTTCTTATATGAAACCCAAATTCAAAATCAATTTTGGAAGAATCACATGAATTTGGGTCAATTTGACCAATTCAGTGATCCAATGATTAGGAAGTCTAAGAGCAATTGGTCTAATTAGTGCAATTCAACTTGACCCACTCTAGACTAATGTTCAATTTGATGAATCAAGATTCAATTTGGTTAATTAGACCTCGATTACACTTGTTAGTCTAGCTCGGTCATGCAATTACCTAAATTCAGAGCTAATTGACTCAAATCGATTTAATTCAAATTGAACTAATCCAATTGAATTAGTCATTTCCCAGTCGGAAATTTTGATAATCGACAATCCGGTTAGACCAACCGAGGTCAATTACATCCTCTCGAGTTCAAAAATGACAAAAATGCCCACAATAAAAAATGACAAAAATGCCCTTCTTCAAGGATTAAACAAATTAATTAGGGGATTAGCAAATCAATCATGGCCATTCATCTAAAATTGATCATGACCATCCATGATGCCATGTCATCAATCCTTAGCTATTAAGGAATATTCTTAATCATTAAGGATCCATTTTGAGCCATTTGATTGATCTAAGGGCTAAAATTCAAAGTTGGGGGAGGTATATAGCATTTTTCCCTCCAAAAATTGAGGGGGATGCTCATTTTTCAGATCTGAATTCTCTCTCTCTCTCTCTCTCTCTCTCTCTCTCTCTCTCTCTCTCTCTCTCTCTCCCTCTCCCTCTCTCACGATCATCTCTCTCTCCCGAAGTCCCTCTCGGCCGCGAGCGTTCCAGGCCCTTGCCGGCCCCATTCCAGCGAGCCGCCGCCACACCGACGTCCCCCACGGCGGTCCAAGGCTGGTCGCAAGGCTAGCCACCTTCGCCGGTGGCCGGAGCTCCCTTTTCCGGCGCCTTTTCCTCCTCGGCAGCAGTACCGGCAATTCTGCCGGTGATCTGTCCAGCCGGTTCAACCGGCTGAACCGGCACTCCGGCGGCCTCCTCCGGCGATTCCGAGCAACCGACAGCCTTCCTCGGTGTCTTCAAGTCGCTGTGGTGGCCGGCCTCGCACCGAACAGCCACCGGATCACATAGTTTTCTCAATTTTTTACTGATTCGTTTACTTGAGTAAAAACGAGTCGATTCTCACATCATCTCTTGTAATCTATTGTCGTAGATTGGCCGAGCTTTCCGAGGTGTCTCCGTGCCATTCCAGGTCTGAATACGGAGGCCGGATCGCTCGCTCGAGCGTTGGATCATCGTGAGGCAAGGTAAGAATGTTTAAACATAACTCTGTAAATTCGTGTTCAGTAGAACCTGTTGGTTTGAAATGCTGATTTGAGGTTGTTAATGTCGAAATCTGATGAAGTGATAAACTAGAAGTCGTAGAACTCGTCTTAAACTTCGATTTGATATATCATATGCCTCAATCGGACTTCATTTGCTATGTCAAAACACATTTAGAAGTTAGGATCAGAATCTGGAATATTCTGTTCATGTCTGTTCTGATGATTCCCTGACTGACGTTGCGCTGTTCGATGAATTTTATGATTTTTTATGATCGTTTTCTGGAGAAACTTCCTTCATGAGAATCGTAGAACACATCCTGATCTGTTCACTATAAAATTTTCATAAAATTTCGAGCATGTTAGCCTAGTACGATTTGCAACGTCATGTGCATGTAGATCTGGTTTCATGCTAGTTTCAGTCGACCTTTGTGTGTTCTTTGATTTTCATAAATTCGTGTGTTCGAGATATGAAAAAATTTTCTTCACGAAAGTTCTTCCTGAGATCAAGATCTTTCAATTGATACTAATTTCATCAAAATCGGAGATCATTTGGATTTTCAAAAGGAATTCTCACAATTTGATCAGAATCTGTGTTTAGATCTGATTTTCATTCCTTTGAAGTTCAAAAGATGTTTCTCCGAATTTGATGAAGTTAGGGTCCTTTTTTGAAAAAAATCAAAACTTCAAAGTTGTTCATTGGGGTCTCATTATGTCAACTGAATATTTTGAGGACCTAATTGCAATTTTTTGAGGGTTGATTTGCTTGAAAACTCTTCTCGGGCTTAATTTCCATTTGCAATTGAGTCCCTCGCGAAATTCGAATTTTATAAAAATTTGGAGGGCTTTTTAGCAAAAACTCAAAACACGAAAATTGTTGCGAACAGGGAATCCTAACGGTACAAAAATTTTTGCGCTGTTTTGATAAGGTTTGTTATTTTTCCTGCCTTTATTTTGAAACTCATAACTGAACCGAGTCCAGCCTGTCACTGAAATTTAATTGAGCATTTTCGGGAAAATTGGCTAGGATTTAGAAAAAATGGTCTTCATGACTTTTGATCCTCATGTTATAAGCTTTCTAATGACACCTGATTCACTTCATTTGAACGTCATTAGGATAGTTAATCATGCTTGAACAGAATTGATCCGAATTAGATGTTAATTGAATAAGTGGTCTTTCTCATAAAGCCCACTTCCCCTTGCTTGATTGGTTTTGAAATAAGCGCATGTTCATTTTATTGCTATGCATGTGTTTGTTAGATGAATGTTAGGCCCGATGCATGTTCGGCGGGTAGCCCATTCGTGGTCATTAGAACCCAACTTTAGGGGTTAATTGATATGAGTTACCGTTTTGTGAACACAAATGGTAGCCCATTATCATTAACCATTAATCAACCAATGTTAGGTGATTAGTGGGTGATGAATTGAAACGCATGAAAAACAAAGGCCGATCCCGAGGCCCGTGCTTAATTAGTGATTGATTGCATCTTTGTTCTTTCATATGTCATTATGAATAAATGTATGAATGTAAACATCGACACCCGAGAGGCGGTCCATGAAAGAAAAATCCGAAGTTGAGAAGACCAAGGTGATTGACCGATGTCCAATCCGGTCTCAATTTGTACGCAATTGACGATGATTCTAAACCGATGTCCAATCCGGTTTCAATTTGTACTTAATTCATTCGTCCCCGACCATGTCTCGGGATTTCAATTCGTATCGTAATAAACACCCGACGAGTTGCGGGTTCTTACTTTTTACTTTCTCGCACTTAGAATTAGCTCATCCTTTCAATAATTCGAGTGTTTACTTTACGTAAGGTCTTTCAATACAATTGATTGTTTCTTTCTTTTTCTAGACTAAGATAGGATTAGTTTAGAATCTTAAATGAAAATGCAAAAACAATATGCATGATCACCTAGTGGACTAAGACTTTGGCATGAAAATGGTAAGAAACAAATGCATGACGATTTAGATAACAACCATGTTAAGTTTAGCGGTACCGAAAGGGCGTTAATAGAAATATTAACGTAAGCTAGTCCCCGAACCTTTGATCTCTGGTTTTCGTAGAAACCGAAACGAAATTCCCGCGTTTCGGTTGGGTATTCTAGCCGACCCCCGACCTAGGCTAGTGGCGACTCCTAAAAAATAAAATCAATCCGCTGTCACGCGAGATATGGATTTAGGGAAAATCCACGTTCATGACCAATGGATCATATGGCTAAGCAAGAGATTTATACTTCGGTAGAATCATTTTTTTTAAGATACCATATGAAACATCTCATGAACACTTATCTCTAAACCCGCCTCATCCGAGCTCCAGACCCTCGAGGGGCAGGTCGCGACAACTGTGCGGCCCAATTTCCAATACACAATTCCATATTCAATTCAAGTCATCAATTGACCAATCACACTCCGCACGATTCAGCCATACGAGCACGCAATATGGCATTTCACAATTAAGCACAATTAATCACCAATTAGTCAACAACTAATCACTCTGGGTCATCCCGGCCATTCAGCTAACAATTCGGGCTGTCCGATAATACCCGGTACGTTCCTCAAAAATGCGAACAGCCACTATTTCCTCAATCCGGGCTCAATAATTATCTATAATAATCCCACTAAATTCCTCAAATTTTATTTTCACCAATCAGTCATCATTCCAGTTCGAAATATACACTGATAATACCTAAGTCAGTCCAGAAAAACACACTATCAGTCCTAATCCAGGTTTAGGAGGTATACTCACCTAATCCAACTTCACGGCGACGAGGAACGACGGCCGATCACCGGTGAACGGCGGAACCGGCGGCGGCGGAAGCGGCGGCGGCGTTCCCGGCGGACGACGTACGGATGGCAGCCGGCTGCGTACGGACCTGTACGGACACCGTACGGACAACGGGGGACAGTGGCCAGCGAGACGGCGGTGGCTGGCGGGGCGATCGTACGAACAGCGTACGGACATCGTACGGATACCGTACGGACGACGGAGAGGGAGAGAGAGAGAGAGAGAGGATGGTCGGGATGAGGGTGGTAAGGCAAGGTCAGGCGCAGTAGTAGCTGGACGGCGCGGCGGCACGCGATGGCGAAGAGCTCCGGCGGACGACGAGGAAAACCAGCAGAGGAGAAGGAAAACGTGGAGGAGGGGTTGCTAGTGGGGGGTCTGGCCGAATGAGGGGGAGGAGAGAGAGAGAGAGATCAGATCGGTCAAATATTGTGACGCCCCGACCTCGGGGTCATTCATGTGACGTCCCGTTCATTATTCTTTTTCATTACACATACGCGGAAGCATACTCGGGACGATCACAACAAAAGAACAACCAACGGAAATAAGACAAGCATTATGAGTAACTTTATGTATACGAAACATGCAAACATATTTAAACAAGCATTTCTCTTAGGTCATAGCAAACATCACACACATTCTACAAGCCTATTCCGAAGGCTTTTCTAATTATAGGCCGACGTGGCTTGGGCTTTCCTATCCCCACTATGATTTCTCGCTCCTCGTTTCTTCACCTTCACCCCGGTCCCGTCCGCCTGGCCATCTCACATCCCACCCGTGGCTCTATCCCGGAGCCGGCCCGCCCTGAGGCACCAAGTCCGTTAGGCCCTCATCACCAGCGTCGTGATTCGGCGATAGGCGCGGTCTTCTCTGACATTTATCACGGTGAGCACTTCGGCTCTCGCTCCACGGGATTGCCAACGCGGGTCGGGAGAGATGCCATCCTACGGACCTGAAAAAGGGGAAACAACGGGGGATGAGTCGAGGAGACTCAGTAAGTAAAACTTTACTAACAGGCGATGACATATCAATCATCGTTACACGAAACAATCTTACCGTACCGGCCTCCGTGGCCGATCAAACAACAACGGGCATAGAAAGCATAAAACAAGGAATCCAAGCATGGCTAAGTCACGGTTTACCTCACGTGTCGTGCCTCGGTTTCTATTTTGAAATAGATAACATGCAAAGAAAACACGAAAACAAGGCAAACTCGTTATCAAGAACATAACATCGGAACACCAAAAGCCGAGAACGGGGGAAAGCTCATGATACGACGTATTTCAACGTCATTTCCCGGTAGTAAAATTTCACTTACTCTTTGATAAAACAAGAACTAAAGAGAAGAGAACGGACGGAAAGGCGACGGTCTCGGTTTCGAACAACTCTCGATAATGCCTTTGCTTTCTCTCTCTCGGATTTTCTTTTTCTCTCTTGGCTCTTGGCTTTTTCTTTCTCTCTAAATTTCGGCACTCTCTCTCTCTCTCTCTCTCTCTCTCTCTCTCTCTCTCTCTCTCTCTCTCTCTCTCTCTCTCTCTCTCTCTCTCTCTCTCTCGGTTAATCTATGTGAGTGGAAAAGTGAGCCAAACTCTCCTAAAGGGTTCTATTTATAGAGGGAGCTTGGATGATGCGTGCGCATATGTCATAGGGGGGTATGAGGTATGCGCACGTGTCATCAGAGCGATGAGGTAAGCGCATACCTCATCCCTTCATTAATGATCTAAGTCCAAAGTCAAGAAACATGATGACAATGGCCATAAAGTCTCTCTTTCTCTCTCCTCACCTCTTTGGCCGTGGGTTTCTCCCCCTCCCCCAAGCTGCCGTGGCCTCCTCTCCTCTTTCCTTGGTCAATACTTGATGACCAAGCTTCATAATTGCTTCATAAATGGCCATAATGCTAAGTTGAAAATGAAGGCCAACTAATAAATGAAGGTAATGATGATGAAGATAAGGTTTGACTAGGTCAAACCTTCTAGGGCTCTCTCTAATTGACTGAATTAAATCCCAATTTGTTCGGACCAAACGAATCTCGCGAAAATACGCACGTAATGTCCAAATCGAGCCCCGCACCAGAATTATTCCCAAACTTTTCCCGAGGGTTTTTCTCACAAAATACGTCTAAAAATCTCATTCAACCCGAGATTCGGCACGGGAATGTCCTTAAATATCACCAAAAGACAACAAATCGAGATTCCCACGTTTTTCATATAACAATTGATAAATCTTTGAAATCTAACAAAACTGAACAGCTTTGCACTGTTCACGAAATTGGATTTGAAAATATAGTAAATGAACTCTGAAAATTCTCAAATTCGGATATGTCATAAACAAGCCCTTAATAAACATTTTTTATGAAGAACACAAAATCTGAATCTCTTTGCAAATGCCATTTTCAGTAACTCAAAGTCAGACTGAAAATAGTTCGCTGGAACTGAATTCTTGTTTCTCAAATTAAGCTCTGTCCAGCATGCAAATCATCTCATAAAATTACCAAATTTACACACTTTATAGAAAAGGACGTTCTCAACAACTTTTATGAAGGAAACTTTTTCAAAATCGGCCCAGAAAAGCTCGTAGAAAATAGAGACGGTGTAAACATCACCGAAATACCTATTCTGGGCTATTTCACATGGTCCGAAAATCAAGCCATCGTACCACTCATATCAACTCCAAAATTTCCAAAATTAAAGTATGTAAAACTTCATGATGTTTGGAACAACTTTCAAGAAGAAAGTGTTTGGAAATTCGGATCACAAAAGTCTCCCCAAAAATAACAAAACAAAGGAGTACCAAGGATCCGAAATACGATTTTCCAAAACAAGAGTAGAAATTTTTGTTCCAACAGGAAAACCATCAAACTTAAACCATAGACATTTTCCAGGGACTGAAATTGAGGATGTGACAAATATAGGGGCTAAGGGCGGACACGTGTCGCCGATCTAACGGTTTTGACCAAAATGCCCCTAATCTAACAGTCCTCGTTCGTTCCTATCCAATAATGTAAGGGTAAAATGGTCTTTGGTGCCAATAATTGAGCTGATAATCACTATTACTTATCCTAAATAATTCCCCAAAAATTCGGAATTAATTCTGGCCTGGGGGCAAAATGGTCATTTTTCCGGTCCTGGGGCGAAATTTCAATTTTCGCACATACGTATTCCATATGTGCGTGGCCAACATAATATGACGTCGGATTCGCGAAATTCACTTTTTAAGCCCTCGAAAATCGACTGCAAAGTCCTGGGATTAAAATAATATTATTTTTCACTTTCGAGCCAAAATTCCAATTTTTTACCGTAACAACTCTAAATGTACGTGGCCACCCCAAAATGTCATCGGCCTCGAAAAATAACCTCGTACGGCCTCGAAATCGGACATCGGGGTCCCCAGGGGCAAAATTGTAATTTTTCTCAATTTTTGTCGAAATTCCAATTTCTGGCTAGATTAGCCCCAAATGTGCGTGGCCACACCAAAACGACGTTGGTCTTGCAAAATAATCGTAAACGTCCACAAAATTTCAACGTCGAAGTTCGGGTCCAATCTCGCGATCAAATTTGCTCATTTTAAAATTCTAGGGTCTCTCACTAACGAGCGGCTGTTTAGGTGTTACGCGTATCGACCTAGGGTTGTCCGAATCGTAATGGCCTCAATTTTCGGGAGAGTGCGAGGAATTATCACTAGTACCGGAGGTCTCGGTCATTTAGATTAGTTCGGGAATCATTCGCCATGTGTACTCTCGGTCATGCGGATCACCCGCGATCTGATCGTACGTCATTGGCCGAATCGAATCCGTCACCTTCCAAAGATCGGCCCACATTGGTCCAAAATATTCCCTCAACGTTCCTCGAAGTCCGTGCCCAACTCGCGATCGGGTCCTCGGTTCACGTACATATTCCTATTTAGCCTTTCCCAATAGGTTAGTATCCCATGATTGATCAGGTCCGGGCGAGACTTTCTAAAATTAAATGAGAAATAAATTTACACTTTATTGATCCCGAAAATGGGTCAAAATTCAGGGTGTTACAACTCTTCTCCCCTTACAAAAATTTCGTCCTCGAAATTTGTAATCTACACTTACTCCTCAAACAAGTGGGGGTGTTGACGTCGCATGGCCTCTTCGCTTACCTAAATGGCACCTTCAGTCCCATGGTGTTCCCAGACAACTTTGACCATTGGGATCGTCTTGTTTCTCAGCACACAATCTTTCCGGTCTTCAATCCTGACTGGTGTTTCCACGTACGACACTCTGTCGTCCACGTCTATCTCCTCGTACCTTAGAACGTGGGTCGGGTCTGGTTCGTACTTTCTTAACATGGACACGTGGAAAACATTATGCACTTGGGACAAGTTAGGCGGCAAGGCAAGTCGGTAAGCCATATCACCAATCTTTTCCAGAATCTCAAATAGTCCGACATACCTTGGCTGAGCTTTCCTTTCTTGCCGAATCGGGATAATCCCTTCATAGGCGATACTTTGAGAAATACCTGATCTCCGACTTGAAATTCCAAAGGTCGTCGTCTCCGATCGGCATAACGTTTCTGGTGACTCTGCGCAGTTCTCAGTCTATCTCGAATAATCTCAACGGCTTCTACGGTTTGCTGCACCAGTTTTGGGCCTGTAATGCTTCGCTCACCAACTTCGTCCCAACACAAAAGCGTCCTACACGCCCTACCATATAAGGCTTCAAATGGCGCCATCTGAATACTCTGTTGTTAACTGTTGTTGTAGGCGAATTCCCCCAAGTGTAGTTGTTCTTCCCATTTGCCTTGAAAATCCACTACACAAGCCCGCAACATGTCCTCCAGAGTCTGAATTGTCCTTTCAGATTGACCATCTGTCTGAGGATGATAAGTCATACTAAACTGTAATTTTGTTCCCAGGGCTGTTTGCAGACTCTTCCAAAAGTTAGCTGTAAATCTCGGATCCCGATCCGAGATAATCGTCACTGGTACACCGTGAAGTCTGACGATTTGTCGCACATACAATTCAGCGTACCTTTCTAGTTCGAAATCCTTTCGCACTGCTAGGAAGTGCGCTGATTTAGTTAAGCGATCCACTATGACCCATATTAAATCATGTCCTTTTTGGCTTCGCGGCAATCCCGTCACAAAATCCATTGTGATATGCTCCCATTTTCATTCAAGGATCTCTAACGGTTGCAGTAGTCCTCTGGGCTTACAATGTTGTGCCTTCACTTGTTGGCACGTTAAACACTTGGCCACAGTAACCTTCATTCCGTTCCATCAAAAGAGCTGTCGAAGGTTCTGGTACATCTTAGTGCTGTCCGGGTGAATGCTGTACTTACTGCGGTGTGCTTCACTTAGAATTTCTTCCTTGAGTTCCAAGTCGTCAGGCACGCATAGTCGCCCACGGAACTTCAAAACTTCGTCCTCGGACACTTGGAAGTTCGGCTTCCTCTTGGCGGCATCCATCTCAATCATTTTCTGAATCTCCGAATCCGTAGACTGTAATTCTCGGATCTTGGTCTGAATTTCGGGTTCTATTCTTAAAGCAACTAGTAAGTTCAATACGTGGCTCACTTCAAATTTGAACTCTGAATCTCTGAGCCTCTCTAGTAATGTACATTCCTTTATCATCATGTGCGCCATACTTGACTTACGACTCAGCGCATCAGCGACTCGATTCGCCTTCCCCGGGTGATACATAATATCGCAGTCGTAGTCCTTTAGCAGCTCCATCCATCGGCGCTGCCTCATGTTCAATTCCTTCTGTGAGAAGAGGTACTTAAGGCTCTGATGATCCGTGTAGATCTGGAACTTTTCTCCACATAGATAGTGCCTCCAAATTTTGAGCGCGAACACAATTGCAGCCAACTCCAAATCATGCGTTGGGTAGTTCATCTCATGAGGCCTCAACTGGCGTGACGCATATGCTACCACTTTTCCATGCTGCATCAATACATAGCCAAGTCCTCTTAGTGACGCATCACTGTAAACTTCAAAACCTCCTAGTCCGGATGGAATAGTCAAAACTGGAGCGGTCGTCAACCTACGCTTCAGTTCTTGAAAACTTTTCTCGCACTTGTCATCCCATTCGAACTTGGCTTCCTTCTTTAATAACCGTGTCATCGGCATGGCTATCGATAAGAATCCTTCCACGAAACGTCGGTAATAGCCAGCTAGACCTAGAAAGCTTCGGATTTCTATCACGGAAGTCGGTCTTGGCCACTTTGTTACCGCTTCAATCTTCGTCGGATCCACAGAAATCCCATCTCCCGAGATTATATGACCAAGAAATGCTACTCTGTTTAGCTAGAATTCGCACTTACTAAACTTAGCGTAAAGTGCATGTTCCCTTAGCGTCCGTAGTACCTCTGTTAAATGCATTTCATGCTCTTCTGGGCTCTTTGAATACACCAGATTATAATCAATAAACACGATCACAAATTGATCTAAGAATTTCTTGAACACCCTGTTCATCAGGTCCATAAAAGCAGCTGGGGCATTCGTCAATCCAAAGGGCATAACCGTAAATTCATAATGCCCGTACCTAGTCCTGAAAGCAGTCTTAGGGGATATCCTCTTTTCTAATTCTCAGCTTATGATACCCAGTCCTCAAATCTATTTTGGAAAACACAGACGCTCCTTGCAGCTGGTCAAATAAATCGTCGATCCTCGGCAACGGATACTTATTTTTCACTGTCACTTGGTTCAATTGCCGGTAATCTATACACAACCTTAAAGTCTCGTCTTTCTTTCTCACGAACAGAACTGGTGCTCCCCATGGGGATGCACTAGGGCGAATGAAGCCCTTGTCCAGGAGTTCTTGCATCTGAACCTTTAACTCCCTTAACTCCGACGGTGACATCCTATATGGCGCCTTCGAAATGGGTTCAGTTCCCGGGGCCAATTCAATCACGAATTCCACTTTCCGCTCGGGTCGTAATCCTGGCAATTCCTGAGGAAAAACCTCGGGGAAATTGCACACCACAGGTATTTCTTCCAACTTGGGTCCCTCAATTATTGGATCAACCACGTTCACCAGATACCCTTCACAACCATCATCCATTAACTCAGTTGCCTCGAGGGAAGCAATCCAAGGGATCGAGATTCCTTCTCGGTTTCCCTGGAATTCATATCTAGGACGTCCAATCGTATTAAATTGGATCGTCATGTTTCCACAATCCATCAAGGCCTTTTGCCTTACTAGCCAATCCATTCATATTATGACGTCAAAATCGAACATGGCCAATACTACAAAGTCGATATTCTCTTCGATACCACCAATCACTATTTTACAGCCGGGACATCCAAATGAAACTAACATCCTATCATTCAATGGTGTTGACACCCACAACATAGTTTCAAGCATCACTGGTTCCATGCCAACCAATCGAACAAACTGCTCCGAAATAAACGAGTAGGTTGCCCCCGGATCAAATAACGCATATGCAGCGTGATCACAGAGAGAGATCGTACATATGACCACGCTAGGCGCTTCTTCTGCTTCTCTGCACGCCATAGCATATACCCGTCCTTGTGCCGGTGGTCGCCCTTGATTAGCCGATGGAGGAGGTCCGGCTTGATTTCCAACTCGCGGCGGTGGCAACCTGGGCGATCCTGAAGGTTGCTGCTGTGGGCAATTCCTGATCTGATGATCTAAGCTCCCACATCTGAAACATGCTACAAATCTTCCCGGCTGGGGACTCAGCTTCCCAATATTTTGCCGAACTGGCGGAACAAAACGTCTATTACCGATCGCCGGTTTCTTCACGTAGCGGCGATTGTCTCTGTTCTGGGCAAACCGCGATCCTGATGCAGCTACCCTTTCTTGTTGGTCCCGTTCGATAATCTGGGGCCGTCTATATATTTCCCCATACTCTTTAATGTCATGCGACAGGATCTGGCTTCGAAGATCCGGCATCAATCCATATCGGAATCTCCGAGTCCTGTCTCGCGGATTCTCTACCATCGTCAGTGCGAACTTCGCCAGTCTTGCAAATTTCGCTTCGTATTGGTCCACCGTCATTTGACCCTAGCGTAATCGCATAAATTCCATCAATTTCTTTTCCTGAGCATTCTCCGAGAAATATTTTTCATAAAAGTGCTCAACAAACACGGGGCCGTTCCTTCAGGAAACACTTTGCCTTCGGTGGCATTCCACTAATCATTTACACCGTCCTGCAGCTGATAAACTGCTAATGTCACCTTCTCTTCGTCAGTGCATCCCAGAACCTTAAAAGTCTTCTCCAGTTCTTCTACACACCTTAGGGCGGTCTCAGGGTCACCGCGCCCATGAAATCTAGGCGGCTTTAACTTTATAAACTGTTCCACTAACTGGAGCATCTATCTAGCCCCTGCCTGTTGAGCCTGCCCTTGCTGGGCCTAATTCTCATTGAGAGTAGGAGCAGCTGCTGCAGCTTCAGCAGCCCGGGCAGTCTCATTATCTCACTCTTGAGCTTGCCTATCCATCACATTCCCAATCCTTTCCAACACCCGAAGAACTCCTTCCATACGTGGATCTTCCACAGGCCTAATATTAACTATGGGGTTTGCTACAGCTCCAGTATTAACACTAGGGTTTTCCATCGCTCCAACACTCTTCTCGAGGTTCTCTACAGCTCTAGCTCGAGCACGACATCCACCTCTGGTTCCTCTTCCTGTGCCCCTTCTAGGGACTCTTCCAACACCCCTTCCTTCGCTGCTCATTATATCCGCTTTCTACCACTCTCTTACCTGCTATAATTTCGCTCAGGAATTAGAGACCTAAACCAACTATACCGGTCTAAGTCTTAGGCAGATATTAAGATAATAATCAACAATCAGCATGCGGCCTAACAATTATCCAACACATCACCCAAGGGATTTGCATGCTCACCTCGGGGTCATGCCGCACCTGCACTGCAAGGGTCACACCAATAAACACTCAATCAATACACCACTATTAGGAGATGCATGTAGCACACGAGGTCACCCTACTGGCTATCTATAGTCTCATCGCTCTTTATCACTCCAAACTTCGACCAAATGAAATCGAGCTGACCTTGCTCTGATACCAAAACAAATGGGAATGTCACGCCCCGAACCCTACGAAGCGCGAACATCCCATCTTCAGTCCTTTATGGTACGACGTCCCAGGAAGTGTCGCCGACCCAACACACAAACAGAGTTAAGGCACATGCGGAAACCACGTATATAAACATATATATACACCCGGACAATAAACACTCCAGGCTAAAGATAGCACAACCAACCAATCAAGAATATACATTATCATTACTAACATAAAAAAAAAAACCTTTTTACAATATACTCTTTACACAAACCGAAAAGACACAAGTAGAAAATGGTTAGTAGCCACGAGATCAAAAAGGGCGAGTGGCTAGGGAAACTAAACTGACTAAGACGGGCTTCAGTCAAAAAGGTACAACCCGCTCTGTCCTGTCTAAGGTCAACCTAGGGAGCCTAGTCTGGGTCGGACTCTGATGATTCCTCGGAAGAGCTCTCTTGGGACTCGGACTCCTTAGAATCCATGTCCTCTACTACAGCCCTCTCGTCTTCTGAATCTAGCTCCAACTCCGGATCTAGGTATAATCCCAACTCGTCCTCGGCCCCTATTTCCTCATCCGATCCTATCTCCGCAACTTCTCCGTTCTGCCCCTAGTCTACTTCCATGGCTTTCGGCTCAACCTCATCCTGAAGGCCCAAGGGTTCCGGATCAACGTATAGCACTTCGGGCTCCTCAATTTCCTCGACCATGGCAGCAGGTTCGTCCACGGTCTCGCCCTGACTGCTCCAATCAGGCAGAGTTGGAGGATCAGAAATCTCACCACTTGCCATTTGCGGAATCATAACATCATCCACATCTACCGGAACATCAAAGGTTCTAAGCGGGGGTCCGATTACTCTGTCAGCTCCTCTGTAGCACCACGTCACGTACTCTTGGGTATGGTAGTATAATTCTTCCACGTTCACAAATAGAACTGAGTAGTATCTCACATAAGCTGCTCCGTCTCCACAAGGGTGTACACTCGATGATCGCTGAATATGATGCGGTATCCCAAAAAGAGGTGGTGTCCTCGGCATCCTACGGCAGGGGGTCTGAAAATGTGGGTTATTACAACCGTGAGACGAATCTCAGCGAGTATAACCCCCTAAACCTAGGCTAGGCTGACATGCAATCTCCTGACTGACAGCACAAAACAACATTGCAAACCATTTCATAAATAAACTCCGACCTAGGCCCTCTGGCCCAGATCACTTACCTGGCTGACCCTACAGGTTATTCACAATAATAATTTAATCAAGTCACATACATGAGCACTCGATTCACGCGTACGTCAAACACATGCTTATACTTTCGGTGCACATTTCGCATGTCAACCACCGAGTCTCGCACACCCACATACTAACTCATGCATTCCAATGCATGCAATGTCCTTGTCATGCCATGTTTCACACTAACTCATACCGTACACTGGCTCATTGCTCAATTTATTAATATTATCTCAGAGTTTGACCCGCGTAAAATGCATCAGGTCTGACCCGTGCCACTGCACAGGTCCACTTAATCACAGCACTCCGTGGCCAGCGTAAAGACGCCCCTAGCCCAGTGTCTTTAGCCCGCGTCAAAATGTATTAGGCGCAACACCGATCTCCTTACGAACCAGAGCCCGCGTAAAACGCATTAGGATGGTCGTCTTCCGGATGTACCGGGTATCGTCCCGCGTAAAACGCATCAGGACGGCACACCCCGCGTAACACGCATCAAGGCAAATTGTGATCACACGAACATACAGTCAATTATTATATGAACCCCGCGTCACACGCATCAGGGCATTTAGGTGATCACATGCTCATGGCAGGCATGCACTCTCGCACAATTCACCACACGCTGCATTCTCTTTATTCATAACGCATGTCATGCAATGCAATTCAATGCAACATGAGCATCCACACAACATAGGCACAGGCACACAGTTCAATCAAAATCAATTCACAGTGCCTAATTTATAAATAGCATGCTCACTTGGCCAATTAGTACCGTGCGGCCCAATTTCCAATACACAATTCCATATTCAATTCAAGTCATCAATTGACCAATCGCACTCCGCACGATTCAACCACACGAGCGCGCAACATGACATTTCACAATTAAGCACAATTAATCACCAAATAGTCAACAGTTAATCACTCTGGGTTATCCCGGCCATTCAGCTAATAATTCAGGCTGTCCGATAATACCCGGTACGTTCCTAAAAAATGCGGACAGCCACTATTTCCTCAATCTGGGCCCAATAATTATCTATAATAATCCCACTAAATTCCTCAAATTTTATTTCCACCAATCAGACCTCAATCCAGTCCGAAATATACACTGATAGTACCTAAGTCAGTCCAGAAAAATACACTATCAGTCCTAATCCAGATTTAGGAGGTATACTCACGTAATCCAACTTCACGGCGATAAGGAACGGCGGCCGATCACCGGTGAACGGTGGAACCGGCGACGGCGTTCCCGGCGGATGACGTACGGACGGCGGCCGGCGGCATACGGACACAGCGTACAGACTTGTACGGACACCGTACGGACGACGGGGGACGGTGGCCGGCGAGACGACGGTGGCTGGCGCGGCGGCCGTACGAACACCGTATAGACGATGAAGAGGGGGAGAGAGAGAGAGAGAGAGAGAGAGGATGGTCGGGATGAGGGTGGTGAGGCGAGGTCAGGCGCGACAGTAGCTGGACGGTGCGGCGGCACGCGATGGCGACGAGCTCCGGCGGAAGACGAGGAAAACCGGCGGAGGAGAAGGAAAACGTGGAGGAGGGGCTGCTGGTGGGGGGGTCTGGCCGAATGAGGGGGAGGAGAGAGAGAGAGAGAAATCAGACCGGTGAAATATAGGGGCTAAGGGCGGACACGTGTCGCCGATCCAACGATTTTGACCAAAATACCCTTAATCTAACGGTTCTCGTTCGTTCCTATCCAATAATGCAAGGGTAAAATGGTCTTTGGTGCCAATAATTGAGCTGATAATCACTATTACTTATCCCAAATAATTCCCCAAAAATTCGGAATTAATTCCGGCCCGGGGGAAAAATGGTCATTTTTCCGGTCCCGAGGCAAAATTTCAATTTTCGCACATACGTGTTCCATATGTACGTGTCGGCGTCGGAATCACGAAATTCACTTTCTAAGCCCTTGAAAATTGACTGCAAAGTCCTGGGATTAAAAAAATATTATTTTTCACTTCCGAGCCAAAATTCCAATTTTTGACCGTAACAACTCTAAATGTGCGTGGCCACCCCAAAATGTCATCGGCCTTGAAAAATAACCTCGTACGGCCTCGAAATCGGACATCGGTGTCCCTAGGGGCAAAATCGTAATTTTTCTCAATTTTTGTCGAAATTCCAATTTCTGGCTAGATTAGCCCCAAATGTGCATGGCCACACTAAAACGACGTTGGTCTTGCAAAATAATCGTAAACGTTCACAAAATTTCGACGTCAAAGTTCGGGTCCAATCTCACAATCAAATTTGCTTATTTTAAAATTCTAAGGTCTCTCACTAACGGCCGGCTGTTTAGGTGTTACGCGTATCGACCTAGGGTTGTCCGAATCATAATGGCCTCAATTTTCGGGAGAGCGCGAGGAATTATCACTAGTACCGGAGGTTTCGGTCATTTAGGTTAGTTCGGGAATCGTTCGCCATGTGTACTCTCGGTCATGCGGAATTACCCGCGATCCGATCGTACGTCATTAGCCGAATCGAATCCGTCACCTTCCTAAGATCGGCCCACATTGGTCCAAAATATTTCCTCAGCGTTCCTCGAAGTCCATGCCTAACTCGCGATCGGGTCCTCGGTCCACGTACATATTCCTATTTAGCCTTTGCCAATAGGTTAGTATCCCGTGATTGATCAGATCCGGGCGAGACTTTCTAAAATTAAATGAGAAATAAATTTACACTTTATTGATCCCGAAATTGGGTCAAAATTCAGGGTGTTACACCGACGGTGCCATGCCTTGCGCATTTCCTATTGCAAACTCCCCAATGGCGTATGTATCCCCAAACACAACACAAAGCTGTGAATATAAAGGAAATCCATCCTTCTTGAACTTGGCCCATTCGGTATTAGCCTGCGCCATTTTCAAAATAATGTCAAGCATTACTCAACATTTTATAAATCTAAAATTTGAGGTTACAATAATAAGAAGACCTAAGTAAGTAAGATCACCTTGATGTAATTTGTCCAGATAGTTTCATCGTCCACGACAACCCTCTTGCTGTCATCGTCCCATCCAAATCCCGTTATTGGAAGCAGCTTCTTGAAACTACCATATTATCTCTTTAGTTTCCGTGTCTTGTTTTTGAACTGTGGTAGACTAAAGTGAAGTCATGTTTGTTTATTGAATTCTCCCTCAATGTTAATCCACCCTACTCTATTGTAGGTACATGATGTGCGATTTCCCTTTTTTACCTCATCTACCATCAAACTTACAAACAATTCGGTCAACGGCTCAGTCAACTTTGCCATGTACGTGTCTTTAGAGGATTCCATTTATCTAAACTCGATGAAATTTCAGGAGTAAATGCTAGTATTGGCAATTCAACAAACAAAGAAAAATTAAACAGAGGAGCACATCTACAAAAGAGAAGGCAAAAGTACACTACAAGTGCCATAACTTGTGTACGGCGCTCACTTTAGTGCTATAACTTTTTTTTGGATCACTTTAGTGCTAAAATTTTTGAAAAACGATCACTTAAGTGCTAAAATTTTTGAAAAACGATCACTTAAGTGCCAACTCCGGTGCCGTACACAATTTTTCGCCGGAAATCTAACGTGGCATTTTTTTATTAATTTTTGAAGCTAACGTGGCTCGCCGGAATCTCACCGGAGATTGGCACTTAAGTGATCATTTTTCAAAAATTTTAGCACTTAAATGATCGTTTTTCAAAAATTTTAGCCCTTAAGTGATCGTTTTTCAAAAATTTTAGCACTAAAGTGATCCAAAAAAAAGTTATGACACTTAAGTGATCGTTTTTCCTCTGACTTGGCACCAAAGTGATCCGAAAAAAAGTTATGGCACCAAAGTGAGCGCCGTACACAAGTTATGGCACTTATAGTGTACTTTTGCCCAAAAGAGAACATAAATTATATCTGAGCAGAGAATTTCACACCCCTACCACTTCCTAAACACCACGAGATGGAAAAAGAAACATACAAAAAGTGGGGTTGTTATTCCTTTATAAAAATATAATCTTTGTAGGCCATACTAACATGATATACAGACAATAAATAAATATGTTAATGCCATAAACCACAGTAAGCATAATGTCAAAGCCCAATAGACATATAGAGCCCAAAAATGCAATCTTTGAGAATTAGAAAATGTAATTCTAGAAATATGCTTAAGAACACAAAATGGCAGGTGATAGCCAACATGTCTTCTTTACCCACTACTTTCTGAGATTACATTTATCAATCATCACTCAACCAATCAATTATTAACACACACTAGTTAATTCAAAGTGACTACAAGAAGTATAACTAACCAGTATTTTGAAAGTGTCTAATTCAACCTAGCTTCTGGTTGGATGTATAATAATGACCCTTGAAATCTTGCTTGTCATGTGCAGGCTCTATAAAATTTGCCTCTAAAACTCCTAAAATGTATGAAAAGAATTTGGTAAATAATACATATTCCAACAACAAAAATTTGATGAAAACATATAGACGATAAGCACAATATCGACAGCACCGTATCCTTTTGAAGGCCCATCACTGGTGACTTTCTAGAAAAGCTAAAGAATGTTAAGAAACTCAATTAGTACAGTGACCACAAGGACCAACTCACAATGAAATTAAAACGAATTAATTATCTTCCCTAATTATGTGACCACATTTTTCTGAAGTCAGAATAGAAGACTCACGAGATTTTTAGTGTTAAGTTTTTGAAAATGTTCAGTTACTTTCATAACAATGGATGAGATTCACCAACAGCATATTCTATACTAGCTTAGCAATGTGTCTTCTAGCAACTTCAGGTGAGACAAATCGAAGATTCTTATGATACTATGTGCAAGCCCAGACCCAAAGGAGATACACAAGACAATTTCCACGCTAGAGTATAGAGCCAAAGCAAAATGTATTGTTCGTGGCCCACATACGCCAGCCAAGGACAATTTCCAAGCAAGTCTTTGATAGTTTGTTCTAATCAAAAGAATAACTAAAAGAATCATATAAGTATGTTAAAGAGGAAGAAAAAAGAGGTTAATGGGGAAGAACATAATTCCACCAAAAATAGATTCGGCATTTCTCTCTGGCGATTCATCGAACAGGTAGTGTACGTTTCAAATACAAGCTTCAGTTTCACATTTAATGCAATTCTTACCTTAAACAATGTATATTAACTTATAAATCATCGCAATCGTTCACAGGTCGATCTCAGATTCACAATATAAACAGCGGATGGAACTCGCCATCCTAAGCTTTAGTGAAGCAGGTAAAATAAGGCAGAAAATAGGGTGGCTTACCTGAATCTGATGGCCGCAAAACTACAACTCGGCGATTAGCAACGGTGGTTTGAATGAGATTAGCAATGATCACCTTCGACTTCTTTGAAATATCTCCTCTACTCTCTCTCGCTCTTTCTCCTTTTTTCTTTCTTTTATGCGTTAAACAAAATGACCGCTCCCTAGAAGAAGATCTTCCCCCTAAAATCAAAGTCGGACGCGCGGGCATAGACGGGGCGAAGGCGCGGATGGAGCATGGGTGGAGGCTGGGTGCAATGTGGGAGTCCTTCTCGCCCTAGTAGAGAGACAGAGAAAGGGGAGAGAGAACTATGGCAAATATGGTCTCTGTAGCGGAGGCGTGGCGAAGGCGTCCATAGAGCACGAGCACTCACCGGGCGGAGCGCAGGAGCTTAACCTAGCAGAGAGACGAAGAAGAATGCAACATTTGGTGAGATCTCAGAAAAATGGAGGCTGGGCGTAGTGCAGGAGTCCTTCTTGCCCTAGTAGAGAGACAGAGAAGGGGGAGAGAGAACTGTGGCAGATTTGGTCTCTGTAGCGGAGGTGCAGGCAAAGGCGTCCATGGAGCACGGGCGCTCGCCGGCCGAAGCGCAGGAGCTCGACCTAGTGGAGAGACGGAGAAGAAATCTGGTGAGATCTCATAATGTGTTGTGAAGGGCACGAAGAAGAGAAAAAAGAAGGAAATCTCATTCTTGAAGAGAGAAGCTAGAAAAAATAGCTTCTATTTTTTGGGCCAAAATTTTTTCTAGAATCAAAAAGTGATTCCGGAGCCAAAAAAAAGAATGCATTTTTACCAAACACGTTTTTGTTCCAAAATGTAAAAATTGCTCCAGAATGCATTTCAGAAATTTTTTAACAAACGTATTTCTATTTTGAAATGCATTCTAGAGTAGGATTTCTACTCCAGAATGCATTTCATACACACCCTAAGCGGCTCAAGAAAGGGGCACCAGAGATGGGCATAAGTGTGTAATAAATTCCACAGAGCTTGAGGAGATGAATAGATCCGATTCAAAGACAAAGAGTTTCTTTTATGGGCTTTGGATACCCAATTCCCAACTAAATTGGTCTCTCTAAAATAATAGGCTACTGGAATATTTAGAAAGAAGAGTAGCATATCCTTGCACTTCATGACAAGTGCGTGAGCTTCCCAAGTAAATTGCTATGGACTTCTCGGCGCGTTGACCAAGTACAAGTTGTCAGATTCAATTGCAATGACTTTGTGTCTAAGAGAGAGAAAGTAATTTAGGGCCTCAAAGAGGGCTTGAGCTTTGACCGAGAGAGCATATAACGACGTCACTGATTTTGTAGCTCCATCTAGCAATCTACCATCGGGATCATGTTATACACATGCAATTAACACTTCCGTCGCTCTAGGTTCATATGCTCCATTGATGTTTATCTTAAAGGTTCCGACTTTCGGTGGATTCCGACTTCATGAAGAGCTCTAGTCTCCATTTCCAAATTTGTTCATCTTAGGGTTTCATCTTTTAAAGCTTTCCAATCTTGCAAGAGCTATGTCCATGAAGGTATTCAGGTCAAGTTTTCTCCTCCTGAAGATGGCGTTGTTCCTCGATTTCCAAATATACCAGAGCACTGGGCAATTGTCACCAAATCTCATGAGTGACTCGTGTTTTTCGATATAATTCCCGCCTAGTCCTCAATTTGAGTTAATCCATGACTAGAAATGTGGATATTTAGTATTGGTTTCGCCCAGACTACCTTCGTCCAAGGACACAACAGAAACAAGTGCTCTACGGTTTCAACACTTTGATTACACAATGGGCATAATGGGTCAACTACAATCCTTCTTTGATGTCAATTTCCTTATTTGGGAGTGCATTCTGACAAAGATTGTATTTGAAGATTTTCATTTTGAGAGGCATGTAATTTTCAAATGTATGTCCATAGAGTGCGAGGGGGTAGGAATGATGATTCCCACTATGTTTTTCCCTTGTCTCCTAGATATAGTTCTATCCGATTTTAACTGTATACTACCCTGCTTATGTATCTGTCCACACAATTTGGTCATTCTTTGTTTGAGGCTTGATTGGGATCGCCAGAATTTCACACACAATTTGATCATCATAGTCCTCCTTCAAAGTGACTTCATTCCGGCGTTCCTCCTCCCTTAAGAGGAAACATGAAACAAATTGAGGTTCATCCCTAGTGGCAAGGCCTCCTAACACTTCTCTCTTCAGCCACTTATCCTCTCTGGTTTTTATTCTTGTTCCATTCCCTACCGCCTACATAACCAAGGGTGTTATGGAGTCTCTTCTGCCAACCCCACGACCGGCGTTGTTCCTGTTCTACTCGCCAGAAGTCTCTATGTGGAAAGTAGAGAACTTTGAAAAGTTGACTCCATAGGGAAAATGGGTTGTTGCTTAGGGGGCGTTTGGCAAGTTGTCAAATAGTGAAATTTTTTCTTTTTGGTAACCAATGTGGAAAAAGGAAGTGAAAATTTATGTTCTTTTGTTCCCAAAATCAGTTTGGGAACAGAAATCTGTTCATTAAAATTTTTGTACCCGAACATAAATTTACAAAAAATTGTTCCCAGAATCAATTTTGGAACAGAATCAAGAAGCAAAAAAAAGTAGCTTCTTGATTTCGGAATAATTTTTCCATTTCTGATTCTTCTTGATTTTCTTCTTCATTTTTGGTTTGTTGTTCTTTTTCTTCCCGATCTGCTGTCGGCCACTGGCCACCAGCCACCAGCCAGGGTCGGCGAGGGCACCTCACCAATCATGATGGCGAGGTCAGCCTTGCCAGTCACGACGGTGAGGTCGGCCTCGCCAGATTTGGACACCAGCCTCGTCTTGGCCGGGCGAGGTTCAACCTTGCCCAGATCTGGCAAGGCCAATGACAAGGGCCGTGACGTCCTCGCCGGCCCGAGCTTGTGGCCGGTCGCCTGCGACGGCGACCGGCCATGGCCAAGAAAAGGAAAGGAAAAAAAAAAGAGAAGGAAATATTAAAAAATTCAAAATATTATTAATAAAAAGAAATTTTGTGTAGTTACTAAACATATTTATGTTCTTTTTCTATTTTAAAAATAGAAATTTTAGGCAGTTACCAAACGCCTTCAAATGCTTAGAAATTGTTCCCGGACACAGAATAAAAAAGAATCATTTATGAGCAGAATTAGTTCCCGGGCATGGAATCATTGACATGTGCACCCTTAGTCGCTAGGCCTGCTTAGCTAACATTGCTTCGTTGAAATCGAGCAATTCTTTGGATCCCATACCTCCTTTATTTTTACTGGTCTTTAAAATCTCCCACCTCTTCCACTGAACTCTAGATTTGGCCTCGTTAGTTTTCCATCAAAAATGTGCTATTTTCTGCTTAATCGCCTTACACACTGATAGAAGGAGTTTGAAGATAGACATGGCACATTACAGAAAAGCTTTCACCACCATTTTAATCATGATTTTTTTCCCCACTCTGGACATTAATTTCTCCTTCAAACCTTCAAGCTTGGTACTAACTTGTCCCAATATCTAGGCAAACATTTGTTTTTTTTATACTCCCCAATCCGAAGGAATCCCAAGATATCTCCTATCTTATCAATAATAGGTACTCTTAGCTTCCTCACCATATTTTCTTACAAGTTTTGAGGGCAATCCCTACTAAAGAAAGTCCTAGATTTTTTCAAATTGATGGCTTGTCTAGAGGCTACACAATATTGGTTCAGAATTGATGCTAAATTCTAACATTTCATAAGTTTCCCAATGGTAATAATATGGAGTCATCCGTGAAAAGTAAATGAGAAAAGGTATGGCACCACCTGTTTGATTTTATTCCCCTAATGTTACCATTTCCAATTGCCGTCCGCATGAGTTAGGACAAAACGTTGGCTACCAAAATGAATAGGTAGGGGGATAGAGGCTCCCCTTGCCTAATTCTTCGGGAAGTCTTAAAATATTTGAGAGACTCTCCATTAAATTTAACACTGAACGACGGTAGTGACACATTGCATTATCCAACCCATCTTTTATCAAAGCCACTTTTAATCAAACATGCCTCCAAGAAGTCCCAATCTACATGATTGTATGTTTTCTTCATATCTAACTTCAAGAGTAGTTGAAACTTCTTTCTTCTTTTTCTAATTCTAATTCGATGTAACACCTCCCAAACAACAAAGATGTTATCCTGAATTTGTTTTCCTCTAACAAACGCACTCTGTTCTGTAGCTATAAGCTATGGCAGCAAAGGTTTGAATATGTTTGCCGACACTTTAGAAAGGATTTTATAGCCAAAATTGCACAAATTAATAGGGCGATATTGATCTAACTTCTTAGTGTTTGGGACCTTTAGAGAAATAAGGGTTTTGTTTAACTCTGGCTGCAAAGACCTAGCTCTAAAAAATTCATTCATCTCCTTTAAAACATCTATGTTAACCTCTTCCTAATTCTATTGATAGAAAGGCCCTCTACGGTCATCTGGCCTTGGTGTTTTTGAAGTGCCAAGATGGAAGGCTGCATTGTTCACTTCATCCAAAGTCACATCAATTAGCAATAAAAGATTCATCACCACTATTACCCTAGGACATTATTGAATAGGGAAAGCACTCGGGGGCCAATAGAATGGTACAACTCTCGAAAAAAATTGTGCTGTGGTTTCTTTAAGCTGGCTTCATTCTTCAATTCAAACATCTTCTGAAACTTTCAACATAGAAATTCTATTCCTTTGCCTTTGCTAAATAATCGTCTCATGAAAGATTTGTATTTTTATCACCCTATTTCAACTAGTTTATCCTTGATGGTAACCCCTAATACAATTCTCCCTACCTCCACATCGCTTCAATCTCCCCTCATAGATTTTTTACTGTCTCTTTGTCGAAAGGTCCCATAGAAATGTTCATGTACTGTTGAAGTTCTTATTTCAACATGTAAATCCTCTTGTGTCCATTCTCAAAAGTTTTCTTACTCCATTTGGACAAAGTGATAGACATAGTGTATAGTTTCCCAACTAAGTTCTTTTCAACCTAAATGGAAGATCCCCACACTTCCTTAGTAATTTTTTTACATTCATCATTCTTGAGCTAAAACGCTTTGAACATAAACTTTTGTTCCCTTTACCGAGTCTCCTTGAAAAGACAAAAGGATAGGGCTATGATCAAACCCTACGAACTGGCCATTACCAAAAGTTTTCTCACTTTCATCCTCTTGCCACTAGTCATTTCTTCACATTTTACATTCACATAATCCTCGAATTGCATATCAAATTTGAGGCCATCTTATCATCCCACAAAATGACCAAACCTTCTGCAGTTCCCATAGGATTAACAATTATACAATTTTTAAACTATAGAATCACCTCTTGATTTTTAGTCTCCATCAAGAAAAACACAGTGGCCACATAACGAGCCACTAAGGTCCAACCATTGATAGTTCCAATGCTAAAATATCATTTTTCATTTGGTGGCTTATTAGGGCTAGTCACCAAAACCCATCCAATAACTTCTTCAGTTATACGGACCGGTGTTTCAAGAAGTTTAGTCTCATTCAACTAAGTGGAAGTCGAGGAATTGGATTTGTAAGGACTGTACCTCCTCTATTTTTAAGTAAGGGGGTTTTGGACTCCTTGCAACCCTTATTTTTTTTTCCCTTCAGAGCTTAGCACGGCAAGCTGATCATGGATGCACTATCCTTGGGTAGGTCCTGCAAACCATTGGGGCTAACAATAAAACCTAGAAGGGGGGTTGAATAGGTTGTGTAGTGATATAATAAAACTTCCGCGGAATATCGAAAAATCACCCCTCATGATGAGGACAAATATGAGATAGCATGTGTGATATTAATAAGTAAATCGAGTGAAATATAAGGATTACACAACGAATTATATTAATTTAGCTTTATACCTATGCCAACGTCCACTCTCAAACTAACAACCTTAACAGTGGCTAGATTCCACTACTAATTAGCAGTGCAAGTCACAACTGGCTAGTGATGTTCCTTTCACTCAATAGATTACACTATCAGGACATACTCACTACACTTACACTTATATACTTGATTATCACCTATGACAGTGCTAAACCAACATACATAGAAACACAAAACAAGATCAACTATATTTTCTAACTTAGGTCGAACAGGCAGTATTTGATGTGTCTAACCCTCTATGCAGCTTTACTGCTCCTTATATACAAAAGTCTTCTATATATGCATTGGAGACCTTCAAGAACACTTAGTTGGCCGTTTGAGAGTTGATGGAGACCTTTTAATAGCATTGGAACTACTTCTACAATCACTTCCTCTGATTGTCGCAGGTTTTTCTTCAAATGGAGTCTGTTGCATTATCCTTAAGTAGAAAAACTGTCGGCTACTTTTATGATTACTTTCTCGATTTTTCAGCAATGAAGTCTAGTCCTATAACGGCTATTTTGTGTACAATCAACGGTCTCATTTCAATGCATATCTCACCATCATCAAAGTTACTATATCACTACCATAATCCAATGCACACCATCACTAGTGCTGATTATGAGTGATCTTGCTGACGATCTTTAGTAACAACATCGCCATTTGACCGTGATGACAGGATCAATGATCTTCCTATCTTCATCAGTATCAAGAATCTCCAAGAACACTAGCTCGACTGGTGCTTCCAAGTTATCATGAGATGCCACTCACGTGGTACTTGTTCTCCTAAATGTTAGAGCCTAATTTCTCATTCCGGTTGACATAAGAGGAACATTGATAACACTTTCACAAACTAAACCATCTGCATATGTCATAGTAAACATTAGTACCAAAGATAGTTTTGGAATCATCAATATTCCATACGGATGTTTCCCAACAATTTCCCCTTTTATTATGACGACAAAACTATCCTACAGATGTGAGATACATAGATAATGATAAGTTTGTAGTAAAAGTAAAGGATTTATGTTTGATAGTATATTAATCAATTTCAGCATAACATGTGAGTCTCTAGTATTTTCATTAAGCATAGCGAGAATAAGGTAATGAGAATTCTTTTGATGTTAGACAAGCATTGAGAGATAATATGTCATCAAAGAATTTTAACTATATATGAGCGAATCAGAGTGAGAGTTGTAACTGCGCAAGTAAAAATAACCCATTAGTGTAGCGCATATTTCATATCTATCACTCAGTCTATCTGCTCTCAAGATTGTCATCAAATAAAACTCACAATCATCACACTGCATAATATCATATCTCATAATTCTCCCAATTTTTGTCATAATCAAAATGAAAAAACAGTAAGATATAACAAAGAGCATGAAATTCATTCATTATAGCAGTTGAGAGTCCGAGACATCCAAAAAAGAAAATGAAATGAGCATTGAGGATGTCAATTCCTATAGGGTCTAGGAATGACACGATCTTTTCTTGGTTGTGGGAGGAGTTCTTGCAGTAGGAGCTGAGTATTCTCAAAATGAGCGAACAAGATTCTAGCATTGAAGGCTGAGAATAGAATGCTCCTAACAAACAAGGTATTTGCTAAGCAAGTTGACTTTGTTATGAACACTTGTGATAGCCTCGAGGAACCCAAAGTTGGATGGCTCATCCTTCTGGGTTGGTTTAGATATAGGCTCCCCCTGAGATGAAGATCCCTTTGGTTGAGCGCGAGGAGCTGAAGGTCTTGATGGTGCCATTGGTGCTATAGCTTTTCCACGTATTGCTCTTTCCACACCTTTTTAATTCTTTCTTTTAAGACTTCAGCGACCTCCTCATTATCGCCATGGCCAATATGAACTATCTTATTTCTTGAGTTTACCCATCGTTCAGGTGTCAAACACAGCATCATCTTTTTCAAAGTTTCTTTGCCAATTTCCACATTAGCCAGCATGTTAGCTTTGAAATCATCTTTGATACGGATGCCTCGAGAATGCAGAATGAGAGAGATGAGAGCTCAATAGGGTAACTTGCCTGACTTTCTCTTTGGTGGATTGGTCTATGTGCAGTATGATTAGATGAGTGAGGGAGAAGTTGAAGCCACTCATTATAGCCCACTACAGTCATGATTCATAGCGAGAGACATCATTGGTCAGTTGGACTTGGGATGGAGGCACAGAATGATGATCTTGTAGATCAGATTTACATTAAGGGGTAGCACACTCAGTGAGATCTTATCGTGATAGATAGGCTTGGTGCTCTCCATTATGAATGAGTAAGTTTCGTGGAGCTAACGGGAATGCATTTAAACTGGGTGACAGGATGATGTAGGAGCTCAGCAAGAGATTCAGCAGTGGCAGTGAAATCATGTTTCTCATAGGTAAAAGTGAAACTGTTTTGAGTAAGGGCGCGTTTAGCAACCGGTCAAACAGTAACTATTTCTATTATTTTGTTCTCAGAATCAGTTTTGGAACAGAAATCTATTTGATAAATATTTTGTTCTAGGGCACAAATTTGCAAAAATTTTCTCCCAGAATCAGTTTTGGAACATAATCAAAAAGCAAGGGAACAAGAATCAAAAATGGAAACGAAATTTTTCTTTCTTCTTCTTCTTCCTGGCCTATGGCTAGGCTAGCAAGGGCGGCACTCACCCAAGCTGCGAGCCACCCTCGCTGGATCTGGCGAGGGCTGTGATGCCCTTACCGACCCTGGCCTGTGGTCAATTGTCGGTGCTAGTGACCTAGCCATGGCCAAGAAAGGGGAAGAAGAAGGAAAAAAAAGAAAGAAATATTAAAAAATTCAAAATATTATTAATAAAAAGAAATTTTGTGCAGTTACCAAACGCATTTCTGTTCTTTGTTTACTCCAAGAATAGAAATTTTGGGCAATTACCAAATACTTTAAAATGCTTAGAAATTGTTCCCGGGCACGGAACAAAAAAGAATCATTTCTAAGCAAGAATAAAATGGTTACCAAATGCACTCTAGGAAAGCAAAGGTTGGAGTAGAAATTTGCAATAACATACAGATAAACTTCTTCTTGAAGGGTGCAGAAGAAATTTAAGGAGAGATGAGCTTTTCCAGAAAATTGAAATCAACACAACGATTAGCAATTGATTCACGAGAGAGAATAAACGGGAAATGATTCGAGTGAGCATTAGAGAGAAATATCATCAAATTCAAAAGGGTATTTTCCCAAAAAGGCACGGTAGCTTTTTTTTTTTTCGGTCAAAAGGCACGATAGCTTGCATCTGTTGAAATTTGGCTGGAATCCTTGTCAACGACGGCTTTGCAAGATCTATCCCGTCATCCTCAGCTACATAAACGGAGCTCAAAGCTTTTACTGAACGTAGGTTCCTTCTTTCGAGAAAGTACGAAGTATTTGTTTTAGAGTCAGATAGTTTAGTTCAACTTAAAAGCTTTAGAGTGCTCAAATCACTTAGCATTGGAAGAGCGCGCTCTTATCTCAGAGGGTCTTGAGCTATTGTCTCAGTTCTCTTCCCTGCGCATAGCCCAATGTTAATGTGAAGCAAATTATGTAGCTGACTAGGCAGCAAGCCCAGCAATAAAAGACCCTCTCGCACGACAAGGTCCTTTCCCCTTCCCAAGCGCTAATGGACTTACTTTGTAATGAAGCACCTTCAATGGTCCCCGACGTATCTCTTAGAAATAATTAAATTCAGTTTTTAACCCCCAAAAATATGCAAAGCGATGCAAAAGTATCAAATTCCATTAGAGACATAAGCGAACTCAGCTTTTGCAACAAAGTTAGCCATCGCAAAACAGAACTCGTGTCCATCAATCTCAAGGGATTTTGGTTGACTGGTAAAATAATTTGGGACTTTCCATCTCAAGATGCATGAGTTCAAATTCAATTTCTACTCGACGAGACTACTTGAGGCCATTGTCTTTAAGAAGTAATTTGCTGTTAGATCTTTAATCCCGACATTAAAGGTTTGCCTTTAATCGGATTGAAGAGGTGGATGTAGTAATCGGATCGAAGAGGTGGATGTAGTCTATTATGTGAAAACTTGCCAAGGAAATCGCCAAACCACTATACCACAAAAAAGAAAAGTCACTTCCTTCACTCGACATTGTGTTGGAAAATATGTTAGAGATATAAAGATTAATTCATATGTGGTTTACTACTTGTATTATATGCTTGCATTTGTCTTTTTCTTTTACTTTTTTTCACTCACACTATGTTTGTCAAGAAAGTTAAGGAAGAAACAGAAAGAATACTAAAAGCACGCCCACATTTGGATGGAGAGAAAGAGACGGAGAGAAATGATCACGTTTAGTTAGGAGAAATTATAACATATAGTTCTATTCAATTTTATGTACATTCAATATCTCCAAATATTCTGACCAACAAAAGAAATATCTCCAAATAAGGAGGACTTTAGAGAGATTTGAGTATTATCTTTCTTGCTTAAACCCTTATTTATAGGGGTTAATACCATGAAAAATCATAAACTGGTACACATGTGACAAACTTTCCAAAAAATAATTTTTTGACCGCTAAAAACTCCAAACTTGTATACTTATGACAAATTTACCTTAAAATAATTTTTTGACCATCAAAAACCCCAAACTGGTATGTTTGTAATAAATTTACTCTACGTTAGTTTCCGTTAAATTAGATAAATACCATGAAAAATCATAAACTGGTACACATGTGATAAACAGAGGTAAAACCCTAAACTGTTACATCCGTTAACTATCACGTGCCATCCAACTCAATAATTTGACGATAAAATTTAATGGAAACTAACAAATGGTAAATTTGTCACAAGTGTACTGATTTAGAGTTTTTTATTATAAAAAATTAGTTTTTAGTAAATTTGTCATAGACATACCAGTTTGGGGTTTCTCATGGTATTAACCCTATTTATAAATAGATAAAAGGGTATTTATATAATAAAATATTTTTTCCTTTCTTTACTCTCGCTAGCATCCAAACAAAATTAATAATCAATTCTCCCTTCTCTTTTTGTTATCATAATTGTCTATGTCTGTTTTTTTTTAATCACTCTATGCAAACTTAGTGTTAAAGATAACTATCATATTTGGCCGATCAATCATATAAATCAGTTTATGAATTTATCTTTCCCTTTGATTTCCTAATCAGTTTTGTTCTCCTTTTTTTCTTTCCATACTATCACATCCACACATCACATCTTCTCTCAGGTCAAGATACATCTAATCTAGGCCATTTTGTCATCTTCTTCTTCTAAAATCATTGCCTAGTCAAGGTTGCTGAGTCCATCGATACATTAGGTCAATAATGGCTCGCCCCTTTGCACAAGACATTTCCTTCAATAGGGAAACTTGAAAAAAAAAAGCAATGTTAAGGTGATAAATGATGAAATGAAACCATTCTATAAAGGTTTTAGAAAAATCATAATATGATTAGTCACTTGTGGCTTGCATTGTCCTAATAGCCTGACATTCTCAAACTTTTTGGCTCCATTATCAATGGTTGTGGATTTGATTTTTACCCTAAAAATTTAGATATAAGTAAGAGATCATGATGGTGGGTTATCATAACAAATTTCATGTTAAATTTCCCTGAAATTCATTTTCGGGTTTAAAGTTTAAACAAGGGATAATTGGTGAAGGGGAACTTTATTTGATGTTAGCTCTAAGGTGTGCAAATCTTTTTCTAAAATCTTGCTCTCGGGATCCAACGAGTACTTTAAAAAGTTCTCAAAGGAAAATATTTTTCTCGAGGAACCTTGCTAAACACTCTTAGACATATTAGTGATCCAATCATACTTGGACCAACAATTTATGTATATGTATTGTAATCAAGTCATGTCAAATTAAGTCTAACTTGGATATGGAGCATTTAGTAATATCTATCGTAATTTTGAAACCAAAGCACAGACTTATTTCTTGTAAGTTACCCAATTTGACATACTCAGCACATCTAAGAAAAGAACTCCGGCGTATAAATGCATTAAACAGTTTGTGTGTGTGTGTGTGTGTGTTTTTTTTTTTTGAAAGAAAGATGCAATTCATATATTGGAATAATGATCGAGAGATACATAGAAAGCTTTCAAGTCTAACAAATACCAAATAACTGCAGAACAAAGTAAAAGTCAGAAAACAAATATCAAATCATAGTCTGCAGCTAGAAGCATACTCTCATCCTTCAAGAACAGATCTATCATCATAAACGATCGGCGGTCGATCATTAGGCTCAGTAATGAGCACATGTCGAAATCTCCCACTATATTTGTAGTGGCTTGGGTGCACATCTAGGTCCAATGTCCTCATCACCATCACCATACAGAGACACCGACATCAAAATATATCATCAAAGAATTTTAACTTTATATGAGCAAATCAAAGTGAGAGTTGTAACCGCACAAGTAAAAATAACCCATTAGTGTAGCGCATATTTCATATCTATCACTCAGTCTATCTTCTCTCAAGATTGTCATCAAATAAATCTCACAATCATCACACTGCATAATATCATATCTCATAATTGTCCCGATTTTTGTCATAATCAAAGTGAAAAAACAGTAAGATATAACAAAGAGCATGAAATTCATTCATTATAGCAGTTGAGAGTCCAAGACATCCAAAAAAGAAAATGAAATGAGCATTGAGGCTGTCAATTCCTATAGGGTCTAGGAACGACACGATATTTTCTTGGTTGAGGGAGGAGTTCTTGCAGTAGGAGCTGAGTATTCTAAAAAAGAGCGAACAAGATTATAGCATTGAAGGCTGAGAATAAAATGCTCCTAACAAACGAGGTATTTGCTAAGCAAGTTGACTTTGTTATGAACACTTGTGATAGTCTCGAGGAACTCAAAGTTGGATGGCTCATCCCTCTGGGTTGGTCTAGATATAGGCACCCCCTGAGATGAAGATCTCTTTGGTTGAGGGCGAGGAGCTGAAGGTCGATTGGCAATTGATTCATGAGAGAGAATAGACAAGAAATGATTCGAGTGAGCATCAGAGAGAAATATCATCAAAATTCAAAAGGATGTTTTCCCAAAAACACGCGGTAGCTTTTTTTTTTTTTTTGGTCGAAAGGCACGGTACCTTGCATCTGTTGAACTTTGGTTGGAATCCTTGGCGACGACAGCTTTGCAAGATCTGTACCGTCATACTCAGCTAAACAAACGGAGTTCAAAGCTTTTACTGAACTTAGGTTCCTTCTTTCGAGAAAGTACGAAGTGTGTGTTTTAGAGTCTGATAGTTTAGTTCAACTTAAAGCTTTAGAGTGCTCAAATCACTTAGGATCGGAAGCACGCGCTCTTATCTCAGAGGGTCTTGAGCTATTGTCTCAGTTCTCTTCCTTGCACGTAGCCCGTTGTTAATGTGAAGAAAATTATGTAGCTGACTAGACAGCAAACCCAGCAAGAAAAGACCCTCTCTCATGACAAGGTCTTTTTCCCCTTCCCAAGCGCTTGTGGACTTACTTTGTAATGTAGCACTTTCAATGGTCCCCGACGTATCTCTTAGAAATAAATAAATTCAGTTTTTGACTCCCAAAAATATGCAAAGCAATGCAAAAGTATCAAATTCCATTAGAGACAACCGAACTCAGCTTTTGCAACAAAGTTAGCCATCTCAAAACAGAACTCGCGTCCATCAATCTCAAGGGATTTTGGTTGAATGGCAAAATAATTTGGGACTTTCCATCTCGAGATGCATGAGTTCAGATTCAATTTCTACTCGACGAGACTACTTGAGGCCATTGTCGTTAAGAAGTAATTCGCTGTTAGATCTTTAATCCCGACATTAAAGGTTTGCCTTTAATTGGACCAAAGAGGTGGATGTAGTCTAGTATGTGAAAACTTACCAAGGAAATCGCCGAACCGCCATACCACAAAAAAGAAAAGTTCTCACGCCCCGTACCCCACGTAGCGCAACATCCCGTCAACGGTCGATTTTGGCTGCGACGTCCCAGGAAGCGTCGCCGACCCGCACCCATACAGAGATCAAGCACAAGCGGAAGTATAAATTAAACAACCCCAGACAATTACGAAATGGACCAAGGATAACCATACCTCAAAAACATTTATAGAAAATAATTATACATTGATATTTCTATTAAACTCATTTGTATAACATTTACAGATACAACAAAAGATACAACTAGTCAGCAGCCACCTGGTCAAAAAGGGATAAGTGGCTGGGGAGGTCAGACTAAACTAGGGGAGAGGGCGACAGTCCAAAAAGTTTCGGCCCTTGACTCTATCTAAGGACACGAGACGATCCTATGGCTCCCAGTCGGGGTCGGATGACTCAGTGGGATCGTCTGACGACTCCTCAGAGATGTCCTCGCTAGAATCGGAGTCCTCGGAATCCATCGCCTGGGCTCGCTCGTCCTCGAAGTCTGGCTCCAACTCCGGGTCCATGTAAAGCTCGAACCCCTCCTCGTCTGATCCCAGCTCCGCCATCTCTCCGTCCTCCTCGACATCTTGCTCCATGGCCTCGGGTTCGTCATCCTCCTCCTCATCCATAGGCTCGGCGTCCTCTGCTAGTACGTTGGGCTCCTCATGCACCTCCTCCTCCTCCATCATTTCTTCAGGTATGACCTCAGGATCTATCACCTCACCCGCAGCTATAATGGGTTGCATCAGTCCAGTATTATCGATAGGGATATCAAAGGTTCTAAGGGGCTCTCCCTCGTTTCCATTGGCACCCCGATGGCACCACGCCACATATTCTTGTTTCTGATAGTAATCTACACCTATATTCACAATTACTTCAGACCAATACCTCACAAAAGCCTCCCCATTTCCTGAAGGGTAGGTAGTAGTATACGTCCGGATCTGCAGAGGGATCCCAAAAAGAGGCGGTGGTCTCTCCATCCTCACGGCCAGGGGTCTGAAATGTTTCGGTTTACACAACCGTGAGATAAATCTCAGTGAGTTCAACCCCTAAACCTAGGCTAGGCTAACATGCAATCTCCTGACCGGAAAGTAAATATTAAATTATGAACCAACAATAACCAAATCGATCTTAGACCCTGCAGGTTAGACAGATCAACGTATAATAATCACAGCACATACGTGACACTCATAATCACACTTATGCCAATCATATGCTCATGCACCAAGTCGCACCCACTTGCATGCTAATCAATGCATGTCTATGCATGAAAATGTTATTAACATGCCATATGCATTTCTTTGGCCCAACAGCCCACACCGGCACACTTGCCTAATTCATTATTACTACGACTCGAGTCATTAATTTTTCACGGCCCGGTGCGTCTAGCCTGCTTCAAAGTGCATGAGGCGCAGCAACCGATCTGGCCCAGTGTCTCTAGCCTGCTTCAAAGTGCATGAGGCGCAACACCGTTCTCCTTGCGAACCAGAGCCTATCTCAAAGTACATGAGGATGGTCGCCTTCCGGATGTACCGGGCATCGTCCTGCTTCAAAGTGCATAAGGACGGTATCGACCCGAAGATCCTCAGGTGATCACACGATTCATTATTATCTGAACCCAGCATATAATGCCTCAGGGTAATTTAGGTGATCACACATTCATGGCAGACACGCATTCTCGCACAATTTCACGACATGCCGCACTCTAGGCATACATAATGCGTGTTTATGTTATGTAGTGCAATGCACCATGAGCACTAATGAAATCTAATCACAATTAAGCACAATTTGCGAACAATCACTTATCCCGAGCACGCCCAGTAATTTTCCAACGAACATCTACATTGGCCAACTAATCCAATTAATCTCCACAAATTATTCTCATTAGTCCACACAATTTTTCCAATAATAATTCCTATCGATTAGTCCTCAACCCAATCGGAGATACACATCGACACTATCTAAACCCATCCGAACGTACCGATAACACCTAAACCAGTCCAGATCAATTCATTATCAATCCTAATCCGAGTTTAGGAATTTTACTCACCTAATCCGAAGTCTCGACGACGGGGAATGGCGACCGATCACTGATGAACAGTGAAATCGGCGGCGGAATTCCCGGGACGCGGCGTACGGACGGATGAACAGTGAAATCCGTACGCGTGAACAGTACTTCCCGTATGGATGAACAGTAATTCCGTACGGAACTGTACGGACAGCCGGAAAAACGGTCGTCGGCGAGGTGCCGGTCACGGCGGCGACGTCCGTACGGCCCGGCGTGAACAGTGACCGTACGGATGAACAGTAAAATCCGTACGGACACTGTACGGACGGGGTGGGATGGCGACGTATGAGGGTGCTGGACGCCCGGGTGTCGACGGAACGGCGATCGGAGCTCCGGCAAAACTCCGGCGACACTGTTTACAAAGCTGGAAAATGTGAAAAACAGAGAAAAACAGAGAAAACAGAGCTGTTTTTGGACCAAAACCTGGGCTAAAGTGGCTGCACAGAGGTGGAAAAGGTTGCTGGTGGTGGTGGCTCGACGGGGGAAGCTCCGGCCGGTACTGTTCTGGCGTGAACAGTACCGAAAGTGCAGAAAACGCACAGCAAAACGCAGAAAACGGGAGAGAAAAAGGAAAAGAAAATCTGGGAAGCTGCTGGCCGAGTGGTTCTGCGTGAGAGAGAGAGAGAGAGAGAGAGTTTATCTTGGTCAAACTTGTAGACTAGGGGTGCCAAGTATCAAAATCTAGGGCCAATTGACATTTTTACCCCTAATCTAATGGCCCAAAATTGATCTAATCCAATAATTCAAGGGCATTTTGGTCATTTGTCCTTAACCATGGTTGACCAGACCTAGTTTAGCCCTAACTAACCTTGGTTAATCCCAAAATTAAGTCCAAAATTCGAAATTAATCAAAAAGGGCCTAGGGGTATTTTCGTCATTTTTCGATCCCGAACCGAAATTCCAATTTTCATCCATACCGGTCCTATATATTCATGGGAGACATAATCCGGTGTCGGAATCGAAAAATTCATCCTTTAAGCCCTCGAAAAGCGACTGCGAAGTTCCGGGAATAAAATAATATTATTTTTTCAATTTTTGTCGAAATTCCAGTTTTTGTCCGAAATGACTCCCGGTATGTGTGGCCACTCAAAAATAGCGTCGGCTCCAAAAAATAACCTCGATTGACCTCGAAAAGCGACGCTGGCGTCCCGAGGGGCAAAATCGTCCTTTTTCACCCCCGGATCAAAATTCCAATTTTTACACGTACTAACTCCAAACGTGTGTGGCCAGCGTAATATGACGTCAGATTTCCAAAAATAGTCCCTTAAGCCTTCGAAAATCAACATCGAAATCCGAGCTCAATTTCGCGAATAAACTCGCTAAACTTTCAATTTCAGGGTCTCTCACTAACGGGCGGCTGTTTAGAAATTACGCGTATCGACCTAGGGCTATCCATGTCGTGATGGTCTCGATCATTGAGGGAATGAGAAATTATCACTAGTTCCAGAGGTCACGATCGTTCGGTTCAGGTTCAGGACTGGTTGGCTACGTGTACTTTCGGTCTTGCAGAATCACCTGCGTCCCCATTATACATCGTTGGCCTTGGCCAAACCCAATCCATTACCCTTTTCTACGATCGGCCCACGTTGGCCCAAAATATCCCCTCAACGTCTCTCGTGATCGGTGTCCGCTTCACGATAGGGTCTCCGGTCCACGTACTATTTTCTAGTTAGCCATACCCCATTGGTTAGTATCCCGAGAGTGATCAGCTCTGGGCGAGACTTACTAAAATGAAATGCGAATTAATGTCAGTTTCATTGATCCCGGAAATTACATCAAAATTCGGGCTGTTACAAAAGTCACTTCCTTCACTCAACATTGTGTTGGAAAATATGTTAGAGATATAAAGATTAATTCATATGTGGTTTACTACTTGTATTAGATGCTTGCGTTTGTCTTTTTCTTTTACTTTTTTGTCACCCACACTATGTTTGTCAGGAAGGTTAAGGAACAAAGAGAAGGAATACTAAAAACACGCCCTTATTTGGATGGAGAGAAAGAGAAGAGACGGAGAGAAATGATCACGTTTAGTTAGGAGAAATTATAACAGATAGTTCTATTCAATTTTATGTACATTCAATATCTCCAAATATTCTGACTAACAAAAAGAAATATCTTCAAATAAGGAGGACTTTAGAGAAATTTGAGTATTATCTTTCTTGCTTAAACCCTTATTTATAGGGGTTAATATCACGAAAAATCATGAACCGGTATACATATGACAAACTTTCCATAAACTAATTTTTTGACCACTAAAAACTTTAGACTGATACACTTGTGACAAATTTACTCTAAAATAACTTTTTAAACCATAAAAAAACCTCAAATTGATATATTTGTGATAAATTTACTTTCCGTTAGTTTCCATTAAATTAGATAAATACCATGAAAAATCACAAACTGGTACACATATGACAAACAGAGGTAAAACCCTAAACTGGTAGATCCGTTAACTATCACTTGTCATTAAACTCAATAATTTGACGATAAAATTAAATGAAAACTAACAAATGGTAAATTTATTACAAGTGTACTAGTTTAAAATTTTTGGGTAAATTTGTTATAGATATACCAGTTTGGAGTTTCTCGTGGTATTAACTCTATTTATAAATAGATAAAAGGGTATTCATATAATAAAATATTTTTTTTCCTTTCTTTACTCTCGCTAGTATCCAAACAAAATTAAAAATCAATTCTCCTTTCTCTTTTTCTTATCATTATTGTCTATGTCTGTTTTTTTTAATCACTCTATGCAAACTTAGTGTTAAAGATAATTATCATATTTGGTCGATCAATCATATAAATCAGTCTATGGACGTTTATCTTTCCCCTTGATTTCCTAATCAGTTTTGTTCTCCTTTTTTTCTTTGCATACTATCACATCCACACATCACATGAGATACACCTAATCTAGGCCATTTTGTCATCTTCTCCTTCCAAAATCTTTGCCTAGTCAAGGTTTTTGAGTCCGTCCATACACATGTGATAGACTTTCTAAAAACTAATTTTTTGACCACTAAAAACTTCAGACTTGTACATTTATGATAAATTTATCCTAAAATATTATTTTGACCATAAAAAATCTTAAACTGGTATATTTATGATAAATCTACTCTCCGTTAATTTCCGTTAAATTAGATAAATACTATGAAAAATTATAAATTGATATACATGTTATAAACAGAGGTAAAACCTCAAATTGATACATTCGTCAACTATCACGTATACGTGTAATCGAACTCAGTAATTTGATGATAAAATTAAATAGAAACTAACAAATAGTAAATTTGTCACAAGTGTACTAGTTTAGGGTTTTGGTAAATTTGTCATAAACATACCAATTTGGGATTTCTCCTGATATTAACCCTATTTATAAATAGATAAAAGGGTATTTATATAATAAAATATTTTTTTTCCTTTCTTTACTCTCGCTAGCATCCAAGCAAAATTAAAAATCAATTCTCCTTTCTCTTTTTCTTATCATAATTGTCTATGTCTGTTTTTTTTAATCACTCTATGCAAACTTAGTGTTAAAGATAATTATCATATTTGGTCGATCAATAATATAAATCAGTCTATGAACGTTTAACTTTCCTTTTGATTTCCTAATCGGTTTTGTTCTCCTTTTTTTCTTTGCATACTATCACATCCACACATCACATCTTCTCTCAGGTCAAGATACACCTAATCCAGGCCATTTTGTCATATTCTTTCTAATCAATTTTGTTCTCCTTCTTTTCTTTGCATACTAGCACATCCACACATCATATCTTCTCTCAGGTCAAGATACACATAATCTAGGCCATTTTGTCATCTTCTTCTTCCAAAATCTTTGCCTAGTCAAGGTTGCTGAGTCCATCAATACATTAGGTCAATATTGGCCTGCCCCTTTGCATAGGACATTTCCTTCGATAGGAAAACTTGAAAAAAAAATGCAATGTTAAGGTGATAAATGATGAAATGAAACCATTCTATAAAGGTTTCAGAAAAATCGTAATATGATTAGTCACTTGTGGCTCTGATTGTCCTAATAGCCTGACATTCTCAAACTTTTCAGCTCCATTATCAATGGTCGTGGGTTTGATTTTTACCCTCAAAATTTAGATACAAGTAAGAGATCACAAAGGTGGGTTATCATAACGAATTTTATGTTATAATTTCCTTGAAATTCATTTTCAGGTTTAAAGTTTAAACAAGGAATAATTAGTGAAGGGGAACTTTATTTGATGTTAGCTCTACGGTGTGCAATTCTTTTTCTAAAAGCTTGCTCTCAAGATACAACAAGTACTTTACAAAGTTCTCAAAGGAAAATATTTTTCTCAAGGAAACTTGCTAAACACTCTTAGACATATTAGTGATCCAATCATACTTGGACCGACAATTTATGTATATGTAGTAATAAAGTCATGTCAACTTAAGTCTAACTTGGATAGGGAGCATTTAGTAATCCTGTCATAATTTTGAAACCAAAGCACGGACTTTTTTCCTATAAGTTACCCAATTTGACATACTTAGCACGTCTAAGAAAAGAACTCCAGCGTATGCGTTAAAAGTGTATTTTTTTGGGTCAAAAGAAAGATGCAATTCATATATTAGAATAATGCTCAGGAGGGACATGAAAAGCTTTCAAGTCTAACAAATCCCAAATAACTGCGGAAAAAAGTAAAAGTCAGAAAGTAAATAATAAATCATAGTCTGCAATTAGAAGCAGACTCTCATCCCTCAAGAACAGATCTATCATCGTAACAATCGGTAATCGATCACCAGGTTCAGCGATGAGTACATGTTAAGATTTCTCGCTTCATTTGTAGTGGCTTGGGTGTGCGTCTAGGTTTAATGTCCTCACCATGCAAAGATACCGACATCAAAATGTTGAAAGAACATGGATCAAATACCTACAAGGAGCTCCCAAATCTATATATAGATCTAGTTCGAAAGAGTAAAACTCCTCAAAACTTGACCTAAATCTAAATTGGGATAATAGAGCGGCCCAATCTCAGAGAGGTTATGGAGTCATGTTACGACATCCTCTTTGGCGGTTATCGACTGGACGAATGGTTGAACTGGTATTCATGCTCACCCAAGATCAGTTGCGTAAATGTATTCACACATACAAACCTCCATAATAGATCCAGATAAAAAAGAAAGACAGAGAGCTTCAAAAGAGAGAGAGAGAGAGAAAGAGGTCCTTCTCTCCCCCTGAGGGACGGCACTACAGAGAGGCGGCGGCTTCAATGGAAAGGAGAGAAAACCCCAACCTAGGGAAAGAAAGGAGATGCGTTGCAACATGTTCAAAAAAAACCGAACCTCAATCTCTTCACCATATTTAACCGGTCGGCGGAATCGAAATGTGAAGATAGCGAGGGAATTTCCGGAAATTCGAAATTTTAATGAGGCAGAGTCGAGAAAGCAATCGAATCGACCGTTTCGGAAATGCTCGAAGCTCGAAACTGGGCAGGATTTGTATTGGGCTATGCAATCGCGTATCCGAAGGGCAGGCATCGCTTGCGTTTGTCCAAGAGTCTGTTTAGAGCCCCCGAAGAAGCCCATATGCAAATTGTTTCCAAACCACAGACGAAAAAAAAAAAAAAAGAAAGTTAGCAAAAGAACGAGTCAACCGGACAAGTTAATCGGATCATACCTCAGCGGGCTTCGGATCGATGCTTTTCTGTATATCGGGGGGCCCACGGGCCACGCCCATTTACCGGAGAAGCCCTCGGTCCTCCCCCAAATTACGCTTTGGGCCACGCGACGTCCCCCCGGAAAAATATCTCCATATCAAAAGCACCAACACCAAAAAAAAAAAAAAAAAAAGGTTGAAAACTCGCACCGCCTTCTTCAACCTCCCGAAGCTTTGCCCTCTCGCCTTCTCTCTCCATCTCCGTTCCGCGGCGCAAAGCACCAGACGCTCCCTTCGATCTCTCTCTCTCTCTCTCTCTCTCTCTCTGTGCTTCCTTCGTCCCCGCGCTCTCCGCGGCAATGGCGAGCAAGGCCGTCATCAACCTCAACGAGAAGATCCCCCAGGAAGAGGAGGCCGACAACCCCGTCGGAACCCTAGATCACGCCGACCCCTCGCCCGCCGGCGGTTCCGATCCCGGCCCCGGCGCCGCCGCGGACGGGCCCGCCAAGGAGGAGGAGGGCGAGCTGAAGGAGGAGGCCGCCGCCGATGCCGATGCCGATGCCGATCCCGCGGACGCGCGGGCGGGGAAGGGCGGCGAGGAGCCGGCCGACGACGTCCAGAAGAAGATCCGGCGGGCGGAGAGGTTCGGTGTGCCGGTGCAGCTCTCCGAGAAGGAGAAGCGCAGCTCTCGCGCTGAAAGGTTCGCGAGTTCGATCGCGTGTTGACGTTCTCTTTTTTGCTTGGTTGTATGCGGTACGAAGCTTTTAGGGATTGTTAGGGTTTTTTTTTTTCTTTTTTTTAAATATATGTGTGTGTCGTTGTTGCTGTGATATTGGCGGACAGCAGGAGTAGAAAAAGCTTAACCTCGAAGCATTGGGCTGTTAGTTTTAGAGAACTCTCTTCAGTAATCCCTTTTCGCTTGGCACTGTAGTCTACTTGAGCTCTCTGGGTTATGGTGCTCGGCTGGTGGGAGATATGGTCGATGGTTCCAAAATCTGGGCATCTCTGACTCTTATAATCAGGTGTTTGTAGCGCGTCGATTGCACACTTTATGGATGTTTTTGTCTTAATCTACTCATTGAGCTAATGCTAATAACTGCTGGAGTGTGACTTGTTGACGTCCTCATGCATTAATTGAATTTGTTGCCAGAACATCATGTTTGGCACTGAGTAACATAATTGTGGAGTTCTTTGGGTTCGGGGGGTGGCCTTTGGAAAGTTCTTGGCCAATCTGTGGACTTTCTTGGAAGGTGTTGCAATAATAAGGTGCAGGAACCATTGCGCATGCCACATCTCCATTAAGCACTTCTCAGACAAACTTTGTCTGGGAAATCCTAGCGGAGGACCAACAATCGTCTTACCTATGCTGGAAAACTGTTTTCTGCTGAACATCATGATGGCATTTGAGATTGTCTTACATCTGCCTCTCCTTCCCTTTATCCCCCCTTACTCCCCTCCGTCTCTGAGGTAAACTTATGGTTTGCTATTAGGTGGTGTTTCTGGTTTAATGTAGTAGTAGTTGATCTAATCAATGTTGTTTGTTTTTATTTTTTTGCCGAGCCAAGGAGGGAAAGCATTGGGGCATTAGATGAACATATAGGTGCTTGATTTTTTAGTAATGTGACCAAATGTATTTCGACTTTCAGAGTCTAAGATAGTGGAAAATTTTAGTCTCTATTGAATCCCATGCCCATGCCCATTATACATTATGGTACTGGCATAGTGGACTTGATTTGTGAGGCCAATGGAAAGGGAAAAGCAACATGGTTAGAATTATTTACATTATTTTATCGATGCTGCTGACTTTGTTTTCAATAGAACTATTGATGGGCTTGCAATTTCTTCCCCTTTCTGCCCTTTATCATTATTTGATTGTTGCAATGGCTGGATTCTCTTTATTGTAGGTTTGGCACTATATCCGGTCCAAACAAATCTGAAGAACTGACTAAGTCGGAGGAGCTGAAGAGAAAGGCTAGGGCAGAGAGGTATGCTATTAGGTTTTCGTTAACCGGTGTCTCTTCACCTCAAAAAGTTTATCTCTTGTGCTCATTTTTTTTCGTTGTTTCTTAGGTTTGGTGTCCTTGCAGCACCTGCTGATGCTGATGAGGTGGCAAAAAAGAAAGCTCGGCTTGCCAGGTTCACATCGGGCAAGAAAGTTGATGCTGAGGAGGAAGAAAAGAGGAAAGCAAGGGCGATCAGGTTCTTATCCGTGCTAGTTTTCTCCCATGGTCATCCTTATCTTTGTTCTTCTTCAATTTGTGCCCCATAAGAGCATTTTAGTCCAAAAGCTAGGTCAATGGAAAGTTGTTTATTATACTTTCAATGTTATAATCTGACGGGTATTTGTCTTGCCAGGTTTTCAAATCCTCCATTGAGGTCCCTGTCACAGGTGAATGGCAAGGAAGCAATCGCTGGCAAGGCCGGCGAGGGGTCTTGAGGAGCACACTTCTATACATTTTCTTTCTTTTTATTTTTTCCTTTGCATAGTAAGTTCTGTGTTTTAATTTGCTGTAGCTGTTGTTACTTTTTCTGCTAGCGCCTCCTAAATCATTGGTTTGCACATTGATTAATCGATGTAATGATACTTATACTAGGTTTTTTTATTTTGCAGGTAGAATGGTCTAACTTAGTCTTATCTACCAGCAATCTATGAAGCCGTGCTTGTTGTTGATGCACGAATATTCAGATCCAAATTTATGCTTAGTTGAGTAGCTGCAACAGGACATTGAAAAGGATTTTAGAGCAGGAGAATCTTTGTCTGCATTGGTCTTAAATTCACCTTGTGGGGCCTCAGTGATGAAACCTCCCTCCACGTGTTAGCCAATCTTAATCTTATCGAAATTATCAGAAATTCCTATACAGCCTCAGTAATCAGCATTCTGTGTTGGGATGTGTTTTTGGTGTGGACATGATTTATTTTCTTTTGATTAAATTGAATGATTTTCATCATAGATATTTTGGGTAGAGTATTCCTTAGTGGGGTATCTCGTGGCATCTGTTGACGTGGTAGATTGATATGTTATTTGCTAATGAAGTAGATTGACAGACTAGAAGAAACCTGTGCTCAGAAATGCTGTCACTTTTTTAATATTAGTCTTGCGGTGAAGGGGTTGATGGCAATTGGCCTTTAGCTGTCAATGTGTGCTTCATTGCTTGTTGCCACATTTTTATTTCTCCTTGACTTGGCTGTTAAAGTATCTGGAAATGCTGTAGTTATTAAGATGCGACGTGTGTGAATTTTATTTTGAAATTTGTAATTTTGAAACAAACTCTCAGTCTAGTCCGGACTAAAATTCCCCGCATGAGGATAGAGCATGTTTTTGAGCGGGTTTTGAGTTCTGTATTCCATGTTAGTACGTTATGGGGGTGTTTTGCTGCTTCTTATCATGCAGTTCATGAAATGAATGGTCATGAATTTTACCAGTGGCAAATAATCTAGGCTGCATCACGAAAAGGTATAAAGCATTTCTTGTTTGTTGAGTCATCATCTGTCTCTCTTGATAGTGAGACATTTTGCAGATTGTGTTGGAATGAATTGAAGGTACATTTTCTTTTTTTGCAATACTCAAGTAGGGACATCTCAAATATGGAAAGTTCGGCTTCTATGATACAAAGAAATGAAATCTGTCAATCATGGCTGTGAAATTGGAATTTCTGATATACTTATCCGTTTCTTCGAGAAAAGCTAGCACGTGGAGGAGGTTTCTTGATTTCTGCGGGTCTTCACTTGGTGGATTGCAGTCAGTGAGGTAGGATTGTCCATTTGACTGGGGATAGTTTGGCATGTAATGATATTTTGAGTTATGAAACTTCTCTTTAGTAGTGAACTAAGACTATATTTATTGTAATTTTACTGTGATATTCGTTTTGTATTGGAGTAAATTGTTGGATATTGTTTTCATCGTCTCTTCCATATGGTTGCTATTCTAGCTGTCTCCTCTTATGACAGGCATTGTGCCCTGAGACATCATAGACCCCATTCTGTAGACGCCTGTAGACGACAGTCATCTGTATTGGCTGTTGAATTGAAACGACAGCTGATGACTGCCTTGTGTGTTGTTTATAGGGGTCTGAACTAGGAATTCTGTTTCGGGCAGTCCTTGTTGTCCAACTTCTAACAGTTGATTTGCTGATTTAGAATCCATTTGGAAAGCTCTGGAAACGAAAGTAGTTATCTTTAGCTGAATGAAATAAAAGAACAAATCGTGCTCGAAAGTATGTTTTGAAAGTTCCATCCCTTGTGACTGGTGAATTTTCTTTTTCCTCTGAAGTGATCGACTTCCAGCATCGACCGAAATACTGGGCAAGAGTCCTACTAGTCTCGAGGTAGCTTCTAGGTAATGACATTGCTTTAACATGGGGTTGAAGAGGCTAGTGAACAGAAAAGCTATATGCATTAGTTTATAGCCTCCTTGGCATTTCCCTTTATTTTTGTATGAAATCAACTTGAAGTTAACTTCTGCATCAAATCAAGTGATGGAGCTAATCTTCAAATTTCAATCTAGGAGCTTAATTTATCAAGTAATCAGGACTTACTGAGGAAAGCGGAGATGACCTTTATTAACATTTGCCAATAGATCCCTACGAACTTTCAATTAACAGATCTAGAGTCGTTTGTCAACAAATCGTCCGGGGAATTTCTTTCCAATTAAACTGATTTGCATAACAAGGTCTTAGCTCTGGGAATTGGTCCCGAGGGCTCCTCTTAATGATCCTCAAGGAATTCCGATGCAGCTTCTAAAAGAACCCGTCATTAAGTAAGTTGAATGGTGAGACTGGTTGGTGAGGGATAGACCCTGGCCGTTTGCCGATACCTAGGAGTCAGCAGCAGGAGCAGAGGCCATTCCTGCTCCTTTTATCGACACAGACTGTTGTAATGAGCTCTTAGTACTGGCTAACTCAGAATCAAGAAACAGAACGACGACGCTTATGTCGTCGTGGAAGTGCCTCCTCACTCCGCGCTCGATCCTTTTCATGTCCGAGTACCTCATTTCCCTGTTCTTCGCTGCTTCTTTCAGCGCCACTTCGATCAGCCTCCTTGCAATTCCCTGATTCAACCAATAAAACATGTAAACTGAGTCCCAACGTGCTATGGAATAAAGAATAGTCCTACAATGAGCAAGCAAAATTACAAACACATTTGTGCTTCGAATAGATGCCCTTGCGAAAACATACTTCTGGATTCAATGAAGTTCTAAGAATAGGATAGGAGTGCATGGATCGCACCTTGCGAGGGTAGTTCTTGACAATGTCAACAGCATCTTGATTGCTCAAATGCTCCCAAAGACCGTCAGATGCGAAAATGAGGAAGTGGTCTTCACGCTGGAGTTGGTGTATCGATACTGATGGCTCTGAACTCAAGATTGGCTTGAGAAATGGCTCAGGCAGTCTGAACTTGTGAGGCAAAGGCTCTCTATTGAACTCTGTCCTTTTCAGGTATGCATCTCCAATAGATCTTGAGACCTGAAGAGCAAAAGCAGATCACAACCATCCCATTTTATGTGGAAAAATTCTTCCCTAGAACTAGAATTCATTGGGCAGGGTTAAAAAACATCAGATGTACTACCAAATAGCAACTAGGGATACACGTAGTATGCATCTTTGGTCAAGTTAAGCGCACTTGTTCATTTGAAAGAACAGGTAAAGAATGAAGTAAATCAAAGAGTATTACCTGTATGAGTCCCTTAACACGCCAAACTTTATGTTTGAGCATCACGATCTGTTGATCGTGGGGATGTAGGGACCGGACTTCCTCTCTCACAGATTCGAAATTCACATTGTGCTCTTCTGATAATTGGATGGGTGTTATTCGTTTGGAGTTCTTCACTGCTCTCCCTAGTACCGCCCGGGAATCCCCAGCATTTCCGACAATTAGAGTCCCGTTGCTTATGACGCCAACCAGACAACACGATCCGGCGGATGCAATCTGTGGTTTGTTATGCCAATGTTTCTTTACCATAGAGAGAAAATCCTCTTCGGTTGCTGAGAAAGCCTTTTTAATGACATTTGCACTGACCTCTTTATGCTCGGACACCAATTCTGCATCAGAAATTAGCTTTTTCTATCAGTTGTAGCCGTGATAAGGACCAAAAAATTAGATATGCGTGACAAGAACTTGATTCAAGCACACGATTAAAATGCAATGATGAACACCGCCTACAAGCAAGCAACAAATTTAGCTCTGATTTCAAGCGATTACAAAAGAAGTGAACATTTCTAGTCCAAACCAGTGTGCATAAGTTCTAAACAACTATTCTATTTGTGGTGATATGTGTCTCGTCTTATGAAGTAGGACCGAAGTCTAATTGTCCAGTCGAGACTGTGCATGATTTTAGACCAGGAAATTCGTTAGTGAATCTACAAGGGTCAGAAAGTTCTCAAGCAAGGTGAGACATACTCTTGATGTTGCAGAACAGATTGTTGCGGACAAACCGTGAAGCCTCAGACCCACCATGGCCATCATAGATGCCAACAAACGCCCCAAAGGGCCCGGAATCAGTGAAACTCAGCTGTCCCGATTCGAGCTGGCTTTGGTCCTCCAGCAAATTGTTGGCCTGAATAACCGCCATGGAGAATTCTCCGTAAGCATGATTCCCTAAGCTTTTGCTCCACATCAACCCATCAGATCTCCCTCCAACTTCGTGGTGCTTGCTGCTTTCTTGTCCTTCGAAAGACGGTCTCCAACACAAGCTGACCATTTCCTTGGATAAAACTGTTCAATACAAGTTAATAATAGTGTATGTGATTCGTTATTCACAAGCAAGTTTCAATTCTGTTCTGATGCTTCAAGCCATGAAACACCGGGTGACTCCCGAACTTATATAGCCCATCAACCTGATACCTGCTTATACGAGCAGGATTTGGAGTAAGACCAAAATGGTATGGGCTAAACAAACTGAAGAATTATCTCCCTCAGACAAGAAGGCAATAGTTTTTATTTTGGTTCAGAGCAGAAGTATGTTGCTGGTGTTCTGTACCTTGAATCTGGGTTGGGTTTGTTTCAGCCTCTGTATTTTGCCATCTTTCAAGAAGACACTTAGCTGTCCAAGTACATAAGATCAAGAAGTTGGCAGAGTTTGCTGGTCCAGGGTCAGAGATCAAAACAAAATGGAGCACTTGGATATGGGGTTTTTCTATATCTTGGTCTGGTGCTCCTTGGCAGAAAATCTTTCAGATCACTGTCAGGCGAGAGATCTGATAAAGTTCTATAATCTGATATAGAAAAATTATATCTTAAGGATTATATTACAACATCTGACATTGTTGTTCTCTCTTGTTTTATGCATTTTAGTGTGTCCTTTTGATGTAAATGGTGGTGACCAAGGCGCTTGGAATACCTTTAACAGGAGGGACTGAGATTTTGAGTTTCATGTCTTTGAAAAGCAAATAAAACCCAAACATCATGGGCAATTCTTGGTTATTTGAAGTATGACTGTTTGAGTGCACTCTCTCTCTCTCTCTCTCTCTCTCTCTCTCTCTCTCTCTCTCTCTCTCTCTCTCTCTCTTTTAATGAGACAGAGATGTTGTCAATCCAAAGGAAATGGGAAGACTATCTTTTTGGCACACACAAGACTTGTACACAAAATTCTTCTTCTTGCCCTTTTTTTTTCCTAAACAGTTATTTTCCAATTGAACTTCCTGATTGCCAAATGACTCTTCTGTTTATCTCCATTTCAGATAATAGACCTGTTTTAGAAATTAACAACTTTCTTATTTATTGAGTCTCATAAGTGGTGGTCGAGACAACGTGGTAGCATCTCCCTCACACTTCATCTGAGATCAATGGTCTATAATTTGCCCGCCAATCACTACTTTATTTTCTCTACTTTCAGTTTGCAGTTTCTTCAATGCTCTCTCTGAGTCTGAGAGTGTTCTTTAGATGAAGGTAGGTGATAGGAAGTTATATTAGGTGTTGGAGAGGGTTCCTAAGAAATTGAATAATGCTCTCACAATGTGATCTGTAATTAATACAAATTGGTTGAATGGGATGACCATGTAATAAATTTTTAGCCTAATTCTATCAGCAACATTTATACAAATCTGTGAAGAACAGATACTCCAATGCTCCTTTTGAATTCAAAATATGTCTATAAACATTCTAGATAGGCCAGATTTCCCCTTTGTACGGGCAAACTTCTTGTTTCAATTTAGAGAAACTCTTGCTTCACGTTGGCTCTCTCTGGCATTGAACCGGAGATTCATTCACATCAGCCACAGCAAGAGACAACCGAAACAAGAAGTTCTAAATCAACGATAATATTCCGTTTTTCAGAAACACTTCAGCCATAAACTGCTCAGACTTCAGCACATTTCCCATTCCTGAAAGGCCGAATATGATTCTCCCATTGTCTAGACATTCTCTTTTGCTAATCAAATTTTAACAAATTAAGCTTCCATAAACACAAGATTGATTAGACTCTCCGAATAATTTTGCCTAACCGCTAGTGAACTTGTTTATCATAAACTCGTCTGACTGTGATCCTGTCATTTAGTTCTCGGACTGTCAAAACAAAAGTGCAGGTCCATCTAACAAGGCGGATTTTCCCGCTAAAGGGTGCAAAGTGTATAATTTATGAAGGTTTACTTATCAAAAGGTTTCTCAATGTGGACTCTTAACATCAGATCCTTCTAGAACTATTAAGCTCAGACTTGTCAATTAATTCATCAGATAATAAAAAAGCAATCATGAACTGATTTCTTGTTTTTGATGCTCTGAAAGTAGTGCTGTGTTTATCCTATCTTGCAAGGAAACATGGGATGGGCTGCATTTAACTCCTTCTAGACAGATAGATACAACAACACAGAGTCTTTGGGAATATGCCATTGATTCATCACATTATTTGTCATTGATGAAGAGACTAGTGAAGTCGCGTCTGTAAGAGGAGGTCTGCATCAAGACTTAGCTGATGCAGGTGGATAAGGACTGCTGTGAGAACTTTTATGCAGAAGCAGTTTACCAGACAAACTTGAAATGTGACGACTGTTCTTATAGACATCCTGAGAAGAGATTATTTCGGAATAGAAAGCTAGACCTATCTTGGTCATGGATGAAAATGCAAATGATGATTATGTTTGTATAATTTTTTGAGAGTTGCATGTACAATAAATCAAACTACATGCGATCAAGGTGATTCCTTCCACGAAGGTAAATTTTACCTTCACATATCATTTTAGTTTCCTTATAGGATATTCAACAAATTGCTTTCAAGAGGTTTGTCGCGATGCTAGAAAGATCCATACCTAGATTTTTTTGAGTATAGGTGAACATGAAAATTGAGTACCTAAAATGAAATTAAGAGCGTTGAGCACAGGATTCATGCACATCCATCATCATTTGAGAAAGTATTATATTCTACTCAATTTTTTTTTTTGGTTTAATATTCAAGTGGTGCCTAGACTGGCTTTCACACACCTCGACCCATGCACTTCTTCGACATTGGTCAAGTGCATTTCGGATTTTACTCAAATTTTAACCGAGACCATAAGGAGAGGAGCAATCTTCTTTGTCATCTAAACCAATATGTCATTGGTTGTTCTATTCGACTTAAACTTGCCAGCAACGATGAGGAGAAACTATCTTTCACTTTCAATACTAATATACTTTGAGACTATGTACCAAGAAAGAAAAAATTTAAAACACGAGATTAAGCAACAGCATGTTTGATCCATGCAACAGAGCTTCAAATGGTGAGATTGAGAGAACAAGAAGCCAGTTCATGGAAATCACTCGAACAAAATAAGCACTCTTAATCCGATTGCTATGCTTTATTCAGCTAAACAGAAAACGCACGATGCAGTGTTCGATCAAAATCAGGGACAATCATAGGTCCTAGGCTGAGAGCAAAAGTGCATGTGTCCAAGCCCTTGGGCCCTGGTCGTAGTACCAAAAAGAAGCTCCCAACCCCACTTCACATGCTCTCTGCCATCATTTGCTCCACTGTCAACTGACATTGGTTGTGGGTTACCATTTCGAGCCAGATGAAAACTTACCATGAATTGAGGCTCTAGATTTGGTAAGTTGAACATGGAAAGCCCTACTAAATGCATACTGTTTTCGTCTCCCCCTCTGTCTGTTTGGTATGACTATTGTCACGAATTCTTGCCGGGGTTACCGTGAAAAACAGAAAATGGGTTCGTGAAAGGTCCGGGCAATTGAGGGTTCAGTTCGAACCTCGTGCGGTGTTGCTAAGAAGTCGGAGGCCCTGGCCGGCGGGCACCCTGGCTACCGACCACAGGCTTGGAATGGCTAGGCTATTGGCCATGTGCCGAGCGCCCAGATCATTAGGTGCGGGAAACCGCGTGAAACTGATTTCAATTGCTATTTAGCCTATTTTTCTGCAATTTCATCAGAAGTGACACTTCCTGGCCATCAAAGCCAATATTTAGGCTTTCTCGAGTTGTGTTCTTAGTGAGAGACTGCGAGGAATGCACCGAGGGACATCGAAGTTTAATTGAGACCGGGAAACGTTTGAGTTTTCGTGAGAATCTAAGTGTGGTTTTAGTATTGGTTATCTTGCTTAATATATAATGAAATCTCTTACTGTTTCCTCCGTGGACGTAGTTTCAACCAACCAAACCGTGCCAAATTAGTATGTGATTTTTTGGTCCTTTGGTGTTTATTTATTATCCCTAACATGCCTCGGCAAAACGCCTTATAATGCTAGAAAAGAAAAAGCATACGATGATTGACCTTAAATATGACAGAACATCGTGCTTTCTGGTAAAATGTCGCATAATACTAAATAGTGTCATACGCGATTTTGGCCTAGATTACGAGCAAGCCGTCCTAGAATCATAATAAATAGAAGTCCCATTTTGTGAGGAAACGATGTCACGTCTTACGCCTTTATCAAATGTGACTTAAATTACGATTGCATGATGAAGAGTTATACCGCCCTATTACCAGAAAACTCATTTTACTTTGATGCGCTCGAAACTTTTCGTCAACTAACCCTACATGTCATTTCAATAGTTTTTCCAATCCTCCATAACTCTTATAAGCATTTTTTTAATGCTTGAACATGAAATCACGTGGTTATGTGATGTCATATCAGAAAAGTTTATGAAAGTAATAATCAGAAAATTGAAAATGCAATTTTTGAGAAGAAATGAGGGAAAAAAGAAGAAGAAGAAAGGCGTAAGACGTGACATCGTTCCAATTGATGGAGAGCGATTAATATATTCTAATTTGATCATAACCAATTGATTTAAACTTTTGAATGTACATGGATCTAACTATATATATTGACAACTTCGGATTTGGCTTTCCCCCGGCGATCTCCCCAGATTAAGGTATCGAATTTTTACTGTGCTCTCTCCACAATTCAGTAGTATTCAGTAGTGACAATCCACGCTTGCCAAGCAAACCCTTGGCAAAGAGGGGCGGCACCATTCTCAGTTGCCCTGTTTCCCCCTCCAACATAATCATAAGTTCAAACTCTTTATAACTTTTCACCAAAAAAAATTTTTAAACTTATTTTTTTGTGAATTATTTCAAGATAAACGGTTCCCATTACACAAGGAAATATCAACGGGCGAAGATTCGTGTGGTTGGTGATCGATTGAAGCAGTTTGTGTTTTTTATCTTCCTTTACTCAATCCGCAGAGGCGATTTGTGGTTAGACGAGCCCCAAAGAAAACAGAGACTCACTGAGAACATCAGGAAAAACCACAGCATGGATCATCACCACTCCTTGCCTACATGTCCCCGTTCTCCCACACGCATCGTCTAAAGAGCAGTGAAAATCACTTCACTGGCATTTCCTCCCACCTCAAGAAAGCACCAAAAGGAAAGGAAAAACAGAGGCTGTCGCTGTCGCTGTCAGTGAGGGTCTTTCACCATCCAAACAATCATGAAATCCTTAGCAGAGCTGGGCAGCTTGAGGAGGTGGGCCGACTCCAATCATGCAGTTCCGCTTCTCCATTGATCTCTGGATGCTTTCTCTGGCATGCCTCAGCGCATCGAGCACTTCGCTGACGCTCGGACTCATTACCATCATCTTCGCGTTCAGGGCTTTGCTCTCCGGTTCTGCTTCGGGCAAAGTGACTGGAACTAGTGCTAATGAATCATTCACCTGATCATCCTCATCATCATCAAAACTGTTCTCGTTCTCTGTCACCGAATTCCTCGCGCTTCTACAACTGAAGAAGGATGATGTGGCAGAAAAAAGGAGTCCAATTTGATCGAGATAAGCAAAACCCAGATTGAAAAAAGAATAAATGAACGCGCTAAACTGAAAAGAATAAACAAAAGAGCTGGCCGCTTGAATCGAATCGAATGGTTCTACCTATGGCCATCAGTCTTGAATTCGTTGCATGCGGGGCCGGATTTCTCAGAGGATAAATCTCCGTCATTGGAATCACGCTTATCTCCGGCAAGAGTTTTTTCAGGAGCATTAAGCTCCAGATGGTGGGGTGATGCGTCTTTGTTCTCAAAACGAGACTCAGATTCCACGTCTGCTTCTTCGGTAATTTTGGCTTCGGAGGCGATTGTGACTGTGGAAGACGAATCGGAGGAGACGATGCTGGTTTCGCAGACGCTGGATTGCTCCGGTTCTTGCAATGCGGGCGAGATTAGCAGGGTCTCGAGCTTCTTCTTTAGGAATTTGAGCTTCTTCTCAGCTTTCGCCCTCAATTTGGTCTCTTCTCTCAGCTGGTCCTCTAGTTCCACCAACTGCAACAGTCGAAGGAAAGCTTGAAAATTAAGGGGACAGAGAACAAACCCAACAAATCTTGAGCAGTATACTTTTAAACTCGGTAAAAAAAAACAGGAACAAGAAAGGGTAAAACAAAAGATAAAGAAAGAATGTGGAAGAGACCCTGTTGGCCATGAGCTGAGCTTGTTCTCCAGCAAATCTGGAAGCCTGTCTCTCTGCAAGGAGTCTTCCTCTCAGGCACTCCACTGTACTCAAACCCTCCTCCTTTTCTCTAATTTCTTCGACCCTGAAGAGCAGCAATTCATCACCCCAATTGAATGTGTCTGTGTGTGTATGGAGAGAGAGAGAGAGAGATGGGAACCAACCTCAATGAGCTTTCTTCTTTGTTGAAGGGTATCATCTTCTCCAAGAAATCCGAAAAGCCGGGTCGGAGAAACTCAGGAGGAGGAGCAGGAGCAGCACCTTCTCTTCTCTTCAAGGAGGGCAATGACGCCAAAACAGAGTCACTTCAGTGGACGACCTGGGCGTCTGCAGACGGCGTGTCCATGTGTAATCCGCGTGAGCTCACCATCAAACGACAACTTCGGAGCGGCTTGGGCCTTGTCTTCGACCTCTGATCTCACGTTCGCCACCATGCAAGAGATCATCTTATGAAGCTAGCCAGCAGCACGTTGGCGAATGCGATCATTGGCTTGTCATTGATTAGGAAGAGCTGTTCTGTGCTATATAACGTGTTCCGTGATAGTCCCGTCGTCCCGTGTACCTTGTTTCGCTTTGCAGGACAAGCAATCCCACAAAGAATTCCGGAAATGCTAAATAATCCAGACTGGTATAAAATAACGATTTTCTAAATGAGTCGGTGGACCGTCATTGGATACTGAATCTAGCTCGCTCGTTTGAATATCCATGTACAGCTTGCCACGCCATTCAATAGATTAAATTTGTGAATGAGTTTTTGATAAATTTATCGTTTTTCGAAGATTTATTCCATATTTGACTTGATACGGTTGATAAAGAGATCTGTCGTAGTAAAAGGAAAATAATGAGATTCGCATTACAAAACTGAGATTGACTCGGGTGAATTAAATAACTTCAGGGAAAAGTTTACTACCCTCAATAAGCTCTGTTTGTTTCGAAAAAAAAATCAAAGATTTGAAAAATATCTTCTTAAAAATAACCTCTTGTATCATCTTGCAATAATTAATCGATGAAAAAATATTTTTGTTTCCAACAATAAGTTATATCCGAACTTTTCGTAAATGATAAATATATCTTTTGTCTATTATTTTTTAAAGCGACGCAAACGATCATTTTTAAAAAATATATATTTTTTATATCATTTATTTTTCACAAAATAAATAAGACCGTACTACGTCGATTTGGAACAATTTTATCTTTTTCTTAAGTCATTGTCATTTGACAAGTATTGCTCCATCATTCTGCAAAGAGACAGCCCTGGTTTCTGCACGGATTCAAATTTTGAAAATACAGGGACAGATTTTCCATTTTTTTATTTTTTAAAATAAATAAGTTTGAATTTTGGCTGCTGCTGTCACAGCGTCACGTGATGCAGCTCACCTTGCTGAGAAAATATTGGGTACCTCTAGGGATTCCACCGTGGAGAAATACCAACCCTGAAATGGCGACACGTGTCCGCGGGGACCCACATGTCAGGAAGGCTTCACTTCACGGTGGATGAGCTGAGCTGAGAGCAGAGGAGCTGAGCTGAGCTGAGAGCAGAGCAGCTGAGAGAAATTTTTAAAAAACCAGCCCTTTCTCTCCACTCTCTCTCTCTTTCGCGCTCTCCATCGAATTCCAGACCTGGAATTCGCTCTGCGCTCCGTCAGGCCGCGCCGACGTCGACGCCGACGCCGACGTCGACGCCGACGAGCGAGGTCCGCCGCTACCGGCGAGCGACGTCGGCCGCCTCCCACGAGATCCACCGTTGCCCACGAGCGACCCATCGCCTTCCCTCGATCGGCACAGCGAAGCTCTGTCCCAGAGGATGAGGAACGACGTCTGCTTCGCCTGCAAGAGACAGGGCCACTGGATGAAGTACTGCCTCGGCAAGTCCCCCGCCGGATCCCAGCCGTCCTCCTCCTCCTCCGCGGCGGCCGCCGCGGGCCCTCCTTGTCTTGATCGGAAAAACGGAGCTCCGTCTCAGGGGACGAGGAGTGACGCCTTCTTCGCCTGTAAGAAGCAGGGCCACTGGATGAAAGACTGCCCCGACAAGTCCCCCGCAAAGTCGCGGCCGTCCGCCGCCGACGTGCCGGTGCTCGAGTGCCCGTGCGGTGCCGGCGCATGCGACGTCCGCACCTTCCATTCCCGGCAGAACCCGGATAGGAAGTTTTACAAGTGCCCCGGTAGAGCCCCTGTTAGTCCAATCTCACCTTTCAAGTCAAAATTTCTACTCTTTTATTTGTCCTGCATTTCTTCAAAAGTCCGTTCTTTTTTATTTCAATGTTTGTTCGAGTTTCTGCATCTTTCTTTCTCTCTAGTGTTTTTTTTTGTGAAAAGGTAACTCCTTTTCTGTTTGGGTATTTCTGTTTTCGTGCATCTCGTTCTGATTTCCTCTCATTTTGTTTTTTTTTTTGGGTGGTGAGTTTGTTTGTAGAATGGTGTTGATGGGTGTGATTTCTTTGCGTGGTGCGACAAGTACAGTGCTGCGATGTGTCCCTGTGGTGCTGGGAGATGCAGGATCAACTTTTTTGAGGATCCTCCACATAAGGGCAGAGAATATTATCTTGAAGGCCCAATTTCACTAAAGCATTCTGTCTTGGTTAATACTTTTTCAGGGCACATTGGTTGTAGCATCACTGTCCATAGAGAATTAGATAGCACCACACTCCATAGAGCATTAGAGGCCTTTTTCCATTCTAAGAAATTTATCTCCTGTAGTTGGGGTTCAAAGAAATTATAGGATAACTGCTCTTCGATTTATGGAACAAAATGAATAAGCTAGGAGCAATAAGTAGGCAGTGCTGCAGCTTATCAGCTTAATGCATCGTCATAGCCATCATAGAATCGTCCATTTTCAGGTGCAGATTTTAGGACATTTATGCTACTTTGAGGGAGCAATTTAACGGTGACTCTGGCTCATTAGGAGCTATATGTATATGTACAGTTGTGGGTCAATCTGCTTTCTTTTTCCACTGATGAATGGTGGAGTAAATCAAACTTCTTAGAACCTTTTTGAGATGTTTCTCTTTGAACTTCCCTGCAATTTTTGAAGGTGTGGAAGAGCCACTTGTTCGGATATCTAGTTGGTTGCTTTTCTTTCACAAGAATTGTGACTTTATCTGTGCTTCAGAAAACCTACGTGTAAATATGGCTTGTTATTGTGTTTTCTCATCATTAGGATAGATGAAATTACGATCTGATATATTCGAGTAACTGCTATTAAAGTAGAGGTGGAGATAAAATGTGACTACATCATTGCACCAGCTAAGTTGGCTGCTTTTTCTACAGGTGATCCACCAGAAGTCAAGAATTTCCTATGATGACATCACAAATGACCTTTGCCCTGTAACTTTCTCAACTTCTTCATCCTTTCTCTTCTGCTTGATTGTACTGCATTTTGGGACTTTGACATCAGGAGATATGAATAGCAAGACGATATTCTGGATAATTTTGTGAACAGATGACTAGCGCTAGCAATATCCAATGTTTTTTTCTTTTTCTTTCTTAGAAATCTTAAAGATGATTGTTTGTAGTACAATGAGAATCATGGATTAACAAATGTAGAGTAGACATGTCACTGAATAAGTTAAAAGCTGGTGGACGATGTACACTGTGTGTTAACTTGTAGAAAAGTCTTGATCACTATATTTTGTCCTTATTAAAGCTTTTTGTCTTTAGGTCCTGAGTGTTCAGTAGCTACATCGGATCTGTACAGTATACTGGGATGACAACTACAACACTCGAAGTCTCTCCTGATGTATGTTTCCAACCTACAATTAGGTGATCTAAGAAGATTCTCTTGCTGTTATACTGACAACCACAACCTCACTTTTTCTTCTTTAGGTAATTTCTAGCATGAGGATCCTCATGATAGAGGATTCTAGCAATGAAGCAAGCAACTCTTTTCTGTTGGACGACACTTCCAAGTAAATGTCTAACACCATAGATTGAAGATGGTGTTGTTCTCCTTTACACCATCATATTCTGATTGTACTTAATGCCTCTTGTGTGAAGCATACCTTTCTCGGTCGATGACATCTCCAGTTCCCTCCAAGTGAAGGATCTTTCTGACGTAAAACCCGCTGCAGATCTACTTGAGAATCCAGCCTTCCAATTTTTACGGGAGTAAGTCTGTTTTCTTTGTTGTCCCAGTATTCCCGAAGAATTGCCCGAAATTTCTCATCTTTTGGTTTGTCGCTATGTAAATCATCTCCAGTTTTGTCCTTGTATGCTAGGTTTTTCTCCAGTTCGTCCATTTCCTGGTTCAGTCGTCGCTCTTCAAATTAGAGCTGTAAATTTATTTAGGCATTATCATTTAGGCTATGGGGTAGGGATGGGTTACACCTTAGAATCCTTCTTTTCTTTTTTCCTTCTCAACTACTCTCTCTCGATCTCTCTCCCCATGTGTCACTGGAGGATTAGAATTCTTTGCAGAATGGTAGTGGCTTTACGTGTCCAAGATAGTTTGGTGGGAAGAGCTGGTACAGAGAAGATTTAGAGCCTTCCCAAGTACCCACTTGTACAAAACTATGTAAAATGTAAAGGTAACATTAGGAGCAACCATCTTTGAGTTTAGAGAGAGTTTGTGGTACGTTATCTGCAAATGCGCTCTTTCTCGCATTACCTAATATCCAGTCGTGATCATATGAATACGACCATGAACTTTGCGACGTACTTGTTCATTTTACGCTCGATCTTAGATTACCATGCATCACTTTCTTTGCTAAAATAACGGTTCGCCTTGCAACTAATCCAACGCACGTCTTCAGTTGATAAAAGAAAACAGATCCTGCAACATCTGAATCAGTAATAGCACAATGGCAGAGTGTAATGCTTCAAAGAGAGATGGAGAAAGATGAGTTATAAATTAAGACGCTGTTCCAGTTTAACAGTAAAACAGAGTCTGATGTTCACATATCATGATTACAGAACAGACAATCATATTAGCTTTACTCACACCAGTTAAAACTATATTGTACATACATATATCGGGGACGAAAGACAGGACTCAATAGGCAGGACTCAATAGGCACTGGCACACAGTTAAACTCGGAACATGCGCATCGTAGTAGTTTAAGGTTGGTTTGTTACCACGCATCTCGTTCTGATTTCCTCTCATTTTGGTTTTTTTTTTGGGTGGTGAGTTTGTTTGTAGAACGGTGTTGATGGGTGTGATTTCTTTGCGTGGTGCAACAAGTACAGCGCTGCGATGTGTCCCTGTGGTGCGGGGAGATGCAGGATCAACTTTTTTGAGGATCCTCCACATAAGGGCAGAGAATATTTTTCTTGCCATATTAGAAAGGTTTGATTTCTTTCCCTTTTTGACACGCTTAATTTTCTTTGAGTGCCGATATGGTTTGCCCTGAACATGGTTGTTATGTTTGTTGTTGGCTGTGAAGTTACTGAAGTGGGGGTGTGGAGTTAGAGGATCATTCGTTTCTGTCAGAAGCCTTTGATTGGTTTGGCTTGAGATTGGAGGTGCAGTCCGTTGCATGTTCTTTTTTCACTCTTCTGGGCGTAAATGAGGGAGAACTTAAAGGTTGTTTCGAGGAAAATCTATCATTTGGAAAGTATTTCTCTAAATATGATCTATGTCGCTTAAAAAAAATTAGACAATGAAATTTTTTTTCAGCATCAACAATGATCTATACCTAAATATTTGCATTGATAATATTTGTTAATTCATTCCGCAAGTAATACAATTAATCGCTTTTAGAAAATTGTTTTCCTAATCGTTAATATTTCGCGAAATAGCGCACCCTTGGTTATAATCTCCTAGTTGGTTATAAACTCTCTGTTTTGGAGTTCCTTTAACAGGACTTGTCACGGTTACATTATTAGTGAGAAGAATGAAATTTTGCGGTTAGGAAGGGGGAGAAAGGATCCTTGTTCCAACGTTTGGGCGTAATTAGTGTTCATTGTTGCGAGTTTTCCTGCCGATAGTTGTGGTAGATCCTCCAGAATTGTGGGATTGTCTCACTCAGTCTAAAGTGAATATGAGGTCTATTAGTACAGGTTGGGTTCATATTTGTCCTGAAATGGAAAGAGTATATAGGTAATCCATATGTCTCCTCATGCCCTTGCATCAATACCGAATTGTAAATCACTCACTCCCCAGTTCTCCCCAACCTTCATCAATATCCCTCCCCTCCCCCCCTGCCGGTCCTAACCATCTTCTTGCTATGAAGTCCTTTGCTTCTATGAGCTATTTTGCATTTATCACCTGCTGAAAGCAAACTATTTGAGCTTATTGCACCAGTACCATATTGTGATTTTGAACATGTGAGCAGTAAGTTTTTGATATGCTTGCCTTGGTTTCCACTTAGCAGTTGTTGACAGTCCTGCTAGCTGTGTGGCTTTGAAACTATCAGAGCTCTCGCAATAGTAGTTTTTAGGAACGGTAGTTTTTAAATTCTCTCTTTCACACCAATAAGTGGCTAAATGAATAAGTGGTGAAGTATGCGGAATCATTGTACTTTCATGAGCAGTTATTTTCGGATTGTACCCATTTCTCATTAATCAGTTGCCCAGCACCAACAATAGTTGCTAACCAAAAGTTGGGGATTGCAGCTGGGGCTCATTGCTTGAGCTGATAGCTTTTGTAGCTGAAGTTTTTTCTGCATTTAGTTTGAGGCAGTAATTATGTATATGAAGGCCAATCCAAAGCTGCAGTTTTGGTGGTTTTTTGGTCCATTGTGACTTTTTCGTAGATTGTGCTTGAAACATCGAAGCTTTGTCGTCCCTAACGCTGTCATCGAATTTCTAAGACAATTTGGGCAGAATTGCGACATAACAAGAATTCATTGTTGCGTCTTATTTGTAATGTTTAACTTCCAACAAACAAATCCTCTAGTAGGCCTTGCAAAATGCAGTTAAGGAGAGTGGGAATGGGAAATCCTGTCATGTAAATTTTTCCTTACTCTTACCCGTTAAGATTAATGAATTTTTAGAATTGTAGCAAATCTTCCTAGTCTTTGTAGGTTGCGTAGAAATTGTCCCCTTTTCATATTATGCCAAGTTTGCAAGGTGCCAATCTCGTTTCTTCCCTTGTGCTCATTGGTTCTAATCATCTAGTACTCACAAGATTACACTTTTGGCTGTAGTTATTTTAACTTGTGTTGGCTTGAACACAGGGACATGGAGCTTGTGAATTCTTCCAATGGGCAGATTCTCCTACAGAAAATGTGGCCTCCATAGATGTTGCGACTTCTGTTATTGCACCACCAGAAGTCATGGAAATTGAGTCAGCAATGGCGGATGCTGGTGAAGATTACAAGGTGGATCCATTATCGATGATGGATAGTGGTGAGATTGAAGAAGTACTTTGCAGATTCTCTGCACCAGAACGTCATTTGAGGGTTTTGGACAGTGAAAGTTTAATTCCGAAGGCCGATTTGGATACTCAAGAATTAGCTATGGAGGACGTGGATTTGGGCGAGTCTACTACATATCAAATGCAGCTTTTTTCCCGTCTAACATCTCCATCGCCAGTTCGTCTCAGACAGCAAGAATACTTCAGGCAGATATCAGCTGCTGGTGACATGCTTTCTGGAAGTAGAGGTATCCTATGAGTCATCTTCGAGGGGTTTTCCCCCATCGTCGGCACTTCTTTTTTGTCATTCACGAGCAGTTGATCATTTGTTATTGTAATATTGTTGGAAGTCTTTAGAACCATTTGCATTTTTGGTGGCAGATACTCTTGATATGTTATTCGGCCGTGTAGTTATAAGGTGGTGCATGCGTCTTGCTTTCCCTCCTTGTCCAAGCTTCACTAATCCATCACCAACGCCTTCCCTCTGCGGTAATTGCACCGTGTCTAGTGTCCACCCCCTCCTTATCTAACTTCTATTTATGGTTGGCCAATCTTGGATTGTAATATAGATCGTGTTTCTTATGGACTAGGAATTTTTCCTTCTCTCACTGTTGATCATATGGACATCAGCGGTGTTGGGCAAAGTCATCTGGAATCTGGGATGGACTATCGAAACCTCCAGTTTTCCACCGGCAACAGCTTCTTGGCAGAGCATGTGTCTGAAACAAGAAGTGAAGTTTCTAGATTCCAAAGTCATCTTGAATTGGCGTCAAACCATTAGAGCAGAGGGAAAGTATCGGTGTTAAATCAGATGGCAAAGCTTGTCCAGAAAGATATCATTGATCTTCTTAAGAAGAATTTGCTCGATCATGCTTATCTTGAAAAGGAGGCTAGAGATCGCCTTGACCGTTTGGATTTTCTCCCTGTTGACAGTAGCCAATTCAAGGAGCAAGTGAAGGAGTTTCTACTTTGTGCTTCCCGGCTTGCTGAAGTCAAACATCCCACCAATGAAACTGCAATGCCCAAGTCTTGGAGCACTGCAGTCGTGCAAAGAAGAGGTTTCATGATGTATCCGAGAAATATTCAGTGACATCGGATGCATATGCTGTTGGCGATGGACGAATTAAACATCTCCGGGAAGATTACAATTGTGCAAAGGAGACACTGCTCAGGATCGAGTAGAGTTGCATGAGTGCGAGGTGGAGCATGCGGATCTCCAAGGATGGCTTGCCGAGATAACTCGAGAGATGGAGGAGGCCAAGAGCGGCATGGAGGAAGCTTCTCGGGAAGCTTTCCTGTCGGTGTAATGTAGGGAAATTGAGAGGTGCACTGCAAGGGCTGCCTTGGAGAAGGCAAGGCTCCAACTACGCAGTAATCTTCGGAAAAGAGCTTGCGTGGTAACAAACCAACCTTAAACCACTATGATGCGCATGTTCCGAGTTTATTGTGGTGAAGGAGATTTGTGAGGGAAGCATAAACTCCTCGAGGGTCTCTCTCTCTCTGGCCATGTGCATAATCCTACGTTATCTTCTGAAAGAAAATGGGCTAATAAATGGTGGAGAAGAGATTAACATAGGCCAAGTACTCAACATGTCTCCCACACCCAACGGAAGATTGCCGTCTTTGGTCAACCTTAAACCCATAAACCTATGTCTGCAAATTGTACTTATGCAAGATGAATTGTCTCCTTCTGCATAGAAAGCATTCCAAATTGCCAGGGTCGCGATCTTGTGTTCCATCCACTGGGCCTTGGGGCGGATGCCCGCTCATGCCCTCATCATTTTCCTCCTCTCAACAGGTAGTTCTTCTCGTGTTTTATTTTTCTCCTGTTTTGTCACTTGCTAAGTCTAATTGCACATCCCATCACAAAAAAAAGACTGGGCAGATTGGCTCCTCTTCGACTAATAGAATTCCACTTCTAAGGTACTACTTATTAAAAATTTGATCTTGCGTTTACAAGAGCTATATGTATGTATGGATGTATGTCTGTATGTGTATATCTGCGCATATGAAACATGGAAAACAGAGTGCAAACAAAAAGGAAAGGAAAAAAAGAGACATGACTTCTCTTCTTCGGATATCTGAAGTTGGGAAGGGAGAAGGATCATACTAAGTTGAACTGCATTGATTTGTCCATACTTTACCAAGATTATTGTTTTTTTCTATGTGATCAATTCAACAAAATTACATGACAAACCTTTACACATTTTGTCCGGCTTAGTTTCCTGTCATATTCAACATTGAAGTATGGCGAAGTGAACACTTGGATAAAATGTCCAAGTGGTATGAAAGGGTATGTTCTCAAACTCACTGATTAACTCAACTTCTGTCGGAGCAGCTTCACATTAGCAAATAACCAAACGATCAACTACAAAACTTATTTCATAGGGGATTCTCCATCATAAAAGTTATTCCAAATACGATCTTAGAGCATAGAGAACCATGAATAGTACAAGGTGCAAAGTACATAAAAGACTCGAAAATCAGTTCACTCTGATGAATGTCAGGGAATAAATCTACTTTTTCTATACATCAGCAGCTTTCCTCATTTTGAAATGAGCAAGAAGTTAATGTTGAAATGAGTTAGATGTTAATGTGAAGCAGCTGCTTCGGAACTTACACTGCAAATCATGAACGCTATCAAAAGTTTCATTTACATCACCAGGGCTATACACCTGTGGACAGATCTTATGTCCATTGAGGCAAGAACACTACTCTTCAAGTTTTTCTTGCATTACATCAGAAGAGAGTCCCTTGGGCAAGATTAATGCACAACAAGTTCTCTTTCTTTAACACCCAGCAATTGCCAAGACCTTGACATCCAATCACATTTTTTGCTTCAGTTGTCCAAACTATTCCTCTGGAAAAAGAAGCCTTTCCAAGCACCTATTTGGCAAAATATGAACATTTCCAGATCTCTTGCACAAGAGATTGTTTCATCTGTTCTCAGCACTGAATGCACTTCGTATATAGGAGATGCATGCCCAAAATAACTGAAATTGTGGGTTTTTTTCCCAGCCAGAGGCAACCAATTGTTCGACGCTTGAGACATATACACAGATGAATGCTTCTTGACTTCAGAAGATAACTGGTCCTGATAGGATGGTGACTTAAGTCTCCTCCAACAGTCGACTCTTCTTATGGAAAATAAGATAAAACATGTGTAAATATTGATGCTCAAACAAAAAATCACCTCAACCTGGTGCTTCTTTGATTTGATCACTCACATTTGGAGTTGTCCAACAAATTCATGAGAAAAAGATGGCCCAAACATGCATAAATTCTTCGCCTTGCATACTCTATATCCTGATCTTATTGTCATATTAAAGATGTTCATTAACCTTAATAGCAAGAGTCGGACATAGACAATGGAAGATCTCTCTCCAGCAGTCTGCAGTTAATAGAAAGAGTCCCGAGTAGCATGAGTCAGACAATGGAACTCATCCTCCAATAAGAGAACATGTCTAAATGATCCACTTTTCCCACGGAGATGTATCAGGAAAATGAGACCGGCTTTATATTTTCTCCTCAATCTTATGGATGACCTTCCTAACAATTTTTCTTTTGCAGCCTCTCGGCCTTTTCTGTCCTCCTAAGCTCAACCTTTTTCATCTTGTTTAGTTTCTCTTTTGCCCCTTCTATATCAGCTCGAATAGCTTTGTCCCTCCTGTCATCTGACAACAAATCCAACCTAGAAAATTTCTTGGGCCTAATCACTCCAAGCCTCTCAGTTATGTCCTTAAATGCAGGAACGATGCCATGCCTTATGAAACATCCGTCAATAAGTTGCATAGAATTGAACTCAGGAAGAGAAGGGGCATCTCTCAACTCCAGGTCCAAGCACAATGGGGATTCCTTCAACCACGTCCTCAGAGAGTGGGCCGTGGCTACAAGAAGCCCGGTCCTGGTTTTACATGGCAGGGATGGAGATCCCATCTCCCACAGAAAAGCCTTCAGAGTGCTGTTAAGAGAAACCAGGTTGTACTCTGCTGTGCCTGTTATCAAAACTATAGATTTTGGAGATTCAGGGTATCCCTGCAGAGATGCATCCTGCGATAAAAAGCTCACAAAATATATATGAATAGGCAAAGGAAACTTCATAAACACCATAGCAAAAATTGGCAATTGAAACTAGTCTATAACACTATCCCACATATTATTAGACAGCAACTTCACTGCAACAACAGATATAGCGAGTCTTCCACAGCCTTTAGAGGGCTCAAAGATAACAGAAACTCTCAAGCTACAAAAGAGAGAGTTTAGTTCTTCTATGACTTTTGTTTTATGTGTATTTACAAATAGTTTTCTGTAGAGTGCAGTCTCGTGTCAGATCAGTTTCTGATACTTAAAACATGAAAACAAGAAATGTCAACAACAATGCACGTACAGATAGGTATGCAAAACTCTATGTGACAAGTTTCGAGTACAAATAGAGTAGAAACATCTCTTTCTATCAACTCCATGCATTTTGAGGTCTGTCATTTACAAGTAAAAGTCTTTTCACATACTACCACATCAACTTTTGACCAAGTCAAGCAATGCCATAATGCAGTAAGAACTATATTTTTCTAATCATCCAATGCCTTTGCATATTATTTATGTAGCATGTCTTTTCTAAGCATGCATGCTCTTGCTATTCTTCTTGCCCCAATTTATGCAGTATGACCTTTTCTTAAGCTCGTCTAGACTTTAATAGTCAACATAATGAAAAGCATGGGCTTTGGCTACTAAATCATTTGTCTGACTATCTTCGTAGATACTTGGGTTGGAGGAAAAGAATGCCGGGCTTAAAATAATACATGTTGCTGGAACTAAAGGGAAGGTTATGTTAAGTTCTTCTGTTCTACTGTCTCTATTGAGCTCATTGGCTACCTCGCCGATGTTAATTCAACCTGTAAAGATCCTCTTATCTCCAATTACAGGTGTTTTATATGGAAGTTATTGTCGATATCTTCAATAGAAATCAACTGTTGCCTCTGCATTTATATCTTAGTAAGTGAAAAGTAGAAATTACAAATCTAAATATCCTAGATGGTGTAGCTGCAGATGAATGGCTCTTTGTCTAATGCTGAGTGATAGGTCTCTATGGTCTACTTTTCATAGTATTGTAATATAATGTAAAAGTTTCTTCAAAATAACAGCGACGGCAAATTTCTAATTCTTGACAGTGTTTCCTTGACGGTAATTCTACTTAAGTGCAAATTTCTCATTCTTGACGGTAAGGGGCCTCATAACTAGGAAATGAATTTAAATGCAAGTTCAACATCTATTGTTTCTGTTTGAATGAACTTTGTTTAGGTTGGATGTGTTTGAGGATAAGTTCCTGCTATATTTTTGGGATTGCTGGAGTCAATTGAAGATAATATATTGTCTCTTTCTGAAATTGTGAAGTAATACCAACTTTGGCTCTTGAGTGGCACAAGTAATGATCACGGTGTGTGGTTATAACAGATGAAACTGTGAGACCGTGTACCTTTCTTGTACAAGGGGAACTTTTCTTTTCCTACTATTTCTAAACAAATGCTCACCCTCCCCTAAAAGAATTTAATCACAGCAACTACACTTTACCCTGTATCATTATTTCCTGCTCAATCTTTCATTTCATCCTCAAGTTGAAGAAGTATCTTCTGATGAAAATTGAAAACATCCATGTTTTGGTTGTGATGTGGGGGCGGCTGCGAGGCCCTGAAGCAACTTGATTACTTTGGAAGTGCCATCGAGATAGTACTTGGCCATGCTTGGCTTCTGCCCGATGGTACATGTGAAAACTTCCGCTGTAGATGGTAAGGAGGGCTTTGAAACTGAGCGCGCTATAGTCTCAAACATATCCTCGTCTGAGAGGTCATCTCCGATGCACAGCAAGAAGTCAGGTGACTTCCCTCTGCTCCGCATGGTTGATATCAGATTTTCAACCACTGTGCCTTTGTTTACGCCCTGCAATTGACCAAGTAATTAAGCAAGTCTTTCTACTAGAAGCCATCATCTGAACTACAGATTAACCATGCATAGTTGGACTGATGTTGTTAAGAGTGAACGATTCTAGGTTCCATACATGTCCCACTTGAAACTTGGAACCTACCCGTTAGAACATGTTCCTCATTTTTGGAAATCTGAAACCTACTCTGCATACCTTGAAACTTGGAACCTACCCTATCATAGGCTCTAGGGTTAGTTCTAAGGTCTACTCAGGTTCTAACTGTATTATTAATTAAACGATTGTAGTGCATTATCATCTTTAATGATCATCTCTTGCTGCTACAATCCACTGAGTATAACTTATATTTAGACACATGAATAATATAAAACATTAATAAAGTAAAAGACTCGGTCATAAATTGGAAGCTCAGACTAGTGGTTTTAGATTATACACTTATCATCGGATGCCATGAAATATTTCAGGATCGCGCGAAGACATAGACAAAAAAAAACACAAAATTTGTTTTAAGTTTATACCTATATAGAACCTGGAACTTACTCGTCGAAATAGGTTTTCCAATTTTTGGAACCTAGAACCTATCTTGCATATCTTGAAACCTGAAATTGGATAGGTTCTCACCGGTTCGGTTCTCTAGTTCTGACTTTTACCCTTGAACCATGCTCACCCCTAGATGTTGCTACACCAAGAAGTTCTACTATACACAATAGATGTTGCTATTCCAGATAAAGAACCAGTTTTCTTTTGGTTGGATATCAACCTCCTTTCTGCCAAAAAAGACGCAGGAAAGTTCCAATTCTCTTTGAACAACAGAAGCTAGCCCAGATCATACCTGTGGTTTCACTTCAACAATGTGCTGACCTCTTTTGACGACCACCGGCTTGTTTGTGAGCACACTCTCCAGGTGATCAAGAAGCTCCTTCGCCTGGAATGACCCGAAGTGGGGATCGGCGTTTTGATGGTGCCAAACCAATGCGCTCTCCTTAGCCTCTATGAAAGAGCCATCCGTTGCCTCCACGTAGTGCTCCATTACTGGTTCAGCTATCTTTTTCCATTCGAAATGCATTGTCAATCCGCATGTTTCCCAACTGGAATCTCCAGTCCACCTACAAAGGAGCCGCAACAATATAAACACTGGCCAACAAAATCAATCACCTTCAATCTTAACCAATAGTTAAGCATATACTAAAAGCATTACCTTCTAAAATAACCATGCTCTGCTGCAATACCCAACTTTTCACAGGGCGAAAGCCACTCTCCTAGAGAATCCTTACCTCTTCCACTCACAATGAAAACAACGTTTTCCGGATCTCTGCATAGGGAAGTCAACATCGAAATCACCTCACTGCTAGGCCTTTTGTCTACGGAAGCTTTTGGCAACAGTGTCCCATCATAGTCCAATAAAATTAACCGGTTGTTTGTGTTACGATAAGCAGGGGCGATGTGATCCACCGAGAGCTTCCTGAAGTTGGGGCCTAAAGCGACGACCCTAAAGCCCAAACCAAACCCCATACCCCAACACGTTTTCTGATAAAGCTCCCTACAAGCCCTCTCAAGGTCCCGGTCAAAACTCCGAGCCCAGTATTCGACGTCATGTGAGCTTATGTACTTGTAATGCTTGTCGTGGCGCAAATGCTTTTCCAAGTCGCAGATTGTGATTGCCGAGTTCATGGCATCCGCGACAGAAACTATGTTCCACGGATTGATGCGGATGGCCCCACTCAATGACCATGAGCATCCTACAAACTCCGACACGATTATCATGCTCTTTCTCGGAGCGGAGCTCTCGTCAATCCCCAATGCCTTGTCCAAAGCAGGGCTACCCTGTCTGCATACAGTGTACTTATAAGGCACATCATTCATCCCGTCTCTAAAAGCATTCACCACAATGCATTCAGCAATCGAATAATACGCAGCCTTTTCTTGCATCGTGACCGGCCCTTTGATGTAAACAATTGGCTCATACCCAGGTTTGCCGTACTTTCTGTTGATCTGGTTGGCAACAAGATCAGTCTCATTCTGAACCTCTTGCACATCTTCTCCGCTACTCCTAGCTGGATTAGTGATCTGAACCAAAACCACCTTGCCCCTCAATTCAGGTTGTACCTCCAGGAGTTTCCCCATCGCTGAGAATTTCAAGCTAATACCTTTGAAAATGTCCAAATCGTCCACGCCCAATATTATAATTTTACCCTCATACTGTTCCTTCAATTCTTTAACCCTCTTAGCTGTTGATTCCATGGACAAATCAGTTTGAAACTGACTCATGTGAATCCCTCCTGGCAAAATCTTGACACTCACGGTTCTACCATGGTAGTCCAACTTAATGTACCCTCTTTTCGACTCGTAATCGAGCCCCAACATCCTACTACAGCACGACAAGAAATGCCGTGCGTAATCGAATGTGTAGAACCCGATCAAATCGCAGTTCAACAAGGCCTTCAAAATCTTGTCACGCACCGGGATCGTCCTATAAATCTCCGAAGATGGAAAGGGGCTATGCAAGGAAAACCCAATCTTGATTCTATGGAATTTCTTCCTCAGGAAAGTAGGCAATACCATGAGGTGATAGTCATGTATCCAGACATAATCCTCTTCTGGATTGATCACTTCCACGATCTTGTCGGCGAAAACCTTGTTTGCAGACACATAAGCCTGCCATTGCAGGCGGCTGAACTGAGCCCCTTGGCTTGACATGGGCAGCATGTAGTGAAACAGAGGCCAGAGATAGTGCTTGCAAAAGCCATGGTAGAACTTGTTCTGCATATCTGGAGGCAAGAATGTCGGTATGCACCGGAATTTCTCGAACAGCAAGTGTGAGACCTCTTCTTGATCGGCAAGGTCAATGTCAGGCTTCAGAGACCCTACGTACACGACCTCGACATCAGGTCTCAGCCCATCCTTCAGCTGAAACACCAGGCAGTCTCTGTCCCACTGGAAGCTCCATTTCCCGGTCTGCTTGTCCTGAAGAGCTTGCAGTGGAAGGTGGTTTGCGACTACGATCCGTCGCTCCGGGGGGGCCAACCGAATGGCATCTTCCGACTCTGATATTGGTGATCGATGGCTCTTGAAATTGGAAATCACTCCCGAGGTCGTCATGACTCTAGGAATAGGGCTCATGACCCGAAAATCATCTACCGAAAGCAAATTCAAAAGGTCCATGCAAGACTTCGATACCATAGCTTCTTCGGACACAAGAGAAAAGGGATCGATCAAGGGCCGTATCAAGATTTAAGAACGAGAACTGGAACACCCACCTGAGAAAGAACGACAGCAAAATGGTCTGCGCTTTTTGACTTCTCTTGGTTTGATGATTCTGGGATTTTTGTTTACAAGCGTGTGCGAAATGAGGAAGGTATGGGAACGCAAGATGGTGAAACAGTTGCCATATCTGATGACTCTCTCTATCTAGCTTTGTCTCTCTCCAATTTGCAAGGAAAGAAAACGGAAATGCACGGTGAAGGACGACAGAGAGGATGAGAACGAAGACGGAGCGGGAAAAGCAAAGACTGACGGGCTAAATTTATATGGGTTTTTCTGTTACCTTTAATTGGTCTACGGAAACTAGTTCTAAATACACCGTTTACAGGCCTTGGATGATTGAAACTCATATGATTCTTCTTTACACCATGATAGAAATTGTCGTGAGAATTTCGACGATTTTAAGTAAAAGAGAGATTATTTTGCATAAAAAATGTCATTAACTCGATGTGCAATGACGTTCTTGAATTTTTAATTCATTTAATATGATTAATGAACTTTTGGTACATGTTCAATCTAATTTATCATCTATATGAAATTTTTAGATGTTATCTTTACAATAATTCAAGTTAACGGAATTTGCCAATTTGGCTTCCCATGTAAGTTTGAATGGTAGACAAAAAAATGACATTATACGTGGATTATCCAGGTAAGTTATTCAACTCAAATCCGAATATAATAATCCACATCATCAACTAACATGGGTAATCATATTTTCAAATCGAATAAAGTAAACAAATTAAAAGGATTATTATATGCTAATTTGAGTTGAATATCTTGCGTGTATAATCCACATGTATTGTTTTTTTTGTTTACCATTCAAACGTACCAGATTAGAAGTTAAATCAACAAATTCCATTAACTTGAATTAATAAAACGATAACATTAGAAATTTTCTTAAAAAATGTCACAATCAGTCAAAGAACGTTTTAGGCTTTGAATGATGGATAGCTGTTAGATAAAAATGTCTTTCTTATTTACTCCATAAGGAAAATACCACAAAAAATCTCAAACTATGGCACTTGTAACAAATTTATCCTAAACTTTTTTTTGTGACACGAAAAACCTTAAACTATGTCATTTGTGATAAATTTACCCTGAACTTTTTTTGTGACATGAAAAATCCTAAATTATGCCACTTGTGATATATTTACTCCACAATACTTTGGCCCATGGGCATTTTCGTCTTTTTCCTTTTTATGTTTTTTTTTCTTTTCTTCTTTGGCGAGGGCAACCCTCGCCTGCCACCGGCGAGGGTCGCCTGATGCTAGATCCGGCGAGGGCAGCCCTCACCCGACACCGGCTGCCCTCGCTGGATCTAGCAAGGGCGACTTCGTCGGCATCAGGCGACCCTTGCCCGACGCCGGCAAGGGTCGCCCTCGCCAGATCCGGTGAGGGCAACCCTTGCCCTACGCCGGATCTGGCGAGGGCAACTCTCGCCGAAGAAGAAAAGGAAAAAAAATGAAAATGCCCATGGACCAAAGTATTGTAGGGTAAATGTGTCACAAGTGGTATAATTTGGGATTTTTCATGTCACAAAATAAAGTTCAGAGTAAATTTGTCACAAGCGACATAGTTTGAGATTTTTCGTGTCACAAAAAAAATTCAAGGTAAATTTGTCACAAGTGACATAATTTGGGATTTTTTGTGGTATTTTTCCTGCTCCATAATATGCCAATACACAATGGGAATTGAAACACCAACAGTGGAACAGATGGGATTTACGCACATATGCATGTGGAAGACATGGAAGTTTCAAGTCCATATAAAAAATGCGAGATCAGTTGGATGTTCACCAACGTTTTGCCTTCATATTTTCAAAGAAATTTACAACAGAGAAATTCGTTAGTCGATGGATAGCAGGCGAATATTCCTGTACTACCCCTTATTGGTCCCGAGAAACGGAGGAGGTTAGGTTTAGTCAACAGGATCCGGTGATTAATTAAAAATAAGGGACTAAAGTTTGATTGTGGGTTCAAAATTGGCAGATCTTTCCACGCCGAAGCCACCAGGAAATCACAGGGTAGACCAAACCGCACCAACATGCCAAACTTCGCTTAGAATTTTTGACTTTGCCACGAATGTTATAGACCAGGAGAATTATAAAAAATAAACAAATATTTAGTCACGTATTTTCCTCGGGTGAAAGGTCCAATGAAGCTGTGCTGTTTTTTCCTTGTTTAACGACAGAAATAATCAAATCAAAGAATTAGGGTTAGGTCCATGCACTCCCATTCTTAATCTATCGCCCTTCTCGAAACGGTTTTATACCAAAGAATATGACCACTAATCTTTGGTCTTTCTCTCTAGCTGCTTTTTATATTATTCACTACAAAAAAAACGGATTTTTGCCACGAAAATTTTCCAACGAAAAATTTTCGTCGCAAATTTGCGACAAATTTTCCAACGAATGACAAAATTCGTTGGAAATTTCCAACGAAAAATTTTCGTCGGAAAATTCGTTGGTAATTTCCAACGAAAAATTTTTTGTAGCAAAATTTGTTGGAAATTTTCAACGAATTTTTTTTCGTTGGAAATTTCCAACGAATTTTCCAACGATTTAAAAAATATTGATTTTATTCGGCATTTTTTATATTCGTTGGAAAATTCGTTGGAAATTTCCAACGAATTTTCCAACGAATTTCAATTTTCCGGCAATTTTTTCATAGTGGACAATTTTCGTTGGAAATTTCCAACGAATTTTCCAACGATTTAAAAAATATTGATTTTATTTGGCATTTTTTATATTCGTTGGAAAATTCGTTGGAAATTTCCAACGAATTTTTTTTCGTTGGAAATTTCCAACGAATTTTCCAACGATTTAAAAAAAATTCATTTTTATTCGGCATTTTTTATATTCGTTGGAAAATTCGTTGGAAATTTTCAACAAATTTTCCAACGAATTTCAATTTTCCGGCAATTTTTTCATAGTGGACAATTTTCGTTGGAAATTTCCAACGAATTTTCCAACGATTTAAAAAATATTGATTTTATTTGGCATTTTTTATATTCGTTGGAAAATTCGTTGGAAATTTCCAACGAATTTTTTTTCGTTGGAAATTTCCAACGAATTTTCCAACGATTTAAAAAAAATTCATTTTTATTCGGCATTTTTTATATTCGTTGGAAAATTCGTTGGAAATTTCCAACGAATTTTCCAACGAATTTCAATTTTCCGGACATTTTTTCATAGTGTACAATTTTCGTTGAAAAATTCGTTGGAAATTTCCAACGAAATATTTTTCGTTGGAAATTTCCAACGAATTTTCCAACGATTTAAAAAATATTGATTTTATTTGGCATTTTTTATATTCGTTGGAAAATTCGTTGGAAATTTTTTGTTGGAAATTTCCAACGAATTTTCCAACGATTTAAAAAAAATTCATTTTTATTCGGCATTTTTTATATTCGTTGGAAAATTCGTTGGAAATTTCCAACGAATTTTCCAACGAATTTCAAATTTCCGGCAATTTTTTCATAGTGGACAATTTTCGTTGAAAAATTCGTTGGAAATTTCCAACGAAATATTTTTCGTTGGAAATTTCCAACGAATTTTCCAACGATTTAAAAAATATTGATTTTATTTGGCATTTTCCAACGATTTAAAAAAATTCATTTTTATTCGGCATTTTTTATATTCGTTGGAAAATTCGTTGGAAATTTCCAACGAATTTTCCAACGAATTTCAATTTTCCGGCAATTTTTTCATAGTGGACAATTTTCGTTGGAAAATTCGTTGGAAATTTCCAATGAATTTTCCAACGATTTAAAAAAATTGATTTTATTCGACATTTTTTTATATTCGTTGGAAAATTCGTTGGAAATTTCCAACGAATTTTCCAACGAATTTCAATTTTCCGGCAATTTTTTCATAGTGTGCAATTTTCGTTGGAAAATTCGTTGGAAATTTCCAATGAATTTTCCAACGATTTAAAAAAAATTGATTTTTATTCCACATTTTTTATATTCGTTGGAAAATTCGTTGGAAATTTCCAACTAATTTTCCAACGAATTTTACTTTTCCGGGAATTTATTTGTGTCTACAATTTTCGTTGAAAAATTCGTTGGAAATTTCCAACGAATTTTCTAACGAATTTCAATTTTCCGGCAATTATTTTAATATGTATAATTTTGCAACGAAAATTCCTACTATATTTTCGCGCTCACTTAATTTCAAAATTCATTCTCTCTCTCTCTTTTTCTCTCTCTCTCTCTCTGTCTCCCCCTGTTTCCCTCTCTCCTTCTCCCTCTGTCTCCGCCTCCTCTCCCGCCTGTCTCCGCCTCCTCCCCCGCTGCGCCCCCTTCGGCTCCGGCTCCGGCTCCGTCTCCGTGTCCGGCGCCATGGACACCAACACTCCGCCGCCCCCCCTCCTCCTCCGCGACATCAGCTCCCTCCCCAAAGGCGCCGCCGCGGCCATCCGGGGCCGCCCCCGACTCCCCCGACGCCCCCGAGGCCACCATGGGCCGCCCCCGACGCCCCCGACGCCACCAAGCCTCGTCGCCGGCGAGGGTCGAGCTTGCCCAGATCTGGGCGAGCTCGAGCTCGTCGCCGGCGCGGGCCGAGCTCGCCCGGATCTGGGCGAGCTCGGCCCTCGCCGGCGACGAGCTCCAGCTCGCCTAGATCCGGGCGAGCTCGGCCATCGCCGGCGACGAGGCTGGCCCTCGCCGGCCATGGCGAGAGCCGAGCTCGCCATGGCCGGCGAGCTCGAGCTCGCCCAGATCTGGGCGAGCTCGGCGCTCGCCGGCGACGAGGCTGGCCCTCGCCGGCGGTGAGGGCGATTTTCCGAAATAAAATTTTCGAAAAAAAAATTCAAAAAAAAAATCGAAAAAAAAATTCGAAAAAAAATTCGAAAAAAAAAGCGAAAAAAAAATTTTGTTGGAAAAAAATTTCCACGATTTATCGAAAAAAATTTTTTGTAATTTTTCCAACGAAAAAAATTTCGTTGGAAAAAAAATTTTCACGATTTTTCGACCAAAAATTTTCAAAATTTTTGCAACGAAAAATTTTTCGTTGGAAAAAAAATTTCTACGAATTTTTGACCAAAATTTTTTTTAAATCGTTGGAAAAAAACTTTCTACGATTTTTCGACAAAAAAAATTTTTTTAAAAATTTTTCCAACGAAATTTTTCGTTGGAAAAAAAAATTTCTACGATTTTTTGACCAAATGTTTTTTTTAAATTTTTCCAACGAAAAATTTTTCGTTGGAAAAAAACTTTCCACTATTTTTCGACCAAAAAAAATTTTTAAAAAATTTTTCCAACGAAAAATTTTCGTTGGAAAAAAAATTTCTACGATTTTTTGGCCAAAAATTGTTTTTTTGCAAAAATTTTTCTTTGGAAAAAAATTTCCACGATTTTTTGACCAAAAATTTTTTTTTTGTAATTTTTCCAACGAATTTAGCCACGAGTTTTCCAACGAATTTTCCAACGAAATAAAATTCGTCGCAAATTTCCAACGAAAATTGAAATTTTTCGTTTGAAAAATTTCCAACGACCTATTACCAACGAATTTTTTTTCGTTGGAAAATTCGTTGGAAATTCGTTTTCCAACGAATTTTTTCAAATTTTTCGTTGGAAAATTCGTCGGAAAAAAACAGTTTTTTTGTAGTGATTGTTATAATTTCACGTTTAAGATAAATTATAAGGTTAATACCATGAAAAACCTCAAATCGGTACATCTGTGATAAATTTACTCTCCATTAGTTTTTGTTAACTTTTATCGTCAAATTGCTAAGTTGGATGACATGTGATAGTTCATGGATGTACCGGTTTAGGGTTCTACCTCTCCGTTTATCATAGATATACAAATTTGTGATTTTTCGTGGTATTAATCCAATTTAAAGGTGCCCCTCCGTTTGTCACGGGTTTACAAATTTGTGATTTTTTGTGGTATTAATCTAATTTAAAGGAGGGTAAATTTGTCACATGTATACCAGTTTGAAATTTTTTGTGGTTAAAAATTAGTTTGAGATAAATTTATCACAAGTGTACCAGTTTTGGATTTTTTGTGATCAAAAAATTAGTTTGAGGTAAATTTATTACAAATATACCTATTTGAGGTTTTTGGTGGTATTAATCCTAAATTATATGCCATAAAGATGATCTTATGCTAAAGGGCAGCCCACAAATATTTTGATTAGCTGGTTTTACTAGAAAATGACAACCCTGGTGGTTGCCAAAAGTCACACATGTATAATATATTAGCCCAATAAAGTAATCTCGTCTTTGGGGCATTTCCTTCTTGGAAAGTGATTAACATTAAACTAAATCCCAGAAGATGATCATTCATCTCCAAATTTGGAGCATTATAACCCGATAAGCTTTAACAAGATTGATGACTAGGGTAACGCGCACACGTCAAAAGCCAGCAGCAATGAGTAATTTAGATGATGTACAATAAGAAACAATTAATAGGTCAAATTCAGACACAGCGGGTCGTCCGTCGTGTTAATATGGATTATGAATGGGGCTAAAAGACAGATAGTCGTCGTTAGCTCTTCGGGTGCATATGGCCCGAATCAAAAGAAACAACGTGTGCAATAAGCAAGAATACGACTGTTCTTATTTAAAAAGACTTGAGGAGACAAATTTAATTGTAGAATATATCAAATGATAATGTTGGTTCGTCGATGATAAGAGTGCAGTGGTCCATAGCAATTTGCCACGAAATTGACAGAGCATCCCTTCCGTGAGGGCTTGTGCGTGCGTGTGGACACTTGGAAAGGCTCCTATATGATGCATGTCTGAAACTAAAAACAGCGTGTCCATGTATTTAATATTGTCAAAGATGATCAAATCCAAATGGAACATAGTTGTTAGAAGCAAGGGTCACGGTCTAGAGATATGGATCGCTCTCAAGGTTTTCTGAGGATGGACTCTGACCGATTCATGAACGAGAAGGCGGACCTCGAGAATACTAAGGGGGCGCTTGGCAACTTGCCAAATAGTAAAAATTTCTATTCTTTTATTTTCAAAATTAGTTTGGGAGTAGAAATCTGTTTGTTAAAATTTTTATGCCCGTGCACAAATTTGCAAAAAAATTGTTCTCAGAATTAGTTTTGGAACAGAATCAAGAAGCAAAACAAAGTAGCTTCTTGATTTTGGAACAATTTTTCCATTTCTAATTCTTCTTGGTTTTATTCTTTCATTTTTATTTGTTTTTCATCTTCTTGCTTAGAAATTATTCCCAGGCACGAAATCAAAAAGAATCATTTCTAAGCAGAATCTGTTCCCGGGCACAGAATAGTTGCCATGCGCAGCCTAAGTCTTAGAGTTTTTTTATGTGTTCTAGAATACTCATGGGAGCGAGTATTATTGTAATTGTACCTTATTCTTGTAGTTCTATTGGCTGATGGTGGGGTGGCCTTTGATTGGGAGATAGAGAGGTGCAATCTCCACTGTTATATTGAGGAGACATCTATAGATACGGTCAATTCCAAACTTGTATATAAGGGGGTCTCATCCCTCATTAATACATTTCATTCTCAAGTGAAATACAATCTAGAATTTTTTTCTCTAAGATTCTTCTGAGTGAGTGTAAGAAGGCTGACTTGGTAAGAAATTCCTAAGGCCACATGGGTAAGGGAACGCTAGATCGATATCGATCGACTTATGACACAAGGATGATAGTTTTTGGAGTCGAGTTCTCGAGATTAAGTACATGTTGGAAAATCAGTAGAAGAAGAAATCAATGGTGAACTCTATTCCATCAATTTGAAATTCTTCTTGTTCTTGTACTTTGTGGAATATCATGGTACAAATTAGGGTGTGTTTGTTTTGCGAATATTAAAATATTTAAATATTAAACTATGCATTCCTCTAATCGCTTAAGCTTTTAAAATAGTTGGTAATAGTCCCACATAGTCTCGCATAGTATCAGAGTAGGATGTCTTACAAAACTGAACAAATAAAAAGTATTTGCATTATCAGAGAAAATGCTAATATAAATTATTATCGATAATGAAAATATTTTTAATTGATTAACTATTTTAAGCGATAGAAATGATCAGTTTTAGTAAATTATTTTTCACATAATTCATTTTTTGCAAAATAAACACGGCCTTAGTTGTGAAATGGTTTTGAAAGATATTGGGTGGGTTAGAGATGGATTTGGACTCTATATATGAATTACATGTTGCGACTTTTGGTTGGTCCTCATTTTTAGTTGTTATCCCTATAGAATATCTAGATTGAATTAATACATGCAATTAACAAAGATAAAAATGGACTTAAGAAGGTTTTTTTTTCTCTCATTAAAAGTAGAAATCCATTTTCTTTTCTTTAATAGTGTAAGTACCAGAGGCAAAATCGAGAATGAATGAAGCCTAGATTAAGAAAGAACCACATGTTTAGGCAAAAATATTGACAGGTAAGAAAAAAAAAAGAAGAACCACGTAATGCCCAAAACAGATCGCTGAAATCAGTCGAAGTCTAGTTAGCTAGCAGATCTATCTTATTTTTAAATTGACTTGAAGTGCCCCTTAGAAATTGGATCTCCAACATTAAAGTGTATAAAAAAAATACAAAGTATTCGTCAAATCTTTATTAGCAGATAATAGATGTGGGGTATCATATAATCTTGAGTTAATACCATGAAAAACCCTAAATTGATACATATGTGGTAAATTTAGCCCAAATTAATTTTTTGATTAAAAAAAATTCTAAATCAGTACACCCGTGATAAATTTACCCTAAATTAATTTTTTGACCACAAAAAATTCCAAATTAATATACTTGTGACAAATTTACTCTCCGTTAAATTGGATTAATAACACTGGAGGTAAAACCCTAAACTGGTATACCGATTAACTGCCACGTGTCATTTAACTCGGCAATTTGACTAAAAAATTTAATGAAAACTAATGGATGGCAAAATTGTCACAAGTGCATCAGTTTGGGGTTTTACTTTGGGGTAAATTTATTATAAGTGTACCAGTTTAGAGTTCTTTATCGTATTAACTCTGTAATCTCCAATATGAGTGTCATTACTTAGCAATCTAAAGATGACTCGCTCTATTAGAATGATGAAATTAATTTACAATAAAACTATCTATGATTAAATAACTGTGGATTATACGAAGTGTCAAATCCTTTGAGAGAACATGGCAAAATCTTACATCGAAAGGGGGAATATCAAACTAACATTGATAGGATCAGGGGCCGAACCTGTTCCAATGATTTTGCCATGATCAAATGTGATTATTGGCGGGACCAAGAAACGGCATGACAGAGGTTTGGCATTACCGATTCCCTTTTATTTCTCTCTCTTCAGTTCTTTTTCTATTTTCCACACATTCATGCAGCTTGCAAGCCATGCTAATAATTTAAAGGATGTAAGGAAATTGAAAGAAAAAACTTAGTTTTCTCCGTTGTTTATGAGAACTTGAGATGGAGTTCAAAATTCTACATTGTGATTATGGTTCAATAATTGAGTTAAATCGAGTGTAATCTTGAGCATACGGACTACATTGAGTTGAGATCGAGTACGGAATGAGAAACCGAATTTTTTCATATTCACAATTTAATATCAAACCATCAATTTCGAATCAAATTGTGCATCAATAAATCACTTCAAATAAATTTATAGCTTGGTCGCATCTATATAGCTGTTTTTCTTCTGATGAAAAACCTTATTTCAGATTCTTTAGTACATTGAACCCACTGAAATAATAAGCTAGTTCGGTCCTTGCATACTAACAAGCATAATGCGAGCTGTCTTCTAAACTTCACAAGCCTCCAAAACATGTACAAATCCAATCACAGTATGATTCCTGAAAAATAAAATCACAATCAATCTCGTGAGAAATTTTCAAAAAAGGAATAACATGATTAGAATTACACAGTCAAATCAACGAGTAATACATATCAATTAATGTTTACTATGTTTAATCTCTTTGTCATATAAAAAAATAGATGGAAGCTGTTTAGATTCCTCGAAATATACTAATGAAAGTCAAATTTACAAGTTTTAACTGCATTTGTTGAGATTGAAATATGAGAAAGGATCTACATATGAGAGGAACCAATATCATACAAAATATGGTAAATCATGCGGGATTCAAGTAGTGATTAAGAAATGGATTTGTGTGCACGGATTATGCACCTCACATGAGTTCAATTTCCCACATCACCAAATGCAAACAATTCCACATTGAAGCCACGTCCACTGTATCTTCGACTCATATCCTACCTCATCCATTAGATCAAAAAGATATTTTGTCAGCCTGACGCCTTATCTGCTTAGGTATAAGCTTCTAATAGAGATAAACAATATGTTACTACCAGAAAATAACCATGTATCGTTATAAATTAAGTAGGCAAAGCCTTCCCTCATCCTTTTTTTCCCCTTGTGTAGCGTAGTTATGGAAGCAAATTAATGAAATTTCATCCACCAATTAGATTTTTTTTAAGTGGCTTTTAATCAAATTGTAAAAAAAACAGGGGAGGATGTAGAAATACATCATCCACCAATTAGATTTTCATTATTTTTTTAATGAAAAATCTTAAATAATGATTAAGGAACGGACAAATGTGTGCGGGTTATATGCACGACATGAGTTTAGTTTAGCACACTACCCAGTGCAAACCATTCATCTTTGCGCTAAAAAGCCAATCAACCGAGTTTTGGCTCAAATTTTACTTGGTTCGTAAGGTTAATACGATATTTCATGGATTGAGATCCACTTGAGATATAAGCTTCACCCCCACACAAAAAAAACGTAAGAGAAAAAAGAGAAACAACGTCATTTTATCAGGAAATTACCGGGCCTAGACAATGCTAAACTAAATAACTACACCGCCAATCAAACACTAGGCTGGATATAGCAGGAAAAATAAAGCAATCAGAGGGCAACACTGTGCTCTCCAGAAGGTATTTTTTTTAAGAGTTAATATCACAAAAAATCTCAAATTAGTGCATTTGTGATAAATTACTCAAAATTAATTTTTTTACCATCAAAAATCCCAATTTGGTATATCCGTGACAAATTTACCCTCAATTAGTTTCTATTAAATTTTACCATTAAATTTCTGAATTGGATGACATGTGATAGTTGACGGGTATATCGGTTTGTTTTACCCTCCGTTTGTCATAAAAAGTAACAATTTGTGGTTTTTTGTGATATTAATAAAATTTAATAGATGGTGAATTTATCACAAATGTACTAGTTTGGGATTTTTGGTGGTCAAAAAATTAGTTTGGGGTAAATTTGTCACAAATGTACTAGTTTAGGGTTTTTGATAGTCAAAAAATTAGTTTTTGGTAAATTTGTAATAGGTGTACCAATTTAGGATTTTTAGTGGTATTAACCATTTTTTTAATGAATTACTCATGAACAGACATTTTATGTTTTTTCTACTGTAACTTTGTTGCCCAATTTTCTTTCCATTTGCTCCAGTTTCGCAAAGCCTCATTGTCGAAAGTGTTCGTTTATAACGTAAACACTCATCGTATTAACTACAATTCATCCAACTAAAAGTTCTCTTACTCAAATCAAATAGACCAAGCCTTCCCTCCTCCTCTTTTCCTCTTTCTTTGCTGTTTATCGACCTGCTGTTCCTCCTCTATCTGAAATTGTACCTGCATACATTCGTTTATCCGGTCAATTTCTATAGATCACAAGGTACTTATCGATTCAATTAGTAAGTTATCGTGGACATCATCATGCATGATTGAGTCAAATCTTGTTGGATTAAAAAACAAAGAGCCATCCTACGTATCTAAAAGTTGAATGAGTAGAAGCAAAAACTCCGGTCCACCAAAGTTAAGTTGGTGGACCACGTGAGTTATGTTCTAAGTGTGCGTCCTCTACATACAATGAGCAATTTGTCTACGACACATGAAACGAGTATATGATTCTTTTAGCTTTCTGTCTTAACAACAAAAATTTTAAAGGATCCATAATAAATAGTACGAGTAAGAAATCAATATTGTTTTAAGTAAAAACAAAACTTATATAAATAGTCTTTACCCAAAAAAAAAAACTTATATAAACAGTTCACTCCTTTGAAAGGATGTATACAAAAAAAAGCACCATTTTATAAAAGAAGAAACTAAAACGATGACATTTCTTCTGGATTAAAAAAGTTATTCCACTTTTTTTAATACCAATTGACCTTCTCCCCTAGCTTACCTAAAATTTTGAAACTTTCTCGGGGTCGGAAAGGAAAGAAAAAGGGAAAAAAAGAGTAGAAAACGAGAAAAGGAAAATAAAAAAAACATAATTGGGAAAATAAAACTTGCAGGAGTGCCAAAATGCAGATTGATGTCAGAACTAGTTGAGATCGATTTAATTGTATCTTTATTTGTAGATGACATCTTTATTGATCCGATAACAATAAGTCAATTGGAAGACCAAATCTCTCTTTTCAATTAATGAAATGTTAACTGAGAGAGAGAGAGAGAGAGAGAGAGAGAGAGAGAGAGAGAGAGAGAGAGAGAGAGGCTCAGTTAGACTTATCTTGTGGTGCTTGTAAGACTCGAGGGAGCCGGGAAAGTCTTTCTCGCGACGGGAGATATCTATTAGGCAATCATTTGGCAATTTGGTGCTTGATACATCAATCAAACTTACCAACGATATGCATTTCCAAACTATTAAATTATCCAAACACCCTAGCTCGTCGAGACCATTGACAGCCCGTAGCCCATCATTGTGAGTGAGGCATAACAACTTGAGGTTCTCTAAGTTGGATAAACTATCAAGACTTTGCAGATAAGGACAAAATCCAACTTGGAACCATTCCCATGATTCCAGCGTATCGACAACTTGAATCTCAAGTATCCTACTGCTACCCATCAGCCTGAAATGTTGCAACTTTTCTAAGGCTCTCGATAGAAAGATTATGGTGCGCATGGTAACGATTCTGTGTCTAGAAACTGATTTTGCTCAGAAATGATTCTTTTTTATTCTATGTCTGGGAATAATTTATAAGCATTTGAAGGCATTTGGTAATCATCCAAAATTTCTATTCTTAGAATAGAAAAAGAACAGAAATCCATTTGGTAACTACACAATATTTCTTTTTATTAATAATAATATTTTGAAATTTTTAATATTTCTTTCTTTTCTTTTCCTTTTTTTTTCCTTCCCTTCCTTGGCTATGGTCGATCACTAGCGTCGCCGACCTGCCACAGGCCAGGGTCGGCGACGGCAAGGTCGACCTCGCCAAATCTAGGCGAGGTCAAGCCTTGCCTGACTATGGCGAGGCCGACCTCGCCGTCGCCAAGGGTGGTAACGGCGAGATCGACCTTGCCATGGCTAGGCGAGGCCTCACCGTTGCGGCCACGAGCTACCCTCGTCGGCCCTGGTAGGTTGCTAGTGGCCGGCCGGTGGCAGACCGAGAAGAAGAAGAAGAACAAACCAAAAAGGAAGAGGAAAACCAAGAAGAATCATAAAATGGAATAATTGTTCTAGAATCAAGAAGTTACTTTTTTTTGCTTCTTGATTCTGTTCCAAAATTGATTCTAGGAATAATTTTTTGCAAATTTATGCCAGGGCACAAAAATTTTAACAAACGAATTTCTGTTCCCAAACTGATTTTGAGAACAAAAGAACGGAAATTTTCACTATTTGGCAACTTGCCAAATGCCCTCTTAGTCTCCTTTCATAATTAATCAACTCATTAGCAGACTCATTATTATCATCCCCTCCTAGGGGTGTGCAACCGGACCGGGTTTACCCGGGAACCGGACTGACCCACTCGAAAAATAGGTCCGGGAACTGGTTCCTGTTTGAATCGATCCGGGAACCAGTTCTATTTTTTCGGAACCGGTTGGAACCGATCTGGTTCCCGGGTCTAAGTGAAAACTCACTCGGACCGGTTTTAGAACCGGTTTTAAGTTACTGTAAAAAAACCCTAGCATTAAGAGTGCGAGTCCCCTTTCTCAATCTGCTCAGTCGCTCCCTCCTCTTCGTGAGTCCCCTTTCTTCTAGTTTCCTCGTCGCCGCGACTGCTCGTCGCTCGTCACCGCGGTTGCTCGTCGCCGCGGCTGCTCCTCGTCGTGGCTGCTCGTCGCAACCCAGCTCGTAGCATCACGTCGCCGAGGCTGCTCGCTGCAACCCAACTCGTCGCCACGGCCCACAGCTGCTCGCTGCTTGAGTCGCCGTAACGCTGCTCGTTGCCACTCGTCACCGGAACCCAGCTTGTCGCCCCTCGTCTTCGCCACAACCCAACTCGTCGCTGCTCGTCGCTGCGGCTGCTCGCCACCTCAGTCGCCGCAACCCAGCTCGTCCAACCTACGTTGCCACGAAGGTCAGCTCACGGTTCCCCCCCCCCCCCCCCCCGATCCCGCTCCCCTTGCCTAAGTCCGAGTTTCAGTGACCCCGGACCTTGGATTATTTGCCGCCGCTCGAAATCTTGTGCTCTGGTTTTGTTCTCGAAGTGAATCGGCAATGGTGGCTGATGTTCCCATCTTCCCCTTTGCCAAAAAAGCAGTTGAGATGACCTTAGACCAAGCCCCTTCTTTGATGATTTGCTTTTTGCTGTTGAAATTGCTTATGTTTTCTCGTGTGCCTCTTTGCGGGCAGTCTGTTTTACGGTGCTCGTGTGGTTGTTTTGTTTGAGACGACAGATCGCGTAACTTTCTGGTTGGGCCGTTGCGACCTTGTTTTTGTTTACTGTTACAGGTAGAAAGAGTTGTGGGTTCCCCCTTTTTTAAACCAAATATTGTGATGGAATGTTCTGGCTGATATATTGTGATGTGTGTCATGTTGGTCACCAAAACATAGTAAAACTGCATGATCATATGTATGTGTCTCTCCCATCTCTTATTGAGGCATGAGCCCTTATATTTAGCTCTACAGTTTTAATTAACAGAATGCAAAACTTGAGTTACTAATTCTAGGCCTCAAGTCTAAATGGAAAATGATTAGTGTTTTTAAAGAGCTGGAAAGCCATCGAATTATTTGATCCCATATATGCTCTGATGGTAAAGCTGGACTGGGTGTCCAAGCTCAGAACTCTTGCATATTGGCTCTGGAAAGCCATCGAATTATTTGACTTTGGTTCGCTATGCTTTGTGGCTGTAGTTATTGTTGCACAAATGAAGAGTTACAGACTTCTTATTCTATGTTTGTTGGTCCTATATTGTTGTAAAATTTGTCTTCTGTAGATTCCTAACTTTGTATAGTTTAATTTCAGTTGATGGATCAAGACAAAGACATATCAATGGAAGTGGATGGATATAATGAAATGAGTCCTCTCATGGAATTGCCATTCCATGAAGCTACTGAAGTGGACTCTACAACCGTGAGTGCGACAAACAAGGTGAGGGCACCTAACTCCCGTCCTCCTCTTAGTAAAAAGCGAGCTAATCAATCGGAGACATGGGATAATTTTTCGAAAATCATAGATGAGAACACAAAGAAAGTAACTATGGTAAAGTGCATTCACTGCGGGAAAGAGTATAAATACTCTGTTGATCATGGAACATCTAGTATGTGGAAGCACTTGAGAACCTGCAAAAAGTATCCTCATATAGATAAGAAGCAAATGTTGTTTGCACCACGTAACAAAGACGTGGTTGGCGAGGTAGGAGAAAATACTGGTGATGGTAGTGTCTTAACAACGTGGTAGTTTGATCAAGAACGTTGTAGGCACATGCTTGCTAGGATGATCATTATTGATGAACAACCTTTTTTCACGGTTGAGCGTGTCGGTTTTCGTGATTTTGTCACTGAATTGCAGCCTCTATTCCAACATTTATCACGATTTACGGTGGCTAGAGATTGTATGAAGTTGTATATGAGTGAAAGAACTTGTTTAAAAGCTTACTTTGGTAAGCTTAATTCTAGGATTGTACTCACGACTGATATGTGGAGTTCCATTCAAAACTTGAACTATTTATGTCTCACTGCACATTTTATTGATGAAAATTGAAAGTTGCATAAAAGAATCATCAATTTTGTGGTGATACATAGTCATAAGGGTAGAGAGATTGGGAAAATAGTGGAGAAATGCATTTACGAGTGGGGAATAGAAAAGAAGGTGTCCACAATAACCGTTGATAATGCTAGTTCTAATGATGTGGCTGTTGGTTATTTGAAGGAAAAATTTTCAAAGGAAAGGTTTTTGATCTTGAATGGTGATGTTTTACATATGAGGTGCACCGCTCATATATTAAACTTGATTGTAAAAGATGAATTGAATGAGGTGCGTGATTCTATTGCACGTATTTGAAATGTAGTTAGGTATGTGAGAAGTTCTCCCATGAGAGCTCGAACATTTCAATCTTGTATTGAGAGTGCGAGGATTACATATAAGGGTTCAGTTTGTCTCGATGTTGCCACTAGATGGAACTCCACTTACCTAATGTTAGATACAGCCATAAAGCATAGGAAAGCTTTTGAAATGATGGAAGACGATGATTCATCTTTCTTAAGGGAGATTGACAATGATTCTCCTCGAAATGAAGATTGGAAAAATGCGATCATTCTTTTTAAGTTTCTGAAACAGTTTTATGATGCCACCAAACGGATGTCAGGAAGTTCATATGTTACTTCAAATGATTATTTTGAGGGTATAGCTTTTTTGTATAAATATTTGAATTATGCGGCGAATTCTTTGGAACCTAAGCTTCAAGTTATGGGTTTGAAAATAAAGGAGAAGTTTGACAAATATTATGGGAGTTTGGATAAAGTAAACATCATGGTGTTGATTGCGGTTGCGTTGGATCCTACAAAAAAGTTGAATTATGTGAAGTTCTGTTATGGACAAATTTATGATGATGAAGCGAAAATTGATGAGATGCATGATAAGGTGAAGCTTGCCTTGGAGCGTTTGTATGAATTTTATGAGCAATCATTTGTTCGTTCTAATAGACAACATTTTGGTGGTTCAAGTGTAAGTACTAGTGGTAGTGGGTCTAATGCCAATATTGACAACAATGAAGATAATAATGAGGATGACATCCAAGCTTGGCGAAAAAGCTTTCTTCACGCGAAGAAAAAAGTGCTTAATGAAAACAAATCTGAGCTTGATCGGTATCTTGAAGCCGAAAGTGAAGATGTCATTAATCTGGACCTTTTGATGTGGTGGAAGAGTAGTGGGTCAAAGTATAAAATCATATCTTTGATGGCTCGGGATGTTTTGTCCATTCCTATGACTACCGTTGCTTCGGAGTCGGCTTTTAGTACATCGGGACGTGTGCTTGACGGCTTTCGAAGTTCTTTGACTCCTAGAGTGGTGGAAGGTTTGATTTGCACTCAAGATTGGTTAAGAGCCGTTCGCGTGCCGATTGATGTTGAAGAGTGCATTGAGAACGCGGAAAAGTTTGAGTCGGGTAAGTCGTGTATATTTCATTATTTCTTTTTATCTTGTAATTCATTCATATAATTATCTATTGAGTGAATACTTTATTTAATCTTTTTTTTTTGGTTTTTAGATTTGGATTGTCTTACCGAGGATATTATCATTGGTAAATAGACTTTCTTTTGTGGAAACTCCGATTTTGTGGTGAGTAAATATACTTCATTAATCGACATATTTGCGTTTGTCTTTAGAGCATGATTTCTAGTTGATTTTTCTTTATGTATGAATTTCAGGTTTTTTACCACGCCCATGATGGTTCTGGATGGTTGCAACGCAAGAACTTTGTTGGCTCTTCGGGCTTTTTCATCATTTTCATGGAGCTTTGGCTGAATTAGTCTGGTCTTGTTATTGTCTTCTCCTAGGAACAGTGGTGCTTTTCATCATTTTTATTTTACTAAAGCACTGGCGTTTCAATTGTAGAAGTAAAGAGTTATTGGAGGGTTTTAGCATGGTTAGTTCTTTTGTGTATTATCCATCCGCTGTGGGTGAATATTTTGTGAACTTTCTTTGCTTGAAACAAATGGACAGGATTATGCATTAGCTAATATAGTTTCATCGTTTTCATTTTTATTACTTCGAGAGGTACATAGCACTTGTGAACATGTCAAGGGGAGCATGTCAATTGCTGGACATGGTGCTTGTGAATTGTTTATTTTGCTCCAAATTTCTAAAACCAGAAAAAAAAAATAGGTTATCGGATAGACCCTGGAATAGGACCGGAAAAACAGGGTAGGTTCCAAAACAGGGTCTAGGGAAAACAGGGTAGGTTCCAGGTTCCAAAAATTGGGAACCGATTATAACAGGGTAGGTTCCAGGTTCCAGGTCTGGACCCTACCCACCTGGAACCGATCACCCCTATCTCCTCCTTCCCCTGCATAAAACAGCCTTTCGAAAGAATTGCACCCTTCACAATTAATCAACTCATTAGCAGACTCATTGTTATCATCCCCCGCTTCCCCCACATAAATTAGCCTTTCGAAAGAATTGCACTTTTCAATAGACAAATTCTCCAGTGATTTGAACACCGAAGAAAATTGGATCTCAACTAGATTTGCACAATAACTCACCTAGACATCTTTCAGTTTCCTCATGCTTGACAGCCTAAATCTCCGGAGTGATACACAGCTTTGTAAGTTTTCTCTCTCGCATGGAAGAGCTTAACCCTATCCCTCTTGGTGATAGCAAACCCATTCCTCTGAAACCCCCTTAAACCCTAAATCTTCTTCGTCCTGTTCCTCAAATCCCATACACAATACCCCTACCCCAGCTGATTTCTTCATCCAGTTCTTGCCTCCTCAGAGCTTCTCGGTGGAAAGTGAAAAAGATTCCTTTCTGAAGTCTTCTTCCATTTGGCCTTGTGTTGTCTCTTTGTCCTCTTGTGACAAGAAAGGGTATTTAGCTCTTTCGATCTTCGTATCTCAGGTATTTGGCTATTTTGTTCTCCATCGGATTATGCTCTAAATTTGCTTCACTCAAATTGAAATGGAAGAGCCCAAACCCTAATCCTCGGTGGTAGTTTCTCACCTCCCTACCCTTCATCCTCTGTTTCCACTAGTGGAGTTGCTTCGCCCGACCCCCAAACCTCTGTTTTCCTGGTGCTTTTTGGTCTCTTTCTTCTGGTGCTCTGTGTTGTTGCTCCCTGCAAATCAGGCCCTGGGTTTTCCTCTGTTGGAATCTAATGGAGGAGGATGATGTTTCAGATGCTCGCTTAGCTTCCATATGCAGTAAGTTGGGCAATTTATGGTCTGAAAGTGACTTAGCGGTTATTGATGGAGCGGTTCCTTTGGAAAAAATACAAGAGTGCCGATTGACGTTATATGGGCAATTGTTCTCAACCTCTAATATTAAAGTCCAGGCATTCCAAAGCACGATGAAGAGAGCTTGGAGAATCGATTCAGTCAATATTACCCAAGTTGATCAAAAAACCTTTGCCTTTACCTTTAAATCCGAGAATGAGATGAAAAGGGTGAGGGATTCGGGGCCCTGGTCTTTCTCCAACAACCTAGTGGTGCTCACACCTTTTGTCCCGGATATTCCACTGCAATGCTATGATTATACTCATTGTGATTTTTGGGTCCAAGTGCATGGTTTGCCTATGAATTGGATCTCGGAGGAATCCATAAGGAGAATCACGGCAGCTGCGGGCTTTTGTTTCTGAAGTGAAATGCGATGCAAAAGCCTTTTCAACCTTTTCAAGTGGAAAGGCTAAAGTCAGACTGAACTTAGCGGCCCCGTTGAAGCCTGGTACGATTACTAGCCAAGAAGGGAAGAAATTATGGGTTGATTTTAGATATGAGAGGCTGTCATACTTCTGCTATAATTGTGGTCGCATTGGGCACTATGCCAAATTCTGTGTAGTAGAACAATATGACGAGAACAAGCTAGAGAAGGATAACCCAGGATGTTTCGGGCTTTGGCTCCGTGAGGAAATGAGAGAATGGAGCCCACTTTGGAAATCAGTTCATGCTACAAAAGTGAATGAAGTTAGGGATGAGGAGATAGATCATGATATTTCAACCCCTACTCTTCAGATGGTGCCTTACAAGTCATGGGGAAAGAGTCCAATGATCCCAAGCTTTGAGAATAAGATTGAGAAACCAGGACAACCCTTTATGAATGAACTAGTAGCAAGGGGAGTTGGTGGCTCTTTTTCTAAAGATGATCCTTACCGACCATTTTAGCCGCTAAATGCCCCTGTCCTCCCCCTGGTCAGTGAAGGGTGCTCTAATGGCCCTCAGAAGACTTATAGCAAGGGAAAGAAATCAGCAAGCAAGAAGATCCAGAGAAGGTACAGTCCCTACTCCCCCCAAAAGGGTCTCTCCCCTGCCTTGGACGAGACCCATCTTCTAGATACTCCGATCCAGGTTCTGAATGAGCATCAGTTACGGGCTTTGGTGGCTAGCCCTAATAAGCCACCGCGTTTCCCATGAATATCTTAAGCTGGAATTGTCAGGGATTGGGCACACCCCTGACAAGCCAGGAATTGCGAGCCTTAGTAGCTCGTTTTAAGCCCAATATCGTCTTTTTGATGGAAACGAAGAACAAAGAAGTGAAGGTTCAGAGACTTATGAGGTGTCTCAATTTCCAGTTTTACGAAGTAGTAAACCCAACAGGAATAACAGGTGGGTTAGCGGTGATGTGGACGGATTTGGTATCCTTGAACGTGGTAAGGGCCTCTCCGGAGCTATTTGACCTGATTTGCTCAAATAAAGTAAGCCAAACTTAGATGAGAATTACCTTTGTCCATGCCACAACAATATACCAAGAAAGGCTCCAACTCTGGAGGGAGTTGCAAAGAGTTAGCCTCTCAAACCAGCAACCGTGGATTTGTATGGGCGATTTCAATGAAATATTGCACCCATGGGAAAAGATCGGAGGACGCATGGCGGATAACTACAGGCTAGCTGCTTTTAGGGAATTCCTAAACAATTGTTCCTTGCTTGATCTAGAGAGCAAGGGTTGCGCGTTTACCTGGGCGAATAATAGGGAGGGAGAGGCACATGTGAAAGAACGCATAGATAGAGCCCTATGCAATGTAAATTGGAGAGTAAAGTTCCCAAGTGCAGAAGTTCTTGCCCTACCTGCGGTCGGTTCAAACCACAGCCCACTATTGGTAATACTCTCGCCAACCTCAACTAGAAGAAAGAGGGAATTCAAGTTCGAAGCCTTCTGGATGGAAGATGAAGACTGCATTAAAGTAGTACAGTCGGTGTGGAGTGTCCCTGGTTTGGAAAATGAGAAACTCATGAGGAAATTATTGAGAGTATCAGAAGCCTTGACAAAGTGGAGTAAAGAGAAGTTCTCTAACGCGCAACGCCAAATAAACTCTCTGAAAAGAGAACTCCAAGAGATTACAAATGCCTCAACTTCGCAACTTAACAGGGAGAGGGTCAAATCTTTAAACCAACAAATTGAAGACCTATGGAAACAGGAGGAAATGTATTGGGGCATGAGATCACGCATTAGCTGGCTGCGTTGGGGAGACAAGAACACAAAGTATTTTCATGCGACCACAGTCCAAAGAAGAAAAAGAAACAAAATCTCTATGCTGAAAACGACGGAAGAAGAGTGGAGTTGTGATCCAAAAGAACTACAGGAATTGACGATGCATTTCTTCCAATCGCTTTACACCTCAGCAGGTCAAAGAAATTTTCAGCCAGTAATTGATAAGTGCCCTAGAATAGTGGAGGATCAGATGAATCAGTACATGCTGAGGAGTGTAACAATGCAAGAGGTCAAGGAAGCGACTTTTCAGTTAGGCGCCAAGAAAGCTCCGGGACCGGACGGATTAAATGGACAATTCTATCAACATCATTGGGAAATAATCCAACATGATGTGCTTAATATGGTGAGATCTTTCTTCAACACAGGCTCTCTTGACCCAAATCTGAACAAGACCCACATTGTTCTTACTCCCAAAAACCCCAACCCAGAAAGGATTGATCAGTTCAGGCCCATTAGTTTGTGCAACTTCGGCTATAAAATTATATCTAAGGTCTTGGCAAACCGCCTAAAACCTTGGCTCCCTAATTTGATAGCAATGGAACAAAGCGCCTTCTTCAGCGGCAGACAAATACAAGACAATATTCTAGTGGTACAGGAAGTCCTTCACCATTTGAGAATCAGCAAGCGAACAAAGAGATTTCAGGCAATTCTAAAGCTGGACATGAAGAAAGCCTATGATAGAGTTGAATGGGATTTCCTAGAAGCATGTATGATAAAGATGGGCTTTAGCACGAGATGGGTTTCTTGGATTATGCAATGTGTCTCTACCGTTTCTCTTAGCGTCAAGTTTAATGGGGAACCCCTCCCTTTCTTTAAGCCCTCGAGAGGTCTTCGCCAGGGGGACCCTTTGTTCCCATACTTATTCATTATTGTGGCAAATGTACTATCATCACTCATGAAAAAAGCAGTAGATGACGAAAGCTTCAAAGGAATCAAACTAAACAGGAACTGCCCTAGCCTATCCCATTTATTGTTTGCAAACGACTCAATCTTCTTCTTGGATGGAAAGGTTAGCGAATGCCAAAACCTAGCATCTATCCTTCATCAATATTGCTTTGCATCGGGTTAGGAAATCGACCTCAACAAATCGGGTATCTTTTTTAGTACGGGGTGTCCATTTCAGCTGAGAAGGAACATGGCCCAAGAGATGCGTGTTCCGGAGATCAACAAAACTGGAAAATATTTGGGCATCCCCTCAGATTGGGGCCAAACAAAAAAACAGATGTTCGCTTGGATACTGGCAAGAGTAAATATGAAGTTGGAAGGCTGGAAAGAAAATTTATCTCCAAAGCTGGAAAAGAAATATTAATCAAAGCGGTGGTACAAGCTTTGCCACAATATGCGATGTCTATTTTTAAAATTCCAGTATCCATTTGCAAAGCCATAGAAAGGAAGATAGCTTCGTTTTGGTGGAAAACACATGCCTCCAAAGCTGGCCTTCATTGGAAAAAATGGGAAACGCTGAAGACAAGGAAAGACAAAGGTGGTTTGGGCTTTAGAGATCTTCTTACTTTCAATAGAGCAATGTTGGGAAAACAAGCCTGGAGAGTTGCGCAAGCTCCAAACACATTATGGTATAAAGTACTTAAAGGAAGGTACTTCTCAAATTGTGACTTCTGGCATGCTGCTAAAGGTACTCGTCCTTCATGGGGTTGGCAAAGCCTACTAATGGGTAGAGAAGCGATTTCAAAGGAGGTGAGATGGAAAGTGGGTAATGGCTAGCAAATCAGAATCACAGAGGATAGATGGTTGGAAAGAGGTGTACTGGGAGGGCCATTTAACCAACAAGATCCCAATATGGTTGCTGAATTGATTGACTCAACAGAAAAATAATGGAAGGGTCAACTACTGGAGAATCTTTTTGAGGAGCAAGTAGTTAATGAAATTCTAGCAACTCCATTGCCAATCATCTCGACAGAGGATAAGCTAGTTTGGTCAGCAAATCAGTCTAGCTGCTACTCGGTTAAAAGCGGTTATAATCAACTTCGAAAGATTGAAACCATACAAGACAACAGGCAGGCTTCAACCTCCTACCAAACGCCTAATTCTCTGTGGGGCAAGATCTGGAAGCTAAAAACACTCCCCAAAGTCAGATTATTCATGTGGAGCATTTGCCAAAATGCTCTACCAACTAGGGTTAACTTGTATAAAATGAAGCTTTTACCTGAGCCTTACTGCCCCATGTGCCGCAAGGAACCAGAAACGGTGGAACATCTATTTCTCCTATGCGATAGGACAATGCAGGTTTGGTCTAGCCCAGAATTTAATTTTTAGTTCTCTCACCAACAAGTGACCAGAATCGAGGAGTGGTTGTTGAACTATGAAGATCTGACCCAAAAGAACCTATCCTTTGAGATCATTGCAACCACTCTCTGGAATATTTGGTTAGCGCGTAACTCCTTTGTCTTCCAACACCAGATTCCTAGTCCCAGAAGCATGGTAGACTCAGCTTTTGCAATGCACTACAACTATGCGAAGTGGAACGGTAGTAACAAGGAGGGAGAGCGAGCATCAGAGGATTTACCGTCGAGGTGGAGACCACCGCAGCTAGGGGCACTAAAGATTAACGTCGATGGATCACACCTCCCGGGGTCTACGGAAGGGGCTTTTGCTTTCGTGTGCCGCGATTCTGAAGGGAGATTGATCGAAGGAGCTGCGCAACCAATCCAAGTGTCCTCTGCCCTTCACTCTGAAACTCTTGCTTGTCTCCACGCTCTTCGACACTTTGCTAGCCGATCTGAACAGAAATTTGTGCTGGAAACTGACAGCTCTACATTGATAAGCTTCCTACAAGATCCCTCTCTCAGCTCGTGGGATGTTGAGCCCCTTATCACAGAATGCTTAGGCCTCATGGCCCTCTTTGAGAGTCTTGAGTTAGCCTACTGCCCTCGAGATTCAAATAGATTAGCAGATTCGGTTGTAAAGGCCTCAAGAGTTAAGGCTCTTCCACGTTATTGGGTTTCTTACCCACCACCCCCTCTATGGGAGATTCTGTGTTTTGATGCCCCTTTTTCTAGAGGGCTAGTTGTTAAATGAAATGATAAGTCTCTGTTATGTCCAAAAAAAAAATATACACAGCTTTGTACAAGCAACTCCGTTAGATGTGGAAGTTGAATTGCATCAAGTCGAAATTTTTGCATTGGAGAAGGAGAGAACTCTAAACATGACAGATTTGTCAAGTTTAGAGAGAGTGAAACCGCTAAATTGAAATTATCAATACCTAGCTTTTGCAGAGACAAGGAAAGTTGTGGAAAGGTTTGCAGGTCAAATCCAAACTAATTAAGTTGGTTTAGCATAGGAAGAGAAGCAAGCTCAGCAGGAGCGGGGATACTGCGAAGTCCCAAGCGCAATTTAGTTAGTTTGGATAACCTCCCAATCCATCATAACTTGCCGGTACAAAGTTTATCTCCTTCTCCTCCATCATCTAGTTCTAACTCAACCAAATTAGTTAAGTTCGAGAGATCCGGGATTACTCGCAACGATGTAGATGACACTCGTAGATGAGTTTAACTTGTTGAGAGTGCCGACAACTCTCGAATCTCATCACATTGGTACAACTTCAATCTTTGCAGGTGAGGGAGCATGCTACCGGTCTTTGGAACTTCACTAACATGAGTATCATCATCTAACTCCAGGATTCTTAGAAATGGCAAATTCCCAATTTCAGAAGGAAGTTGACCCTTACCACTAGTGACTTGAAGCACTTTCAGATTCTGAAGCATTCCAATAGCACTGGGTAACTCCCATGAATTTGCTAAATCTAATCCAAAAAGGAGATGGCAAAACCTCACCTCACATTGTGATTTCAACTACCATATGGAATCTGGTAGTTTCTTTACTTCACACCACTCTACTAAGAAGTGCTTCAAATTCACTAAGCCCCTAATTTCTTCAGGCAAAATTTCAAATTTCAATTGAAAAATATTTAGGTAAACCAAACACTTCAACTTCCCAATAGAGCCGTCAATTTTCGTCAAATTGAAACAATTTTCGAAAGTAAGCCTCTCTAGATTCGGGCAACCAGAGAAATCTGGTGCTTTGGTGATGTAGTGATAGTCTTTAAGATAAAGAACTTTCAATTTTCTTGCCATCTGTCAAAATAAATGCAATATTGAATGGATGAATGATTAAATATTACTTCAAAGAAAATAAAATAGAAATAAGCATATTACACACCTTGATAAGGCTCTGTATTTACGAATCATCTATGAAGTCGTTGCTTAAAAGTTCAAGAACGACCTCACTCTTTAAGTGCATATTGGTTGGCTTAGACATTATAGGAGGATGACTCCAAAAAAATCCATCTTAATTTGGTAAGACGGTTTGCTAAGTTACCAACAAAGGTTCCCCATTTTAATTTGAGGTATCTTAGATGTTTAAACCTTCCAATCTCCTCACTTATAATGACGTTAGGACAACTTTTGTGTAGATATAGATCCAATGCTTGAACGTTCGTTTTCATCTGCAAAATAAAAGCAATTAAGCAAGTGAAATTTAGTATTCTATTTTACAGGATAAACATTAAAATGGGAAAAAGAAGAAAGAAAAAAGAGCATGCTAGTGATTCGCTAGTAGAGAAACAATTAGTTTCCTCTTGAGGTACTTTACCTCCTTTGTGGTTCTAATATCAAGGATTTTCACGTGAATCTATAACCTACTACGCTTTCTAGGATTCATTGGATTTTCTCGATGAACAATTTCTCTTCTAAGGTCTATGAGTTGATCGTGCATCCAAAACTTATCGTCCTTTATGATTTTTTTTAATCGAAGACATGCTATTGAGGACACCAACCCCATTATCTGGGAAAAGTCCACAATCTTTCCAAATATAAATTGCATTTGTTTTATCCTCGCCAATGAAAAGGCATGGCCTAATTTTTTAAAAAACCCTAAACTTTAGGTTAAGTTCCAAATCTGCCTTGAACTTTTTTTTGTCTCAGAAAAAATTCCAAATTTTAGGTCTAATCCTAAATATGTCCCAAACTTTTATTTGTCATAAAAAAACTCCAAACTTTAAGTCCAGTCCAAAATCTGCTCCAAATTTTGTTTTACCTAAAAAAATCACCAAAATTTAATTTATTTTAAAAAATATACCCCCGTGATTCAATCCCAACTTGACGTGACACTTCTACATCGATAACAAATTCACATTAACAAAGTAATGTGGCTTTTTTTAGACAAAGAAAAGTTTGGGGAAATTTTGGATTGAAACTAAAAATTTGGTTTTTTTAAATTAAAAGAAAATTTTGGGGTGGATTTTTTATCGTCCCTAACTTTCGTATCCTAGAACGGTTTTATTTTGGAGAATTTCAATAATTTTTATTCTGTTTAATTTGTTATTAAAGTGGAAATACGACGTCGGTCAGTACCTATCGCCCCATTACTTTATTGATGTGGATTTGTTTATCAATGTGGAAGTGTCATGTCAAGTTTAGGGCGAATTTGAGAATGCACTTAAAGTTTGGGATTTCTTTTTAGACCAAAAAAAGTTCGAAACAGATTTGGGATTAGACCTAAAGTTTGGGTTTTTTCTAAGATAAAAAAAAGTTCAGAACAAATTTAGGACTTGACCTAAAGTTAAGAGTTTCTTAGGAAATTCACCCGAAAAAGCATGCAATATCGAGAAAAATTTGTTGTTGCTCTAAAGTTAAAGCATCATAGCTAATCTTCAACTTTCCAAAGACATCCTGTTAGGCGCTTTTCTTAACTCAGCCAATGTCTCTTTCCATAGTTCTTGCCTTTTATGGTAGAGGAACAAACCAATTACTTCAAGAGCCGATGGAAGTCTTTAGTAGCATGTACGATTTCCCTTGAAAGATCATTATAATCATCTAAAGGAGAGTCTCTGGTAAACACATGCCTACTGAAAAGCTTTAGCACATGATCAATAGTTATCACCTCCATTTCGTAATCTAAAATTTGATACTTTAGTCTATTGATGCAAAGCATCTTTTTTTTATTTCTTGTTGTAATCAATATTCTTGATCCTACATATAAAGTACTCTTTCTAACTAATTTTTTCACTTGTTCTCTATTATCAACATCGTCAAGTACAATGAGGACTTTCTTATTACAAAGTGCTCCTCCAATCCTCTTCTATCCATAATCAAGTTCGTCAATGCACCTTGTTCCTTCATGAACGCTGCTTTCGGATAATAAACTTTTTCTACAACTCAAGTAAGCCATAGGTTCTTGATGATTTCGCTTGAACATCTTCAAGGAAACAACAATACTTTCCAAAATGGAAAGAGAGTTTGTTGAAGACGACCTTGGCGAGAGTCGTTTTACCGATACCCCTCATGTCATGAATTTGAATGAGCCACACACTGCTAGAGCCAATATCTAATAATTCGCTTACTGCTATAATTTGATCATCAATTCCAACTAATGTTCATTCACCAACCTATATTTTGTCTTCAACTTTTCCACAACAATCTCAACTACCTATTTGATCAGTTCACCGAAGCTGCCACAATGATCTTATTGGGGAAAAATGTGAAATCATGATTAGCCAGCTAGAAGAGATGTTGTTCAAGCACCAGATAAACTACAAAATAATTTGATAAATAATAAGACCTTAACAATCTAGAAATGATCTTCTAAGACTCCATATTGGACATTAACATCTCCAAACATACTTTTTATGCAATTGGCAACACGTGCGTCGTGTCCTGACCCGAAAGTGGACTTGATTCAACATGAGATTAGCGATATTGGGATTAAGTTACCAACCTTAGCGCATAATAGATGTAAATATTTATGCATTTGAAATTGATATTATATGATTCATGTTTGAGCAAGAGCAACGACTATAGAAGTTGAAAATCCAGCATTCAAGAGGAGAAATTTTTAACGTATTGAAAAATTAAATGATTAGATAGGAATGTGCATGGCATTTGATTATCCCATTCTTTTTCCTCCCACTGTGCACAATCAAGTGTTAATTTAGCTACCTAGCTATTCATGTCATTAGTCGTCCATTATAAAAGATGACTTTGTTAAGCAGTTTAACATTTTTTTGACAAATGTAGCATAGGTTCATCATTTAGTATTAGTATAATAAAAAAAGCCCCACCGCAATCATGCTGGAATTTTACATCTATTTTTCATTGTTAAGGAAAATTGTGGAAACAAGCGTATTTAAAGCAGCTAGCTTACCCTTTGCACTTCTTTACTTCCCATCCCCTTTATCACACCAACCTACATGAGAGCTTCTCTCCACGCACCTACTTGCTCATTGCTCAACTTCTTCTCACACTCCAAATTTAGTAAGGCGGCGAGATACGGCGGAGTTTTGAGCTTAATGTTGTCATGTTCCACATAAAAGAAAATAGGTAGGATATCTTTATTAGCTTCCGATTTCAAGGTGTTTGCAATGATCTACGCGAGCTCCTGAAGACACCATTTGCTCGAAGCGTAGGTCCAAGAGAAAATGGGTATGTAGATCCTAGAGTTATCGATCGCTCATAGAAGGGACTCATCGATTTTGTCACCAACACGGAGCTCTTCGTCATCTCGGAAGACACATATTCCAGCATTTGGTCAAGTTATGGAAGAGGACATCATCAGTAAATCCAGCACGTGTGTCAGGTCCTCTAAAATTTGGAAACACTTGGTACTCGCTTCCCGGTGACTTTCCTGCGTCTGAACTTGTCATAGCAGTAGGTTTTAGCTTAGCAGATCTCTCTCTCTTTGACCCGATGTACTACATAACAGAGAAAGAGGCAGCGTCGACACTTCATGAGAAAATAATGGGAGTGGTTATGGGAAAACCAATCGAATGCTATGGGTCTATAGAAAGTGCTTGAAATAGAACGTAGTCATTTTATACGACGAAGACCATAAAATCAAATGCAATTGATCGATGAGAAAGCAAACTAAAGACGTGGCCCAATAAATGGCCGACGCAACAAAAGTTAGCAAAAGACCAAAATTGCCCAGCTTTCGGCACGGTTGTAGGGTCCAATCATAAAACTTTGTATTCATCATCAATTCCTTGTTAAAAAACACGAAGGAGATAGAGAAACGGAATCTTCCGTGTCAGGTGCCACACACTAGCTTGGAAACTACCAGCGTTAGTCTCACGTTCATATTCTATTGCTACGAAAGTTACAAACCGTAAAATGATTTTAAGAGCATTAAGCACACGCCAAACCAATAGATAAAAAGTATTCACTGTTAATTTGATTGCCCGAGAACCTGTTAGTAAGATATCATGAATTGATACCGATCTAGTCTATGTCCTATTAATTTTGGTTTTTCATTTACTGATGATTTCAAAACATAGTATGAACAGAGATACCTTTAGTTGTCATCGAAACACCATAAAATCAATTGGACCATGGGTTGATACCAAATTACTAACTCTCCTTATCATTTTCATTTTTCATACCATAAGATCTCCTTATAATGTCTGAGTGATGAAATGAAGTAGATTCTGCTATCAACTCAAATCGGATGGTTGAAAGAGGAGAGAAATAGCAATGCTTGAACAGGAGTAGCTAATTAGTTTTTTTCATTTACTTAAAAGAAACTTAAACAGCTTTCAAGGAAACTGATTTAGACTTATAATTTGCATCAAAACACTTCGAATGTATCCTATAACACCTAGAATTTTGCAAGTAACCAGTTAGTAGTGCCTCAGCTCCTAGGATCTCCCAAATTCTAGGTTCGAGTTATCTACGAGATGCAAAATGATCAAAAACTTAAAAATTAGACTAGAGTTATCACCACTTTGTACGGAAAAACTTAGGTTGGTTAGACACCTAAAATCCCAAGTAAGGTTCAGGGAGTCAAGCTACCTAAGTACACGTGTGAAGGAACTAGTCAAGCAAAACTAGAGATCTTAGGTTCGAGGATTCGATTGTGCATGAGACGGATAAGTACATCATCTATTCACTACCACAACCCCATTTTTGTTTAAGTCCTAAATCACCTATCATGTAATTTCCTAAGAATGTCGCTGTAACATTTATTTAATGTAATTATCAATTAACAACACTTTTTCTCATGTAGTGCCGTGACTCTATATGAGTGAAAGGGTAAATGAAACGTCAATTATATGGCATTTGAAAGACAAGAAAATGAAATGACATGACAATATTCACACCCAACATGACATGGGCAGGTGACAAGAAAAGTACATGGCCTAGCAATAACATGGCAAATTCAAGATCAGAATGACATGACATAACAATAACATGCAACATGATATAACAAATTCAAATTTCAACATGACAGGAGAATTACATGATGTGACAACAATGACATTCAGCTAAGTTCTTATACACATGATGTCCATAACTTCAAACTTGTGACTCACTTATCAGATATAACTGTTTTGTATTTAGTTTTCCTCTTAGCCTCGGAGTTGTAGGTTCCGGCAGACCCTCCTTTCTGCTCTATGTATCACTATTAAGTCTCCTAATAGTTGTCCGTTCATTGCCATTGTGGATAGGTAAGCTGTGATTAAGTTGATCATGCGTTTTTGCAGATATCCATTGAAAAGCAAACAATCCTTGTCATTAAAAACAACATCAGAGTCCTACAAAGAAAAACAAAACAGTGTGTGTTGTGTGTGTGTGTGTGTGTGTGTGTCTGTGTGTGTGTGTGTGTGTGTGAGAGAGAGAGAGAGAGAGCAGGTGTATATGTAGGACGGCGGGCTAAAGCTTAAAGCCTCGTTGAGACTGGCCTGGATGATGAACATGCGTACTGTTCCTTCTGACAAACTTATGGGCTGAGTTGGCCCCTTGAGCCGCGAAATAGGAAAGACCAGAGAGATTAAGTGGTCCATTTGGTTGGGCTCAAAGCCATTCTAAACAGCCACACCAGGACAATAGGAACAGTTATATAGTTCACACCACATGCACTGGGCTCTTTAACGACCGTCTTTTGTTTGTTGGATCATGGAATGCGGTCCCTCGTGGAGAAAATTGTTGCCCGTCCATGTCCAAAGTCAATCGGTTCCGTTGGTGAATTCGTGGGAAACATTGTCTCTGTTTCTTTAGGTTAAGTAGTGGGAGAATTCATTAGATTGTCAAATTGCGTAAAAGGGATTTTCTATGGTTTTGAGCATTCAGTTATTTCGATCAATCATTGGATCAAATCTGATCTAATGATAGAACAACCACTTCATGATTACGTGAACGATAGCATAGAATTTCCCTCCCCTGAGCAAAGACGACATTCTTTGGGCAGTTTTCATCTATAACCAAGTAGTTATGCTCAACATTTGATCATGCGAAACCTCACGTAGCATTGGAATGATTTAATATACACAAGGAGTATGCAAGTATAACTCATTTCTCTCGATATTGAGTACACGTGAGCAACGCATGTTCCTATCATAAGGGAAATATAAATTTTGTTACAGGAAAGCAAGGGTCATTAGAACCATAAGCAAATATATCATCACATGGTACAGGGACTGAGATAGTCAAAAGGAGGAGAGATTTTAGGTGAGTATATATGGACTTGTACTAAATTATGTTCGAACCGAAAAATCCTATGAAACCCACCATATTCAATGGTCAAGATACATTTTATTGTGCGCACCAGACACATAAGGTAATTTCACCAAAGCAATGCTAAGTCGAGAGAAATCAAGCATGAGCTGCTACAAACACCATTCCAACATAATACCACTTACATCATCTCCAAAAAAAAAAGAAGAAGCAGCATTTCATGCACCAACTGCGCCATGTTACCTTCGGACTCGTGGCCTGCATCAATAACCCCGATTCAAGTTGTCCTTTTTGACAATCCGTCGAGACATATCAACCCCAAGTCGCTATGGCCCCCGCCATCCAATGTCGGTCGGTGCCGCGGTGGGCCGGGGTTATTTAATTCCTCCTTGGCCAAAAAAAAAATTGCAGACCTCTCTCCCTTGTGAAATATCTATTCCTTCTATTATTGACTTATTTGGACCTTATTCCAGTATCTGTGGTCATCAAATTTTCGTTGTACCATGTACAAACCTTAGCCAGAGGCTAACATCTCCTATCTACCACAAATTGATCTGACGAGGAAACCCAACCTCACCTCACCCACATGCATTGCGACACTCGTCGCGCGAGCGCGTGGACCTCGCGTCGTGGGACCCACTCCCGATCTTCGTCAGGGCGTCCCAGAGCCGTCGGATCTCCGCGAACACGTCGTCCGTCGGGAGCTCGAACCGGCAGCAGGGGCACGTGTTCGTCTTCCTCACCCACGGCAGTATGCACATCCAGTGGAACGAGTGCCGGCACGGCAGCTCGCACACGTCCCGGCCCCCCTCCATCTCCTCCCTGCACACCGCGCACTCCCCTCCCCCCGCCGCCTCCACCGACGGCAGCGCCACCACCGCCGCCGGCGACGCCGCCACCCGCCGCCTCCCCTCCCCGGCGTCCAGGCAGCGCTCGACCGCTTCCACGAAGTTCCGGCACCGGACCACCATCTCCACGTAGGGGGCTAGGATCCCGCCGCTGAAGGCGCCGATCCCGGCGATCGAGAGGAGGTCCTTGGAGCAGTGCTGCCGGAGGACGGACCGCCATTCGGAGGGGGCGGCGTCCTCGAGGGCGCGGGGGTCGCGGTGGCGGAGCTCGCAGAGGAGGAGGAGCAGGGTCGCCGCGTCGCGGTCGCAGCGGCGCTCGGGCGGCGCGTGGGAGGGGAGAGCGGGGAGGAGGGGGAGGTGGCGGGCGAGGAGGCGGAGGGAGGAGAGGAGGTGGCGGGCGATGAGGAGGGACTTGAGGGGGAGCGGGAGGGAGAGGAGGTGGCGGAGGGCGAGGGAGAAGAGGGAGGGGGAGGAGAGGAGGGCGGAGACGCGGCGGTGGTGGTGGTGGAGGTCGGCGAGGACGGAGTTGGTGAGGGCGGAGAGCTGGGGCGGAGAGAGGGTGGCGAGGGCGGGCAAGACGGCGGAGGAGGGCGCGGCTTGACGATCTTCGTCGGCTGCTGCTTCCATCGTCAAGTGTATTGGATCGTGCGCTTTTGCTGCAGTGGTAAGCTTGGACCGCGAAGAAAGATTGAGAATGTGGGTGAAGACTAAGAGAGAGTGAAATGTATTGTCCCCTTTTATAGATGTTTGGTTGTATGTGATTTCTTTGTATGACTATTTTGTACCAAACATAGTCCTTTGCATTAAAAAATTATATTATTTCAGAGAAATATTGACACATTGTCTTGTGGGATTGGAGATGATTAGATAATAGTAGAAAAATTATACTTTTATATGAAGATAAAGACATGAGTAATCAGATTTCCTTAAGAAAGGAACGAGCCAAACCGGGTCTTTTAGCCATGGGGAGTTGCCCTAACAACAGAGTTCGATTTCCTACGTTTTCGGGAAGCTTGGGGTGTGGGGATGCGTGAATCAGAGAGCAAGGTTTTGATACCTGTGCATAGCATCACATACAATGGCTTGCAAAATAGAAATAGGATAGAATCATACCAAAAAGAAAAAAACCGGGCCATTTTGAGACCTCTCGGAGTATTTTCATGGGAGAAATTTGCAAGAGTAAAAAGATCTATGATCCTATACTTCAGGAGGATATAAGTTTTTCCTACTAGATATGATATGGTCTTTGATTTTGTAGATTTTGCAAGTTATGGACAAGATATTAATATTATTTAAGCAACTGTAAATAAAAAGTAAATTAAAAAAAATTCATGGCATGTTATCTATAGATGCTTGGTGTGAAGCTAAATAACTCTTTTGGGATTAAAAAGCAGATGAAATCGGCCATGACCATTGTTTCGAACTTGAAACCTTAATCTCTTTTACAAGTTCAATCAAGTTGAAAAGCTCAAGGAGGAGGAGGTTTTTACCTTGTAGCTTTTTGGCGGGCCGTGATAATAAGTTTGACAAGTTCGAATCTTTAGATCTCAGGTAGTGCGAAATATAAGTAATAAAAACCTAACAGTTTGTTGTAGTAAACCATTGATAATGTCCGGAGGGGATCGTTAGAGCTGGTCACCCCTCCCCACCGTTTCAATTATAACAAATATAAGTCAAAAAGTCAAGATCACTAGCATCATCTAAAGCTGAAATTTCTTTCAAGATACTATATATAAGGATAAGAAAACATTTGTAAGAGACGTTATGTTGTAGCTGGACGACAGCATTGCCGCTACTCTCCGAGCGGCGAGGAGAAATAGACTACATGGGGGTGTTTTGTGGTTTTTCCCCCCAATTTTTGGTTGAGAGTTTGTTTGTTTTAGTTGTTCATTTTTGTGTTAGATTTACAGATGGGTAACAAGAAAAACTCATAGAAGGTTGACAAGCGCTCGGACAGCAGCGTCAATGCTTCCACTGGCTGGAGTATAAGCTCTTCCAACTTTTATTAGTGGATAGGGCAAGCAACATTTAACAACTTCTTGAGCGTCATCATAAAAGTTCCAAAGGCACGGTTGAAATGTCTGATTTATGCATACCTATTGCTCATCTTGAGCCAATCCGCTACAGTCGTACCACCATATGCAAGTGAGTTTGAGTAAACCTGAAGTAATCCCTATAGCTGTCACATAAGTCGAACTTACGGACGAATTGGGTCGATCAAGATATGATGATTATATTTACTAGGCATAATGACCACCTACTAATCAAATTAAGCTAATATAAGATCAGACCATCACTGTGGTTGGCATGGTGCTATAGGGCTTAATCCCAAGTTGTATGGGGCCTAGCGGAGTAGGCATAACTTTGGGAAAAATTGTCAAATCAGTCATAAACCTATTGTATGAATGCTAATTTATTTCAAAACTTTTTAATTTTACAAATTGAGTCCTAAATCTTTGTGTACATTTCTAATGTAGTCATTTCGATCAATTTTCGTTGAAAATTGCTAACGTAACGGTGCGCCACGTAAGACGGCAGGCTATGACTAAGAAAAATGTAATTTTTTACAAAAATTGATCGAAATGGCTAAATTGAAATTTCAAACAAATATTTATGACTCAATTAGCAAAATTAGAATACTTAGAACTAAATTGATATCCGTACAATAGGTACAGACAAGTAAGGTAGTTTTCCCCTTAACTTCGATTTTTTTCTTAAGCTCAAAATATCAAGATGGAGTCTCCTTTTGTGGCATTCAATATTCTGTCACCTCTCCACTTCATCACTTCATTCATTTCCTTTTCATGGCTTTCATTGTGGTCCGCATCCTTGACAGATCCAATATTTTTTTCTTAATATGCAGAAGCCTACCTCAAATCAGTAAGCTTCCTGCTCAAGAGGTACTCTTAACTAATCTCAGACCATGAGAAGAAGGAAAACGTTGCATAAAACCAGCATGGATACAAACCCTGACTCTTGAATCTATCTAAACCGTTACATTTGATGAGTCAATAACTCCTGTGATAAAAGTTAGGTCATGATATATACCAGTGTACACTCCCTACTTACATGCAAAAGTCTCTTCTATGATTGGTCCTACCGATAATTAAGTTTACCCAATATCTTTGAAAAAGATAGCGCCACACATAAGCTACCTCTTGCACTTGCATATGCACAGATTTTTTGTGGGGGAGGAAGGGATGTGTTACGAATAGGTGATATTTCGAGTCGAATTTTGCAAATTAGATTAAGTTCACTTGTCAAACTTTTGTTAAAAGCAATTGATTGTTGCAATCAACAGAATGATTTGATTAGACTAATTTAATTACTTTTCGGACTTGTAGAACTTTTTTAGAGTTTTAGGATTCAACTGCACTTTCATGATAAATTTTAGGATTTGATTGTATTTTTCAAAAGTTTTAAGACTCGATTATACTTTTTTGACAAGTTTTTAGACTTTCAATATATTTTTCTTTTTGGTATATTTATGCACACAGGTACAATTATTAATGGAAGAAGCAAAAGTGCACTATCTTCCATGCAGAAAATCCCACGGCCTCTCTGGCCACATGTAAAAGCTTTGGAGAAAAGGAGGCGGGATTATGGGGTAGGATATGGCACTTGATGTCATAGATTTTATTTTGTCCCAAAGCATGTGTCCAATTCGAGCAAATTTTCTTCTTTTCTTTAATGTCTCCGGCAGTTTTCCTTTTTGCTTTTTCACCGTAACCTAAACACACCGTCAAGGACCGGACTACTTGAAAACTCATGGAAAAATCATACAAACTTTATTAATTAGTTAAGTCCAGATCTACCTTCAGCTCCGAAACTGAAAATCCCCTGAAGCATCAACCAACTTTGCCAACCTCGAAAAATTGACCCGTGCACTTTTTTTCATTACTATGCATAAAGGTGTTTCCATGATGAGAAAGATGAATGGGAACAAGAAGAAAAAGAAGAGGAGACTAGACAAGAGTTTCTATTCTCATCCGTGGCTTCTTCTTCTTTGTCCCCTAACATAACAACCGCAATAATGCAAGGTTTGGTTGGACTTAGCGATTCCACTTCTCCTTCACATGTCATGGCCTTGTTATCATCACCTTCTTCGCGGTCACGTGCTCCCTACCGTCTCGTTTCTAGCTTTTTTTAGTCTTTCAATCAGCATTGGATCCACAAAATCACCACTTTCTAGAACCCAACATTCTTATCTTTCCTTACCATAGGACATTCAAAGATAGCGCTTTTGCTCCCAAATCAAAGCTCAAATCCTCATCTTCTTTTTGTTGAATCCGTATTCGGAAATTGCATCTTAGAAATCGTTACCGGAAGTACGAACAACGTTACAAGATTGCCACAGAATTGACATCTTGAATGACGACTATTATCACGAATGTGTCTCTTGTGCAGTGCATCAAACTTCCTAGTTGCTAGTTTCTAACTCTGTGGCTTCAAGTTCTAAGGAATTTATTTCACCAAATGTCACTTGTGCATTGAATCTATCCTTGATAGAAGATTTTTTTTTTACTAAATTGGGATAATTACAAGACAAGTAGCAACACTTGACAATTTGTGCACTCAAATCTTAAAACTTTTGCTTCATTAATTTAACCATAAAAAAATTTGCAACTTCACATGCACTTTAGGTCATTTCATCCATTGATGAGACTACTCAATCGGACCAAGAGTTACAAGTTTTACAACTTAAATGCACGAAGTGAAAATTCTTGGATTTAAGTGCACGAAATTGACAAATTTTAGGGCTTGCCTAATAACTATCCCTACTAAATTTGATGCCGACGGCCTTGGGATATCACATGTTTCTAGAGAAGGCCAAATTGCCGCCAGAGCTCACGAATAACAGTTTCCGGGAGATTGAAAATCAAAAAGTGTACACTTTAAATAATCTCTACACGTCCATTCTGATTTCGCTATTTGCCTACCAAGAAGAGGACAGACAGAGCATAAGTGTAGATTCCAGGAATGATCAACCACACAGGAAATGATCAGCTTTAGTGCCGACCACAGTTCAAAGGTAAGAACAAACATCAAAAAGGCCACATCATGTTTTAGCTCATCAATTAGAGTACTTGGATGCTTCATGTGCAAGTTCCACCTTTTCAGACTAAAGCAGATGGAAAAAAGCAAAACCAAAACCGATAGCTTCTGAACTGAAGTAAACAACCACATCAATAGAGGATACATTCATCATGCTCGCTATTGATGATGAGGGCCAGCTTCATTTATAAAAGGGGAGTGAATCAGCTAAGTTGCCATTTTCTACTAAATTAATCATTCTAACTTTGTACGCAAAAATTCTTAATCCAAGGTTTCCTCTTTTTCCAGAACATTATCCATGTCAGTCAACCAACTTAAGCATCCTGTTCTTCAGCAATCAGAGATCCTTATATTGTAGGTGTTAAAGAAGACAGTGGTTGCCGCATTGTTCGCAGCATGAAGGAGAGCAGCATACAAATCCAAGCATCACCCGGGCTTAAGAAATTTCATTATGGATCTTAATTCCAAAAGCCACTCAATCATTATGGAGCTTTGAGCCTCCATAGTTTCCTTCACATGGAACTGCTCAGAGTGAATTCGATCCATGTCTTATGCTGATTGATCCCAAATATAAAACTTCACATGCTTGGAACCCAGTAACTTTTTATCAATAGCATAACATCAATGGAAGCAAATGAAGTCACAATGCATTTCTCACCATTAATTTTGTCCCCATTCGCTGTTGAATTTGCAAGTAGCTTTAATTTTCTCCCAAAGCTTCATGCGTAAAGAGACTCCTCATCCATCTCTTCCTTGTACATATACCCTTCTTCTCTCAATGACCCAAGCAGTCCCTCCAAAACTTCGTAAATCTCTTCATGTTTATCACTTGATGCATCTCTTGCAATGAAACTCTTTAACCCTCTGTCCATTTCTATCCAGCTATTGCCTGCAATCTTCTTCAACCCTATGTTCTTCATCTTCCCCCTAACTCTATCTGCTTCTTCCCATCTCCCGGCTTGTGAATATAAATTTGCCATGATAACATAATTCCCAGTGTTCTCGGGCTCAATTTCAAATAAGCGATCACAAGCAAACTTGCCAAGCTCAACATCACCAGATACAGAAGCTCCATTAAGCAATGCACCCCAAACCTTGGCACTTGGTTGAATTGGCATCGTGCGAATAAATTCTGCTGCTTCAGAGAGCCTTTTTGCTCGGCTTAGAACACCAACCATGCAAGCATAGTGCTCAACCAAGGGCTCAATTCCATAGTTTGGAAACATTTCGTTGAAAATTTTCCATGCTACATCTACGAGTCCATTGTGGGAACAAGCCGATAAAACTGCCGTAATTGTTACTGGATCTGGTTGGATCCCATGAGTCTGCATGTTATCGAACAAGCTGAGAGCCATTGTAGCATCTCCATGAGCTGCATAGGCCGATATTATAGCTGTCCACACAATCAAGCTCCTACCTTTTAGACGATCAAACACCCGTTGTGACCCAGCAAGGAACCCCGACTTTGCATAGGTGTCAATAATGGCAGTACTAACATAAGTGTTCTGATCATAACTTCTCTTAACCGAATAAGCATGTACTTCTTTTGCTCCTATCAAGTATGAAAAAAACGAACAAGTAGGAAGGATGCTTGAAAGTGTCACAGTATTGGGTCTAGTACCGGAGTCCAGCATTTCTCGAAACAAATCCAATACCTCCTCGTGATGGTTGTTCTGAACTAAACCAGAAATAACAGCATTCCATGTGCTCAAACCAGGGCATTTCATCCCTTGGAAAATTCCCATTGCTTTGTCAACAAACCCATGAATCATGTATCCCGAAACAATCGCCCCGTACGTAACTTCATCCTTCTCATCCATCTCCTCAAACAACTCCCTTGCATAATCTAGGCTTCCACATTTTGCATAGCACCCGATTAGTGCATTGTAAAGAGAAATATCAACCTCAACTTGGCGGTCTATCACGAGCTTATGCACATCCATGCCAGTAATCAGATCCCGAGACTGGCCACAGGCCTGCAATACACTAACAACTGTTACTCCATTGGGTCTTAATCCCAATTCCAGCATCTCCCCGTACAGTTCTTTACACTCTTTATAGTACCCACACTGAGAATACCCGGCAATCATGGAGTTCCATGACACGATATCTCTCTCAGGCATCCTATCAAACATAATTCTCGCCAAGCCCGCCTCATCACACCTCGTGTAAAATGTAACCAATGCATTCGCCACGAAGATATCCGAGTCAAACCCATTTCTCAGAACAAAGCAGTGCACTTCCCTGGCCAACTTGGGATCACAAAACGACGACGACAACGCCTTCAAAATGCACGATATGGTGTAGAAATCGGGCCTGGCATCCCCCGAGCAAGAGAACACCAGTGACGAAAACAGCCTCAGCGCGTCAGCGAATCTGCTCTGGAGCGTGTACCCGATGAGCAAAGCGTTCCAAGAGAAGATGCTCTTGTGGGGAATTTCGTCGAACACCTTGCGGGCTTCGCGGAGTCGGTTCGACTTGGCGTAGAAGGTGACGAGTTTCGAGGCGAGGAAGTTGTCGGGCGCGACGGAAGACGAGACGATGCGAGCGTGGAGCTGCTTGGCTTGGCGGGGCAGTCGTTGGTCGGTGCAGTACTGAAGCAGGCGGCCGAAAGCGCCGCCGTCGAGCCCCCGTGCTCCGACAGGCTGGAGGTTTCGCAGGGCCTGTCGAACGGGGCCGTCGACGGTGTTTGACGCGATGCTGTTCAGTGTCTTCGTGATCTTCATTCACTGGGTTATCGTTCCTCGATCGATTTCCCAACGGTCAGCTGTTCAACTGTTCATCATCGCGCATTGCGTTTCGTCTCCGAAGCAAAATTTGTTAACCAATCAAACACGCCTATTGCCTTCGCTCCGCACACGAACAACGTGTAAATATGGTCACGATTGAATCCGACCGTGCGTTCGTAGTAGCAAATTATTCCCCCGGAGATTTCCCTAGTCCTCCGATGCGAAGAGGTGTATGAGAACTTGCGAATCCACTTCGATGCGATTTTGGTGTAGCTCGTCGACACGGCCAAACCGCTGGAAAATTCTCTTGTGAACCGGAAAGTCTTTTATCACAATGTGTGACATCAGCATCAACTTTGTGGCCAATGGTATTTCATATACACTTGCAAGTTGCAGCGATGGCAATCTCATTGCTTTCATGTGGCGGGAGCCGATGGTTCAAATCGAATAATAGGTAGAAACTTATTAGATATTTACTAGGAGTGTCAATGGGTTGGGTCGGGTCGGGCTTTCTTAATACCCGACCCGACCCGAAAACTATAGGGTCATGCTTGACCCGCCCAGACCCACCCAAGACCCTGTTCCCCGTACACCCCAAGGCTCCGGGTCGGGCCGGGTCGGGTCGGGCCGGGCTATGGTTTTTTTTTTTTTTTTCGCACAAGTCTCCAGAGCCTTGGGTCGGCGACTCGGCGGAGGCTGGCGAGGCGGGCGGCGGCGACGCGCGGAGGGGAGAGAGGGGGCGTCAACGGGAGTGGTGGTGGTGGAGAGTGAGAGAGGGAGAGAGAGCTGGGAGGGTGGCGAGAGCTCAAGCCGGCGGCGACGGTCGGCACGGCGGCGTCGCAGGCGGCGGGGCTGGTTCCGGTGACGAACGGAGCTTGGTCGCGGCGGCTGGGCCAGCGGAGAGCGCTGCTCGCGCGCCGCGCGGGCAAGCCAGCGACAGGCGGTCACGGCTCGGTCGGGGAGGAGCTGGGGTGGCGCGACGGCGCGAGGCGGCGGTGGCTGGGCCGGCGAGGGCAAGCCGGCGACAGGGTGATCGGCGGCGACGGGCTCGGGCGAGCAGAGGAAAACAGAAGCAGAACTCGTCGGGGAGGGGGGGAAAGAAGAGAAAGGAAGAGAAGGGAGAAATAAAAAGAAAGAAAAGAAAAGAAAGAGAGAGAGAAAAGAGAGGAGAGAGAGTCTGACAGGGAGGTGGAAAACGCGTGCAGCTGTGCACGCGGCAGAGGAGAGAGGAGAGAGAGAGAGGGGGGATGGGCCGGCCCAGAGTGTTAATGGGTCGGCCTGACCCTACCCAATCCTAATGAAACCTCAAATTTTAGGGTCATATTCGAAGAAAATTAAGGCCCGACCCCAAAATACCCTAAATTTTAGGGCCGGATCGGGTCGGCGCGGGTCGGGCCGGGCCGGCCCGGGTCTTATTGACACCCCTAATATTTACTAGGCTTTAATCGCAAATCAATTCGACAAGACCAATCTTTAGGATTTTTCTCTCCATCATCGTGAAGATTATTCTCAGATGGTGTTTCATCTGTCAACAATCAGAATTTTCTAACACTTTGAATGGAAATTTGAAAATTGCGGTGATTGAATATGCTGACTAGCCGCCAGATCTGTCGAAATAGGTTATAAGTCCATTTCTTAGGCTGAATTATATTCAATAAATGGATCAGTTATATTCAATAAAATGGGGGCGCAAATGAGTTTGGAATGGTAAAGTTTGAAATAATATAGATGTTAAATATGTTTACAATTTACTCATACTCAATACACCTCTACGACTCTCTCTTGCTCTCACTCTATATCTCGCTTGCTCAGTCCGCGATCTTACCTTAGTTTGGGTATGAGTTATCCTATATTAGGTTAGATAATGAAGTATTTTAGCAATATGAATCGAATCAGGTATGTATTAGGCATGAGTTGGGCCAAGTATGGGTTATCAGATTTGTATTGCATAGAAATGGATAAAAATGAGTTAAACGAGTCAATTTGGATCGGACCATTTTTGACCCGACCCAAACCTGACTTGACTTACCCGTTTGACGGATCTCCTAGATGCTTAAAAGCAAGCTTGGAAATTGAAATTTTGGAAGCGTCAATTAATCTTTGATTGTTATTGAAAAAACATAAAGTGATTATTGCTGGAGATATAATTTGTGCATTTAAGATATATTGAATCAATCTAGGATTTGGATTGATTAACTGAATCAATTAGTGATTCTGATCGATTCTATATCTTTGTATTATTTTCTTTTATCGTCTACACTTTGCAATATAAATACATATCAAATCAATAGAGTGAATACAAAGAAATTTCTCAAGTCATGGTATCTGAGCTCATGTTCCAAGTCTAGCTTTCGCAAATATTCTTCCTTAATTGCCTTCCAGTTTTCTTTTCTATCCTTCTTGTTGCGAAAAACACTAGTTTGCAAAACAAAGTTGGCACTCCGGAGTAGGAATCGGTTTCTTTTCAGCGATTCTATCAAAAAAAAAAAAAACTCTCTCACTAATTCAATGCCAAATTTTTTTTCAAGATTTGAAGACCAAATTCGAGAAGAAAACCTAGAGGATTATACTTCATTTGGATCCACCTATGAACCAACACTGACAAATCCCACCGGGGTCACACCTAGTTAGGAGTCCATCATACAAATATAGCCTATACAGCAAGATCCTATTCAGGCCCAGCCAAACCAGGGGCAACCCAATTTGGGGTAGCCCATCAGGTGTCTGCCTATCCAAGGCCCATTCAAGCCATTCTGGTATGAGCCAAGCCATTCAAATCCAAGTTACAGCTTTTAAGAGCCAACGAATCAGGCCCAAATCCCCAAGGCCTATTGAATCAAGACCATGGAGGACACAACAAGACTTGAGGGAGCCCATCGGCCAATATTGGGGTAAGCCTAACCCCCGGGCCTAGAATGTATTATTTGCGTCAAGTATTCGAATCTAGTATATCAGGTCAAGGAACGAATCCCTACCTAGTTATTCAACCTAGATTGATGTTCTCAATTCCTACTGCCAGTGGTTGCTTGAGGCTCGATGACCCACTGTACATTTCCACAGCTGACTGATCAGAGTTGTGACTCATCAACTAGCAATTGTCCGATCTCAAGAACTATTCCAGGTGGTCCCAAGAATTTCAGCGAGCCCTAGTAACAAAGGATAAAGACGGTTTTCTTGACGGAGCTATCCCAATTCCCTCCTACGAGCATCTGGCACGACATTGGAGGAAATGCAACCTCGTCCAAACATGGATCAGCAATTGCATTTCCCCAGAAGTGGCGGCCGGACTTCTTCCGACGGAGGACTCAAAGTGCATGTGGGAGAATATCAAAGAGATGTATGGTAAGCTAGATCGGGCCAAATTTTTTTCTTTTACGCAAGTACTCAGCGAATTAAAGCAAGGGAGCATGATGGTCACAGCTTGCTTCAACAAGCTTTTAGCACTTGGCAACCAACTGAAAGTAGCAGAAGAAAAACTCGAGGGACCGGACTTGACGTTGCAATAGTACAAATCTATAAGGGAAAGGGAGAAAGTGACTCGTTTTCTTTTAATTTTGAACGAGACTTACTTGCGTTTTCACTCTCGAATTCTGACAATGGAACCAGTGCCGTCCTTGGTCAGATTTACCAACTCGCTGTCCAGGAGGAAAGCCAATGACTGGCTTCATCGGAATATGCCAAAGTCAGGGAATTTGTACTCTTTGTAATTGTAATGTACCAGTTTTTTATTAGTGATAGAATATCTTTCTTGGGCATGTATTCGATGATAGAACGTCATTTCTTGGGCACGTATTGCACGTGGAATACATTTCTCGTGTTTAGAATTCGGAATTTGTTTTATGAGAGATTTACAACATTGGTATTAGAGCCGTGGTTTATCTACTGTTAATTGAATTGTTTTACAAACACGAATTTGCCAAAAAATGAGAACTGGCTTCGATGGCCGCTCAGGTACAAAAATGACACCCGATCATACTGTTTGGGACCGCTTCTTAGAATTCCGTCAATCAAAAGTTGATTTTGATTACATGGGATGCTAGATCTCATCAATACAAGAAAAACGAGTGGTCACGCATTCCTAGGGGACGCCGCATGTGCCCCTACACGTTGCTGCGAGGGGCAGTCTCATGTGCTAGCACGTACTTGGCACGTGTGCGGCAACCATAGTTGCGTGCAGGGCACCCGCTTACTGCCCTCTCCAAGAAATTACGTTTTTGCCCTCATCGTGGAATTACGTTTCTACCCTCATTGCGAAATTATGATTTTGCCCCTCTGGCTGGTTAACTAACCTGACCCAGTTGACCGTTGACCAACCATTGACCGTTGACAGAATAAAAAAAAAGTGAGAGTTATAATTGGAGCATTCTTAGTGCCGGCATGTTCGTAATGGAATGCTCTACATTTTGGTATATTCACAATACATGTTTGATGCTTGTATGGATGTATAAATGCACAATGAACCCTATAATATGAGTATTTGTTGGGTATTTGTGGAATTTTTTCTCTTGTATTTCTTTATGGTTATGAAAAATACAATTGCTTGCTCACGTATAGATGAATAAGCATTTCCTTTCTTTTTTATAGTATCATGGATTATGAATACTCCTTTTATTTTGCATTTGTTGCAGAAACATGGTAGCTACCATTCGCGGTTTCAGAATAACAAGGGCGTGGGAACAAAGAATGAATATTCTAAGACTAAGAGAAGAATTGGACAACTATTGATGGAATGGCAATGTTGACGTGTTAGAGCATGTTATATGGGTCAATGGAATGCTTCAAAATATAATTTAGAAGGGTTTTCTTATGAGAGATTGCAAAAGGATCATTGCCTTGAGAAACACCCTTCCTAAAGTGTGGCAGGCCATTGTTAATGAACTTTGGAATCCCAACCCGCATCAAGAGTATAAGATTCTTGTGGAAGCTTTTATGAAAAAGTATATAAAGATTGAGGCAACGAAGACATTGACCCGTGGATTGAATGCATCCTGGTGTAGAATGAATGCGCCTTGGCAGAAACCTGAGGGATTTCCGATGGTCTTTCCTTGGCTACCAAATAAAATCATAGAATTTTCTAAGGAATTTTCTGAGTCTTTCCCGGTTTTTATAAAGATTGTGAGGCATTGAAGTTATGTCTTTAGGTTTAGTCATCGCTTATGGATATTTTCTTCATGTTGATATTTATCATTTCTTTAGGACTAGTTGATATATCTTTTTCTTATAAGACTTTTACGTCATTTATGGAATATTTAGTTTTGAATTTTCATTGGCTTTGTTCTTATATTAATATTGCCTTATGCATATTATATGTGAGTGGAAAGTTCTGGAAAGTTTTAGTAGCTTAAAAGAACTTAATTTTACATAAACAATTATATTATAGATAATTTCAAATTAGGATTCTTAGATAATGATTGAGAACGTGGTGATCTTCGGAATCTAAAACCTTATGAGAAATTATTTAGTAATGTAATAGGTTTGTGTAATATAGATGCATAAATATTAAGCATTAATAATTCATGTATATATGTCTGAAATGTTAAGATATAATGGCTTTAGCATTTAAGAATATAGTGGCCGAACTAAACAAGGGAGAGAAATTGAATGGCGATAATTATGAGATCTATACTATGAAAATCTAATATGTGCTGGAAGAGCAGAAGCACTCGAAGCTTTAAACCAGGTTATGGAAGAACCTGAAAATGGAAACATTGCTCAACAAAAAAGGGATAAAGATGCATTTGCTTCGTAGAAGAAAAAGAACTCTATTGCTTGCATTACATTACTGAGTAGTATAGAAAATGATATCATGCGAGAGTTCAAGCGTTTTTACCAAAGATTTGGTCAAACATCTGTGACCAAATTGAGACAACTCACAATAAGGTTTGATTCATACAAGAAGCCTGATGGACAATCATGAAACAACATTTAAGGAGCATGTCAAACATAATAAGTGAGTTGAAGGATGCTAGCCATATATTGACTGAAAAGTAGCAAGTGCAAGCAGTGATTCGTTCTTTGTCTCATAGATGGGAGCATATGAAAATCCACATGACCCACAATGAAAATGTTAAGACTTTTGAAAATGCTATGCACCATCTGGAACTGGAAGATGACCACCATCTGGCGGCTAAACCAGAATCCGACATTTATTTTGCTGGTTCTAGCTCACATGGGGCTTTAGGCTTCGGGCTCCAAGCGTAAGCGCCTAGGTGGTTTCAAAAGGTGGAAGTGCAAGGGAGTAAATTATTCAGGTAAGAAACTAAAGCTCAACCAACATGAGAAAATAAAGTGTCCTTTCAAGAAGAACATTTCAAGGGTGAAGTGTTTCAATTGTGGCAAGAACGATCATTTCGCTCACGACTATGGCAAGCCAAAGAAGATAGAAACCCTTAATACACTTAAGAGTATTACTTATGAATCAAGTTTTGTTTTTCTAACTGAATCTTATCTTTTGTGGACTGTAAACTCAAGGGCCACAGACCATGTAGCGAGAGATAGAGATACCTTTATGGAGTTCTTATGAGTTTCACAATAAGCAAAATGGATATATGTGGGGAACAATTCCAGAGTGGAAGTCAAAGGGATTGGCACCTACCAGTTGAACATGCATGGTGGATGCACTTTGTTCCTATGTGATGTATTATATGCTCCATAAATTTGTTGGAATTAAGTTTCCATATTGGTTTTAATCAAGCTTGGTTTTGATTTAAACTTTCATAATAATGGTGTTGACTTGTATTTAGGAACAAGTTTGTATGGTTCTGGATATTTTCTGTATAGTTTTATTGCGTTCGATGTTAACTACAGTAATGTTAATATTTGTTATTCCTTATTCACATCTCTCGACTCTTATGTAATCATGTGAATGTATGACATGCTAGATTTGGTCATATAAGCCAACAATAAATGAATAGATTAGCCAAAGAGGGCTTATTAGGCAATATTGAAAAAATTGATTTACCTATTTGCGAGCATTGCATAGTTGGAAAAACAACACTAAAACCATTTGGAAAAGGAACAAGAGCTGAGTTTTCTTTGCAATTAATCCAATTGGATATTTATAGATGATTACACTCGATTCGGACATGTCTATTTGATTTCTTATAAATCTAAGGCATTAAGTTGCTTTAAGAAATATATGAGCTTAGTAGAAAATCAATTGGACTAGAAAATAAAAGTGCTAAGATCCAATCGAGGTCGAGAATATTTATCTGATGAGTTTAGAAATTTATGTAATGAAAAAGGAATAGAAAGACATTTGTCTATTCCTTATACTCCTCAACAAAATGGTGTTATAGAAAGGAGAAACAGAATCCTACTGGAAATGGCTAGGTCTATGATGGCACAAGCTAATTTACCAATCACCTTTTAAGGTGATGCTTTGTTAACTGTTGTCTATATTCTTGATTATGTGTTTTCTAAATCAGTTACTTCTACTCTACATGAGTAATGGACAGGTAGAAAATATGATTTAAGTTTTCTTAAATCTTGGAGTTGTGCTACCTATATTCACAAGCCCTCTCACAAATATGGAAAATTGGGTCCAAGAGGCAAAAATAGTATTTTCATAAGATACTCGGAGCACTCAAAAAGATATGTGTTCATAGGTGAGCAAGAAAGTGAAAGTGTAACTGAAATTGAATCATGAGATGTCACATTCTTAAAGAATGAATTTCCTAAGAATGGTGAATTAGGTGAGGACTACTCTTTATTTGAAACCTTAGATCATGGTAATGAAATTAATGGAGTTCGTCCAAGTGAGAGCAAAGCGAGAGATGGTGAATTAAATTCGAACCAGTCTTAATTATAACCACATGATGAGACGATATCATTATTATCTAATCCAAGTGGAAGCATAATGGAGCATCATGTACCAAGTGTACAATCTCCCATACGACGGACAAGTCGCAAAAGCATTCCCCATCGACGTTTTGACATTGAACGGGAATAGTGGGTTCTCAGAATAAAGCGTAAAGCTGAAGCCTCAATTCATAGTCGCCCCACAAGAAGAGGATGAGTTGAGGAATGCAAATGAAGCTCTCACGTGCTCTGATAAGGAAAAATGGATACAAGCAATGAAAGAAGAAATGAAGTCAATGAAAACAAACCAAGTTTGGGAATTGGTTGATCTTCCAAGAGGGCATAAAGCTATTGAAAACAAGTGGATCCTCAAAATAAAGCGTAAAGTTAATGGCTCAATTGAAAGGTATAAAGCTCGCATTGTGGCAAAAGTGTATAATTAAAAGGAAGGAATTATGAAAAAAACATTTTCTCCTGTGATAAGATTTAACTCAATTCGCCTTATTCTGACAATAGTGGCAAGTATGGATCTAAAATTATATCAAATGGATGTACAGACTGTTTTTCTCAATAGAGAATTAGAAGAAAAAATTTATATGGAACAACTCATTAGTTTCATTACGAAAGGCCAAAAACAAAAAGTATGTCAACTTTTAATATCGATATATGGCTTTAAGCAGTTTTCGAAACGATGGTATGTACATTTGCATAATGCCATAATGGCATATGATTTTGATATGATCAATGAAGATCATTGTATATATATCAAAAGATCCAAAGATTAATTTGTGATCTTATCATTATATATGGATGATATACTAATTGCCGGTAGCAATATAGAGTTTGTTAGTACCATTAAAAATTGGTTATCTTCCAATTTTGAAATGAAAGATATGGGTAAAGCTGCATATATTCTTGGAATTAAGAAGATATCGTTCAAAGAGATCATTATCTCTTTCTCAAAAGACGTATATAAATAAAATCCTTAAACGATTTCATATGCAAGACTGTAAACTTATAAATACTCCTATTGCATGAGGTGAAAGATTGAGTCATAGGCTATGTCCTAAGACTCCATAAGAATATGAACAAATGAAACGTGTTCCTTATGCTAGTGATGTTGGAAGCTTAATGTATGCTAGGATGTGTACATGACCTGACATATGTTTTACAATTGGAATGGTAAGTAGATACCAACCTAATCCAGGTCAAGCACATTGGAGAGCCTTCAAAAGAATCTTGAGGTATCTAAAGGGTGCTGCTGATTATTTACTGAGTTATCAAGGAAGGGATCTGCAGCTTGAAGGCTATTCAGATGCTGATTGGGGCGGAGATTAGATGAAAGGAAATCTATTTTTGGATTTTTGTTCTTACTGAATAATGACACCATGTCTTGGAGCAGCAAGAAACAAACATGTATAGCCTTATCCACGATGAAAGCTAATTTGTGGCACTATTAGCAACTATACAAGAGGGTGTTTGGCTTAAGAGATTTTTGGATCACTTAAGTGTTGCTGAAAATGCGGCGAACTCATTTTTGATTAATTGTGATAGCCAAGCAGCGATAGCTTACAACAAGGATCCCAAATTTCATTGCAAAACCAAATATATAGATACAAAGTATAATTTTGTCAAGAATATGGTTGCACGAAGAGATGTGAACGTTCGGTACATACCCACGCAATAAATGATAGCAGATCCTATGACGAAGCCAATCCCTAGATATGTTTTCCTTGGTCATGTAAAATCTCTGGGACTGCGTAGAGGTTGACATACTAGACATTTGTATTTCCCTAGAAATTCACATTCAATGATATTTTTCTATCATTATTAATGTCTATGAGTTTTATTTGACATTTATGCATATGCTCATCTCTATTATATTACGAAAGTATGTCGGATAGATGAAAAATTAGCCCACCCACACAAGTAATCACCTCTATTTACTGTGTGATAAATAGAGATGAGACAATTTTAAACTTATTATCTAGGTTATAGTTGAGAGATCAAGCTTAAAATATAGATGTCGCCTTAACAAAATGTCAAGATAAGGTCATAATATTTAATAAATCCGAAAGTGAAATAACCTACATATTTTACTTTATATGTTTTTTATGCTAAATGTGAGTTTTGATAGATTAAAGATAGTAGATTTGTGAACTCAAGTTAGACATTGAGAATGTCTGAACTATCATATGTACGGTATTAAGTATAAAGACATACGCTCCATGGGAAAGGAGAATATATTGAATATGTATTTCATATTACGTATGCATGAATCGACCAATAAGAGATGGCAAAAGTTTTGATCTCAACTTTTAAGCCGTGTGAGATTCTTGAGAATAAGTGTTTCTCAATAAGGTGCACTCACGACTCTTACTTATAAAAAATTTGTTTAGTGTTTGCTATCTTAGAATGTCGCCAATGATCATGGATGATTCGATCTAATAAGACATTACTAGAAAAGCAAATTGAATAGAGATTGAGAGATTTAAGAAAAGAGGAAGATCAATTTGTTATTAATGTCACATTTTATTTTTTGTATTCAAAGGTCGACTAATTATGATTATTTATGTTTAATAGTAATTGTGAATACAATATAGATAACACATTTAAAGAGATCAAGAGAGATAAAAATGTGATTGATTGATCTAGGGTATTGTATACTACATCTACTATGACTGATAATGTCCAATATGAGCTGCTATATATTCCTAATAGTAGTATGGCAATAAGCTCTTGATGTATACTGGTCGCACAGATTATTTGTTAATATGAACGTTGCATAAGAGAGAGATACACTTAGCCCATCATGGGTGAGTAGGAGATGATGGATTATGGGTTTAATAGATGTGGGCCGCCCATGTTGGGCTAACCCAACTCATGACCTAAATGGTGATTTCTTAAGAATTTAAAATAAAAGATAAAAGGTTATCTAATTAAAAAGGAGAGGAGATAGCGGTTACCAATAACACAACAAAAGGGAAGATTACGTTCATTCCTTCTACTACTCTTCTCTCAAGTAATGAGAAACTGTGACTCCTAAGGAAGATCTCTCACTAAAGATTGCTGCAAAGAGGGCACTTAATCTATGTACATTAAGGTACGTTTGTAATTGTAATGTACCAGTTTTTATCAGTGATAGAAGATCTTTCTTGGGCATGTATTTGATGATAAAACGTCGTTTCTTGGGCATGTATTGCACGCGAAATTCGTTTCTCGTGTTTAGAATTCGGAATTTGTTTTTTGAGAGATTTACAACACCTTTTATTGTCTATACGTTCTAATATAAACACATGAAAGAATGCATATCAATTCAGTGGAGTGGATACAAAGAAATTCCTCAAATTCTCTTCTTTTTCACTTCGTGTCAATTATTTTATGTGCTTGCTTTTAGCCGGGGACTCGCTTCTGATCATGAAGAAGGTAATGACTTAGAAACTCCAAGAAAAAAAACAACGTTTTAACATCTTTTGCATCGTTGACTAAATCATCCGTGCTTTGTCGTCTACCAATCGCTCTAGTCTTCTATAATTTCTCCCACCATGATAAAATTCCACTCCACCCTTCAACTCATGCTTCACTACTTTTAGTTTTTTATACGTAGAAATATCTGAATAATAGAAAATTTGATCCTAACCAATACAAAATAGCACGAAGAAATCTATAGGGATAATGTCAAATGGACGTTGTGCTCCTATTTGATATTAAATTTGGTCTTTGAATTTTAATTTGAATAATTTAATCCTTGTGCTCTTCCAATATAATATAAGGAAAATTCTAAATAAAGGCCTCAAATATCCTCATTTTCTTAAATCAGTGTTTGAAGTTGATCTTGTTTCAAAAAAGCGGCCTAAAGTGGCCATAGCAGTTTTAAATAAAGGCTTGACTTCGCCAGTTGATCAAGAGAATTTTCGTCCAAAAACAATTTTAACATAAATTTTAGTTAAATTAGATTAACAATTAAGAAAGCTAAAAGTTTTTAAAATAAGAAACAAATACAGGCCCTCTTGCCTATGATTGCCATCCCATCGCCGGTGGGGCGTCAACGATGGTTGACGGGGTCGTTAGCCCTCGTCGACCTTTCCCTAGCCAGAATTGGGCGGGGGCGGCAATCCTCACTCGCGTTAGCCTGGGCGAGGGCTGGCCTCACTAGATCTTGCGAGGGGAGCCCTCATCTGGGCTCGCCCTTGCCTGGCCAGGGCTCCCCCTCGCTTAGCCAGGCCTGTAACATCCATGTTTCGGACCTTGGATCGACGAAGCGAAATGGACAGGGAATTGGAACGTGGACCGACCCAAGCATCGGCCATGGATCAAGCTGTTTGGTCGGAATGGGCAACCAAGGGATGGATAGTGAACCGGCTTCCCAATCACGCAAGTAGATCAGAGTGATCGACCACGGATCGACCGCTCGACCACAAGGGTTGGTAGCGAGACAACCGCGTACCGAGCCGATCGACGGGCGATCATGGAATGATGCCACGCTGACATGTGTCGATCGCAGGTGATTCCGCTCGGCCATGCACCGATCGCGGACGACCATGGACCGACTTCAAGCGGCCGTGCATTGGTCGCAAATTGATTTTACGTGGCTACATGACAACCGATGGTCGATCATGGATCGTTAATACTCAAACATGGACCGATTGCGAATCGGCGATAAATCGTTGCAGTGAATCGGGAAAGGCCATGGAGGAGTCATGGATCAGACCCTGTGCTAGGCCATGGACCAGCCATGCGCCAGTCAGGATTGGCCATGTGCCTGGCCTCGTGCCAGCTGTGGACTAGTTTTGCGCCCGTGCCGTATAGCCCCTGCGCCCGTGTAGGCCAGGCTATGTGCCCGGCTCAGCACCCGTGCAAGTTAGGCCTTATACTCAGCTTAGCGCCCATGTGGGCCAGGTCGTGCACCCAGCGCAGCACCTGTCCAACCCTACTTTGTGCCCGGTTAGACTTGGCCAAATAGGCCTTGTACCTCGTCATTTCAGATTTTGGTCCAATCATGTTTGGGTGCTATTTAGTCCCCGAACCTCGATTCCACATACAAGAGTCGATCGTGTATGGCACATAAAACCCCAGATGATTCTAATTTGCTTAGTAAGTTCAGCATTAGTAAAGTTTAGTATTCAAAGGAAGATGAACTATTGGAGTTAGTAAGAGCCACCAATTATTGGGAGTTCTTGAGAGAGAGGTACAAGGATCACACGCCCAAAAGACTTCATGGGCAAGAGGATGAATTGGCTTGGCAAGTTGATGGAATTATTGACAACTTCTTTTGTAAGTTGCCCAATAACATAACTTCGATAACTTCCTTTGTAAGTTGCTCAATAATAAAAACTTATCTTGCAAGTTGTCTTTGCTAACTTACCTAGCAAGTTAACAAAATGACTTCCCTAGCAAGTTGCTTACCTAGCTAGTTGGCACGATGACTTCCTTGGTAAGTTGCTTCCCTAACAAGTTAGCAAGAGGTCTATAAATAGAAGCACCATTCCTTCATTTCTCATTCCACCATCACCACTCTCTCTCTCTCTCTCTCTCTCTCTCTCTCTCTCTCTCTCTCTCTCTCTTGGCCGCACCCTTGCTCGCACCCGTGGTTGTGCCGCGCCGTGTCCTTGCCGTGACCTTGCCACTTGACTCACTCCTAAGCCACACTCAGCCACGACCTTGGAGAGTAGTAAGTAGACTTAATAAACCTTGGCTATGGTGTCGTTTTACATTATTGAGTGAGTCATGTTCATGTTGTGCTTGCATAGATTCCGTTGTTTGTGAACGCTTGCTATGGCTTGTCATGCTTGCATTTACATTCGTAAAGTTTGCTAATGTGTTTGGCATCATGCTTGAGAGCATGCCATAGGCCATGAACAAGTCTCGTTTGGTTTGAATCAGCGTCGAAGCATGTTGGAACGAGCCTTTTTTGGAGGGTCGATATTGAGGCATACCAATCCAAGCCTTGCTTGGTGTAAGTCGGCACCATGATCGATCGATTCGGGCCATGAACTTAGTTTCATGCCGGCACGATTTATGACTTTGGTAGCAACATGGCATGATACACACTTTGTGTGAAGTATTTAAGTTGGCATGATGCTTGTTGGCATGGTCACATGAGAGAAAAGAATAGCCATCACCCTTGATTGGGGACGTTGCTGATTAAGTTTCGATGTATAGCCGTCGCCCTCGATTAGGGGACGTTGCCCGATTAAGTTCGGATGAATAGCCGTCGCCCTCAATTAGGGGACGTTGCTCGGAGAATTTCTGGAAGAACCATATCAACGGTTGAGATAATGAATCTTTCGTGCGCATGCTTTTAGTTGTGATGTTGTTACATGAATAGAAAGGTAAGTTAAGATGACCTTATGCACAAAAGCGAGTGTGTTTGAAGCATCTCTACTATTGATCTGCTATCAATTGATGTGACTATGACATGTACTTAGTTCAATGGCGAGGCATCCTCATATCCAGAGTTTAGTAAGTTTTACTTATTGAGTCCTCGACTCATTCCGTTGTTTTTCAAATTTGTAGGCATGGAAGTCTCACACTAGTTTTGGGAGCTGTAGTCACACTAAAGGAGATAGGAATTTCCCCCAGCCTATGCGGATATATGCAGTGTATTGAAAAGGGAAAAAGGCTCGTAGAAAGGAGCTTGTAAAATACACTCATATAATATTTATGCCATCCAGTAAATATAAGGTTTGTTCATGGTGCTTATCTTAACCCCGCTATTTGTTTGATTATCCCGAGTTTATGCTTCCCCTTGTTCGTAACGATAAGATAAAATTGAACGAGACATCATGCTCTTAATGAGAAGATAAAAGAAATGGAACGGCAACACGATTGGAATGCCACATTAATGACCTTGAGGTGAGGATGTTATAGGGCCTCGCTTGGTTGATCAACGGCAACCCTTACCCAGGTGAGGCCAGCTTGCTCGACCTTGGGCAGTGGCTGGTCACTGGCAAAGGGAGAAGAAAGAAAAATATATAAAAAATTCATAATTTATATTAAAATATTATTAAAAATTATTCACATTAGCATCGGTGGTGCCATGTAGGCCAGCCGACGTTCACGTCATCAATATCTGGCCAAAATTAGTCGGGAGGACTAAATTGGCATAAAGACAAAAGGTTTAGGACTAAATTAGTACCCAAAAAGGGTTTATGACTAAATTGGCACAAATGCAATAAATTTAGGACGTTTTTGACACTTTTCCCCTAGATCACCAATAACGTTCACCAACTCCGAGTTTTCACAATTTTTTTTCTCTAAATTGTGATTAATTTTATCGTCACATTATATAATTGATTTATACGATAGTCCTTCTTGTACCAAAGTCACATCTCAGAGAAATATTCGTGGATGACAAATATTGAAAATCACAAAATTAATGGTGAATGTGGAATTGTTACGCTAAAATGATAAGGTATAATTGTAACTCATTTGTCGTGACATATACATTGTCATTTTTATTGAATTTTTATTCGTAAATCATTCGAAATTTTCTCTTTGGAGATTTCTTCATTGAGCCACTAACAATTGTACCAATACGTTGGGAATGACTTTTCTTTTTAAACTCTTGACTTTTATCAAATTTGCTATTAGAGTTTAAGATTTTGATTTTTTTTATTTCTTTTTTTTAGTTTTTTTATCAAATTTCTTTTTGAACATTCGAGTTTTATCAAATTTAAGTTCTATCAAATTTTCTTTTCAACATTTAAAATCCTGATAGCATCTTGATGGATCCTTTTAGATTTTAAAAGTTATGAGAAAGTTTATAAGAATAATCCTAAACAGGCTATAGTCTCATTTCACTGTGTAGCGGTTTTTTATCTAATAATATGCGTGTGAACATCACCTCCTTGAATGTTTTTTCCTTAAAAAAAAGGAAAAAAGAAGAAGCTGCCATCCTCCTTAATTGAACTGGGGTAAAGCTAAAGAAATTAGGAGTGTGCAAAACGGACCACCCGGATAGGAAATTGCCTGAACCGGCCAATTTGGTCCGGTTCCCAAGAGTGTTAGTCCGGTTCCCGGTTCCTAAAAGTGAGAATCGGTGTCCGGGCGGTCCGATTCCCGGTTCCAAGAGGGAACCGGACCGGGCAGACTATATATATTTTAATTTTTTTTTCAAAAAATTAGTAAAACATTAACTAAACCCTAAGTGAACTTTATTGATAAAAATTAGTAAAATGTGAACTAAATCATAAGTGAACTTCATTCACATATTAACAAAAATTAGTAAAATGTGAACTAAATCTTAAGTGTTTAATAAAAAAAAAACTAAACCCCAAGTGATCGGTCCCCGATTCTTAATTTTGGGAACCGATTCTCTAGGTATGATTCTCAGTTCTACCTTGGAACTAGACCGGATCGAAAACCGATAGCCCCAAGAGAACCAGCAAAGCATTTCAATAATTTTCACGGGACCGTCACAATTACTGTCCCTCCATTACTCAGATATATCATAGAAATAAATTAATAAATGCTATAGACCCATGGTCTTCAAATCGATTTGACCCGGCGATAAATCAAGTGGGAATTATACAGTCTCTAAACTTTGGCCAAAAGTGCAATTTGATCCATAAATTTTTAATGCATTCAATATAATCTCTGAACTTTAGCCTAATATTTAATGTGATATCTGAACTTTTAATTTGTTCAATTTGGTTCTTGAACTTTGATTACATTGAATATTTTTATATAGTTCAAGGACTAAATTGAACATGTACTAAAAGTGCAAAGAGTTCAATGACCACATTGAATATTAACAAATTAGAAGTTTCGGGACCAAATTGTACATTACAGTTCGGATACTGTTTGTGTGATTATCCCATAAATCAAAAATATTTTTATATTCACGTTTGGTGAGACCTCCCCCTAATGTGCTTCATCTGTCTTTGTTGCTGTTTATGGCTGCCAGCTGCTGAAAATTACCTGCCCACCGGGCCCTGTTTTGACTATGACACTGAGAATATCATTACTATTTTCTTGAAATTATTAAAGCAGTAACGCGTTGCGCAATAAACCAGAGAGATTATCACAAGCACTGTCTTAGTTAAAAGGTGCACCTTGACAGCTAAGGGTACGTGCTATTAAAAAATGCACCTTTTGCATGCAACAACTGTGTACAGCTGAGCTAACCTGTACCTTCCGATGACCTTCCTTTGGCTTCGTTCAAGTGATCAATGAACCTTCATTTGCTTGACCCTCCCCATTATAAATAGCCATTGCTTCGAAATGCTTCTCATCACAAACACCCATCATCCCATTCAATTGGATTCATCCTCTCTTTTTTATTCATCTCCTTCGACCTCAGTTTAGTGGTTCTTGAGCACTAGCTAGCTGTCATGGCTTCTTCTATCTTTGCAATTCTCCTCACTTCCATTCTGCTCAAAAGTTTGACGGTTGCATTTGCCGGCAACTTCCACCAAGAGTTTGACATAACCTGGGGGGATGGCAGAGCTCAGATACTCAACAGTGGAGATCTCCTGACTCTCTCTCTTGACAAGGCTTCGGGCTCCGGCTTCCAATCCAAGAATGAATATCTTTTCGGTAAAATCGACACGCAACTTAAGCTAGTCCCTGGAAACTCTGCTGGCACTGTTACTGCATACTATGTAAGTATCCAGCACCACCCCACAAAAAACAAAAGCTCAAGCTTTGCCTCTACATATAAATAGCCGTTTGTAATCTTTTGCTGATATTTGTGTATATGCATTGCAGCTATCTTCAAAAGGGTCAACGTGGGACGAGATAGACTTTGAGTTCTTGGGAAACCTGAGTGGCGATCCATACATTCTTCACACCAATGTATTCAGCCAAGGCAAGGGAAACAGGGAACAGCAATTCTATCTGTGGTTCGACCCGACCGCTGATTTCCACACCTACTCCATCCTCTGGAACCCGCAACGCATCATGTAAGAATGGGGACAATCCCGAAAGACAATCTCACTGGCATGTACACATTCTCCGCGGTATTTATTCACACTTTTTGTGTGCGTGCTTTACAGATTCTCAGTGGATGGCACTCCGATTAGAGAATTCAAGAACGCGGAATCGAGCGGCGTTCCATTCCCCAAGAGCCAACCCATGAGGATTTACTCGAGCCTCTGGAATGCGGACGACTGGGCAACGAGAGGCGGGCTGGTGAAGACAGACTGGTCACAAGCTCCATTCACGGCTTCATACAGGAACTTCAATGCCGATGCCTGCGTTTGGTCCTCTGGGTCGTCGTCTTGCGGGTCCAACACCGCCTCAAGCGATGGCAATTCTTGGCTCACGCAAGAGCTGGACACGATCAGCCAAGAGAAGCTGAAATGGGTGCAGCAGAATTACATGATCTACAACTACTGCTCTGACTCCAAGAGGTTCCCTCAAGGCTTCCCTCCAGAATGTAACCTCTCTTAAAAATAGAGGGTGAGCGAAAGAGAGTGAATGCTAGGCTTTGAACATGGGACAGTTCTTTCATTGAATTCTCATATTCTGTAATATGTTTTACAATACCTTATTCATTATGTAATATTCATATTGGTTGATTATTTTGCCTCCTTTGGCAATTTAGAACAATAGAAAGCGAAATTTGGTCATGTAAAGAGTGTATCGGCTTTTCATATAAGAAATTATGTTTTTATTAATTCATTTTTTCCTTTGACTTAAGCACATATCTTGCCACTTTGGTGTTTTTTTTTTTGGTCCAACGTTTGTTTATACAATTGGGTGAAAAAAAATTTTGGAGAAAATTCCAAATAAGAGTACGGAGTGGTTACAACAGTTTCAAATAAAGGCTTAACCTCGTTGGCCAGCTAAATATTACAGTTGAACAAGAATATTTTCATCCAAAGATAATTTAAACATAAATTTTAGTTAAATTAGATTAAAAATGAAGAAA